>OU015658.1:11152500-12352500 GCA_907165275.2 Zygaena filipendulae | reverse complement strand
AAGCACAAGCACATGACATGTCCAGGTTTTTCAATATCTTCGCACAGTTCTATCCCTGTGAACCTTGTGCTTTAGATTTTCAGGAAGAGTGAGTATGATATGGTAACACATAAATATAACAGTTTCATTAATGTTTGTAAAATTTGATTTTCATTACATTTAATTAAAATTACAGCATAAAAAAAAATCCTCCAAAGACAAAGTCAAGGGAGGATCTAGCAAAATGGCTGTGTGAACGTCACAACACAGTTAATGAGAAACTGGGCAAACCAAAGTTCGATTGCAGCAAAGTACATGAAAGATGGAGAGATGGATGGTTGGATGGATCATGTGACTAGAAACCAGTTAATAATGTAGCTTATTATTTATTGCAATTTAGGATTTAAGACTCATTTCTGTAACAGTTAACAAGAGTTTAAAATATATTGGAAGGGAAAACATAAGCTTACAAACAAACTGCCTATGGATATACCTGGTTATAATCACAGAATTGAATGTTCAATGTGCTGTCTGACATAACTAGTGACACCTATTAGATTATTTCATAAAGTATTATGCCATAACAATATGCTTTTCAGTTGTTTTTCATTTGTAAAGTGTATAATACAAGGTTTTTGTAGATATTTGTATAATAATAGTACATATAAAATATATATAATATGTTACAATAAATATGACTTTTTGTGATTTTCACATTTTATGCTGTTCAATTAAATATATCCAATGAAAAAGTTCACTTGCCAATATTATACAGTCTGTTCACCATCTAATATTAGCATAATCTTAATAGCATTGTTTAAAATTCAATTTGAACTAGAATGAAAGCTGCTATATATTATGTTCATCATATTTATTTGCAAAAACATCAAAAAGTACAAAATCGGCGTTACATGAATAGGTACCTAGATAATAATATTGTAATATCACTTACATCTTACTCTCCTGCTTTCAACAAGCAACAAGCTTCAAACCTGAGCACCTGCTCAATACAGTCTAAGTCAACCACAATCAATAATTTTGAACTTACATAACATTTGACATCACTATAAACTAAAATGGATATTATAATAATGAACAGTTAATAATCACAACTTCTTTAATTCCCTTCAATACAAGGTCCATAAAACGTGCCACCGTGAGTGGTCCCCGAAGGTGAGTGACGAGGAACAGCTCACTGTTTGGACTGCTCTCATAAGAATTCCATCTCCCTTTCGATGCCAACGAATTTTAACTGCTCAGTTGGTCCATATCTATAAACATAGCATTAGAAATTTAGACACATCATTTCACTGTTTTGCAAGAAATTTTCTAACACATGGCTCCTTGTACATGTATCATTATTTCCTGAATGTAAAATGTTGCATATTATGTGGAAAATATTTGATCAAAGTTACGGGACTACCATTGACCCAAGTCACTTCCATTGACATGATGGGAGTCCATGGAAGTAAATCCTTTACCTCTCAAGGGCCCCTTCATTTTTTTTCCTGAAAGACCTCAAGGATTTTGGTCACTATTAATTTTGTACGTTTAGAAAATGTGATTACTACAAAATTCTGGTATTCAAAATACCAGGCAAAACAGTAAATACAAAAAAAACAGGTATAGGGTGAGATTATATATCAAATGAAATAACAATAATCCCAAAGATTTCCCTCAGCCCACCTCAGAATAGAAAGAAGGTAATACTCGTCAACGCTGTACAGACGTTGTCAACGTTGGTTACGAATGTTGTTATGTTTCCGAGTCAATAAAACTATCTAACACTGAGGTTTCTTGGGAATTAACCTGTACTAGCTGTTTCACGCGGTTTCACAATTTTGGGAGATCCCGCACGAATACCGGGATAAAAAGTACCCCATGTCCTCTGTGCTCCTGAAAATGCATGCATGTGCAGTGTATGCATTTCATGATGATCGGTTGAGCCGTTAAGGCGTGAAAGCGCAACAAACAAACTCACTTCGCATTTATAAATAAGTAAGGATTAGATAAATAAAATAAGGCACCTGTAGTCGAAGAACAGCTCCTCGCCGGGCTGGATGGCGCGCTTGGCGAAGATGCCGATGCGGTGGTCGCCGTTGACCATCATCACCTTGGCGTAGCAGTTGGGGTTGATGGAGTGGTTCGCGAACCGGATCTTGTTGCCCTTGCGCGTCGCGTCCACCACGAAGTCTGCGCGACGCCGCCACGACCGCAACCACAACCACAATGACAACAACATTACAACATTACCCACTCATCCACACTAGACTGTATAGTGTGTGTATAGTGTTATAGTAGTAGTATGTATAAACTGTGTGAAGACGATATAATGCCGTGTGAACGCTATGTTGACGCTATAAGCTATTTGATAGAGTACTTAATTTGTGTCTATATGTGAAGAGCTATCAGTAGCATTTTTGTTATATTTACATTTTATAATCGTGCTGCTGGTCTTCCATATAAATACTGCCTTCTACTTTCCACTGCCTAGTGGAAACGAAATATCAACAAACAAACATACCGATGCCGAAGCGACACTACCCAAGCTACAAGCTTTTACTAGTTTTGTTTACTCACCGTTGTTGAGATTGAACAGGAAGGAGCACATGTACTTGTCGTAGACCTTCCCGCGGCGATCAGCTTCATCCTGTTATAATAACAACAGTGAAATTTTATATAAAAAATTAGGAGTTGTGTTTGGGAGTCACTTTTCGCTAAAAAAGTGGCATAAGGATGCCACTCGAGCACTGCCAGCTAGTGTTAAAAACGCAAATTATTCTCCTGGCCATACAGCGTACACACCCAGTTCTACTCGAATCTGTGCCAGAAATACATGAGACTATTTTTTCAAGGTAAGATAACAAAATAAGTAAGTTTGTAGATTTACATGCATACAGAACTAGTTTAATATTAATGACAGAGCTTTGTGTAAATCTCATGTGGTATGTTTCTTATCCTAGCTTTGAAAAACTATTATTTTAAAAGATGTATTAAATTCGTATTTCTCACTCACTTGTGATATAATCTCGCCGCAGTACTCAGATATGAACTCGTTTTTCTGTGCGGCGTCCTTGAGGAAGATGCCCCAGCCCGCGACGTCGCTCGGCGCCAGCAGCAGGTGCTTGTGGAGCCCCCTGTTGGGCGCGAACAACATTCAGTGGTCGTAACATTGCTTTCCATTTCACAATTCAACTGTGTACAATACGATTCTGTGCACAATACGGTTCCAACTGTGCACAATACGGTTCCAACTGTGCACAATACGGTTCCAACTGTGCATAATACGGTTCCAATTGTGCATAATACAATCCCAACTGTACACATTACGATTTCACCTGTAACATGTCCAACTGTGCACAATCGCATTAGGTTAGCCTGTAAGGATTGTGTGGTTTTTGAAATAAATAAATAAACATGATTGCAACTGAGCCATGATTGCAACTATGCACATTACGGTTCCAACTGTGAACACAGCACAACATGATTGAAATCATACACATTTCACAAATCGGTTCCAACTGTGCACAACACGATAGCAACTATGAGCAATGCGGTTTTAATTGTGCACAATACGGTTCTAACTGTGCACAATACGGTGCTAACTGTGCACAATACGGTTCCGACTGTGCACAATACGGTTCCGACTGTGCACGATACAGTCCCAACTGTACACAATACGATTGCACCTGTGTGTAACATGATTGCAACACGATTCCTGATGTAAGATGTTCGAACACGGTTCCGACTGTGCACAACATGATTGCAACTATGCACAACACGGTTCCAACTGTGCACAATATGATTGCAACTAAGCACAAACTGTGAACAACACGATAGCAACAGTGCAAAATAAGCTCCAACAGTGGGTAAGTGTCGCCTGTCGGCGCTAGGGCCAGCACCTCTGCACGGAGACGTTCCTGCAGTAGACGGGCGCGTTGTGCGGCGCGGGCGCGTCGGCGCCGCACGCGCTGCACAGGTCGGGGTCGCACTCGCGCACGCCCAGGTAGCACGGGCACTGCTTCGTGTTGCACTGCGCCTTGCAGCGGCAGCCCGGGAACCGGTTCTGGCCTGAAACACACCGCCCACCGCCCACCGCCCACCGGCCGTCCTTACATATTATAAAACAAAGACCTCCGCCGCGTCCGTCTGTATGTATATTTGTTCGCGATAAACTCAAAAGCTACTAAACAGATTTTCATAAGGTTTTCACAGTGAACGTGTATAGTCACAGTCTCGCTCGACACTCACAGTCGCTGCTGCACTGACAGAATTTCTCGCAGAAGTTCTGCGACTGCAGGCACGGGCACATGTTGTCGCACGGCTGGTTCGGGTGGTCGCACGGCGTGTAGTTGTAACTGCACAAACAACTAATTTAGCTATTCTATTTTACTAAACACACAAAAAAATAGCAGAACATGTTTTGTTGACTAATTAAGAAAGCACTGTAAAACTAATTAAAGTGTTTTGGCCTGCTTTTTATCTAAATATACACAATTTCAATGCGTGTGTGCATAGAGTTATATTAGACATAGAGCGTAAGTGTACTCGTTTGTTCGAGTGCGTCGTAATTTTTGTGTGTGGTGTGCAAACAAAGTTCTTTGAATCCAATAAGTTGCATATAAAAAATCCGTTCGAAAATGAAGCATAAAATTAGATAATAGAGACGTATCAAACTGTTTCTATCACACTTAAAAGTACATTGAATCTATGCATATTGCCTATTAATGGGCTTGTCGATCAATTTTAGTTTTAAGTCCGTCTTGTACATTAATAAAAAATATTGGACACGTATTTTTAAATTTTTTGCGTAATCAAAAAGCTATTAAGTCGAAATGTCGCGTGACAACACGCCATGCTACAGTTTAAAGCACGTTGTGACGTCACGCGGCATTTCGAATTAATGTATCTCCGTTATTTTTTGATTACCTACGTAAAATTAAAAAATACGCGTCCAATATTTTTTTATTAATCTACAAGACGGACTAAATAGAATTTTGATTTTTACACCCCGGAAACAAGCCCATTATATGCGTGCGTGCGTGTGTGTGTGGGTGCGTGCGTGCGTGCGTGTGCGTGTTTGCGTGCGTGCTCGCGCGGTGTGAGGTCACAGGAGACAGGTGACGCACACGTGGTGCAGCGCCGAGTCCTTCTTGAGCTGTATCTTGCGGCAGTGCACGGACCACAGGCGGTGCTTCTTCTTCTTCTTGCGCGGCGGCGTGAGCTCCGCCTCCACGCGGCACTCCTCCTGGCCCGTGTTGATCCAGTACGTGTACACCTGCGGGCCGGGGCGGGGCGGGGCGGGGCTCATGTTATATGTAGTGACTCGAGTAACTTTAGCTACTCTTATCATTACCAGAGTTCCTACGGTGAAGCCATTTTAGAATTTTTGGGAGACGAAGCACTGTATATTAATTATATAAATACACAGGATGGAAACGTTAAATGTGTCCAGCGGGGCTAAGATGCACAACACGATAAAATTTTATCAAGTCATTTTATCAATTCTCGCCGATTTTTATCGTTTTGTCGACGAGAATCGATAAAATGGTTCGATAAAATTTTATCGCGTTGCGCATCTTGGCCCCGCTGGCGATTTTTTTGGCACTTTTAAAGATATTGCAATGGGCATGTTGACTAATTTTTATTTTTTAGTCCGTCTTGTAGATTATTAAAAAATATTGGAATCAAAAAATAACGGCGATATATTGAGTTGAAATTTCGCGTGACGTCACTATTTTGACAGTTTGTATGGCGGTTTTGCGGTTAGTGACGTCACGACCTCCTCATCCTAAACTTTAATGCCCTTTATCTCTGTATATTTTAATTTATTTAAAAAAGCAAAAAATACGTGTCTATTGTTTTTTTATTTTCTAACTGACGGACTAATTACAATTTTGATTTTCAATAGTAGTCAACATCCCTATTCATAAAATTATTAAAAAATGTTGAAATTCTACAAGCACAAACCAGCACTTTCTGCAAAGAGGATGGTGCAGAGCCACATGGCATTCAGTTCACCTTTTGTACCATGTTGTGCAAAAGGTAAAAAAAAAATATCGTCATTCGTTAGGAATATATACTTGTCTCATAGTGTCCCACATGACACTTCGAGCCCAAGTCCCCAGGTCAGCTCACCTGCTGGCACGTCTTGGAGAGCATGACCTGCGCGATGGCGCAGTAGTTGGACGGGAACACCTTGTGCAGCGCGCGGAACAGCGACTGGTCCGAGCCCGACCACTCCGAGCCCAGCTCGTCCACCGTCAGCCCTGCCGGCGCGGCACCACACGAACAGATCACATCGGAACTACACTAGCTTAACTATGACCAGTATGCGGTAAATAAACTTTTTTTTTGGGCAAGAAGCTACTATCTTCCTGCCTTTGCTATTTTTTTTATGTCATAGGGGGCAAACGGGCAAGTGGTACACCTGATGGTAAGTGATTACCGCCGCCCACATCTGCGATACTAGAAGGCATGCAGGTGCGTTGCCGACTTGCAGGAATGGGGATGGGAACTGGCTTTCAAGCAGGGCTGCCGGAACACACCGTTAGGTGCTTGGCGACAGATTTGCAACTTGAAGGCTGTTGAACAGATTTGAAACTTGCTAAAAACAAGAAATGTAGTATCACCTAGTATCACCCTCTTGCCCATTTGAAATTATACATAGCCCAAATTAGAATTACACATGACCCCGAGACGGAATTACACAAAACCCCGAGCTGAAATTACACATGGCCCAAACTGGAATTACACATGGGTCACGACCGTCATAATTGAGGAAATCGTCGCAAATATGAGGATTTGTATAGAAATATCGTGGGGAGGACATACCGAGCGCGTTATAGGCGGTGTCGGAGGTGGAGGGCTGCGCGTCGCCCGCGGGCTCCGGGGGCGCCTTGCCCAGCGCCAGCGCGCCCCCGCCCCCGGCCGCGCCCCCGACACCCGCGCCCCCGCCGACCCCCGCGCCCCCGACACCCGCGCCCCCGCCGACCCCCGCGCCCCCGGCACCCCCGCCGCCACCCGAGCTCCAGTTGCTGTTGCTGGAGTTGCTGTTGCTGCCCGCTGCGACACAAAGCAACACACATCAGGCCAGCCTCAAACATTTACTATACAAATACAAGATAAAAAACTCCATATGACCACGCTTGCCAAAAAATGTAAGCTTTATGAGATATTTTATTCAATGTTAGTTACGTATTTTATCCATTTAATATTAGCATTAACAATAAAAAACAATTGATATTAAAACTGTTTGTTGTATATTGTAGAAAATAATATGTACTTATTGGGATGGCAGGCGCCAACAAATACATTATCAGTCATTGTATGATTTTCTCTGCAATGGAGAGTGTAATTGTTAAAACTCTTTTATGTTTATACTGAGAACACTGTCAATTTGATATTTAAATATTTTTATACACATTCTTTTGTTTGATCTTTGTTGTATGTCATTCCTTTTGAAACTATAATATATTTATCTTACCTTTTTCACCTGACTTTTATATTACTCTGCTACCCAAGTAACAAGTGGTTATGGGCCCAGGAAATAACTGATAAGTGGTTATAGGTCTCAAATAAGTCTTTTAAAAAAGGTTAAGAAAAGTGCAATGGATACTCCATCGACTTCACAGTCGGCACATTCTTCAAAAGATTTTCAGACAGCGCAGAACTCAACAAATATAAGCATATCAAAGCTAAAAGGATCAGCTAACTTCAGCACATGGGCATTTGCCATAGAATGCATGCTCACTGACCTAGAGTTGTGGGAAGTTGTTGTAAAACCCGCTGACCTCTCCAACCCTGATCAAAAACGGAAAGATCAGAAGGCTCGTGCGAAAATATGTTTATCTTGTGAAGAATCCATCTACCCCGTTATAAGGTCAGCAAAAACCGCATTTGAAACATTCAGTTGTTTACGAAAAGCTTATGCTGATGGTGGACTCACAAGGAGGCTTGCACTGATGAAAAAACTCTTAACAAATTCGTTCAAAGGAAAGATTCAACAGTTTGTGAATGAGTCACTAGCTATCCAACAAGAACTACAAGGAATTGGAGCACAAGTGGATGATGAATTCTTAGCTATTATAATGCTCACTGGACTTCCAGAAAAATATCATCCCTTAGTTATGGCCATCGAACACTCTAATATGAAGATCACCACGGAAAATGTAGTGACAGCTCTTCTAAAAGAAGAATCACGAGCTATACAGTCCTCAGCAGATACCAGCAGATCTCCAGATACAGCGCTATGCACCAAGAAACAAACAAAGAAGAAATTTTGTTCCTATTGTAAAAAATTAGGGCATATAGTGAGTGAATGTAGGATTCTAAAAAATAAGAAAAACAAGAATGTTTCGGTTTCGTCAAATGTTTGTACAAATTATACTTCCGAATTTACACTTTCATCTTGTTTCACTAATCGTTCACCCACAGGTTCACAAGATTGGTTTCTTGATTCCGGCGCAAGCTCCCACATGAGTAACAGGAGAGAGTGGTTCGAGTTCTTGTCCCCTCACGTAACTCCTATCACTGTGGCAAATAAGGAGACTTTATTGAGTCATGGTAAGGGCACTGTAAATATAAATATTTCCGATGGTGTAAATAAAATTAGTAATGTATTATATGTTCCTGGTCTCGCTACAAATCTTTTATCTGTAAGTAGTTTAGTTAAGAAAGGATTCGATGTATTGTTTACGCCGAAAGGCGCAACAATATTTCAAAGCGGTGGCTGTCATGTGACAAATCCCGTCATTGCCACAGGGTCGAATCACAACGGTATGTTTAGATTAAATGTAAATAAATTGCATTCCTTGTATACTTCCACCAAAGAGTCTGCACTACTTTGGCATAGACGTCTTGGCCATCTTAATACAAAGAGCATGGATATATTAAAAAATAAATGTATCGGCCTAGACTATATTGGAAGTTACCACGGAACATGTATTCCGTGTCTACAAGGTAAATTTTCAAAGAAACCGTTTAAGAGCTCAAAAAGTAGATCGAGTAAAGTCCTACAACTTATTCATTCGGACTTATGCGGACCTATGAGTACGCACTCGTGGGGCGGAGCCCTATATTTATTAACATTTACCGACGACTACTCTCGTAAAACTTTTGGATATCTTTTGAAAACAAAAGCCGAAGTTTACACAAAGTTTGTCGAATTTAAGCATTTAGTCGAAAATCAAACGGGAGAAAAAATTAAAATTCTCCGTTCAGATAATGGTCGGGAATATGTAAATAGCGACATGATAACGTTTATGAGGGAGAATGGTATAGTGCACCAAACCACGGTGCCGTACACTCCTCAACAAAACGGAGTTTCAGAACGTGTAAATAGAACGATCATTGAAAAAGCAAGATCTATGCTAAAAGACTCGAATTTACCTTTAGCGTACTGGGGAGAAGCGGTAAATACGGCAATTTATTTAAAAAATCGTTCACCCACGCAAGCTTTAAATAACAAGATTCCAGAAGAAGCATGGACCGGCAATAAAGTCGACCTTTCTCACTTGCGAATCTTTGGCTGCGAAGCTCACGTCCTCGTACCCAAAGAAAAGCGTTCAAAACTGGAATCCAAAACTAAAGTTTGTATCTTTGTTGGCTATTCTATAGAAAGCAAAGGTTATCGCTTAATAGACCCTAATAATCCTCGGCAGATTATTATTGCTAGAGATGTAGCGTTTATTGAAGATAAAACGCATGAAGAGTCTAATCCAAATTCCTCACATAACGAAGAGTCACCCCAACCACAACCATCTGTAATCTTTGTACCCATTCAAAATGATGAAGAACCAGTTTCACAGCCACAACATCAAGTACAGTCAGACAGTGAAGACACTCAACCCGAGATGTCACCATCTTTAGAACAGCTGACTATACCGGATGAACCTCTTACTCATGAAGTTTCCCCAATTATTTCTGAACCTGAACCCATTGTAGAGACATCAACTGAAAGACGATACCCTCTCCGAGACAGGCGTCCTCCTGAGAGATATCAGGAGAATCTCTACATGACATCAGATCAGGAACCAGAAACTTACAAAGAAGTTACAGAGCATCCGCAAAAAGACAAGTGGCTAGAAGCGATGAAAGCAGAATACAATTCATTGATTCAGCATGGAACCTGGATTCTAGTTGATAGACCATCCGGCAGGAAGACAACAAAATGTAAATGGGTATACAAAATAAAAAAGGACACAAGTGGGAACATTACAAAATACAAAGCCAGACTAGTAGCCAAAGGGTTCACCCAAATAGCTGGAGTAGACTATGGTGAAACTTTTTCACCAGTTGCTAGGCTATCTTCAGTAAGGCTTTTTGTTTGCATTTGCTGTGCAATATCGGCTACAAGTACATCACCTTGATGTAGAAACTGCCTTTTTAAACGGTGACCTGGAAGAGGAAATTTATATGGCACAACCAGAAGGTTTTGCTACTGATCCAAAGGGGAAAGTATGCTTACTTAAAAAATCCCTATATGGGCTTAAACAAGCTCCGCGTCAATGGAACAAAAAAGTATGCCAAGCGATGGCTGCTCTGTCGCTGACTCAAGCCGCATCAGAACACTGTCTTTACTATAAAAGAGACGGACCTAATGATTTTATCGTTATCGCAGTGTTCGTCGACGATTTCTTTTTTATGACAACCAATAGTGATTTAAAAGATAATTTTGTAAGCGAACTCAAAAAGACGTTTACAATTAAAGATCTCGGTCCTGTCAAAGACTGCCTCGGTATGAGAGTCGTACAAAGTGAAGGCAGTATAACCCTCGATCAGACAAAATATATCGAAAAATTACTAGACAAGTTCGGTATGAGCGACGCGATCTCGGTCACTACGCCAATGGAACTTGGGTTAAAACTCACTGTTCCGGAAAAGGAAGAAGAAAATCTAGAAGTCCCATATCAGGAGCTTATCGGCTCATTAATGTACATTTCTATATGTACAAGACCTGATATTGCCCACACGGTCTCGTACCTATCTCAGTTCAATGCACATTACGGGGGGGTACACTGGAAGGCCGCTAAGCGAGTCCTTAGATACCTTAAGGGTACGAAGGAACTCAGACTTCACTTCAAACACGGTGACCACTCTTACCCAGTAGGTTACGCTGACGCCGATTATGGAAGCAATCTTGTGGACCGTCGATCATTCACTGGATTCACCTTCCTGATGAGCGGTGCACCTGTGTCGTGGGAAGCTCGCAAACAGCGAACAGTTGCACTTTCCACAACAGAAGCTGAATATATGGCTTTGGCTGAAGCTTGTAAAGAGGCCATATATTTAAAGACGCTCATCAGTGAAGTATTCTCGGTCACTCATCCCATAATCATTCATACCGACAATCAAAGTTCACTCAAACTAGCTCATAATAACACCTATCACGCACGTACTAAACACATTGACATCAAACATCACTTCATTAGAGACTCACTATCACACCACGACATACAAGTCAAATACATACCCACAAATGACATGGTCGCAGACATTTTGACAAAACCCTTGCCGAAACTGAAACATTTTAAATGTACAAATTCTTTAGGTTTAGGCTAGTTCTAGGTTTTGTATGTCTTTAGATCATATTGTATGTATATAGGGTGTGTATAGTTTAGTGATGTGTTTATATGTACAGGATGTTGTTTTTATTATTTCAGTGCTAGTGATAAGTGTATAGTGAATTTTGATACTGTCTTTTTACTTGTATTATAATGTGTATATACAGGGTGTTCTCATTACGGGGGGGTGTTAAAACTCTTTTATGTTTATACTGAGAACACTGTCAATTTGATATTTAAATATTTTTATACACATTCTTTTGTTTGATCTTTGTTGTATGTCATTCCTTTTGAAACTATAATATATTTATCTTACCTTTTTCACCTGACTTTTATATTACTCTGCTACCCAAGTAACAAGTGTAATAATTTTCTAGGAAATATGAAAGTAAAGATAGATAGATAGATAGATAGATAGATAGATAGATATTTATTCTCTCTTTAAAAATTACATTTATATTTTATGTTAAAATTAAATAAATTCACTAAAGAGATTGTCAATATAATAAAAAGTTTGAAATAATACTATTTGATAAAGGGAAATTGTAAATAAAAGAAGTTTCTACAAAACCTTACAAGAGTTAAAGATGATTATAGCGGCTCACCCTTCTGATACTTGTTGCTATCGTTGCTGTCCTCAGAGGAGGCGTCGTTGGGCGACTCCAGCGCCTTGCCCTTGTCCTCCTCGCCCGCCGCCTTCTCGCGGGCCAGCTTCTCGCGCATGCCTTCCTGCGTGCGCACATACATACAGGTTACAAATGTCCTATTTCACGAAGTCCACTTTGCCCTGGTTGTAGTAGTGACGTGGACCGATGAGCGCATTTGCAAAATTTCATAATGATCGGCTGAGCCGTTGGGGCGTGAAAGCGTAACAGACAGACAAACAGACAGACAGAGTTACTTTCGCATTTGTTATATTAGTAAGGATTTATTTCTGATTATACATATATTTAGTCTTCTTAGGCATACCCCGCAACATACATTATGATAATTTACTTGGCTTTTAATGTGTTGTTTTTTTTAACTTTTTATTATTATTTACTTGCTCTATTTTTACTTTTTAAATTATTTTTGAAACTAAGAAATGCAGATTGTGGACGGTTTTATTGGTAGTGTGAAGCCATCTCCCTTCTACGGTGAAGGGAGAATATGTCGACATTAATTCTGAGTTAATTATAGATTTAAAAGAAGATTCAGACTCCGAAGGCAACGAATCGGAATTCGAACATTCATCTGATACCGATTAAAATGTATTTACGTACTTATATTTTTCGTTCACAAATAAAAAATAAATAGAAACACGGTTTAGGTTTTGTTGCTAGCGCTCCCTACGTTTACGCACACAAATGCGCTCATCGGTACACGTCACTACTACAACCAGGGCAAAGTGGAAGTGGAGGGAAAGGGCAACCAGGGTAAAATAGAACATCTATACCCTGTTAAAGTATTAATTCTCCTCCTCAACCTGTTTGCCTACATTTAATTAATAGCTGTTCTCCTCGGATTCACCCGAGTTATTTTCGGAATTCCCGTGGGAACTCCGGGATAAGAAGTACCCTATGTCCTTTTCTGTACCCCTGTATCATGTATGCAAAATATCATGGTGATCAGTTCAGTTGTTAGGGCGTGAAAGCGTAACAAACTCGCATTGGATGTGACTCGTCTCTCAATCAGGTTGCCTGGAAGAGATAGCTTTTTAGTTTTAGCGATAAGGCCGTCTATTGGCGCCACTCATAAACCATGTTTCACATAATTTAAAACGTTTATATTTTATTTAGTAGTAATCTTATATTATCTTAATATATATAAATCACGTGTCACGTTGTTTGTCCGCGATGGACTCCGAAACTACTGAACGGATTTTGATAAAATTTGGTAACCAATCATTATTATTATTATAATATGGTCCAACTTAAAAGATAGGATAGTTTTTATCCCGGAATTCCCGCGGGAACTCCGGCACTAATGCGGGGAACAGCTAATCACTGTAAACTACTGTCGGGGTACAAAGAAGGACATAGAGTACTTTTCCCCGCAACCTCCGCGGGAACTCCGAAATTACCGCGGATGAAATCGCGGGGGACAGCTAGTCAATCGCATCCTACACAATAATTAAAAAGTTTATTTGGCAGTAATAACACCAAATTATAGTACCTACCTAATGGTGTGAAAACAAATTGTGTTTTTACCAAGGTGGTCCTATTTATAAATAGTGAATAGTCTTAAGATGTTTATATACGGTACACTAGTAATATTAAGTTATTATTTGAAATAACTACCTATCTATCCACGTCTAAAATCACAACAATATACAATGACAATGAACTCACCAGCATCATATAGCAACTGGAGCCGCACGGCTCCGAAAACGCCTTCAAATCTGGGCCCTTCCGCTTGGTCAAGTTGGGCCCTGGGTGGCACGCTTGCAAACCTGACATTGTGTTATATGGCAGTGGTATTAAATAAATAACGGCATGAACGTGACTGCGAGAGAAAACCGAGTAGCGGAATGGAGTGTGATGGCGGCGAGTAGAGAAACAGAACTCTTGAACAACTCAATTGGGAAGAAATGATGATGGTTTTCCTTGTTTTTGTGAGCTAAAAACCGAGTTAGATGCTTTTCGGTGTCGTTTTAGTGTGGTCACGGCTTTAGTGATGAATAGTGCGACAAAGAAGAATAGTGTTTATAGTCGAGACCCAATACCTCCTTTGGGGTTACTCACTGTGACATACAAGTGATTAGTTTTGGTAGTATATTAAAGATGATACACGGAGAGTCTCAAAAACACGGTCGATAACATCTAACAAGTGATACGACTGTAAATGTTTATTCAGCAGCATCAAAAAAGTTAAAATGTTTAAGTACAAATTTTAAGCAAACTATTTTTATTCAGTGGCATCAAAAAAGTGAAACTAAATTACCATTATGTTTAAAAGTACAAATCTTAAGCAAACTTCGATCGTCTCCACATGCAAACTGACACTTGATTTGCGACGGATTTGTACAACATTTTTGTGTACTTGGCATCGGTTTTTTATTCAGTGATATACCTAAAAACCGCTTGAACATTTTTTAATTTCATTCGAATTGACCTTTAAAAATATATTTCGAACAGACGTAAAACCCACTATGCCCGGGCGGCTTGTCAAGTTTGGAGACACACTCTTTGTTTGAAAGTTGAAATGTAATCTAACCACTTAATAGTGGCTATACAATGTGGCTGTAGTTGATGAAAGTCAGTCAAACCGCTGAATAGCCCACATGTTTTGTGAGTTTTGCGCGGGAGAGTTACAAAAACACAACCAAAAGTGGAGATGAGTGTCGATTGAAAAATCAGCCCTAAAAGAAACCGTGTCAATAATGGGAATGTGGACTACTTTTGAAAATCAAAATTCTAATTAGTCCGTAGTCCGTCCGTAGTAGTTAGAAAATAAAAAAACAATATACACGTATTTTTTGCTTTTTCAAATAAATTAAAATATACAGAGATAAAGCTCATTGAAGTTTAGGGTGAGGGTCTCGTGACGTCACTAACCGCTAAAACCGCCATACAAACTGTCAAAATAGTGACGTCACGCGAAATTTCAACTCCATATATCGCCGTTATTTTTTGATTACGTAAAAAAAGAAAAAATACGTGTTCAATATTTTTTAATAATCTACAAGACGGACTAAAAAATAAAAATTAGTCAACATGCCTATTATTTATTATGAAATAGTAGCAACTTTTTTAAAACTATATGATGCTGTTTTACTATCATAAATATAACAATAATACAGGAAGGTACATTGTTACTTTATTTTTATTAATAATTTTGATGCATTGGCGTTGCAACGCTCACCAATGGCAAAAATGGCGCCGAATGATTGGGAAAGCCGACCCCGTGTACCAGTATGAGGATGAAGAAGAATTTTGATGCGTTTTCAAAATGTTTAAAATTGAAATGAAGGCTAAAAGTTAGAGAGGCGTGTCGGCAATTTATATTGTATTCTGTGTGAATAACTAGTGCAGTAAATATAACTAAATAGATAGATAATTTTAATTGTATTTTAAAGAATGTACCTAGGTATTATACTTATTTGAATTTGTCTTTGTTTTTTTTTAAATGGAAATATACAAAGTTAATAATATATTATGTTAATAATATTAATCGGGGGCCTGCAATTTTTTTATTTTATAATTGTATTGATTTCTATGAAGTTATTTATAAAAATGTAAAAAATTAAATAAAGATTTAATAATAACAGAAAAAATGGTACAGCAAAACGCAATATGCGGATATATTATGTAGTGATCACAAAATATATTACTTCTAAATTCCTATTTTCAAGTGATTGAGAGAAAAAACTATGGCAAAAGAATATAAGACATAATATTATATCCACATACAGAAAATAAATTATAATAAATAATGCATGGATAAGTAAGTTTAGGGTCGGCGCAGATTTGACGGAAAACTGCTCTCCTAATTAAATTAAATTTTGAATATTTTATTTTGTAAATTTGTGGGCTAAAAGTCTACACTTAAAATTAACTTAGTAAATAAATAAATAAACTTGACTTACGATTAGACTCTAAACCAACTTTCAATAACGCATGACTCCTTGCGAGTGAGACCACAGGCCAACACTAGCTATTCATAATTCGAGGTCTCTCTTCAAAAAGTGCCTGTTTTTCATCCTTGTTATAGATGACGAATCTCATTTCGCGGTGAAGGTCCATAAATAATCAATTCTCCAAAAAGGTTGTTAGGATAGCAGCACAAAGGCACAATGTGGTGCCAACCGTTAGACCGAAATTGCATTTTAATTAATCGATGATTTTTCCGTCAGGTCTACGACGACCCTAAATGAGTTAAGGCGTTAAGTGTAAATTTAATGATAAAATGGTGATGAGATCGTGATAACGTGTATGTGTAGCGGTTGTCGTCCCGCGGGTACGGCCTCACCTGCCGTCTGACATCCTGTCAGCGAAACAGAACAAGACAATGTAGTAATAAATTGTTGTAATAATAAGTTCCCTAAGATAATCGTCATTCTCAAGGGCGCTTATAGCATCCAAAGTAGCACCTCTGTCTTCAAAAATATATCAATTCATTTAAAACATTTGAAAAAGAATCAAACAACAAAATGAGAGCCAATTTAGGCAGTTTAGGAGTGGCGACAATTGAAGTGCTATAGACGCCTCATAATTATAATACTATTCGGGAAATACATAATGGACATACATAATATCTAGAATAAGATACATAATCTAAGTAATTTGGTGAAAGTCAAGTAATCATTATACTTTGCCATTTCCATTTTTCAATAAATAAACTCTAAAAACGTCGACGAGCGACGTCGATTGGGTAGAATTTCAAAATTGGCATCTAATCGTTCCTTACAACCTACACATCTATGTATTTTATTTTACCAGAGTAACAAATTACCCAACCATATTGGGTTTCAGTAGCATAATTATCCATTAGAATGCTCGCAATTTGAATCGCGTGATTCCCTTGGGATCTTTTAAATATAATAGTAAAATAGTAAATGTTCTATGGTAGTTATGTTTAATTGGCACTCGACTCATTCGAAGTTACAAGTAACGGGTAATACGGAATATCTGATAATGATTTTAACGGGTATGACCGTTACACATAATTACGTATACAGGATCTACAGGGGAGGCAGCGAATGCAGTTGCCCCCCTCCTTGACGACTAAAGAAGGTACTTTAATCAGACCTTAGAAAAAAATTTAAACCCTCCCCACCCCCAACCCAATTCTAGTTACGCGCTTGAAAGCATTAACCGACTGGAAAAGTAATGTCATATCACATCACTCTGGGCCCCTATTCACTATGACCATAAAATGCTTAGCACCCTTGACCAAAGATTCACTTGAAAAAAAAAATGCATTCACCAGTCGTGTCTTAAGCTGTACAAAATATTCGTTTCTAATATTTTGGCATCTGGAACGTTTGGGATTGTGTTTTTGGGACGCGCATTGTGGGTAAGGCACTAAGGACTGTTGTCGGTCGTAGTGAATAAAGGTCTAGAAAGGTAATGCTTCGCGCACGTGTACCTAGTGGTACCTAGTGGTACGTAGTGGTGGTGTGAGCACTGAGCAGTTGGTGACGGGACTCACGGTGCAGGAAGCAGTCGTACTTGAAGCAGCGGCGGCAGAAGAGCGTGTGGAAGGAGTGCATGGTCTGGTCGCGCGCCACGCTCTCGGCCAGCGGCCCGTCGATGTTGGGCGTGCACTCGGGCGGCAGCGCCAGCGGGTCGCTGCGGGACGTCAGCTCGATGTACCTGCCGGGACACGGGACACGGTACACGGTGGCAGGCCAGAACATTCTAATCGAAGACGTTGCTCTCCCAACATAATATTCTAATATCATAATATTCTAATACGCCTACTGTTGTTAAGAAAAGCAGTAACAAATACTAATTTTTTAATTGCCTGAAAAATAACACTTAGATAGATCGATCAATCACTCCGGAAACCTCTTGCATATGTACTAAATTTCAAGAAAATCAATGGAATCGTTTGGGGATACTGATATTTTTAACTTTTACAACTAAAATATAAAATATACATAATTTTACATAATACTTAAAATACTGTGAAAATAATCAAATCCGTACTTTTCTCTTAACTCCTGAGCTGTCCCCTTATCAGGGAATTGCGTGCTGATGGCTTGGAAAATTATAAAGATTGGGAACTGCTTCTCATGTATCAACTTCTTCTCCCCATCCTTGTCTTTCTCTTCTGTTTCTTTGTCTTTTTCTTTCGGCTCTTTGCTTGGGTCTTTCTGTAATTAAAAAACACATTTCATAATTTGTAATTAATTTAACGCTGATCAGACTGTGACTATGCAATGGTGGCTATTGTGTATCGCCGGTAGATGCTGATGGTGCAATAGGCTTGTATCCGGGATATGAAAATCAAAATTCTATTTATTCCATCTTGTAGATTAATCAATCAAATATTCTTTATTGTTACCATGATAATAAAAAAACATAGAAAAATAACTCAAGTAGGCAACAACGGGTGGCCTTATTGCTAAAAACTAAAAATCAATATTAATAAAAAATAATAGACCCATATTTTTTGCTATTTGAATTTATTGAAAAAATAGATATAAAACACATTCAAATTTGGAGGCGTAGACGGAGTTAGCTCTTGACGCCATAACGTGCTATAAACTGTTGCACATTATTTTTTCATTACATAAAAAATGAAAAAATGTGTTTAATATCTACAAGTCGGACTAAAAGTTAAAATTTGGTTGACAAGCCTATTATCTTTGTCTAACTTGAAATCACCAATCAAAACGGCCAAATAAGTTCCAAGTCTTGGGAGAAGTAACTACCAAACCAGTAAAAACACCTGCAGCCGTTCCCCACAGTTTTGTATTTATTTTATAATTTTCTTAATAAACTCTTTATTGAAAACCACTAAAATAAACAATAAAAAAACCAGTTTTACTATAATATGTGGTCCTATTGCTCAGAGCGATCTGTTTCAGACAACCAAGGGGTGCATAGAAAATTAATAATCTAGTGGTGTATTGGTATATAAATAGTGAACATAAATAGATAAACAGTATATGTATAAGTATACATAAAGTTTAATATACTTTATATTTTTTAATATTTTTTAACAAGTCTCATTCAATCTACTTACATCTTTTTCATCCTTGGATAGCCGTGCCTCTCGCTCCCTTCTCTCTTCGGCTACTTCCTCCTTGGTCTGGAACGCCATCAATGCATGCACAAGGTCCACAAACAAATGATCATCTATAAAACCACCTTCTTTGTCACCTGTATGAAAAAGAAAACAAAATCTGCAAGTCAATATGACTAATAATAACTGAAAAAACATAGTCTATAAATGAATTTACAAATCAACAACCTAGGTTCCCAGTGGAGATTCCAATTTATGATATACAATGTGGATATTCATATCTATGTTTAATAAAACATGTAGCTAATACTAACATATTTAATAGCCACACTCACAGTATTACTTGCTTTTTTTTAAATCTTTAAAAAAATCAATTAAAGTTTTTTTAATCTTTTTTTTTAATTCAGTAATCATTAAAAGAGTGTGGCCGTGAGAATATTATTAGACTCCAACCCACCATGCACTTTTCCATCATAGTTTTTTATCAGCTCCTCTATAAATGTGCCATCCTGGTCCAAGACTTCATCGCCCATGTAAGGTATGTTGTGCAGAACTGTCTCATCTTCCACCATGAAATTTTTCTGTGTTGGTGCCCATGTGTACATTGTGGGGATCGGATTCACTGGATTGATAATCCTTATAGGCACTTGTTGTGTGGTCACTACTCCTGAAGCTGCATTCAACAAGAGAAAATTAATCCTACTATCCTACTTAATATAATAAATGTGAAAGTGTGTATGTTTGTTGCTCAATCACGCAAAAACGGCTGAACGGATTTGGATGAAATTTGGCATGCACATTGTCAGGGGTACAGAGAAAGACATAGGGTACTTTTATCCCAGAATTCCCGTGAGAACTTCGAAATTACCGGATGCGAAACCGTGGGGCACCTCTAGTTTAGTTATAAAAAAAAACTATTTGAAAAAATAGGCAAGCAAAAGAGACGAAGTGGTTTATAAGAACAAAAAGATATAAAAAGGAGATTGGAAAAGGAAAAAATAAGGTCCAACCAATGACCAGTTTCACCATTGTTTACCATCAGTATATGTGACTTCAGCACGTTTCATGAGGCTCTCGTGGCTGGGAGCCGGCGCGGGCGGCGGCCAGTGCGGCCTGCGTTCGATGTCACCTCCCGGTCCCCGCGTCTCCAACGACTCCGACATTATCCTCAAATTCCTCGCCCATGCTACTTTCACTTCGTCCGCACGTTTGAACCTCTAAAGCATAGGTATTAATAATAAATATTTATTTCATCAACGAAGCGGAATGTTGTCGAACTAATTATATTTAAGTAATTTAATACTTATAATATGATTGTGTCGAACGGTAGTTTCGAACATACCTTTACTTGTCTTAACCTCATGTATTCAGATTTAACCCGCTTCTTCCATTCTGCTGAAACTTTAGATTTGCTCATTATTGATTAACGACTAACGTTAGTAAAAAAATTATTCAAACTTTAAAATTCATTTGCTGATTTGCTGCATCAACAACTGAAAATTGAAATTTGATTTTCCAACCCATTCATTCATTCATCCATTACATTTGACATTTGGCGTAGATGGAGATATTTGAAGTGCGTTCCGTGGCTTCGCACGAATGCACTCGAACGCGCTCGAGCGCGCTCTGAACCCGTTCTGTGGCTTGGTGAAATTTTACTCTGACAACTGTCAGAGCGTAGTTTCACCCGTTCCGTGGCTCAGAGTGCAGCAACCAAACAACCATCTCCGAAGCAGGTTAATTTTCACTCTGACAGCTATGTATTGTTTAAGAAATGTCAAAGTTTGCGCCAAAAACCGGATTCGTTGAAAAAGAAATTAATCGGAGTTCTTACAAACAAAGGGGAGGTGTCGTAGTCACAAAAAGTTTATAATTAGATGTAAAACAGTCTTATTTGCAATGTGAGTTGAGAGAAAACAAATGGCGCCTGAAATTTCAACTATTTTCAGGTTATAAAAACAACTCGATCGTTCTGTGGCTTGGTTGCAACTCAAACGAGTGAAATTTTAACCGAACAACTACGCCCAAATCCACGGAACGTACACTTGGACATTTTACGTTTGGTACCTACCTCTCTGAAGAATTCTTCTGAGCTACCTCTCTATTGTCTTTGATATTTGTCTATGATCATACTTGCTTTTCATAGATACTTAGGGTACGACCTCATGCAGCCGCTCGACGCTCGTTTCCAGCGACATGTCTGGTCACGTGACCCCTTTTTGAATTTCCCGCGTTTCAAAAGGTGCGGCAGTCATAAAGCTGAAAATGTTGAGCTATGTCGCTCGTCGCTCGTTTTTTATGAGATTTCGTTTGGAGCGACGTATGTTCTCTTATACGTCTGTGGCAGCGATAAATCGATGTGGCGACAAAGCTGAAAATGTTCAGCTTTGTCGCTGCCCGCCGCGCTGTGACGCTGGTATTTGGGAAATGGCCGAAATGGCGTGAGTTGACTTCTTGTGCTGCAACGATTTATTTAATTTATTTATCTAGGTAAACAATGGATTCAGACGAGGTAAATATATTAAAACATTTAATTAAAGAATCATAAACGTTTAAACGATAATTTTGTTTCCTCATTGTACAGTTACACTTAATTTCGAACCACCTTTTTTGTTACCTAGCAGTTTTGTTGTCATATTAATGTCTCAGTTTAATATTTTGTTTTTGATACGGTTGTTGTTTATTTCATATCACCTTACAATATAAAAACAGTAATTAAGTATAATAATATAGGGAAGTTAATTTGATTAGCCAAAGAATTGATTGAATGTGAAAACTAGCAGAGTTATAAATTTCAGGATTATCTACAGAACTTACGACTTTGTCTTATTTCATGTACAACCAGCAGTGATGTCAGCCGGCATATCGATGAGAAAGAGGAGTGTGACGTAGATGTAGACGAAAGTGTTTACGAACACGATAATGAGGAAGGTAACCAATTCAAATCAATTCTAACATATTTTCAAAATTTTGTTGACATTTCTATCCTACTAATATTATAAATCTGAAAGTGTGGATGTTTGGATGTTTGTTACTCAATCACGCAAAAACGGCTGAACGGATTTGGATGAAATTTGGCATGCACGTGTGGCATATACGCAGGGGTACAGGAAGGTCATAGGGTACTTTTTATCGCGGTTGAAAGCGTGGGGCACAGCTAGTTTTTAATAAGAATTATCATTGTAATTGGGTTTAAAAAATTCAGGTATTCAGTCGAAGTGAGAAGATAAGAAGACGTTCCATTAGAGAGAAAGGAGTGGATGAGTCAATGGTTGTTCTGAACCATATTGCCGATGCAATTTCCTGAGAAGATCCAGTGCCTGAACCACCTCCACCACCACAATGGATGATGTCGATGGATTCCTACTTGGGGTGGGTTTTAACTTGCGATGATTACCACCGTCGGAAAGAATGGAAACTGTCATTGAGATTTTGAATTTGGTGCTCAAAAAATGTCAGAAATTTGCATCAGACACTTAATTTGTTAACTGGATCTTCTTGTTTTGTTTGTATAAATTGTTCCGTCATTAAGACAAAGTTAAATTTTTTAAGATTGTGATAATTAGTAAAGAACTGAAGATACAAAACTATTCATGTTGACTAGATTCATAATATGATTGTTAAATCAGTAAACGTTTTAAGAGTGTAATAATTATTTATAAAAGAACTGAAGATACAAAAATTTCATGTTAACTAGATTCATAATATATGATTATTAAATTAATAAACCTTGAGATTGTGATAATTACAAAAGAACTGAAGATACAAAACTATTCATGTTGACTAGATTCATAATATGATTGTTAAATCAGTAAACGTTTTAAGAGTGTGATAATTATTTATAAAAGAACTGAAGATAGAAAAACTTCATGTTAACTAGATTCATAATACCTATATGATTATTAAATTAATAAACCTTTTGAGATTGTGACTGAAGATACAAAAACTATTCATGTTGACTAGATTCATAATATATGTTTGTTAAATCAATAAACCTTTTAAGATTGTGATAATAATATATAAAAGAACTGAAGATACAAAAACTTCATGTGGACTAGATTCATAATATATGTTTGTTAAATCAATAAACCTATTAAGATTGTGATAATCTATACTAATATTATAAAGAGGAAAGATTTGATTTTTGTTTGTTTGTTACGATTTAACTCCAAAACTACTAGACCGATTTTAAAAATTCTTTCACCATTAGATAGCTACATTATCCCTGAGTAACATAGGCTATATTGTAATCCGGGATTCCCGCGGGAACTCTGAAATTATCGCGGGTGATACTGCGTGGGACAGCTAGTTATAAAAGAACAATCGAAAAACAGGTACTAGGTAGGTAGGTACCACAAATTAACTAAGGTAGGTACCATTCTGAGTAGGTACCCCTCGGTCTTATTTTTTTTTGTTAAATTTACTCCAATGGGGAAAGCAAAGGAAACTAAGTCCATACAGCCAATATGGTAGTAATTTTCTCTTCTGAAGTATTTACATTGAAATGCATTTTTCAGTTCACTTTGTCAGTTCACTTGTTTTTTTTTAATAATTGTACGGCCTTGGGTACGTGCTCTTTAGAGCCTAAACTAACATGAGTGAAAGTTTACAATCGATCCACGCGTGAGACATTGCTTTCTAAACACTGTTGTGTCTGCGATGAAGAGAATTGTAATGAGTATTGAAATATTTTAGGGCACTATTATCAAAAAATTAGTCCTACTAAGTAATATTATAAATGCAAAAGTGCGGTTGTTTGTTTGTTTGTTACGCTTTCACGGCTAAACGGCTTAACCGATCATCACATTGTCAGGGGTACAGACAAGGACATAGGCTACTATTTATCCCGGAATTTCCACGGGAACTCTAAAATTAACTCAGAAGAAACTACATTGATATTTCGCATACTACGCGGATGAAATCGCGGGGAACAGCTATTGTAAAGATTAGGCTCGTACTATAGTTAGGTATTCTAGAACCAGAAGGCAAAAATTCCTGGGATTAGTGGCACTAGAAGGCACAACTAAAATAATTAATTTGTTCAAAAACAAAATCTCAGTTCCGAGCCATGGTTGGGTCGTATTCTTGTAAGTTGTAACTCCAGAACCAGAAGGCACACTTTCCTAGGACTGGTGGCACTAAAAGGCACAATTAAAATAATGTAATCTTGCAACAAAAAATCTCCGTTCCGTATCGTAATCGGGCCAGAAACTAGGATTCCCTGCAGCCCGACCACAATCGTACTCTTGTAACTCCAGAGCGAGAAGGCACAAATTCCTGGAATTAGTGGCACAAAAGGGAACAATAAAAATAATGAATTTGTGCCAGCGTAAAAACTCTGTTCCATACCGTGATCCGGCCAGGAACCATCATCACACAGTACACTGATTTTGCTGCCGGCGACTTATCGCTACTTTTTTTAGTCGCGGGAAATTTAAAATAGGGACACGTGCAGATAAGTCGCTGCACACGAGCGACGAGCGACTGCCTGCCCATCGCATCTTTTGAGTCGCGGGAAATTCAAAATAGGTTCACGTAACCAGACATGTCGCTGCAAACGAGCGTCGAGCGGCTTGCATGAGGTTGCACCGGGGTGTTTTTGACGCGGCGACAATCAAGTCACGTGACCAAATGTGACCAGATTTTGTGTGTTCTGTGGATTTATCGCTGCAAACGAGCGTCGAGCGGCTGCATGAGGTTACACCTTTAGGTCTTAGCATAGAATGTCATAGAACTGAATATCTTTAAATTAAGGTAGTGCCTCCGCAGCCGGCGCCGGCTTCCAAAATTTAAGTGATTGGGAGCCGGCGGTGCACACATGGGTATGTTGGCAGCACTGTCAGAATGTCATGTCATGGTATTGTCATTTGTCATTTCATTCATGAGTTTGTGGTTGTGTGATTTACTCGCACCGTATCTCGCGAAAAAAACACCATGGCTTGTGCGAATAATGTGAAAATAAAAGTAAATGATAGATTTTCAACGTATAAACAATTTGAAGAAGTTCTCGGCTCAACTGTACAATAAGCACCCGCGATTTAGAGCTTCATATTTTTTATGTGTGTGGGACTTTGCTTAATATAACTTCACATAAAATCCCTAATTACGGAAACTCATCGTTTTCGAGAAAAAAAATACTAAAGTTTCACAATTTCATACAAAACTCCGCGATGTGTCAACCATTTGCCATTGACTTTGTAAGAATTGTTTCGTTTTACATTCGGATAAAGTGATAATATTATTTATTATCTTTGATTATTATAATTTGCTAATGAAAATGAAAATTTGTTAAACTTGAGTTGGTTAGGTTAGGTTTGCACTGTTGACGAAGTCGCGCGAGCCGAGCGAGCGTAGCGAGCGTGCCGCGGTAGCGGCCGGCGAAGCGCCAAAGTCAAAATATTTCGGCAGCCAGCGCCGGCTTCCGAATCCGCGGCCGGCGCCGGCTGCCAAGTCGGCGGCCGGCGCCGGCTGCCAAATCAGCGGCCGGCGCCGGCTGCGGAGGCACTGCCTTAAATTAAATATTATTATTTAAGTAGATATTTAGTGACTTTTATTCTCTTTAAAATAATCATAAATCGCAGTTTATTCTACAACTCTTTTTTATTGTATTAGCTCTTTCCGGGGAAAGCAAACTAAATCAAGTAGACGTTTTTAATTTCTTTATTAGTTTTCTTCTTATAATAATAATAATAATCCACATCACAACACACAGATCTACTTGATCCCACAGTAAGCTATTATTAGCTTGTGTCGTGGAAACCAAGCAAACGTGGTATATACTACATAGAATTACTTATACATTATACTATAGATATATAAACACACCCAGACTGGAAAATGGAACCCTGTGTTCATCACACAAAGTCCACCCCCACCGGGAATCGATCGTGATGAAATAATGAAATATTACTTCTTCTTCTTTAGTTATTGGCTTCGGGCACTATGTGTTGCCACAGTGACATACGATGAAGTCTGACAATGATCTGTAATGAATTAATAAATTGTTTTGAATCCATAAAACATGTAAATAAATTAATGAAATACAAACTGTCACTGTATGGACTTTATTTTTTTCCTTTCCATCAAAAGACTTGACTGTATGGAAATAGATTTTTTTGCCTGCCCCGAAAGGGATACTTTTACCAAAAAAAACAAAAATATCTCTTTGATCCATTCACTATTCTAACTCTATTTATTTCTTTATTCTATCCTTGATTCTATGTTGTTTATGAAAGTTAAAACTGAAAAGTGGTTGTGTAGCTGCCATTTTATTGAAATAATCGAAGCAAAGGCAAATTTCCACTAAGGTGAGCATATATAGAAAGGTATTTTCTATTGAATTTTGCATGACATTGTGTACTATATTTGTAACGCATGCATCGTATCGATTAATTCGCGCATTCGCCTCGACATTACGTAATTTTTTTGCCATCGTCGTCACAAAATTTAACTCGAATGAGAAACATGAAATGTAAAAGTTTTATGATGGTGTTCGCCAAGAGGAAATGTAGAGTTGTTGTCTACACCAAAAAGTTATTCTGTTTGTAGGTGTGTGCATACCTACAAACCTGCAGCAGGTTATGCGGAGAGGCTCATTATAAGTATGTCCTCATACCGCGGCATGGGCGGCGGCGGTCCGTGGGACGGCGGCCCTCCGGGCGCGGAGGCGGATTACGCGCCGCCGCACACGGCGCCCTACGCACAGATGGCGCCGTCTGCGCAGCCCTCGCACCGTGCCCTGCCCACCACTGATCCCTGGACTGGAGTCAGCTACACAAATTACGGACAACCATCCACTTATGACTACAATGCCTATGGTGCTCCTAATGCTCCTGGAGTCTCTACATATGGTTACAATTATGATTCCAATTACTACCAGAGACCTGATGGTAGCTATTATGATAAATATCCCCATGCTAGTTATGATGTACCACCTCAGCCGGCCAGTAACTATGATTACCCTGTGAGATCTAATGTCACTCGTTCTAGGTCTGCTTCACCTCTTCAGCCAAGAAACTATGATAGTCGAAGGAGATCTCATTCCAGAAGTACTTCCCCTTATGTGAAGAAAGAGAGAGCATATTCGAGAAAACGGGATAGTAGTTATGAAGACAGCAGTAGGAAATATAGATCAAGAAGCAGATCTCTAAAATCAAAACGTGCCAGATATTCATCGAGTGATCGTTCTAGCTCACCGTCTCGAGCTTCTTCTCGTGTTTCTAGAAAGGATAAGCCGAGAAGAAAGTCATATTCATCGCCTTCCTCAGCATCTGAGAGATCTTACAAGGGCAGAAAAATAAGAAAGAGCAAGGGACGTGAGCACTCTGTGACTTCACCAGCTAGAAAAAGTGGCTCACGTCTGCGTAAGCGGTCAAGATCCTTTGGGACACCCAGTGAAAAGAGATCAGATAGTAGATCACCAAGATTAGCTGGCGACAGGTCTAGAGGTAAAGATAAAAGACCAAGAGATGTGACTACACCTCCACGCAAACGGAAAGAACTCTCAGTGTCTCCTAAAACACATAAAAAGTCTGATCGATCTTCGTTAACTCCACCTCGAAGCTACAAAAAATGCTCTACAACACCAGTTAAAAGTTACAAACATAAAGACCGAAAATCTGACGCTACTCCTCCAAAAAAGCGAAGAGAGACTAGAGAGAGTTCATTGACACCACCAAAAAGTTATGCAAGAAGCAGATCGTCCACTTCTGGATCCCACTCTAGATCTCCGAGCCCTAAATATGCGAGTCGTCGTTCGCGCTCATCGAGAAGTGGCACATCTTCCAACCGATCGTCCAGGTCGAGAAGCTCACGGTCTAAGTCGCACCGCTCGAGGAGAAAATCTAGCTCCGACAGTCGATCCAAATCTCGCTCCGTGAGTAAAAGTAGAAGGAAAAGACGACCTTCGAAATCTAAAGGAAAAAAGAGATCCCAAAGCCCAAAAGAGAAGTCGAAATCACGCTCACCGAGCTCGAAGTCGCGCAGTCCTAGCGGCGGTCTTAGTGAGGACGAACGCCGCGGGCAGTTCACTGTGGCCGACAGAAAGAAGTTTTGGAAGCTGCACAGAAGCAGGGAAGAAGAGAGAAAAAAAGAAAAAAGCGAAAAGACACCGCCAAAAGAAGTGAAGCCGCCGCCGGGCGCTGTCGAATCCACCCGAGTGGACGACGTGCAATATGGAGACCCACCAGAAGTGGAAGGTCCGAATTTCGCCGAACTACTGTCGCAGCCAGATCTATCGACTCAAGCATCGACGTCTAAATCCAAACCGGTAATACCGATAAAGAACGATGGCAGTTTCTTGGAGATGTTCAAGAAAATGCAAGAAGTGACCAAGACGGTCGAGGAGAAAAAGCCGGTCATTAAGAAGCCGGTTCTGCCTTTCATTGGAAAGCGACGCGGCGGCAGAGTTTTGAAGACTGGTATGGTGAAAAAAGCCAAGGCGATAGATGAACAGCCGGCGGACAGTAAGCCGAAGGATGCGTGGTCGTTGTACATGCAGGAAGTGAAAAAATACAGGGAGACGTCATGTGAAGAAGAAAGGAAGACACGTCCTCTCGTCAAATAGATAGCTTAGTCTTAATATTTCACCATAATATTATTATTAGGTTATTGACATGAACCTTCGGGTATTTAACTAAAGACGACAGCATTGACAGACGATCCCTCTGCCAAAAGTACGAGAGCGTAGCACATACCCGGTCGAGAGCATAGCTCGTACCCGGTCGTCTACTGGAGTAGTTTGTGAGCATTTTGCACTGTCTCGTTAGTTAAATACTTTGACATGAATGCTTTGTATTGGTATTTTTATTGCAACATACTTAACTTACAAAACAACAATAATTATGTTAACATCAATAAACCTACTCGTGTATTACAGCGCTTATTACACTTTACAATTTGTCAGACACCAATCTAGGAAATATGAAGGTGTAATCGAAGTTAGAACAGTTGGTTCCGATTTAGGATCAGTGAGTGAGAGAGAGAGAGAGAGAGCGAGTGATCACACTACATTAAAATGTACCCTAGAGTAGTCGATTTAGGGTACAATTTAGTGTAGTGTAATGATCACTCGCTCTCTCTCTCTCTCACTCATCCGATTTAGATTCCCTAAATTGGAAGTAGTGTAATAAGCCCATTAGAGTATTTTAAGTTAACTGTACGCATCGTGTCGTGGCGTGTCGACCGGTTGAACTTAATGTTTAATGTGTTTTTCATTTATTCCTTGAAAATCCGAATAAAGAATATTGAGAATGTACTATCCGGTGTTGTGTTTCGTTGCAGCAAAATGCCCGAGATGATCAAATCGCCCGCTGACATCAAAACGGCACCTTTCGACCCACGGTTCCCTAACACGAACCAGACAAGGTAATACAAAATATTATTAAAATTTTCCTCGTTTACACGAAAGGAACACTAAAGTAAGTAGGTATTGTATGAGGAAACTTCTCAATGAAATGTCGCACCCTGACTCCCCGACAGTGGCGCCTGGCGGTATACGTAAGCTATTCGGTGACAAATTATTTCGTAACTAGCTGTTCCCCGCGGTAATTTCGGAGTTCGCGCGGGAATTCCGGGATCAAAGTACCCTATGTCCTTCTCTGTACCCCTCATAACGTGTATGCAAAATTTCGTGGTGATCGGTTAAGCCGTTAAGTGGCGAAAGCGTAACAAACAAACTTTCGCATTTATAATATTAGTTAGGATTGGATTTCATTAGGTGTACTGCAGTGGGCCTTTGCATCGGGGTTAAAAACCAAGCGTACTGCGATTTCATTCGATTGATTAAAACCTATAATATTGATTTCCAATTCCAATTTGTGGTGTTATGACTTCACCATTTTATGTAGGTACTTAGCCAAGAATAACTCTTTTAAATTTACATATTGACAACGCAATTGTTTTGAAATCGTTGATAGCAGTTAAATTTTATGCATTACTAGCTGTGCCCCGCGGTTTCACCCGCGTGAGTTTCGAAATTCCCGCAGGAACTCCCAATGTAGCATAATTTACTTAAACCTTCCTCGCACAAATATTACAAGATCAAGCCAAATCGGTCCAGCTATTCTCGAGTTTTAGCGAGACAAACGAACAGCAATAAAATTATATTTTCCATTATAATAAGATAAAGTTCAACAACAGTCAAAAGCTATTTTTATGCCGCCTGTACCTGTAGGCTGTACCATAGAAACTGGTGGACACATTCTGTACATTTTAGTCGCGCGCCCGTTATCGTAACGCGGCGTGTTATGGTCATAGCGAAAAGGCAAAGTTAGGATTAAATTCTTGCCAGTTGTAAGCGCCTAACGTTTATATCATAGCAATGATGTTAAAAGTATTGCATAGAGCAACCTACCACAGTAGATGCAACACCGGGCGCGGTGTAGGTATTATAAGCTTAATCGATCATTGAAATACAAGTAAAGATGTCCTGGCGGCCTATGCCATTTAAGCTTATTATCCCACCATCTAAGTAGTGCAATAGGCTAGTTTCCTGGGTAAAAAAATCGAAATTCTATTTAGTCCGTCAGTTAGATAATAAAAAAATAAAAGACACGTATTTTTTGCTTTTTTAAAATAATGGAAATAATCACTGAAATCCAAAAATATTAACATCGTCTAACATCGTCCGACGAAAAGTGATACTGTGAGGGGTTCACGACCCTCATTATTGTTTAGGAAATCGACGCAAGGAGGAAAGTTTTCTATGGTTTTACTGGGACTAAGAAAGTGTAATATTAGAATTTAAGCCAAACGGTGACCCGTGCTGAGTGAGCGACAGTGGCGGACTGTAACGCGAACCAAGTGCGGATTGTTGGACTCCACGCACGATTTCACATTGCTTTTAGTACATGTGCAGGTTTCCTCACGAAATTTTCCATGACCATAAAGCCTGTGGTACTTGATTCGTACATAGATCTTCCTTAAATTTAAGTAAAAAACCAGTATAAAAGTGGTATATATTAAGTGGGTTTCAGTGTAAAAAAAAAAAAAAAAAATTTAAACGAAATAAAGATTATTATTATTATTAATACTTATAAAAGGCAAGAATGAGCTGAGCTGTTGATTTATTCTGTCCATAATAAATGTTAATAATAATAATAATATAGATTTATTTCAGACCTGAGTCCATAGTAGTGTTAGTAACAATCGTCTTACATGCTAGGGTTAGTATTTAACAAAGCTGAATTTTAATTTACATGAAGGTGTACCCACCTCCACCTTAATATGTACCTTAATATGATTAATATGCCACACCACTAGGTCGCACCGGTCACCGCTATCACCTCTTCAGGCTTACCACTACGTTGTGGGGAGGCACGAAGTCGGCGGGGGGAGGAGAATGTCACTTCTTTATGCACTAATACATACTATTATTTGACCAGGTACTGCTACCAGAGCTATCTGGACTTCCACCGGTGCCAGAAGGTCCGTGGCGAGAGCTACGAGCCGTGCAACTATTTCAAGAGAGTGTTCCAGTCGATGTGCCCCATTGACTGGGTCGAGAAGTGGGACTCGCAGCGCGAGGAAGGCACCTTCCCCGGCAGAATCTAAACGCCTAGTATTCCACTTACTTACATTTAGCGATATATGTATGTAATGCATTAATTGTTATTTAATTTGTCGGTCGGTGAAGTGAGTTTTAGTCATAAATAAAATGAGTTGCTAAAATCGCTTTGATTGCGTTTTTTTATGAACTCTTCGCAGTTACGTAGGTAACTTTTAACTACTTTCATTTTTATCTCACACACACATCACATTGCAATTGGTGGGAAATATGATACAAAGTTGAATCATTTGTACTACTCAGTAGTACCTACTACTGATACAGAGCGGAAATGTCCCCTCGGTAGATCTTCACTTAACATGCGTTGATGAATAATGCGATCAACGAAAGTGAACAATGTATAAGGTTGTCGCCATAGTGGTTATATTCTCTTTGGTTGTCCCTTATACTGGTACTCGTAGTTCCAGGCTCTTTTTCGGCATATAGTTTCCAGTTTTTTTATGTTTATGTATATCAATACGAGTTGGTATCAGCAGTTACAGGAATATTGAGTTAGGTCACATGACACATCATTACACATTCTAAAGGTTCGACATATTCTTTAAAAGTAGGTACGTTTTGCTAGTTAGTACATGGCGGTGATTGATTTTAGGATGGTCTATGACATACAGCATCTCTTTAGAAACGAAACAAGAATTAAATTTTGAATCTGTTTATTCTCAAAAACACCGAACGGCGCGGGCGGGGCGCATCGTCGGACGCCTGGGCCTATATGGGTCCAGGGAACGCTCCCTTCTCCCTCAGCTCGTTCCAGTGCTCGATCCAGAAGTTGGGGCAGATCGTCTCGAAGTATCGCTTGAAGATCTTGCAGTCGTCCACCTCGCCCAGCAGCCGCGTGCACTTGTAGTAGTCGCAGTAATTGTCGTAGCACGCCCTGCGGATATCCGCACTTGGATATAGATACCTAAGCAATAGTGTGTTAACCCACATTGGAGATATTTTGAGTAAACAGTGTTTAAACTTGTAGCGCCATTTTGTGTCAATATTTTTTATATTCAATATTTTGTTGGTATGTAAACAATATGATAAGTTGAACACATAATTGAAAAACGTTCTACAAAATAGGTAACTCTCAATAAAGCGTGGTTAACACGTTATTGCGTATCGGCGTCCACCTGTGACACAAATTCTAGTTCAAGTTTATATATACATGGGGCAGTCAACCCGGTGCTTGGATTTAAACCCGATAAAAGCTCGTAAACTCCCAGGCGCCCAGACGGCGTTAAACTTCCCCAGGCGGTATTAATCGGATTTATACCCAAGCACACCGGGTCGATTGCCCTCACCTCTAAGCTCGCCGCTACGCTGCGGCGGGGCGTGATGAGACACGAAGTTCGCGGGGCCGGAAAGTGTCGCTTCTTTACCTAGTAATACCTCAGACCAAATAAAAACTAAAGACGGAACGCGTAGAACAAACAAGTGATGCCAGGAAAGACACCACGCCGTGCACGTACACAGAAACACGCACACACAAGAAAAAGACACCATACATTTTAGTTTGAGCTTCTCCCGCTAATGGAGGTGACGCAACAATTGAGTAAAATGCCATATTGTGTCGTCAACGGGTGCAAAAATCACACGTCAAAAAATAAAAAAAACAGCATGGAATCACTTATCACCAGTAAGTAAACTTAGCAAATTCATACACTTTCCTAATCACCACATGCATACGCATTAACCGGCTTCACTTCGTTGTTCGAGACGTTCCGTCTTTAGTTTTTATTTGGTCAGAGTAATACCTACCTAGTCAATAATTCCTAGCCTATACCGCTATATAGATTTGAATTTGAAGAGAAGAAAGTTCCGAGAAAATCTTACGGACGAAATCGCGACCAACAGCAATAGTAAAGTTGTTAATATATGTATAAAAAATAGTGAAGCTTACTTTGTTTTATTTGTGAAAGGATATCTCGGGTCAAAGCGCAACGTTCTGAACTCTTGATCGCACATTCTGAAGCAGTAAAATTCTTGTTAAAAAGGAAAAACTAAAATTGTAAAATAAAACCAGATGGATGAGGAACTGACAAATTTATAAAACAAAACACTATAATATTTTCTTTATAAATCTTGTTCACTACCTATCAAATAATATATACTGTCATAAATATACAAACTGTTTAGTTTAAATAAAAAATAAAATGAATTAGAAAAATATCGATTTTAAAACTAATATATAATATCCATTTATCCATAGTAAATCAAAGATTTCCATGGTACATAATGCACTATTGTTACAATTTTGTTTATTTTACTTATTTACCTACTAGTTACCTAAATATTTATTTGCAGGAGAAGAAATAAAAATTAATTATATAAGTACTTTTTATTTCTCGATGATGCCTACCTACTGTTACCTGCTTTATCATCACTATACAGCTATGGGAGTAAAATGTAAAAAAAAAATACATTCTCACTAACCACCCATCCTCCATACATCTTAAATAGTTTAAGTCTAATTTTTACAAAAGATTTTTTTTTTTTTTACATCCGTAGCTTGAAGCTGTGCCCTCAATGGGAAAAGCGACGAGGGTCTGACTAGAATAAAGCGACCCATACCAATATTATCTATAGCAGACAGTAATTTTTATTTTTTTATTAATAGTTATCGGTTGAGCCGTTCAAAACCATAAAAGCGTAACAAAAAAATTAATAGTCTAAAAGTTATTTAACATTATTTAGTTTGCAGGTGACCTATCTACGAAATTTCAAGCGCTACGCCCGCGCCCGTGTCAATAACCGCCTCGATTTTTTTGCTACCTACGGGCGGCGTACGCGCCAAATATTGTATTATAAATAATAATTTAGACATGGTGGTAAAAATGAAAAAATATAACCTATATTAAAACACGGTGCGACCGATTCGGCAGTCGATTCTGAACAAACTACTTTCTAGTTTTCAGTCAATATTCATTAACACGTTGTATAATAGATATTGTGAAATCATTTTTTTTTTTGTAAAAGTGTAATAAATAAATGTATGAGCTGCTCGGCGGGGGCGGCGGCGGGGGCGGGCGGCGCGCCTAGTGCTCGAGGTCGGGGCCGGGCCGGCTGCCCGCGAGGCTGGCGGTGGCGTACTGCTGCTGGCGCTGCAGCATGCCCAGGCACTGCAGCAGGCACTGCACGCTGGGCGGGGGCGGGGGCGGGGCGGGGCGGGCGGCGCGCCTAGTGCTCGAGGTCGGGGCCGGGCCGGCTGCCCGCGAGGCTGGCGGTGGCGTACTGCTGCTGGCGCTGCAGCATGCCCAGGCACTGCAGCAGGCACTGCACGCTGGGCGGGGGCGGGGGCGGGGCGGGGCGGGCGGCGCGCCTAGTGCTCGAGGTCGGGGCCGGGCCGGCTGCCCGCGAGGCTGGCGGTGGCGTACTGCTGCTGGCGCTGCAGCATGCCCAGGCACTGCACGCTGGGCGGGGGCGGGGGCGGGGCGGGGCGGGCGGCGCGCCTAGTGCTCGAGGTCGGGGCCGGGCCGGCTGCCCGCGAGGCTGGCGGTGGCGTACTGCTGCTGGCGCTGCAGCATGCCCAGGCACTGCAGCAGGCACTGCACGCTGGGCGGGGGCGGGGGCGGGGCGGGGCGGGGCGGGCGGCGCGCCTAGTGCTCGAGGTCGGGGCCGGGCCGGCTGCCCGCGAGGCTGGCGGTGGCGTACTGCTGCTGGCGCTGCAGCATGCCCAGGCACTGCACGCTGGGCGGGGGCGGGGGCGGGGCGGGGCGGGCGGCGCGCCTAGTGCTCGAGGTCGGGGCCGGGCCGGCTGCCCGCGAGGCTAACGGTGGCGTACTGCTGCTGGCGCTGCAGCATGCCCAGGCACTGCACGCTGGGCGGGGGCGGGGGCGGGGCGGGGCGGGCGGCGCGCCTAGTGCTCGAGGTCGGGGCCGGGCCGGCTGCCCGCGAGGCTGGCGGTGGCGTACTGCTGCTGGCGCTGCAGCATGCCCAGGCACTGCACGCTGGTCGGGGGCGGGGGCGGGGCGGGGCGGGCGGCGCGCCTAGTGCTCGAGGTCGGGGCCGGGCCGGCTGCCCGCGAGGCTGGCGGTGGCGTACTGCTGCTGGCGCTGCAGCATGCCCAGGCACTGCAGCAGGCACTGCACGCTGGGCGGGGGCGGGGCGGGGCGGGCGGCGCGCCTAGTGCTCGAGGTCGGGGCCGGGCCGGCTGCCCGCGAGGCTGGCGGTGGCGTACTGCTGCTGGCGCTGCAGCATGCCCAGGCACTGCACGCTGGGCGGGGGCGGGGGCGGGGCGGGGCGGGCGGCGCGCCTAGTGCTCGAGGTCGGGGCCGGGCCGGCTGCCCGCGAGGCTGGCGGTGGCGTACTGCTGCTGGCGCTGCAGCATGCCCAGGCACTGCACGCTGGGCGGGGGCGGGGGCGGGGCGGGGCGGGCGGCGCGCCTAGTGCTCGAGGTCGGGGCCGGGCCGGCTGCCCGCGAGGCTAGCGGTGGCGTACTGCTGCTGGCGCTGCAGCATGCCCAGGCACTGCACGCTGGGCGGGGGCGGGAGCGGGGCGGGGCGGGCGGCGCGCCTAGTGCTCGAGGTCGGGGCCGGGCCGGCTGCCCGCGAGGCTGGCGGTGGCGTACTGCTGCTGGCGCTGCAGCATGCCCAGGCACTGCAGCAGGCACTGCACGCTCGCCGCCGACGTCGCCTGCGCCGGTGTGTCTCGTTTAGTTACTTAGTCGTTAGTTGTAATTTTGATTTAATTTTTTCTTTATTATGATTTTGATTTAATTTTTGTTTTTGTTTTATTTTGATCTAATTATTTCACGGCGTCATACGACGGAAAAACAAACTGTCACTTTTTTCGATTTCTTTTTTCGTATTTTTGCCTCTTTTTATGCATAACAGACATAACGTACTCAAATTAATACAGAAAAAAATTCTTTGTAACATAACCAAGTGTTCCACGACACTCACACATTTTGGTGACTGTTTAGCTCACCTTTAGCATTAACAAATCAGCATCTGTGTGAGGGAACGGGGACTCTGCTGACTCTATGCATCTTGCAAGAGCTGCATCACTGGAATATAATAAACACATGGTATATGCATTGCCATTATATCTTATTATTATTATTTTTATTTGTTACACTTTCACACCTTAACGGCTGAACTGATTTTTGCGTACAGGGGTACAAAGAAGGACATAGGGTACTTTTTATCCCGGAATTCCCGCGGGATCACTAAAAATCCCGCAGGATCACTGAAATTCCCGCGGGATCACTGAAATTTTCGCGGGTCAAACCGCGGGGAACAGCTAGTGGTACATAAATCAGTCAACAATGGACTGCCGCCAAGGCATAGGTAGCCTGGTTGTAGATTCAAGTGGATGAAGGCAGATTATTTATTTATTTATAATTCAGGCAGGCAGTTCAAGCAACTGATATTGTTATCCATTATTTTTATCGTTTGTTGTAATTTTTTTGAATAGGTATTTATCCTATGTTTTTAAAGTTGTTGATATAAGGTGCCAAGACTAGTTTTTCTGGTAACCCATTCTAGGGTGCAACCACTCTGTTAGCAAAAAAGTGTTTATGTGGGTTATTCCTGGAGAGGCAGGGTTTTCAGATCATAAAGTTAAGGTTCTTCTTAGTTGTAAGGTTCTTCAAAGTCCGTTCAGTAGTTTTTGCGTGGAGGGGTGGCAGACAGACAACCATATAGAAATTCACGTTTATAATGTGAGTATTCACAGAGTTGTGTAATAATGTTGTTTATCACACACGTGTGCAATATAATGTAATATAATGTAACGTATTGTAATATAGCATAGTAGGTGTTTGGGGCACAGTGACCTGTGACTGATACGGCTAGATATGTTGATTTATTTGTTTATTGTATATCAGGGTGATTGTCTATGATAGATGTTGTGGTCGGCACGGGACGCGGCTGGCGAGCCGATTCGTTTGTTATGGATTAATTGATAGTATACCGACGCCCGGGACCGACATGAATCGACTGCCGCGACCGGGCCGTAGGAAAGCGGCTCGATCGCGTAAATCGCTGTCGAAAGCAGTGTTCGGTTTCACGCAGTGGACCGAACAGTAGGTATGACGCGATGTGGTATGATTGATCTATGGTGTGACATGATAGTGGATAGGAACAAGTCACTTGTTGATTTGTATCAGTATTTAGTAAGTAATTGTAATTTTTTGTTGGATAGTCGTAATTGGCTTTCTTAATGTATAAAAAAAAATGTACTAAGAAATTATTTAGAGCTGTGTACTATTCCTAATAAATAAAAAAAAAAACTTCCAAACCATCTCTAATCAAACATTGCATTCCAAACAAAGTGTTAAATAGTTTTTATTAGAATATTTACCTGAGTTCAGTCTGCTGTAGCTGTTGTCTGGCTGAAGCCATTGCATCATGAACTGCAAGTTGCTCTCGAGGCTGCAGCGGTGGATTTGCACCCATTGCCTGAAAGGATTTAGTAAATTTGTTACTTTTCTGGCTATCATATACATTATAAATCAATCAGCTGTTACAAAAAAGTCCTGCATCTATACAATATTATAAGATTGGTAGGTTTGTTCTTTATCTTACTGCGAGATAACAAAGAAAGGGTAATAATACTTTTACTTTTTAGCTATAGTTTTAAATATGTCATTATTTACTGTTCAACAAAAATATTTTTGTGACATAATATATAAACTCTGGTACAGGAGTTGGATTAATCTATCAAAATCTGCAAAGACAGTCAGAGTGTGTACCTTTGTATGTATCTCAGCAATAGCTCTCAGGCCATTGACCCATTCCTGCCGTGCCCTCGCGTCTGTAGCTCTCAGTTTGAGCATATCACCAGATGCACAATTAATGGTGAATGTGCGGGAGTCTTCATCACTAGGGCATATTACTGCTGCTGCTAAGTGAGCCTATATATTTTAAAACAGAAATTTTTCTTCTTCAACCAACATTTTTGTCTTTTGTGAGCAAAAGAGTTTTATAAATAAATCCACACCACAATCAGGTTATGGACCATAATCTGAATCTATGTATTACATACTAGCTGTTCCCCGCGGTTTCACACGCGAACTGAATTTATGACGAGAATGGTAGTCATATTCATGGGTGGTTCTGTCCTACAAAATTCAACGTCATAAAAGCACGCGAGTACCTCTCCTCTAGCAGGTTGTCCTGGTTGCACCGTGTCTCCGGGTCCATCAAAGAGGTAGTAAGACAGCAGACCGGACTCGGGGTCCACTGCAAACCACCTCTGCTGCCATCCTTTCACAACATTCGTGTATTTGTACAGCTGACCGGATAGAGGCCGGTGCGAGACTAGGCCAGTGCTTTTTATCATTTTCTTTTTCGGATTTTTTTTTTACCAAACGTTTTGCACCCGTAGTGTTACTAAAGCGTTTAACTATACGTGGTGTTTCAATTACTAATAATTAATTAGGTGGGTAAACACACAGTAGAGTAGGTAGGTACCACCAGAGAGAAGGTAAGTACCACAGAATAACTGCTCTAGGTCTAGACTAGACTGAGGTCTAGACCACAAGTTAACTAGACTTATGTCTAAAGACAGATAGGAATCTGACAGTATTTTGAGGGGTCGTTAGAGATCCACCAATCACAGATCAGGTCGTTTAGCCACAGATAAAAGCCACAGATATTAGTGTTGTCCATGGTCGATAAACTTTATCGACACTAGGAATGGGATCCAGTGGGTAGTCGTATCGATAGTATTATAGCTTAGTGGGATTTAATATTTTATTTATTTTAGGAGTGTGACTGACTTGTTTATGTTTTTCTCTAAACATGTTAGTGAACCAATTTTGTTTAGAGAAAAACATAAACAAGAACAAATAAAACTCGTAAATTCCATAAAAACTTTATCTTTAATTTAAGTATATAAATGTTACTTAGCATTACTTATACTATTAAGGATAACAACAGTCATCATTGTTAATTGTACATTATATTATACTAGACATAAATAGGAAAATAACAGTTATCAGCTTGATTTTATTAGAAAATTTCGTAAACAAACCGTTCCCAAATTAGTAAACAAGAAAAATAATCAGTAAATATCGTAGAAGTAATAAATAGCTAGTTATTAAAATGCTGTTACATTGATACACCAACTTTTAAAATTCGTGTGTATTTCAAATAAATCAAATAAATGCGTTTCATAATTTGTTTTATAGAATAGGAAAAAATGGTTTGATATTTTACTTCAAACCATGACACGCCAGACAAAAACTGTGAAGCGAAAATGTTACATCACAAAAATCACTGGCATACTTCTGAATCTGATTATATTCTGTCTGACCTAACAAAGGACAATGTCAATCTTTGTATGAAGAGTGGACCAAGTGGTGCCCAGGATGTAGACATAGTACATTATGTTCCTAAAGGTAGTAGGAGTCTGTAAAATAAGGCGCGTCTAATTCTATCCCAGGAGTCGTGAAAAAAAAGTAAACTGCTCAGCAACCACCTTACAGAAATTGAATTGCAACCTGTGAAATACCTTTTATTTAGTAAATAAATAAATCAAATAAATGCGTTTCATAATTTGTTTTATAGAATAGGAAAAAATGGTTTGATACTTCAAACCATGACACGCCAGACAAAAACTGTGAAGCGAAAATGATTTGCATGTTACATCATAAAATTAATCACTGTCATACTTCTGAATCTGATTATATTCTGACCTAACTTTGTTTTTGTAACTCTTCACTGTTTTCTCTGACTGACATTGGCATGAATACTGAATAGTGCGCCTACCTACCCAAAGCGTCTGTTGCCATATTGAAAAAAAGAAGAACTCAAAAGGCAATCAACTAAAATGATTACCAGTGTGTTATATACGTTGTATGCTACGTTGACGTTGATTGCTCCAATGCGACCAAAAATTTTTGAACAAATTTTTATTACTAAGAAACGTTGTCATTGGCAAATAGGCTAGTTTCCTGGGTAAAAAAATCAAAATTCTATTTAGTCCGTCAGTTAGATAATAAAAAAATAAAAGACACGTATTTTTTGCTTTTTTAAAATAATGGAAATATGCATAGATAAAGCGCATTAAAGTTTAGGGTGGGGGACTCGTGATGTCACAGCTCGCTATAACGTGCGAACAAACTGTAGCGAGGCGTGACGTCATGTGAAATTTCGACTTGATATATCTCCGTTATTTTTTGGTTACATAAAAAATAAAAAAATACGTGTCCAATATTTTTTAATAATCTACAAAACGGACTAAAAAGAAAATTTAGGAAACTAGCCTATTAGGCTAGGAAGTAATCGATAAGTCGAAATTATGACGGGCAAGACAAAAATTACGGCAGCAAACCCTAGCTCAAAGTCAATCTGGTACTATTCCTGCTTTATATTTTGCTGGGCGAACAGAAAAAACGCTGAAAATTGTAATCAAAGGCGGGAAAAAATACCGTGTAACGTCAATTGAAGACAAGATTGAAGAACATATTTCAATTATTAAAGAACCGGAATCCGTTTATGTTGGTTATGCCGTTCCGAACCATGGAACTGCCAAATGATTGGAGTTGGCTATTTAACACACAGTTTGTCACCAACTGAATATGTCTCCACAGGATACTCTTGCCATAGGTAAATACGGCGGAGTTACATTATGCCTACTAGAAAAGCGTTTATCCAACATGCAAAGATGGGGCGCGACACTTCTGGAAATTGCATAATAAAATAAAATAAAATCCATTAGTAATGAACAGTGCGTGGAAATTGTGAAATAAGATGAAATGGGGCGTTCATCGGGAGGTTGTCGTTTAACAACTTCCCACAGAGCGTCCTATTAAGGTTCAACTGTGAGGAGTTGCTTCCAAAAGTTCCGGCAAAGCATCGAAATGTATCTCACCAATGCATTTCGATGTAAATAACTTCAGAAGAAGAAATACCACTGAATTGGCTGTATGGACTTAGCTTCCTTTGCCTTTCCCATTGGGGTAAATAAAAGAAAAAGTTAATTTGCGGTGTCAACTGTCAACACAGAAAAAATTGTTTTGCGTTTGCCTTTCAAAAACATAATAAATTGAAAATTGAAATTACTCGCAGTGAGTGATTCATTTTTTGTTTTCAGTCTCGCGATCCTTGAAATGTGGCGGAGTTAACTTGTAGCTACTCTATACTCTTATTTTTAATACCTATAACCTATTAACTATTAAAATCGTAATTATACTGCGACGTTGCATCCTCGAGATTTATTAGAGATGTTTTACTATGTAGTCCATTCTTCAATGTACTAGCATCGCACACAATTATTTAGAGCTATAAAGGAGAATCAAAAATAAAAAGATATTCAATTGACTACTGTGTACCCCTCCTCCCCGCCCCACCCGGCGTAGCGCCTGCGTTGCCGCACGCCGCCGTGCCAGCTCATTCGTTTTTTGTGTGCCGGCATCGCCACTACTAAATAGGTTTTTTGTAATCTTGAGCTAAAATACTTTTTATTCTACCTACAAAAAATAATAAAATAATGTGAAGTTAAAGGTTAACTATGGGTAAACGTACAAACAAAGAGAAAGAAGCGAATATCTCAAAACGACTACAACGCATTGAGCTTTACCTTCGTCGGTCCCTGTGCATCAGACATGCGATGATACTCTGACGAAAGAATGGAATATGGCTATTTTTCCTGATGCAATCATGGCTAAGCTATACTACTTGACGTGTTCATGATAGATAGCTTCATCCGTCTCGTGTCGTAACGTGATTACGCCCAAAGACGTTAAAATATTCGAGTGCCTCAACAGCTTGTGCACTACATTTCCAGGATCGTGTCGACTCTAAGCTATACTACTTGACGTGTTCATGATAGATAGCTTCATCCGTCTCGCGTCGTAACGTGCTTACGCCCAAAGACGTTAAAATATTCGAGTGCCTCAACAGCTTGTGCACTACATTTCCAGGATCGTGTCGACTCTAAGCTATACTACTTGATGTGTTCATGATAGATAGCTTCATCCGTCTCGCGTCGTAACGTGCTTACGCCCAAAGACGTTACAATATTCGAGTGCCTCAACAGCTTGTGCACTACATTTCCAGGATCGTGTCGACTCTAAGCTATACTACTTGACGTGTTCATGATAGATAGCTTCATCCGTCTCGCGTCGTAACGTGCTTACGCCCAAAGACGTTAAAATATTCGAGTGCCTCAACAGCTTGTGCACTATATTACCAGGCTCTCGCGATCGAAATGAGCACCGCTTAAAGTCTAGATCACCCTTAAAGTACCTTCCAAGGTCAACTTCATGTCGCGGTGATTAAACAAGTGCACCCTTACACGAACGATCTGGTTCGAGATTTCTTTCCATAGAAGAGAATTGGGCCTTCGGAGATGAAAACCGAAGTGAACAGCGAAAGGTTCACTCCCTGAAATAACTCAGAAGGAGATGACAGTGCTACTAGCAACTGAACAACCAGACGCAAGCACTAGTATGGTAATTGAGGATACCTTACCTCGAAAAATCCTAAAATCCCTTGGTGATCAAAGAAGTGTTTGGCCATTTCCGACAAAATCTCTAAACGTTGGGGATGGCTTCTAGTAGACGGCCTTACATAAGAAGAAAAACAGGATTTGCTATATAAAAGACAAAAAATTCATTATTATACGTAACGAACGTATAACGTCAGTAACGACCAAACCATACAAACCGTAATAACTGAGGTAGTATCCCACGCAGGTAGATTATATCGTCTACATCTACTAAAAAGCAATTCGTGTATATATATATACATTAGCTGTGTCCCGCGGTTTCAACCGCGTTAATTTAAGAAAAATTCTTTACTGATGCAAAATATATTCCATAACTACATGATTTTTGCGTAACTTTAACCGTTCAAGTAGCGTAACGGAATATTTTTTCCGTTCTTTGTAACATTTTTCATTGCTGCTCCGCTCTTATTGATCTTAGCGGGATCATATTATGTATTTGTATAGCTTTTCTCGATAAATGGGCTATCTAACACTGAAAAAATGTTTCAAATGGGACCAGTAGTTTCTGAGATGGCGCGTTTAAACACACAAACAAACTCTTCAGTTTTATAATAATTATTAGTATGGAATCTGTGGTATAGATACATATTATACTTATAATCTGAATCTCGGACGCGACTCCAAAGATTTTCATGAAATTTAGTATGCAGGGTTGTTTTATCTGTGTTTTCAGGCAATGAAAAATGAGTGTTTGGTACTGCTTTTTCTACTTAACGACAGATAGCACTACGAGCGAAGCTCGGTCACCTAGATATTTTTAGTATGAGTGGCAATCAATTATAGATGATCTAGTCGTTTTAGATGTAGTTGTTATATACCTAATTATGTAAGGAGCTTTAAAATTCCTTTTGATCGCACTGTATTCCAGTTTACGGTCCCCGAATATAACACCTTAAGCTCTACTAAAAGTTACCACCTAAATATTGCAATATCTAATCCACTAAGTTATACAGTCATTGCAGTGCAGTTTTGACAATTTTTCAACACTCAAAAGTTCACTTTATTCTTAACTAGCTGTCCCGCGCGGTTTCAACCGTGATGGTTTTGGAGTTCCCGCGGCAATTCCGGATTAAAATATAGCCTATGTTACTCAAGAATAATGTAGCTTTCTAATGGTGAAAGAATTTTTGAAATCGGTCCAGTAGTTTTTGAGTTAAATCAACCATATAACATATAACAATAAACAAACAAACCAAAAATCAAATCTTTCCTCTTTATAATATTAGTATAGACTAGCTGTTCCCTGCGGTTTCACCCGCGTTGGTTTCACAGACCTCGCGGGAATTCCGGAATAAAGGGTGCCCTGTGTGTTATTCTGATGTATAAGCTATGTTAATGTGAATTTCATTATAATCCATTCAGTGGTATTTGCGTGAAAGAGTTGCAAACACACACTCTCGCTTTTTTAATATTGGTAAGAATTTCAAACGAGTTAACGAGAGTTAACGAGTTTATCAAGTCAAATCAGTTCAAAATGGAAGACCTACGGACTATTACGATACTTGTGTTTTAAAACCGCTTATGGCGACCATAGACCTAAAAGAAGCATATTTTTTGGTTTTCAAACAGAAAAATACTGCCATTAGACAAACAATCCAAGCTGTTGGAGAGAGTTTTAAACAGTTTTAAAATCATGCCAGGCAGGTACTTCCCTTGAATCAGTTTTTTCATGGTGGATTAATAATAAAATATTAGGCATTCAAAAAACAAAACTCGTAAGAACCGTTAACACTTTGGAAATATTCTCCGCTGCCTCTCCAACAGGTTGGGGTGTACCTATCGTGCATCGGTGAACATCGGTTTATGGTCTAATGTTCTTTGCAAAGTTTCCGACAGATCAGGAGACGCGAGGGAAGACTTCTTTTGATCTTCACGTCGCGTCGTACATAAATTTAGGAAACAACCGCGAAGCCGATGTGGAGTCTTGACATAGTATATTGACTGATATTTTATTTATTTACAGTAAATGTACTTTTTTCCGTTCAAAATTTTTTAAAGGTGTTAAAAAACCTTTGTCGGATACCGAGTGGAGTTTGACTCATTCAGTCTTTAAATTGATCATCGATATTAATTTTGCTTTGCTTCCAAAGCCAAAGAAAAGCCCACTTTATTTATCTCGGCATATCTACAGACGTTTTAACGCACTCATGGTAGATTGGAGTATCTAGTACTTCCGTTACGATTTTTTTTTTCCCCTCTCTTCTCTCTTCAAATGCTTAAGAAAATTAAAAAAAAAAAAAAATAATAATAAGCTACCGATAGAGCATCAGGCACAATGATAGTTCTAAACTGGCCAAGTAAACCTTGGTTACGCCTCTTCCTGAAATAATATTGATTGCTTTATCGCTGATATACCTATATCTTTAAATTTTTCAATATAACAAATTAGTACCCAAAAGAGAGCCTTCCGCTCGAAAAACTAACCAAGAAACGAATAGCTCTACTTGCGTTGTCGACTGCACAACGTGCAGAGACGCTGTCCTTGATTTGCTTAACCAACTGAAAGTCAATACCTCTAATGAAAAAAAAAAAAAAAAAAACTTACTAAATACAGAAAATTATTGACCACGAAACGACCTATTCACAATGCTTTAACTCACAATGCCTTAACTTTATCCCACTGTATCCCATAAATGAGGATAGACTCTTTGCAGAAGCAGCTTACAATAATGACTCTGATTAATAAACATTTATATAAATACAAGATAAACAAAATATATAAATATTTTGTAAAATTATGGGGTAGAAAACTGGCAATTAGTTCCAACCTAGAGGGCGCCAAATGTTTGTTACACAAGATCTGTCAATCTACATAGAAACTGTTTTGTTGTTTTCACTAGTTAATTAAATTATGGGACGCTGTTGTAGCTTTTGATTGTGAGGAAATAGGTGTACACCAATTCCCAAGTGGTTTAACATTAAGGAAAGAGTGATAAATAAATCAAGGGATTTTTTGAGGTTATGTAGGAAACATTTTAAAGAAACTGATTGTGAGACCACGTCTAGAACATACATATACATCACGAAACTAATTTAAAGACTTAACAAAGCTAAACTAGTGCTTAGAAATTAAAAAAGCCAATAATCAGTTGTTTTAAAAGTGTTTTGACAGGTAACAAACACACAGCGCCCTCTGCTTAAAAGCTTTGCGTTTTTCTTCCCGATTCGTACAAGTCTAATTATATTTTTTCTCTACTCGTGTTCGCTGATTTAACTTGGTTTATCATCGTTCTTCTTTCCCTATCTTTTACCTATTTCATGGTGAGCGCTAAACATCTACATAGTAAAACATCTCTAATAAATCTCGAGGATGCAACGTCGCAGTATAATTGATGGTTAAACAAACTTACCTAGTGATGTTTGACCATAATTATACGAGACGTTGCATCCGAAGAGATTTATTACCCTCCCTGCCCATAGGTTTCGTTAAAAACTTATACATCTATAAGTATTAACGTTACCCCATGCCATGAAATAGGTGCTCTGAAAAAATGAGCTGGCACGGCGGCGTGCGGCAACGCAGGCGCTACGCCGGGTGGGGCGGGGAGGAGGGGTACACAGTAGTCAATTGAATATCTTTTTATTTTTGATTCTCCTTTATAGCTCTAAATAATTGTGTGCGATGCTAGTACATTGAAGAATGGACTACATAGTAAAACATCTCTAATAAATCTCTTCGGATGCAACGTCTCGTATAATTATGGTCAAACATCACTAGGTAAGTTTGTTTAACCATCAATAATAATCTCGATATGGTGTTTAAACTAGTGCGGACTGATACTGTGGAACCGTGCAAAATAAAACTTCCGATTGGAACTCATTTAGTAGGTAGAGGAAAGTTCCTTGATGTACGTAAAATATCCATATTATCTAACTATATTATATCCCCATAGCAAAAGACAACTTGTGGAACTTTAGACTAGTTCTGAATTGAATATCATCATAACTATGAAGACATTAAATATATGACTTAACTGTCAAGTGTTTAATGTAGTTTTTCAGTTAGTGGGTTTGATTCCTGGACAAAAAAATGTTTTTTAAATCTGATTAATAAGTCCAGAAACTCCTTTGAGCATTTTTCGATATTTCTTATAGTTTTTGATTTATCTATGAAAACCTAAATACACTTATGTGTGTAAGTAATGGTCATAATACAAGCTTAAACTTCAGAATGGGATCAAATAAATCTGTGTTATGAAATGTAATTATATTGCAGTGTGATGACAAAAGAGTATCAAGGAACCATGGTGAACTGCTAGTCACTGAGGACACTGTCACCATTAAATCTGTAAGTTTAATAATTTATTTTATAGTGAGGGGAGTTGGACAAAGAAATATACTACACTAGCTGTCCTGTGCAGTTTCACCTGTGATAATTTCAGAGTTCCTATGGAATTGTTCCATACAAACTTTGCTATGCCTTTTCATCCCCTTAGGGGTTGAATTTTCAAAAACCCTTTCTTTCGGATGATTTCATACAACATACCCCCTAAGTTTCAGGTCTCTACGATCAGTGGTTTAGGCTGTGTGTTGTTCTGTCAGTCAGTCATTCAGGACAAAGAATTTTATATGTTACTGGCTGCCCCGTGTGGTTTCACCCGCGATAATTTCAAATCATTTCAAAGTTAATTTCAAAGATAATTTCAAAGTTCCCGCGGAATTGTTCCATACAAACTTTGCAACCCCTTTTCATCTCCTTAGGGGTTGAATTTCCAAAAATCTTTTCTTATCGGATGCCTATGCCATACAAAGAATACACCCTCCAAGTTTCAGGTCTCTACGATCAGCGGTTTAGGCTGTGAGTTGATCCATCCAGGACAAAGCATATTATATGTATACATAGATTATGTCTAACACTCACAGCACAGGTAGGATCCAGACTGAAGATGAGGGTAATCTGGTAAACACTTGTCAGTTTGTGTTGACAAACTACCCTCACTACATAAGTCCATAATTATGTATAGATAACATTCTAGGCTAGTAGCTACCATAATTGATTACAGCTTGTTATGTAACTTTAAACTCAAAAACTGGATAGTTAGAATTGTAAATCATAATGAGCAATTGAAAACATAATAATATCCTTTATTTTAGCTACACCAAAACCCATGCTTCTACATGAAGTGTGGATCGGATGAGACACAAATATTGATGCAAAATTGTACAGTTGATTTGAACAATGGTGATAAATTTGGTCTGCTCCCCGATATCTACTGGTATGAAGTTCTGCTTTGTGTCCTGTCAGACTCCCCTGAACCAAACATCAAAGAAGACCAGCAAGAAGATGTGAGGGATTATTCGGATAGTGATGATACAGAGACTACAAAACACTCTTCTGATACAGTAGTAAATAATGTTGCTGCACAGGAAATAACAAAACTTGATGAGTCCTCTATAGATCCTATTGAAAGTGAAACATTGGAAAGCATTGAAAGGTCTGAATCACCTTCTTTATTGCGTAAGTGTGATTAATTAATTATTTGAACTCTGCTCCACCATGCCCTATGATGATCAAATACATGAAGCAAAAATACTTCCTCCATATTTGTAAGGATTAATGAGAATTAGGATGTGTGTGGATCTTTCAATATTTTTCTTACCACACTTTGGAATTTAAAGCTTACAAGTATCTATATGTAATATGAACTTTCTTCTTCAGCTTCAGAAAAGCCTTCAGACCAAACAAATGAACCACTTGCAGCTCCAAATGGTGGCACTGAAGAACAAGATTCTAATAGAAAGAGAACGCACAGCCTCGCCTCAGAGCCAGGAGATGAAGTCAAGAAGGTAAAAACAGAGTCAAGTGAAACTATAGTGAAACAAGAGCCAAGTGAAACTGTAGTGAAACAAGAGCCAAGTGAAACTGTAGTGAAACAGGAGCCAGAGAATGCTCAGCCCGGGCCCAGCAATGCACAAGTGGTAAGTTTTCAAAATCCCAATGAAATATTTTTTCATGAATGATTGTACATTGCAACTACTTAGTCTTGATTTTAGAGAACTCCATATTTTGCTGAAAGAAAAACGAAACGCAAGTCACAGAATTGCATTCTTATTTTCATTTTATTGCTTATTTTTAGTAAAATTTTAGTGAGTCACAGACTTGCTTTATTTCAATTTGTAGATTATAGAAAAGAAAAATAAATTGTCATTCTTTTTATGTATTTAGAATGTATTTCAAACAAAACGTTTTGGTATAATTTCTTTTTTCATCTATGATTCCTCAGAATAATTCTAAAACTTTGACAACTTCAAAGTTACAAGTGCGAGTTTCACATTTCCTTGTTTGATATTGAGTTTAAGAATAGTTTTAATAATTACAGTCCACAAGAAGAAAACGGATCTCTCACATCAGTCATATCGTGCTAGGATATGACCCATAAACGTTTTAATCTGATTTAGGCGAGAGAAATACAGGTAAAGCGGGTGAATGACCTTTACCGTCAGCGCGTCGGCAACTTGCGCGCTTTTTCATAAAATACTTTTTTCTTTATTTAATATATTACTTTGATGCGAAAATGATTACCTTACTTCTATAAGTCCCTCGTGTAGCCCATTGAGATACAATATTATGTCAATAGTGTAACCTTACATGCTGTATACTTATACTTAATTTTATAACAAATGATTTTCATTGTAGAACCCGCAAAATCCAAGCGACCCGGACGCCGGCAAGGATCAAGGAAAGCCTCCAACAAAGCCCGCACAGGGGCCGCTGCGAGAGCGATGCGTATACGGGGCCGGCTGTTATAGGTGAGTCAATACTCACCTAAATACAATACAATTATTGGCACCGTACAATAATGGAAGACGTAAAGGTTTGTATGTACGGGAGGAGGGTTTGGGGGAAAGAAGCTACAGTATCCTTCAGTGACATTGGAGAGAAAACTTTCAGAGTTTCCGATGGAGTCGAGTTTACACGGGTGAATAGCTAGTAAGAAAAAATGTTTATTTCATACAGAAAATATAATCAAGTACCTACATAATGTGACTCATGTATATGAGACAAGCAAGCTACCAAAATGGCTGCTACTTTGCAAATATAATAATTACTGCTGCTTTAGTCTCATTCTGGTTATCCGTGGCTAAGCTCATATTTATGTAGCCTTATTTTAAGGGTTCTGTAATCCTAACGGAGATTTTTTTTGTGTTTTATTCACTGTCTCCCGGTGCTTTTAATAGTTACAGTAAACCTACAACGTAAAGTAACCTTGTCAGGATACTCACTTACCTATATCTGTTTTATGTAACACGGTGCGCGTGCGCAGGCGGAACCCGCAGCACAAGGCGCAGTTCAGCCACCCGGCGGACGCAGACTGGGGTGCGGGCGTGCGCGGCCAGTGCCCCTGGGGCGCGCGCTGCCGCCGCCGCGACCCGCGCCACTGGCACCAGCACGACCACCCGCCCGCCGCGCAGCCGCCCCCGCCCCCGCCCCACGCGCCGCCCCCGCCAGGCGAGTACGGCACCGGCGAATACTGACAGACAGGCTTGTCAACCAAATTTTAGTTTTAGTCCGTCTTGGAGATTATTGAAAAATATTGGAGACGTATTTTTTAATTTTTTACGTAAAAAAAAAAAATTGATTAGGTAAAAATTGAAAAATACCTATCCAATATTTGTTATTAATCAAAAAGACGGACTAAATAGAATTTTTATTTGCATACCCGGAGAACAAGCCTATTACAGACAGTAGAGCTTGTCTAAACTAAAATGACGCCTCCCTCCACCGCGTATATGCACACGTACAACCGTTAAAATATCGATACGACACAAATCTGGTCTGTCTATTCATCACAATGGCGCAATACTGTCGCCGCACTCGCACTATTAAAGAGACATTATCAACACATGATCTCACACATCTAAAATTGCTAATTAAGTAGTAGGGCGCGTCATTTTAGTTTAGACAAGCTATACCTAACATGAGCGCAATAATAGGTTAGTCTAATTTTCGTAGTCTACCTTGGCGATTACAATAAAGTTTATTGTTGAATTTCTCATTCCACAGGTATGCGAATGGTCGAAAGGCACGGCAACATATTCTATATAAACGCACATTCCGTCAACTTTTATGACGACCATTTCCAAGTTGAAGACTCTGACGGAGACAGTGTCGATTTCGATTATGAATTCTAGCAACCCCAAATATTTTTTCATAACGTCGAACGAAACGCGAAGTCATTTTAACTCGATTATGATGACGAAATACTATTTTTTTATATTTTTGTTCAAATATAGGAATAAATATCCAAAAAAATGTTTAAATTAGGTAATACGAGGAAGACAAGGAAAAGGAGCAATTCCCAAGATAAGGATTTAATATTGCAAGGAAAAAGGGCAAGAAAAACAGTGAAACGGCCAAGCTGGAGCGGTTCGGAGTCAGAGAATGAATATGACATGGAGGACCCATTTATGACTGACGAGTCTGATGAATGGGAGCCTCCTACAGACATGTCTCAAAATCTAAGTTCTCTAGACACAATGGAAGATTAAGACAGGTTTTTTTTGTTAAGTAAAAATGTTTGTACTAATTATATTTCATTAAAATAAAAATTATTATTAAATTCTTTTAATTTAATGTTTATAGTTTAATAATAACCAATTTAGTGTCAGCTTCAGACTGGTTATAGGTACAATTTTTAATTTATGTGGTTCTCACTACACCATGTTTACATTGTACCACCTAAAGCTGAGATCTTTTGCAATCGAAAGGCATATGAAAAAACTTCTTTCTCTACAAAACTTGTGCTTAATAATATCCTTCGTCATCAGAATGACAAGTTGCGACTTCCCAACTCTCATGTGGAGGTGGAGGCAGCAGTAACGGCAGTGGCGCTTCGCCTCCGCGTATACGCAGCGCGTAAACCGCAGCCTCCACCTTAGCTACATTATTGCGTGTTGTATCCATTTTACGCATGAGCTCTTTACCTATACCAAACAGACCTGCAATTATAAAATACAATTACAAAACAACATTTTCTACACTCAGCGCTTGAGTAATCCATAATATCTTTATACTATACCTAAATACCCAGTGTAAAGGTTCCTCACAACTCGACAAGTGTGGAAGCACTCTTCACTGTCTCCACTTGAAATACTGTTAATAGCTTTCCTCATCAGTTCTCCAGTCAGATCTGACAGGCCTAGGATATAGTCTCTTTGTGGCAACATTGTGACTACGGTTCTTTCCATTTCATCTTCACTGTCCTTCACAGAGTATTGCAACTCTTTCTGAACCTCAGGCCACGTGACTATCTCTTGCCCCTCCATTAGTGAGCAGAAAGTCCTAGCCTCAATAAACTCTTGGAAACCATTAGTAACAGCTCGTGAATGAAGGTAGGCTGGACTGTTTTCTAATTCTAAGCCTATAGCTTTAATTGGTCCATTGACAAGTTTTTGAAGTCTTTCATTAGCTTCTTTTACAGCTTTAATTGTTGATTCTTTACTGGAATTGAAGTTGAAAAATGTTTTACTCATGTCAAAGAAGTCTTGATTTTCACAAAATCACAGAAGGGAAAAAGGGAAGGGTAGGCAGAGGTCAAAGGCTACAATACTAAGGGGTAGGGCTAGGTCAATCGGTTACTAGTTAACCATTCTAGTTAGATAGAGATTCCAGAGGAAGGTTTATAGGTTTATCCTGGAATTCCCACGGTAAATCTTAAATTACTGCGGGTGGAACCCCAAGGGACAGCTAGTAAAGTATAAACCGTCTTACGTGATAGCGGAATGTAATAAGAAAATGATCCTTTTGCTCTCAATAGTGATATCTCGGGAGAGTTTCACAAGCCTCTCGTGGCGATCTTGGCGATCATTGAGCTTCAGCGCAACGTCTTTGAACAGAGCAAGCACCGGACTATCGGCAGGCAAGGAGAGTGCGACCTCGTGAGCCACCGAAGACAACGTGTGGTTTTGGTGATCATTATTCCGGCGACGACCCCCGCGGTATTTGCCTAAAAAATTTTAGAACTGATGTAGCCGGTATTTTGATTATCCGTAAAATCTTGAGTAAAGATTCAGATTTTTTATTTCGTACCTCGTCCAGACATGCTTTAAAGTTTTAAAATATAAATAAAATATTCACTCATGCAAAACACAAGTCACAAAATCAAATCGCAAACAAAATTCAAGTCGTTTCGGCCTTTTGAAGTTGGAATTTTTTTTATGACATTGCTGATTGCAGTATTTGTGCTAGTGCTCATCGACCACGTAATTTTTTTTTTTTTTTTTTTTTAATTCGTCCATTGAAGGACAGGCTAAGGTCTAAGACCATGCTGCCTAGTCTTCAGTCCGATTATTATTCTTTCTGTTCAATCCAGGGAAAATTCTTCAGTGTAAGCTTCAGTAAAATCCAATAAAAAATTCTTCAGTAATTTTCGTTTCTTGAGTAAAATGTGATAATAATCGTCTTCAGTAGTAGTATCCTTTCCGGTACATTTCCGCAGTAGAGTCAAGTAGTCACGTCATGTTATGTTAATGTCAAATCCAGTTTTAAGGTTATAAATAAAGTCATTAATCTTTGCTATCTATATTTTTTGTTAATTAATAATTATGAAAATTTTTGTATCTACAACGAATTCTCGTTTCATATTTATAATTCATTTACAGTATTTACAAAGAATTTATAAAGACATAAGTATGTACAAGGATTTTTAAGAAGATCCTGCAGATCACGCGGGACAAGATCAGCAGCATTGTAAATAGAAAGAAGCTCATCCAAGAGCACAAGGCGCTGAATGCCGAAGGAAGAGCAATCAAATAACACATGTGACAATGTTTGAATGTCTTGACTATTGCAAAAATCACATTGAGCAGAGTCAACCATATTCATGCGATGAAGATGATAGTTCAATCGACAATGACCAAAGCGTAGGCGACATATAGTGGTATAAAATTTCCTATTTATGTACAAGGAATATTTACAAAACCAAGGTATTTTATTTATTTGTGCATCTAATGCTGCAAACCACAGACCTTTACCTTCCACTTGAGTGCAATGATTCCAACGTACCATCCATCTCTCACACATTCTCTGTTTTAATAGCAGAGTGATGTCCGAGAAAGGGAGGGCAATATTGAAAACATTGCTCTGTGTGTTTGCCGTACTATTACAAATGACTCTAGCTAAGTAATCTGCCTTTTCATTGCCAGGAATACCTTTGTGAGATGGCGACCATAAAAAGTCAACTTGAATATACATGGAACTTTTAAGTTCATACCACAACTCTTTAATAGCATAAATTAAATAATTAACGTCAGCGTGCACTTTATTATTTTTAATTGCTTTTAATACACTCATGCTGTCACTAACTATCAACCAATTGGAACTATCTTGATAGTGATGTTTTATGTGCTTCAGTGCTGCTAAAATAGCAACAGCTTCAGCTGTAAAAATACTGGCATGACTATCGATTTTATATCCAATCCCTATATTTGAAGTCTGATCAAAGATAGCAAAAGAAACATTGACATCGGACTTGGAGCCATCAGTATACATAACTTTATGATTAGACCATTGACCCAGTTTTTCATATACTAACTCTTTAGAATTTAACTCAGGATCTATCACAATATTAATGTTTGGATATTTGCTCTTATAGGAATCCTTGTAACAAGGCAAGACCAAGTCACTTTTGTGGATATTGAAGCTTTGAAGAAAGTTAATAAAGGGTTGAAAATCTTGAAGGATATAAACAGGTTTCGATAATACAACCGTAGCTATGTTATTGAGGACTGATAAAAGATGATTATTTGGGACACTGTACAATTTTAACAAAAAATCTTTCCCGAAGGTAAGAAAATCGAAACTCCAGTGGAGGAAGATTACACTCAAGCTGTAAAGCATTTATTGGAGTACTTTTAAAAGCTCCAGTTATCAATCGCATACATTTATTTTGAATTTTATCCAATTGCTCCACTACACGTTTATCAGATGCAAAACACAGAAAGCTGTATTCAAAATGACTACGCACTAAAGATTTATAAAGCATTAGTAGTATTTTGGGGTCTGCACCCCAGTATGTTGCAGCTAGAGATTTTAAAATGTTAAATGCTTGATTTGCTCTGAGAGTTATATTATCAATGTGTGTTTTCCAGGATAGGTTGTGACTAAATGTAACTCCCAAAAATTTTGTTTCCAGACAAACAGGCAACTGAATACCATTGAACAAAACAACAGGCAATGAACCACTATTTTTGCCGAAAACTAGAACTTTGGTTTTGTTGACATTAACATCAAGATTAAGAAAACAGAAATATTCATAAAGATTTTGAAGAGCTTCATTGATAATGTGAACTATTTGATATACATTATTTCCTGAGTGATATACAACTAAATCATCGGCAAACTGCAGATTACTGACATGAGGTCCCAGAATCAGATTTAAACGACGAATATATAGTATGAAAAGTAAAGGTGATAAGATACCACCCTGACAAACACCATTTGAACAATGTCTAGGCCCATGTAATTTACCATTATATTTCACATATACTTTCCTTTGTTTCAAAAAACAACAAATCCAATTAACAACTTTAGGGGGTATAGTAAGTGATAGCAATTCAGATTGAAGTATGTCAATATTAACATTATTAAATGCTCCAGTAATGTCAAAGAAAACTGAAACTAGTACATTATTATTCGAAAGACTATTAAGGGCATCTAGATGAAGTTGACAAAAACTTTCCCTAGCAGAGCGGCCCCTACGAAAACCAAATTGATTATTAGGTAAATGATGATTTTGTTCAACAAAGAATTCAAGTCTCTGCTTCAAAAGTTGTTCGAATATTTTACCCATGCATGAAGTAAGAGCTATAGGTCGATAAGAATCTGGATTAGATCTAGGTTTACCTGGTTTTATAATTGGTACCAAACAATCAACTTTCCAGTCAGATGGAATTTCGTTATTTAGCCACAACTTATTTAAAACTGCTAAAAACATTTTTAGACTATTTTCATTTAAATTCTTGAGCATGAGATAAGGAATTCCGTCTAAGCCAAAAGATGTATCTCGACGAGAAAAAATTGCAGCATTTAATTCCTGTAATGTGAAAGGTTCTGATAAAAAACTGTTGGAGTCACTATTATTTAAAGATAAATTTTCATTTGGTACATAATCAGGAGTGTACTTTTTAAGAAATTCCATAATCCAGCTATCATCTCCACTACTTGGTATATAAGTTCTGTTAAATTTACGCATATTGTTCCAAATGACAGACAAAGGAGTGCACCGATTAAAAGAATTACACAACGATACCCAACTATTTGTTCTCTCAGTTTTTAAAGTCAGTTTTTTAATAGCCTGTATTCTTTTAAATTCTAGAAAACTTTCTTCTGAAGGATTGTGTTTAAAGTAAATATAAGCCTCCTTAGATTTTTGAACTGCCTCAGTACACTTAAGATTCCACCAAGGCAAAAATCGCCTCTTCTTGACCTGCTCCTTTGGGAATAAGTTCCTATTTTCTGAAGAACCCAAATCATTACAACTAATAAAATAGGGATTAGAATTTTTGATCGCAGAACGAAGAGTATCACGAAAAATTATATACGCATCTTGTGGGGAGAAGGAGTCGAGACAGAAGTTGGATGATAACAATGTATCAACTTTATTTTTATATTTTTCCCAGTCTACATAATTATAATTTGGATATTTAGGTAAATCAATGAAATCCAAGAAAGTTGTATTGCAATTCAGAGTATTAATTATAACTTTGATTATTACAGGAAGGTGATAACTTCCAAGGGGATCATCGTGTACTGACCAATCACAGGAAAGAGCCAAAGAGGGAGATACAAGAGATAGATCTAGTGCATTCGGTCGCCAAGTCAACGAGCCAACTGTTGTGGCCTGACCATCATTAAGCAAAACCAAGTTATTTTCATCAATGACCTCTAGAACATCCCTACCACGAGGAGTCACAGAGTGACATCCCCATGAAGTATGATGAGCGTTGAAGTCGCCTGCAAATATTACTGGACTAGGAATGGATTTTATTAGAGCATCCAACTTATTTTTATTAAAAAGAGGATTACAATCTTTTGGACTATAAAAACTTACAATGCTGATTTCTTTGCCACCAACTATAATACGAACACAAATATTTTGTGAAGAGTTATCAAAAACCGTGCCAATTTTAGAATAATTGATACTGTTATGAATCAAAACAGCAACACCATTATGTGTGTTACCGCAATCGTTACGTTCTACATTATAACCTTTTATTTTAAACTTTTTATGTGGTTTTAACCAAGTTTCGCAAATAATAGCTACATGAATATTATTTTCATAAAGAAAGTGTGTAAAAAGATGTTTATGACTAATCAAACTTTGAGCATTCCATTGTACTATATTCAATGTAAAACTATTGTCCATTATTGAACAACTTTAGGTTTATTTCTGAAGGTGTCAATGACTGCTTCTTTGATAGAACTTGAATTTATTGGCTGATTTTTATTAGACACTACTTTTAAAATTGCTGACACAAGTGTATTCAAAAACAAATCTGATTTCAATAGGTTGTGAATTTGACTTTCTATATTTTTAGAGGCCAATTGTGGGAAGTTTTTTTCGTTAAATAAATCTGAATATGCAGCAGAACGTGTTTTTATTTTATTCTCCTCAATTTTTTGTTTTTTAATGGGACATAATGAAGAAATCGCAACATGATTACCATTGCAGTTTGAGCACTTTGCACTAGCACTGTCGACTTTACATGTTTTGTAGTGATGAGCTTCAGTACAAATTGAGCAAACTTCAGCATTTTTACAATACTGAGCAATATGCCCAAATTTCATACATCTGAGACATTGCTTTACAGGCGGGACGTACATTTTGACTTCATGTCGCCAAGAGTCAAGGAACACGTAATCAGGCAACTGAGTGGAGGCAAAGGTCACTGCAACTGTTTGGGTGGGCTGGAACACTACTACACCATCAGCATCCCTCATTCTGCGCATAAACCTTCGAACTTGTATAACATTTTTTGAGCTACCTATTTGCGAATAAATCTTTTTGTTGGACATGGCTATGGGTACTGAGGTCAAGACACCTGTGACCTCAGTATCAGCTGCCGGAATAGATGCTTGCAAAAATAATTCATCCAGAAGTTTGTCATTTTGAAGGAATACGTTAGCATTATTGCAAAGATCAAAAGTTATTGCGACTTTGTATCTATTTACTGGCCTCAGGTGTAATATCCCCGAGACACAGTATTTTCGGATTGCTTTGGACAATGCAATGCGATCGCTGTCTGAGAAGGGTTTTTTATTGTCTTTATGAGATAAAAAAACAACGAATTCTGATTTTTGAGTATTATCTGGATATTTGCGGGAATAGTTACCAACTTTGTACGTTACATATCTGCTTTTGTCCTCGTCAAAGTCAGAATCCGAGTCGGTAGAATCAGTTAAAAGTTTTTCTTCGTCCTTCTCATTATTGCCAGGTTCTTTTTTCTTTCGCTTCCCCGGTCTTCCCATCCTCACAAACGATGTTTACACTAACTCTATGTACAAAAAGTATTTATAGACTATTTTCACAAAGAAATATTAAAGATAAAACAAATTTATGAAAATATTGTTTAAAAAGTGCGCCTTTTCACATTCAGGTTTCCCGCGCTTTTTTCTCGACCACGTAATATAAATATTTAAGTAATATTTTTTTTCTCATTCCAACAGTCAGACCTTTTTGATGTTATAATATACACGTACATTGAAAAACATTAGTGGAAAGAGGAGTGAAGGCAATAAAAACCAATTCTTAAATTTGCGAATTTTTGGCTCAGCCTTTACAAAATTATGAAAATATATTTAGCTACTTATGTATGACTTGGCTGTATGGCTTAACAGCCCTCGCCTTTCCCAGAAGGGGCGAATATAAAAACATCAAAATATTTTGCGATTTGTCAATTTGAATTGACAATTTGACAGTTTTTATTTGACATGTTTGTGATGAGGTGTGAACTGTGAACGGTGATGTGAAAAGTGAATCGTAATAATTAAAAATTTAATATCCTTGTCCAACAGGAATGATTAAAGAACATTAACCGTCGGTAAAATAAATATTTGTGATGTTAAATCTTAGTTTTATTGCAAAGAACATTTGAAAATACCTAAATATAGTGTCATCGAAATAATCAATCATACATGTCTGCAAACCTACTTACCTTTAAGGAATGAAGAGGAAACGAATGGTTTCCTTATGAAATAATGATGCAAACTAATTTGAAAACAAAAGAAATGTTTATAGTTCGCGCTTTAGAGAAGATATTGGCCGATAAAGACATAAAAAGATCGTATCATAGTCAACTGAAAAAGTCGTGTGAGGTTGCATTAGGTAAGGTTTCGTTCGTTATCTTTGCGTTCTTTAGAATTAACGATAGGTAGGTATATAAATATAGTTATGCATAACATAATATATGAACAATCATCACTAATTAAGTTAAAGTAGAATACCTAGTTGATTAACAAGACTTTCAAATTTCATTTTTAAAGAACCTAGTGCTCCAATCAGTGGTGTTGAAAATAAATTGTATTTTTTACTAGTTGACCTTGCAAACGGCAGTGAATGCTAAATGATAAGATCATTGCTCATTAATTAACAAAGTTACAGACTTTTAAAATATCTCATTACATTTAATAATGTCTAATAAGATTTAAAAATGCTTTGTAATTGTAAATAAATGCTGTCTTTAAAATACATTAAACTTATAAATTACTTTTGCAATTAGTTTCTGATAGTTTATGAATTTATTTCATAATTATTAACTATGCTTTCATAACTGGCAAGAGTCAACAACATTGTCCTCCTTTTTCTCCTAATATCTTGTGGTAGGTATTTTCAGTTTACAAATTTTAAAGTTACTCTTACTAAGTACTTAGTATCTTACTTAAATCTTTGTTAGATAAAAAAAATACAAGAACATAGAAATATAACATAATAATAATATACTATTTTCTTTTTCTAAAATATAAGTAGCCTAAGTTACTCCTTATAACATCAGCTATCTGCGGTTAAAATCGGTCCAGCCGTTTCAGAGATTAGCCTGAACAAACAGACAGACAGAGAAAAAAAAAAGACTTTTTTTATGTAAGTTCCGTAACTATATACTTTCACATGCATTTAGTGAAAAGCTGTTAATTTGGAATTACAAACAGACAATTCAATTTTATTTATATGTATAGAGTATGGATATAAGAAAACATCTAATAGAATATTATATTAATCATTTCAGAGGAAATAAAAGCAGAGTTAAAAGATGGAGGTCAATCAGAAACTCCAGACAATACCTCATCAGGTACATTGCCTTTACCTAAAAATGATGCATCCAACATTATCACAGCTGAAAAATACTTTCTGCCATTTGAATTGGCATGTCAAAGTAAAGCTTCCAGGATAGTTGTGACGGCACTCGACTGTTTACAGAAGTTGATTGCATATGGTCATCTCACTGGAAACATTCCAGATTCAACTACACCAGGAAAATTGTTAATTGATCGGATTGTAGAAACCATATGCAGCTGCTTCATTGGCCCACAAACAGATGAGGGTGTTCAGCTTCAAATTATCAAAGCTCTCCTTACAGTTATAACAAGTCAACATGTAGAAGTTCATGAGAGGACAGTACTTCTTGCTGTTCGAACCTGCTATGATATATACTTGGCAAGCAAAAATCTTATAAATCAAACAACAGCTAGAGCTACCCTAACACAGATGCTGAATGTCATCTTTACTAAAATGGAGAACCAGGCATTGGAAAATGGTAATAATGGCACCATTTCAAATGAAATACATCATACTTTTCCTAATGGGAATATTGTTAATTCAGAACGAGATCAAGTTGATGAAAATGGCAAAGAGCCATCTACTCCTACCGTAGAAAATAAACAAATGGATGAAGTATTAGAAGCACAGATTATTGCTAAGCAGGTGGTCGATTATGTCATTGATAATGCTGTGACTATTGCTTCTAAGAAAAGTTCAGAAGAAAATAGCCGAAACATACCAGACAATAATGAGAATCCATCAGACACACAAGATAGTGGAAGTGTTTCACAGGAAAGCAATGGACAAACAATGACAAGAATACCCTCCCAAGAAAGTGTAGATGTTGTTTCAGAAAACGATAATTCTGTTACAGCTAAATTTACTCATGTGCTCCAAAAAGATGCTTTTCTGGTTTTCAGAGCTCTTTGCAAGCTTTCAATGAAACCACTTCCGGAGGGTACCCCTGATCCTAAATCACACGAGCTACGTTCAAAGATATTGTCCCTTCATTTACTTCTTTCCATTCTTCAAAACGCTGGTCCAGTTTTTAGAAACAATGAAATGTTTATCACTGCAATAAAACAATATTTGTGTGTGGCATTATCTAAAAATGGAGTGAGTTCTGTACCTGAGGTTTTCGAACTTTCCTTAGCTATCTTCTTAGCCCTTCTTCAGAACTTCAAAGTACACCTTAAGAAACAAATCGAGGTATTCTTCAAAGAAATATTTATGAACATTTTGGAAACATCCAGTTCTACTTTTGACCACAAATGGATGGTAATCCAAGCTTTGACTAGAATCTGTGGAGACGCTCAAAGTGTTGTTGATATATATGTCAACTATGATTGTGATTTATCAGCTGCAAACTTGTTTCAAAGATTGGTTAATGACGTCTCTAAAATTGCCCAGGGAAGACAAGCATTAGAATTGGGTGCAACACCAAATCAGGAGAAATCTATGCGCATACGAGGTCTCGAATGTCTAGTATCGATATTGAAATGTATGGTTGAATGGAGCAAGGAACTTTATATAAACCCTAATTTGCAAACCACATTGGGTGAAAGAACTGCAAAGGAAGACAACGACCGTCACAGCATCAAGTCTCATGGAGGATCAAGCCTCAGTTTAGTTTCTACAGGATCAAGTAATGTGGGCAATCGGGAAACACTAGATTCCCCTGAACAATTCGAAGTTTTGAAGCAACAAAAAGAAGTTTGGGAAACTGGTATTGATGTTTTCAATAGGAAACCCAAAAGAGGTGTTACTTTCTTACAAGAACAGGGTCTACTTGGAACTTCAACTAAAGAAATAGCTGAATGGTTGATAACTGACGAAAGATTAGACAAAACATTTATTGGTGAATATCTAGGAGAGAATGATGATCATTCCAAAGAAGTCATGTACGCCTATGTAGATTCTATGAATTTTTCTGGTATGGATATTGTCGCGGCTTTACGTCATTTTCTAGAAGGGTTCAGGCTACCTGGTGAAGCGCAAAAAATTGACAGATTGATGGAGAAATTTGCTGCTCGCTATTGTGAGTGTAATCCAAATAATACATTATTTATGAGCGCCGACACTGTCTACGTGTTAGCGTTCTCTATTATTATGTTAACCACTGATTTGCATTCGCCCCAAGTTAAAAATAAAATGACAAAGGAACAATACATTAAGTTAAATAGCGGTATAAGCGACAACAACGACCTGCCACGTGAATATTTGTCACAGATATATGACGAAATAGCTGGCCACGAGATCAAAATGAAAAACACTTCCAAACCAGGCAAACACATGATCGCCAATGAAAAGAAACGCAAATTCATATGGAACATGGAAATGGAGCAAATTTCAACAGCTGCCAAAAATTTGATGGAATCTGTATCGCACGTCCAAACGCCTTTTACCACCGCTAAACACGTGGAACACGTAAGGCCTATGTTTAAAATGGCTTGGACGCCATTCCTTGCGGCGTTCTCAGTGGGACTGCAAGATTGTGATGATCCCGAAATAGCTTCTTTGTGTTTGGATGGTATAAGGTGTGCGATTCGTATCGCTTGCATTTTTCACATGTCACTCGAAAGAGACGCTTACGTCCAAGCTCTTGCGCGATTCACTCTCCTCACAGCGAACTCTCCTATCACAGAGATGAAAGCTAAAAACATTGACACTATTAAGACGTTAATTACCGTTGCTCACACAGATGGTAATTATTTAGGCTCGAGTTGGTTAGACGTCGTCAAATGTATCTCTCAGTTGGAACTAGCGCAACTTATTGGCACTGGTGTACGTCCACAATTTTTATCTGGGTCGGGTATCAAGCCACAGCCTGATTCATTGAAATTCAGTCTGATGGCATTAGATCCAAGTGTTAAAGAGCACATCGGTGAAACAAGTTCCCAAAGCGTTGTAGTTGCTGTGGACAGAATATTTACGGGTTCTACGAGACTTGATGGCGACGCGATCGTAGACTTCGTCAAAGCCTTATGTCAGGTTTCTTTGGATGAACTCAGCCACCCCTCTAATCCCAGAATGTTTTCTCTTCAAAAAATCGTCGAAATATCTTATTACAACATGGGTCGAATCAGGCTGCAATGGTCTCGCATATGGCAAGTTTTAGGAGACCACTTCAACAAAGTAGGTTGCAGCAACAATGAAGATATATCATTCTTTGCTGTAGATTCTCTACGGCAACTGTCGATGAAGTTCATCGAGAAAGGCGAGTTTGCGAACTTCAAGTTCCAGAAAGATTTCTTGAGGCCATTTGAACATATTATGAAGAAAAACAATTCTCCAACGATAAGAGATATGGTAGTGAGATGTATTGCGCAAATGGTGAACTCGCAAGCTCCTAATATAAAGTCTGGCTGGAAAAATATATTTTCTGTATTCCATTTAGCAGCGAGCGATCAAGACGAATCTATAGTTGACTTAGCGTTCCAGACCACTGTTAAAATAATAACGGACCTTTATGAAAAGCAGTTTCCTGCTATGATTGATTCTTTCCAAGATGCGGTTAAGTGTCTGTCTGAATTTGCTTGTAATGCTAAATTTCCTGATACGTCAATGGAAGCTATTAGGCTTGTGAGGTCCTGTGCATCTGCCGTTGGCGCCTCTCCACATTTGTTCGCTGAACATGCGGGCCTGGAAGGAGAACAAGGAGCTCCCGAAGAAGATAGGGTATGGCTAAGGGGATGGTTTCCTCTGCTGTTTTCGCTTTCGTGTGTAGTGAGTCGCTGCAAGTTAGATGTTCGAACACGAGGCCTAACAGTGCTCTTTGAGATTATCAAAACTCATGGTGATGCATTCCGTCCGCATTGGTGGAAAGACTTATTCAATATACTATTCAGAATTTTTGACAATATGAAATTACCTGAACACCAGTTGGAAAAGAATGAATGGATGACTACAACATGCAATCACGCGTTGTATGCTATTGTCGACGTGTTCACGCAATATTTCGATATTTTGGGTTCCCTACTTCTGGAACAACTCTATGCACAACTGCACTGGTGTGTGCAACAAGATAACGAACAGCTGGCAAGGTCGGGAACAAACTGTGTGGAAAATCTAGTCATATCGAACGGAATGAAGTTCAACGATGAAACTTGGAGCAAAACGTGCCAGATCATGCTTGACATTTTCGACAGTACTCTACCAACGACGCTCTTAACTTGGAAGCCAGACGAAAGCGACGATGGGGATGCACCACATGTGCGTCATGGTATATTGAAGAAACCACAGTTAGGTGACGAATTGAAGTCGACAAATCGTGTTTTTAACAGTCTTTTGATAAAATGCGTGGTGCAACTCGAATTAATTCAAACAATCGACAACATCGTGTTCTATCCAGCTACGTCCAGGAAAGAAGACGCCGAGACCCTGGCTCTGGCGGCCGCAGAGCTAACTGGCGGCACGCCGGGCATAGAGCAGGAATGTCAACGAGAAGAGCAGGGCATGTACAGGTTGCTGAGCTCGCCTCATTTGCTGCGACTCGTCGAATGCTTAATGTGTAGTCACCGGTTCGCGAAAACATTCAATACTAACAACGCACAAAGGAATGTGCTATGGAAAGCCAACTTCAAAGGGGCGGTGAAGCCGAACATGTTGAAGCAAGAGACGCAATCGTTGGCTTGCGTGATGCGGATACTGTTCAAGATGTACAGCGATGAAGCGCGACGGGATCACTGGCCGGCGGTCCAGAAGAACCTTATAAGCATTTGTTGCGAGGCCTTGGAATACTTCGTCGGGGTGACGAACGAGGCCCACAGAGATGCTTGGACGTCCATATTGCTCTTGATACTCACGAGAATACTTAAAATGCCTGATGAAAGAGTAAGTAGTAGTTTGTTTTTTCAACCATCTATTCTGTTTCGGTTATTTCCCATAGCCTCGATGGTTAAGTCTATTGAAGAAATTGAACTATTTTTCTTTTGACGAGGACAATTTAGATATGTACCTACCCTATATTTTTTTTCTGTAACTACCCTTAACAACGTGTAGGTAGTATTCAGAATTTAATTAAATTTCGCAGTTCCCGTGGGAATTTCGGTACCCCCGGTTTCTGTACCCCTGAAAACAATTAACTGTAACTGTGGAATTATCTTTATAGTAGCAGTATTTTTTTAATTGGAATTGAATAATAATAATAATCCACTTCACAACACACAAATCTATTTGACCGCACACTAAGCTATAAGCTTGTGTCGTGGAAACCAAGCAAACGTGGTATATAATTCACATCATTACATAATATGTATATTATCTATATTATATGTATTATAATATAGATATTAGATATATAATTATATACACGCCCAGACTGGAAAATGGAACGCTGTGTTCATCACAATCGAACCCGGAACCTCTTGATTAGCGGGCTGGCATGGTGACCCACTGCGCCAATCGGGTTGTCTTTGAATTGAATGAATGAATAAGAAAAAAAATAACAAAATCTGTTTCTATGTGCAGTTTGCAGCACATGTGTCCAGCTACTACCCCCTGCTGTGTGAGATCACCTGCTTTGACCTCAAGCCGGAGCTGCGGTCAGTGCTCCGTCGGGTCTTCATTCGCATCGGTCCCGTCTTCAACATCGTCTCCAACTTACAATAAACTATATTTATTTAACATACATACAGATGGCCTTATAGTTTGGTAGGTTAAAATACGACTTGGATGTTAATGTTAATAGTTGAAAGAAAAAAAACACATTGTTGACACCTGAAATTAAAATATTTAATATAATAATAATGACAGCAATCAGTACTTCAGTAGTATTAAAAGTGATCTTTAACAATCTAGTTAAATAATATATAGGATGTAGCTGTAGTCCTATTGTGTTACAATTAAAATATAAATTATCATTACATACTTATATTGATTAAATCTTTTTTATAATAAATTTTTAATTGTATGATAAAATATTTCATTTTAAAGAGAAAAACATTTCATAGATGTTACGTATCTCTATTATAAATATATAAATTATTATTACTTGTTTATTCTGTATATTTGAATTGTAGTAACTGAATTCACTCATGCGCATTGGCTTATTTTCATTTCTCGCTCGACTGACTGGACTGTGATTGCTATATGTGTATTGTCTCATACTGCTTTCATACATATATTTTAACGGAGTGATTTCAGTATTTGCACGCAAACTTAACACATATTATTACGAATATTATTCTTAAAAATAAAAATATACATTAATACAAGAGGTATTTCATTAGATTTTCAGTCCTTCCGTTAGTGTCTCCAATAGATTCATGTCCCAAATGACGAGTTGTCCATCAAGACCTGAAGTACTTAACTTCTCAGCATCAGCCTTTGTCCCTTTGAAAAGGTTAATGCATGAGATAGCATTCTGATGGATTGAGTCTAAGAAAGTATCATTAGTTTCAATACGAGCTTGACGATCCAGTGACTGAAACTTCTTCATGGCAGACAATCCTCCGGATTCCTTTCTCTGAGTATTATCTAACTTAGCTACAAATTTCAGTTCTCCACCATCGTGACGGTATAGCAATGGAATGCAACCATGTCCAGCCACAACAAGTGAGTCGTTTGTGATCCAACTACAAGCCAAAAATGGCAAATATTCAGTCTTTAGTTTAATGACAGCTTTGCCTTGTGTAGCATCAGCCACATTGATGGAGCTGTCATGTCCTACCCATGCAACTTTATTTCCATCAGCTGAAAACGATACATTATGCACCCATCCACCGCCAGACGGTGTATTTGGGAATTCTGCCAACAACTGGCCCAAAGGCAGCTTAGATCCCCATACATTTGGTCCGGGTTGGTCCTCAATATCCTTTATATAAGCAGAAAACACCCTTACTTTGAAATCTGCAGAACCTGCTACTAGGAGCATGTTGTTGGGATGCCAATCAAGTGTAGTTACAGTAGACCTTATTGGCTTCTTAATATGTTTAGACACCCACCAATTGTTTTCCTTTTCGAAATAACAGATCGAAATCAAACGGGCTCCAGAGCCTACAGCAAATTTATTCTCCATTGGAGACCACTTCACACAAGTGGCAGCTCGGTTGATGCGCAGCAAGACCAGTGTAGTGTTCCATTTGCCATTCTCTCCTTGAGTCCAAACATAAGCATTGCGATCAACAGAGCAAGTAACAATTCGGTTAGTGTTTGGAGCCCAGTCTATACCCATGACCTTCAAGTCATGTTCGGCAAGATTATAGGTTTGCTTCCACTCATTCGCTTCTTTTTCATAAATGTGTACTTCATTGTTATTAGGTGAAAAGGCAATTTCTGAAAATAAGTTAAGGATAAGATGAAAGATAAGCTAAGGTAATAAGGTAATTTTAGTGAGTAAAAAAAGTAGTAACTAGTAATAGTACATATTTTTAAATGAAGATTTCGGTAGTTTTCTAGTAATGTGCCTTTATAATGCCATACTTATTGAAGCAGTATTCCAATAAGATCATTCACAACTTGCCAAATTTATAGAAGCAAACAATTTTTATATATGAGTGCCTGTTTATATTATTAGTTTTTTATGCAACTCTATGAATTAACCTTTGCCTCTCCTTACATCCTCAACCTCCGGTTTGTGTATTTACCTATTGATACTAACGTTATTAACTTTTGTGTTGTCCTTCTTTATAGGTAAACTCAGGCTCTTAGAAGTATCAATTCTAACGATATCATTCGACCTCCTACGTTTACTTTCAACTACGTGACATTGGCGAAGTCACTGTGAGAAAGGCAACACAGTGGAAGCCATTTTTTAAAAAAGAAGATCATTGTCAAACCGTAAAACCTAATTGAAAACTACTGTGTATAAATGGGCAACAATAGGGCACTGGGCAACTATGGGCAACAACCTATGTTTCTACTTACGATTCCTTTCCTTATTCCATGCGTGGCAAGTGATAGGGGCGCATGAGTCACCGAACGTAAGTGTTTGAGACATTTTAACGTCCTGAAATAAACTTATTACTTGGTGAATTCGAAAATCCTTAAGTCTCTATACCAACAAAAGCAAAGATTATCTACTGTCTACTTTATCTTTATAGGGGTAGATACGTAGATATTCTAAATGTGAACAACTGGACACACCCGCGCCGGTGAGAACACCGATTGAGGCTAGAGGGAATTCGTGGACTCTGGCCAGTCAACACGAACTCCAAGATACTGCACGTATAGAACTATAAAATTTTCTTTTAAGACTGAAATATTTAACAGAAAAAGCAGATTTTTGCTTATTATTATTTAGCGAATTCAGATTTCAGCGATTCACCGCATCACAGAAACGCAAGCAAACCGCCACAACTGCTGCCCCGAACAGCGAACGCCCGAACTAAAAATGACGTAAATGACAAGTTTCAAGTTTGACAACTGACAGAAAAAAGTAAATTCTTTCTTTTTTAGCATCATTTGAAAACACACGGGTTGTTGCACAAAGTACCTTGGTTGTTGATTGGAGGAGGTCGTAGTGAGTGAACGCCTGTCGCCTTAATATTGTGTGAAAGTGGTGGATTTTGCATAATAGTGATCCATTAGTAATGGACAGTGTGTGGAAACAGTGAAATAAAATGAAATGGGGCGTTCATCAGTCATCAGGAGGTTGTCGTTATTTAAGGGTGTAACCTCATGCAGCTGCTCGACGCTCGTTTGCAGCGACCAATCTGGTCACATTTGTCGCTGTCCGCTCACTGCTAGGAATTCAGGAAAGGATCGGGCGTGAGTCGCCGTGTGAATGTGTGATGCTCCAATGACTTATTTAATTTTTTTATTTTCTGTAGGTAAACAATGGATTCAGGCGAGGTAAAATATATATTAAAACATTTAATTAATTATAATTGTATTTAGAATAAATAGAAAGCTGTGTACTACCCATAAATAAATAAAAATAATTACTTAGTAAAGTATGGATATACGCGTTTAGCAGTTTTGTTGTCAATTAACAACTGTTTTACATTTTTTCTTATTTTGTATTATTAACAATAATCAATAAAACAACATAATATTGACGTAATAAAATTATACATATAGTATGCAGAGAGAAGGTAATCTGATAGTATGTAAATCAACTTTAGATCTTTACAATATTTCTACCACAGATTTCTACTAAAACTGCCTCGTTTTCAATTTGCACAAAACTAGAATTGGCTAAACAGTTTTCGCTGCTGGCGACTTGTTGCTACTTTTTTGAGTCGCGGAAAATTCTGAAAGGGTCACGTACTCACGTAACCAGATTTGTCGCTGCTAACGAGCGTCGAGCGGCTGCATGAGGTTGCACCGGGGTGTTTCCAGACCTCAAGCCGTCTTTCAATCGTTGAATAATACATTTTCGACGCAGCGATAAATCTGGTCACGTGACCAGGATTTGTCGCTGCAAACGAGCGTCGAGCGGCTGTATGAGGCTGCACCATTACCATACAACTTTCTACAGAGCGTCCTATTAAGGTTCAACTGTACAGAGTTGCTGCCAAAAGTACCAGTAAAGCATCGAAAAGCAGTGCACCAATGCATTTCGATGTAAATAACTTCAGAAGAAGAAAAATACTACTGAATTAGCTGTATGAACTTAGCTTTCTTTGCCTTCCCCTTTGGGGTAAATTTAACAAAAAAAAAATAACAAAAAAAGGTACACAGAAGACTTTTGGCTGGATTTCCAGCAGAGTGGATGTCAGTTTTATTTCTTTGTTTTGCAAATTCGTTTATCGTGATTAATATTTTGTGAATATGGTGGATTTTGCATAATAGTGGTCCATTAGTGATGAATAATATGCGGAAACAGTGAAATAAGATGAAATAGGGCGTTCATCGGGAGGTTTTCATTTTACTATACAACTTCCCACAGAGCGTTCTATTAAGGTTCAATTGTGAAGATTTGCTGCCAAAAGTTTCGGTAAAGCATCGAAATGCGTCTCACCAATGCATTTCGATGTACTTAAATAACTTCAGAAGAAGAAAAATATTAATGAATTGGCTATATGGACTAAGTTTCCTTCTGCCTTCTCCAAGAGGGGTAAACTTCACCAAAAAAAAGGTACTTGACAGTTGACACTTGTGCAGTTGACATACGTAGTGGTTGACATGACACTTGACAGTTGTGCACTGTGTAGTGTGCACTGTGCAGCTCTACCTCTAGCTATTTTCTGCTGTGCAGTGTTTTCAACTTTTTGGTGGGCTTTTGTAATTTGTATGAACATTATTTATGTTGTTACTTTGGCGATAGCTGAAGTAGATTTTTGTTTTTAATACTCAATTAAAATAACTGCCAAAATTGCTTCTACCATGACTGTAACGCGGGTGGCGGAGTCCCGCACCGAGTTTAAACTGAAGAGCCTTCCGGAGGACGCTATTTCGAGTGTTAAATTTGCACCGAAATCGAATCAATTCCTACTCGTTTCGTCTTGGGATAATTCAGTGAGACTATACGACGTCAGTGCTAATGTTGAACGGCACAAGTACAACCATGAGCTGCCCGTATTGGATGTTTGTTTTAGGGTAAGGATTGTCCACAGTTCCACTGTAAGAGGTTAGGAAAAACTTTATAGAAAATAATAGTAATTTCGGAACTACTAAGCAAAAATAAAAAAAAATATAATTTCACTATTTAATTCGATAAATTTAAATTTCAGGATGCGGTACATTCATACAGTGGAGGGTTAGACCAAACACTAAAAATGTATGATCTTAATGCGGGCTCGGAGACAGTGCTCGGGGAGCACAAGGGTGCGATACGTTGTGTTGAATTTGCAAATGAAGTGAATGCAGTCCTCACTGGCAGTTGGGATGGTACTGTTAAAATGTGGGACAGCCGTGTACCAAACTGTGTAGGAACATACAACCAGGGAAATGAGAGGGTGCGTAATGTGTATAGCTATTCCTTAAATGCTGGAAATGTAATTGGGAATGCTTAGTTCTGGTATTAACCGATACAACAATTTATTTAAGTAAATTGTAAGCATAATCTTCATTGTATTATACTGCGACGTTGCATCCTCGAGATTTATTAGAGATGTTTTACTATGTAGTCCATTCTTCAATGTACTAGCATCGCACACAATTATTTAGAGCTATAAAAAGATATTCAATTGACTACTGTGTACCCCTCCTCCCCGCCCCACCCGGCGTAGCACCTGCGTTGCCGCACGCCGCCGTGCCAGCTCATTCGTTTTTTGTGTGCCGGCATCGCCACTACTAAATAGGTTTTTTGTAATCTTGAGCAAAAATACTTTTTATTCTACCTACAAAAAATAATAAAATAATGTGAAGTTAAAGGTTAACTATGGGTAAACGTACAAACAAAGAGAAAGAAGCGAATATCTCAAAACGACTACAACGCATTGAGCTTTACCTTCGTCGGTCCCTGTGCATCAGACATGCGATGGTAAGTCGTTGTTTACTCACCTTTAGGTGTCACATTATTATAATTCAATTAATAAACAAATAAATGGAAAGCTTTGATAATATGCATTCATCGTAAAATTACCCACCTTTGTGTGTTCTTGAACCATCGTTTTAACGAGTATAGCCATAATAAAAGCACAGCTAATGTAACATTGCTAGCATACCCACTTTTTATTTCATTTTATGCTTTATTATGCTTTTATTTACGTATGCTTGCTTCTATTTACGTGCCTGTTATTTATGTACTGCTATTATTTACGTGATCATGGTTGATAACAAGATACTCTGACGAAAGAATGGAATATGGCTATTTTTCCTGATGCAATCATGGCTAAGCTATACTACTTGACGTGTTCATGATAGATAGCTTCATCCGTCTCGCGTCGTAACGTGCTTACGCCCAAAGACGTTAAAATACATAATGATCTCACATCATAAATCATAAATATATTGAACAAATTATTTATAAGTAGTATCTACTGAGGAACAAAAAATAAATATAATATTATTATAAAAAGAGATAGTATAAACTTTATACTTTAAATTAATCTTAAAATTGATAAATAATACTTAAAAAAAATTAAATTTTAAAGTACTTATGTGATACATCTGGCTCTCTCCGAATTTGAATCGTTTTGTGCAGTGCCCTATAAACAGGGTCCATAAAGAACTGTTAATTAACTACCTCAACACCTTATGTTACTTAATGGATGTGCAATAAATAAATAAATAAATAAATAAATAAATATTCGAGTGCCTCAACAGCTTGTGCACTACATTTCCAGGATCGTGTCGACTCTAAGCTATACTACTTGACGTGTTCATGATAGATAGCTTCATCCGTCTCGCGTCGTAACGTGCTTACGCCCAAAGACGTTAAAATATTCGAGTGCCTCAACAGCTTGTGCACTACATTTCCAGGATCGTGTCGACTCTAAGCTATACTACTTGACGTGTTCATGATAGATAGCTTCATCCGTCTCGCGTCGTAACGTGCTTACGCCCAAAGACGTTAAAATATTCGAGTGCCTCAACAGCTTGTGCACTACATTTCCAGGATCGTGTCGACTCTAAGCTATACTACTTGACGTGTTCATGATAGATAGCTTCATCCGTCTCGCGTCGTAACGTGCTTACGCCCAAAGACGTTAAAATATTCGAGTGCCTCAACAGCTTGTGCACTACATTTCCAGGATCGTGTCGACTCTAAGCTATACTACTTGACGTGTTCATGATAAATAGCTTCATCTGTCTCGTGTAGTAACGTGATTACGCCCAAAGACGTTAAAATATTTGAGTGCCTCAACAGTTTGTGCACTATATTACCAGGCTCTCGCGATCGAAATGAGCACCGCTTAAAGTCCAGATCACCCTTAAAGTACCTTCCAAGGTCAACTTCATGTCGCGGTGATTAAACAAGTGCACCCTTACACGAACGATCTGGTTCGAGATTTCTTTCCATAGAAGAGAACTGGGCCTTCGGAGATGAAAACCGAAGTGAACAGCGAAAGGTTCACTCACTGAAATAACTCAGAAGGAGATGACAGTGCTACTAGCAACTGAACAACCAGACGCAAGCACTAGTATGGTAATTGAGGATACCTTACCTCGAAAAATCCTAAAATCCCTTGGTGATCAAAGAAGTGTTTGGCCATTCCCGACAAAATCTCTAAACGTTGGGGATGGCTTCTAGTAGACGGCCTTACATAAGAAGAAAAACAGGATTTGCTATATAAAAGACAAAAAATTCATTATTATACGTAACGAACGTATAACGTCAGTAACGACCAAACCATACAAACCGTAATAACTGAGGTAGTATCCCACGCAGGTAGATTATATCGTCTACATCTACTAAAAAGCAATTCGTGTATATATATACATTAGCTGTGTCCCGCGGTTTCAACCGTGTTAATTTAAGAAAAATTCTTTACTGATGCAAAATATATTCCATAACTACATGATTTTTGCGTAACTTTAACCGTTCAAGTAGCGTAACGGAATATTTTTTCCGTTCTTTGTAACATTTTTCATTGCTGCTCCGCTCTTATTGATCTTAGCGGGATCATATTATGTATTTGTATAGCTTTTCTCGATAAACGGGCTATCTAACACTGAAAAAATGTTTCAAATGGGACCAGTAGTTGCTGAGATTGGCGCGTTCAAGCACACAAACAAACTCTTCAGTTTTATAATAATTATTAGTATGGAATCTGTGGTATAGATACATATTATACTTATAATCTGAATCTCGGACGCGACTCCAAAGATTTTCATGAAATTTAGAATGCAGGGTTGTTTTATCTGTGTTTTCAGGCAATGAAAAATGAGTGTTTGGTACTGCTTTTTCTACTTAACGACAGATAGCACTACGAGCGAAGCTCGGTCACCTAGATATTTTTAGTATGAGTGGCAATCAATTATAGATGATTTAGTCGTTTTAGATGTAGTTGTTATATACCTAATTATGTAAGGAGCTTTAAAATTCCTTTTGATCGCACTGTATTCCAGTTTACGGTCCCCGAATATAACACTTTAAGCTCTACTAAAAGTTACCACCTAAATATTGCAATATCTAATCCACTAAGTTATACAGTCATTGCAGTGCAGTTTTGACAATTTTTCAACACTCAAAAGTTCACTTTATTCTTAACTAGCTGTCCCGCGCGGTTTCAACCGTGATGGTTTTGGAGTTCCCGCGGCAATTCCGGATTAAAATATAGCCTATGTTACTCAAGAATAATGTAGCTTTCTAATGGTGAAAGAATTTTTGAAATCGGTCCAGTAGTTTTTGAGTTAAATCGTAACAAACAAACCAAAAATCAAATCTTTCCTCTTTATAATATTAGTATAGACTAGCTGTTCCCTGCGGTTTCACCCGCGTTGGTTTCACAGACCTCGCGGGAATTCCGGAATAAAGGGTGCCCTGTGTGTTATTCTGATGTATAAGCTATGTTGATGTGAATTTAATTATAATCCATTCAGTGGTATTTGCGTGAAAGAGTTGCAAACACACACTCTCGCTTTTTTAATATTGGTAAGACTTTCAAACGAGTTAACGAGAGTTAACGAGTTTATCAAGTCAAATCAGTTCAAAATGGAAGACCTACGGACTATTACGATACTTGTGTTTTAAAAACCGCTTATGGCGACCATAGACCTAAAAGAAGCATATTTTTTGGTTTTCAAACAGAAAAATACTGCCATTAGACAAACAATCCAAGCTGTTGGAGAGAGTTTTAAACAGTTTTAAAATCATGCCAGGCAGGTACTTCCCTTGAATCAGTTTTTTCATGGTGGATTAATAATAAAATATTAGGCATTCAAAAAACAAAACTCGTAAGAACCGTTAACGCTTTGGAAATATTCTCCGCTGCCTCTCCAATAGGTTGGGGTGTACCTATCGTGCATCGGTGAACATCGGTTTATGGTCTAATGTGCTTTGCAAAGTTTCCGACAGATCAGGAGACGCGAGGGAAGACTTCTTTTGATCTTCACGTCGCGTCGTACATAAATTTAGGAAACAACCGCGAAGCCGATGTGGAGTCTTGACATAGTATATTGACTGATATTTTATTTATTTACAGTAAATGTACTTTTTTCCGTTCAAAATTTTTTAAAGGTGTTAAAAAACCTTTGTCGGATACCGAGTGGAGTTTGACTCATTCAGTCTTTAAATTGATCATCAATATTAATTTTGCTTTGCTTCCAAAGCCAAAGAAAAGCCCACTTTATTTATCTCGGCATATCTACGGACGTTTTAACGCACTCATGGTAGATTGGAGTATCTAGTACTTCCGTTACGATTTTTTTTTTCGCTCTCTTCTCTCTCTTCAAATGCTTAAGAAAATTAAAAAAAAAAAAAAAAATAAGCTACCGATAGAGCATCAGGCACAATGATAGTTCTAAACCGGCCAAGTAAACCTTGGTTACGCCTCTTCCTGAAATAATATTGATTGCTTTATCGCTGATATACCTATATCTTTAAATTTTTCAATATAACAAATTATTACCCAAAAGAGAGCCTTCCGCTCGAAAAACTAACCAAGAAACGAATAGCTCTACTTGCGTTGTCGACTGCACAACGTGCAGAGACGCTGTCCTTGATCTGCTTAACCAACTGAAAGTCAATACCTCTAATGAAAAAAAAAAAAAAAAAACTTACTAAATACAGAAAATTATTGACCACGAACGACCTATTCACAATGCTTTAACTCACAATGCCTTAACTTTATCCCACTGTATCCCATAAATGAGGATAGACTCTTTGCAGAAGCAGCTTACAATAATGACTCTGATTAATAAACATTTATATAAATACAAGATAAACAAAATATATAAATATTTTGTAAAATTATTCGTACAAGTCTAATTATATTTTTTCTCTACTCGTGTTCGCTGATTTAACTTGGTTTATCATCGTTCTTCTTTCCCTATCTTTTACCTATTTCATGGTGAGCGCTAAACATCTACATAGTAAAACATCTCTAATAAATCTCGAGGATGCAACGTCGCAGTATAATTGATGGTTAAACAAACTTACCTAGTGATGTTTGACCATAATTATACGAGACGTTGCATCCGAAGAGATTTATTACCCTCCCTGCCCATAGGTTTCGTTAAAAACTTATACATCTATAAGTATTAACGTTACCCCATGCCATGAAATAGGTGCTCTGAAAAAATGAGCTGGCACGGCGGCGTGCGGCAACGCAGGTGCTACGCCGGGTGGGGCGGGGAGGAGGGGTACACAGTAGTCAATTGAATATCTTTTTATAGCTCTAAATAATTGTGTGCGATGCTAGTACATTGAAGAATGGACTACATAGTAAAACATCTCTAATAAATCTCTTCGGATGCAACGTCTCGTATAATTATGGTCAAACATCACTAGGTAAGTTTGTTTAACCATCAATTATTGACAGTCAGATATTTATATTGGTGAAAAAATAAGTTCACATTTTTACAAAATAAATAAACATTGTTAACTGTTACTATTATGATTATTATCACTTACAGGTATATACAATGAGTATAGTTGGTGAGAAGTTTGTAGTCGGCACATCTGGACGTAAGATCTTTGTATGGGACGTAAGGAACATGGGCCATGTGAGCCAGAGGCGAGAGTCATCCCTCAAGTACCAGACTCGGTGTATCCGAGTGTTCCCCAACAAGCAGGGCTACGTCCTCAGCTCTATTGAAGGTCGGGTAGCTGTCGAGTACTTGGACAGTAACCCGGAAGTGCAGAAGAAGAAATATGCTTTCAAGTGTCACAGGATTAAAGATGGAGGTATGGTTTTGTGTTTAGTTACCCCCTACAACGTCACAAACTCACAAACTCTACCTATAATATAATTAATATTAGTATAGATAATTAAAAACACTAATGTATGGATGTTATGCTAAAAGTGTACCTATTATCTTCCAACAATTTTTTTCAAATCAATTCACAGGCCTAGAGAAAATCTACCCTGTGAACGCGATCAGCTTCCACTCCGTGTACAACACGTTCGCGACCGGCGGCTCCGACGGGTACGTGAACATATGGGACGGGTTCAACAAGAAGCGCCTCTGCCAGTTCCACCGGTACAACACAGCCGTGTCCTCACTGAGCTTCTCGCACGACGGCTCCGCGCTCGCCATCGCGTGCTCGCAGGTAGACGAGACGCAGGTCGAGGAGCCCAAGCCCGAGGACACTATATACATCAGATACGTCACCGATCAGGAAACGAAGCCGAAATGAGTGGACAGCGTTCAGTGTGCAGTGTTGCCCGATGGATACAATAAAAGAGTGTCTCCTCAGAAATGATTTAGCTAAATAATGGACGCTGATAAGCAATAACATGTTAACCCACAAAGTGAAGTTGATACAGAACGCTTTATTGAGAGTTATAGAACATTTTTTAAGTATGTGTTTACCCTATTACATTGTTTAAATACCAACAAAATGTTAAATTAAAAAAAAAACTAGCCGTACCCCGCAGAGTTTCCGCGGGAATTTCAGTATAAAATATAGATATAAACCTTCCTCATGAATCACTTTATTTATTGGTGAAAACCGCATGAAAATCCATTGCGTAGCGTTAAAGATCTAAGCATACATAGGGACAGACAGACAGCGGGAAGCTACTTTGTTTTAAACTATGAAGTGATGTTGACAAAAACTGGCGCTATAATTTTAAAACAAAATTCTCAAAATTTCTTCAGTGTGGGTTATCACACTATTGCTTATGCTATGTCGAATTACTGACTTGTAAAAAGATGGCGGAGTCTGATTATTTAAATGTTTCCGTTTTGTGGTCGAGATTTTTTTAAATTAAACATCCGTATCCGTCGGGATTGTGCGCGATTGAAGTGTTATTTTTATTGTACCTACTCATAAGTTAAAAATAAACTACTTAGTAATTTTAAACGGTGGTTTTAATTTTGTTAAACTACAACTCGTATGTTTCTACACTTTTTATTTTAGAAGACGAGAAACTTCCATACATCGTAATCGTTTCGTTTAACCCATTCACCGCCACGTTATTGTAGGCTTAATAAGCTATAAAAACATGGCCATTACCTCCAGGCTCCAGCCTATAGATCACACGCTTTAGGCATGATTCCTTCCTATCCTAGATCTCCTAGTGTTGGGAATGCTTAATATCTATAATTGATTCTAATAAGTAAATATAAAAGTTCAGTGGTTTGTTAAAAACGTAATATTACGTTTCTAGCCCCAGGAGCACGTCTTTCGTAGATCGTGATATTACAGGGATGGCGGTAAAAGGGTTAGTAAAATTATCGACCGCAAAATTTGACTAAAAAAGCGTTTAGGCGCAAATGGTCCAATTATTCAAAAGTTGTGTAAAAAAATTATCTCAATTGAACGCCTGTTAGAGTAAAAATAGCAACTTAAACCTAACGAATTTGCCTTGAAAAAGTTTTACCTTTTCTCGCAGTGCCATTTAATATAAGTAGTTCTGGGGCTTGCCGCCCTCTTAAAGCATTTTAACCATAAATGTACAGTTAAAATAATATATAAGCATGGCTTGCTTGCACAAGTGGAGTTTCTCTAAACAGTACTGGATTAGCATACCAAATATGCTAGGGTACACATCTATTTATTATTTACCAAAGATACGTTTCGAATTAGCACATTGCGAATAAACAGGAGGTGTAAGAAACTTCAATTAAAATTTAAAAGCTACAACTTTCCGGTGCACTTCAAGCTATCTTATTACAAAGCTCTTAAGATTTGTTATGCATTTTCATAAGCTCAGAGCGCTGGCTCAGTCCAAATTGGCTCACAAACAAAAGCGGGTCGGTGTTTGCGACCACCTAAAGTTTTCTTTGAACCAGAGGGGTGCTATTTCAGATATGGTTTCGTACAAAACGAAATAAGTTATACGGTAATTTCGGTAATTTTGGAAGTAAATTTTTTTTGGGCATGGCGAACCTTGGCAATTAGTATCATAGGTAGTACCCACCTACCTATACCTATGAATTTTTTGTAAGGAAAAATAAACAGGGTTTCGCCTAATAGTTGTAATAGATATGCGGTTGTAATAGTTGCTTCTTTGCCGGTTCAACTCTAAGACTTTTTTCTAATAAGTTAAAAACCTTAAGTTTGTACTCGTTCATATTCACATATCTATATTATTATGTTTAATTGGAATTCAGTCTCAGTACCTATTTGATCTTTGTTACTTAAGCTTAGGTACATATCTTAGTTGTCTTAAGTAATAGGTAGGTAATTTAGGGAATTATAAAATTGTAACTACCTACTTAAGCCTTTACAAGCGCGATCCGAAGGGGGACATGCCCCCCAAACCATTTGTTTTATAATGTGTGCAATAAAATTGTGTATAGTGCAATAAATTCTAATTTACTCGACATATTTTATTACCAATTAGTGACCCCCTCTAAAATTACGGGCTGCGTTTACTTGACATTTTATTATTAGTGACCCCTTCCATTTCAGGCTGCGACCGCGTCTGAGCCTTTATGCAGCTTCCTAACACATTATAAATTAAAGTCTTTCACCGCGTCTGTCTGAAACAAAATCAATAGATTTGATTAAAAAAATAAAATAGTTATAAACTGTTTAATTTTGGCTATGTCTGTCTCTTTCTAAAATAGAATTTTGTATGGCGGTTGTAGGGCGTTAGAAGCCGAGTGACGTCACTATAGGACTAGCGCTTTCCTTGTCTAACTTGAACTTTTAAAGAGTCATCTCTGAAAGTACAAAACAAAAGATATTTGTAAAAGAATAATGCTATTATACTACTAAAACATGCCTAAATGTTTATAAAATAATAATAAAAAATAAACACTAATATTCCCTGTTGTGTCATCGAACGTTCGTTACGTACGAAATACGTAGATACAGAAAAACCCTCCAAAGTAACTCTTACTACAGCCGAATACCTACGGATTTTGTGACCACCTTATAAGCAGGCGTGTAACGTGTTACGTTATGTACTTATGTAAATGGTATTAGGTGGATTACTACCGCTAATTGAGGAAGCAACCCAAGACTTTCTGTTTGACAGAGTAATAGCAAAGTAACCGAGTGTGTGCACTTAAATGCTTGGGCGCATAGAGTTTTGCTAATTTAAACTAAAGCGTTGCGTGGTGAATACCAATTGGATATGTCGAGATTGAAGGTTTGTGAAACTGAAACCAATAAATATAAGCTAAACGTGAAAATTTCATTTCGGAGACACTCAGATACGGCCGCAGTCAGAGACGTTCATTAAATTAGCATTTAACTAAAAACTTAATTAGTTAAATGCTAATTAACATTAATTTATCGATCGTCTCTGAGTGCAGCAGTTTTGTTTTTAAAATATCTACTTAAAATTAAGTAATCATTAAAAGGACTCTGAGTGTGGCTGTTAGAGCTGCCGTTAATAGAGCCTTTAAGGATTTGGTAAGTACCTATGTGTAGCTATACCTACATTATCTTAACGCCAGTGAAGCAAAAATTCAATTTATTAGACCTTATTTATGTGCAACAACAGATTTTTTTATTAAATCCCGATATGCATGTAATTAAAAAAAAATTATTTCATTAGGTACAGATTGTAGAAGATATTTTTAAGTAGCTGTTAATGGCCTTTTCTCAAAACATTTAGTGTAGGTACCTATCTAATAATATAACGTATAAGAATTAAGATGTCTGTTCTTATATATATCAATACTAATATAATATTAGAAAGAGGTAAAGTTTGGGAGTTTGTGAGTTTGTGACGTTGTAGGGGTAATCTCTAGATCTACTGAACCGATTTTGAAAACTGTTTCACTTCTACGAAGCTATGGTAGTCCTGAGTCACATAAGATACTTTTATCCCGAAATACCTACGGAATACGGAAACTCTGAAATTACCGCGGGTGAATCCGCAGGGGACAGCTAGTCCTTAATACGTAGAAAACAAAATAAAAACAATGGAGTGACTAAGATATGATCTGTTAGATCTCTTTAATACTAACGTGGTGATGGCGAGACGTATGCTTGGTGATGATTTCTTCTGTCAATAATTAATTATTTATAATAATAGGTATATGCTATTGTGCAGGTATTGAATATATTATGCGAGATGTGATTAGGCAATTTTTCACTTGTACTGTAAATTAGGTATATGACGCTATGTGCTGTCTTGTTAGTCTAATTTGAGTCTAAATGTGAAGACCTATAATTAGCCACTTGTTTTTATTGAATCTATACATAGAAATTTAAGTGGTCTTCCTAGTAAATATAAATAAATATAGTTTACCAAAAAGTTCACACTCCTGACAACGTCTTAAAAGGTACGGTAACCATCTCCAACGTAAACGATGTCACCTACACCTATCAATGGGTGCGGTATTCATTCAAATTAGAATTTTTCTTAGAAACATGCGAATTGTTCTAAGTGCTTGTTTTGATTTTATGATAACAGATGATTTAGCACATCTCATTCAGTTCGATGCATATTTGCATAAAATATGTTTTTTTTTAAATAACAAAATCGCGGACAGACTAACGGACGCCTATAGTAGGTATATGTACCTATGTCAATAAGTGTTTTTTTTTATGTCATAGGGGGCAAACGGGCAAGTGGTACACCTGATGGTAAATGATTACCGCCGCCCATGGACACCTGCAACACCAGAAGGCATTTTCGACCGTGGCGTTGCCGACCTGGAATGGGCATGGCAACTGGCTTTCAAGTGGGGCTGCCGGAACACACCGTTAGGTGCTTGGCAACAGATTTGCAACTTGAAGGTGGTAGCTAGCCAGCCGGGCACTAGAGAGCGCCCTACCACCATGCTATGGTTTCCTCACGATGTTTTCCTTCACCGACAGATCAAGCTCATTGTTAGGGTTTGAACCTACACCTTGCGGCGTTTAACCAACTTCCAAAAAGGAGGAGGTTCTGCATACGGCTTTATGTATGTTTTTTTTTAACTATGTTGGTAATCACGGTGAAAAGTTTGGTCCCCAGGCGCCTCTAAAATCTGCCGCCCTGAGTTGCGCCTACTCAGCCCTCCGGTAAATGCGCCTGAGTCGAATCGCTTAGAATCGTTTCGAAGCCGAGATTTATTCGTAGTTGGCTCAATTTATTTCATATTAACACTATCGCCGCGTCTGTTTGCTTTCCCACACATCTCGGGAAATGACATATTAGTAATATACAGTGTACAATGACTTTATTGTAGCGGTCACTACTCACTAGCTGCCTGTTATAGAGAAAATATTGTTGTTAGAATGGTGGCCATACCTACGCAATGCGCGGATGTCAACAATAAATTAGGTTGGTTTTTTTTTATTTCGTAAATTACCGCACCTTATACCTACTTCCAAGCAATCATTCTCACTTCGAACAAAGGTAGGTATAGGTACCTAAAAGTATTTTTGACTATCTTCTTATATTTTACAAACAGTTTTGCGTTAGTCTTGAAAACTAGAAAATTACTTTTAATTACAATTACTTTCATTAATTAAGTATTACTTAAAAATAAATCGATAGGAGAACACTAAAATTTCGGTTAACGTTTGATAATAATTCTGCAATTGAAATCCTAAGAAATTCACTAGCGAGTTGTAAAGAGGACTAGGACTTCCATCAATCTCAAAGTTACAATAAATAAATAATAATTGCAAAAATATGCTCATATTATAAATAGAAAAAAAAATCGATACAAATTTTCAATTTCTTTTCTTAGAAAATTCAAAATTAATGTGAGCGAAACCATGGCTCATTGTAACCCGGAATTCCCGCGGGAACGCTGAAATTAACGCGGGTGAAACCGCGGGGAACATTTAGTGTATTGTAAAACCGTAAAAAAAGTTTTTGAAATAAAGTGATTACTTACTACTTAAACATTATTTGTTCTCTCAGTCTACAAGGCTTTATTTATACAGTAATTTATCATTATAACACTCCGACAATGGTAAGATCATAGAGGTAGACAAAAATAACAATAGTTCAAGTAATGATTCTATGTATGCTTCGAGTGATGTAGGGTGACTATATTATGTTCGTATCATAAGGAATACACGAGACGTGTTGTACGCCAGTAGCAATAAATGTTACTCGAGAGCTGGTCACGATATTGTCTGTCTCGCTCGTTGCACTAGAAAAAGACAACGAACTTGAGAGCGTACTTATGTCTACCTTGTCTAGTTTTCTTTTACCGTACCGCATACGCAACAGTATAACATGCAAGTATGAACAAGCAGCAGGTTCGCAAGAAAGGTATGCAAAGATCGGTGTAAATAGAGGTCTATATTCTCATTCTACCTCTCGGAGAGGCCAGTGCAAGCTCATAATCTTGTATTTAGTTGGTCTAACTTCTACATTCCAGGAGGTACATTTTCTTTTAACTATCCAAAGAGTTCAGTATCGTTTGTCACACTACCTAGTATTTATGTTTAGGTAATTCAAAATCGTTTGGAATTTAATTATTATTCATCTTAACAAAAAACAATAAAAACAAGAGTCGATATAAAACGATCATTGAATGAAGTTGTCATTTTTGTGATAAACGTTCGCATATCATCGAAGAACATAGAAAACGTAACAAATTTTAATGCGTGTTTTGATTTAATCCTTAAAATTCCAACGTTTGAGCATCACAAAATAAAAAAAATGGAAATTCAAATTAAAATAAAGTTTATGGGACAGAAAACTGACTTTGAATTTGAGAAGTCCCCATTAATTAAATGGTTACATGGTCAACCTACTAGTTCCGCCCAGTCATCGCGTCTGGGAATCCACACTTGTCTCTATATCGGGCGGACACTTCAACGTTCGAAAACAGCGCAATATAATGTCGATTCAGCCTCTTTGCTCTTACTTCCACGGCACGAGAACCAACTTTCTCACCGGCCAGCACTCGAGTTTGTGAATTTTTAATGATCACTCTAACGCTCCTATTGAAGGCACAAGAAAAACAATAATGGAATTATGCTATGAGTGGTTTTTAGTTGTATGGCTATTTGTTTATTCAGACTATAGAGTCAAGCACATTCTTCCTATTTTCATAATGCTGTAACAACTATACACATTCTCATTTCTTTTATCGACGAGAACCTATTGGTTGACGACGGCTACAGTTTTAGTAGGTACACCTAAACCCCCGAACCACAGTTTTGTTAATTACCTACGTTATTTTCTTGATTTACATACTTGGAAAGTGTGGATACCCGTATAAAATTAGTTTAAAACCTTCATAAATACAAATAAATTACGCTTTTTACGCTTTCAGGTCTCTTCTCAATCGATCATCGTAAAATTTTGCAAACACTTTGTCAGAGGAAGAACAAAAAAAAGTCCAACTTTAATACTAATCACTATTTAATACCAAGAAATAAATTCTAATACGTGACACTAACTAACAAATTCAAATTTTCAATTTTTTTCGTCATAAACTCAAGTTGTCTGTCAACAGTCATCTCAGAATGTCCGCTTCGTTTCGAATTTCTAGGACCAATAAGGATATTTGTTGAGACAGTAATAGAAAATGCGTGCGCGTGAGTGAAATGGAGAGAGTAACTCGATTTGTAGCGGCTTACCAAAGTAGCTATTTTAGCCGGCTACCTGCGACCTTGATGTGACGTCATGGCATTATTTTGTATGGAAGTTTAACTGCCAAAAAGCCGATCGCGCCAGCGGCTTGTTTTATAACAATTTGTTGTTGAAGAGCAAATTTTGTATATAGTTTAGGCGTTTTGTAATGTTTTCTACTCAGTAGAGATAATTTTTATAGTATTTCAGTAGATTCTACTGAAATACTTACAACAAAAATTACTGATTGTGCCATTTCTAAATTACGGTAGAGAGAGTGGTTGTGTTCCCAACTTTTGAAGGGAAGCCGGTGGGAATCGGCTTGTATGGTACCTTCGCCACTGTCAGCTAGTAAAGAATAAATCATTGACACGAAAAAACAGCGATGGGGAATTCGAACATTATCGTAGCACGTAGTATATTTTATTACTCTGAGGTAGCCACACTACGATGCCATTAGCAATTCGTACAAAACACTATATCCAAGCGCTAAGTCAAACAGCTTTTTTCCCGACATCCAATTTCAATGAAACAAAGCTCCAAGCTAAGCTTAATCTACCTGTGAATATTGCATGAAAATCGGTTCAGTAAATGCGGAGATTATCGTGAACAGACAGACAGACAGACAAAAAGGAATTAAAAAAAAAAACTTTTATTTCTTTTTTCATTTTTTGGGCTTGGTTACTCTTCTTTTATCACCCTTCTCAATTTTAGGTAAACATGTTCATTTTATTATATTATAGTATAGACAGATGTATGAAAGAAAATGATTAATGAAAGTAGCCTATAATTTTATTTATATGTATAGTGGTCATAATAATATGTAACGTTCCACGAGAACTAGATACTGCCGACAAACTGCTATGCAGTTTGGCAGACTCTTGTAACATGCCATGTATTTATATTTTTGGTAAATAAAATAAAAAATAAAAAATAATGTCGACAGCGACGCATATAAATTAAATACCTACTTACTCTTTAATTGTTATGAAACGTAATAGCCAAAGTAGTATATTATAATGATATATTTCACACAAAAATTCCACGCTCAAGAACAATATACCACTTTCTCACCATACAATGACAAATTGTGAGTGAATTAACGCCCAGTCGTGTTTGTACCGATATATCAAGCCGTGCAGACCTCTCAGCGGGTTCCAATTGACCAAAACTTATTACAATACAACTCATCCACCCCGAACGACCTTAACGCGTTCCAAATAAAGTCTGCAATCGTTCAAATTGGCAGTATATTACGATGGTTTGATGCAAAGGTAAATTTTGCATTGTTTTAGTATCTTATTATCTAAGTGGTAGAGCTCGTAATTGAATGTTGTCGGCTCATCGATTTGTGTGGCGATGTAAAATTTACGCCAGTGCTCCAGGATGCTATTGCTCAGTGTCTTCCCTAGGTATTAGGGATGGGACACGGCAGTTCGATCGATAAAAATATTCAGAATCTCGACTGTAAAATAATTCTAAAATTGACATCTAGGTACTATCGCATCCAGAAACAAGTTATTTTCGTATTTGTTACATAGATACGTACCTATTACTGGCTGTTACCCCCCGGTGTTTTACCCTTTTTGGAGTTTCCGCGGAAGTTCCGGGATGAAAATTACCTTATGTCCTATTGTGTATTTCTGAAAACGTGTTTAGGTATGCAAAGTTTCATGATTAGCGGTTTAGTAGTGAAGGCGTGAAAGCGTAACAAACAAACAAAAAATAAAAAAAAACCGAATTTATAATATTAGTTAGGATTTCACTACTCCGTTGTGTTGTACCTATAGCGGTTTAAATATAATAAACTTTCCTTCAAAATTTCATCTTTATAGTGCCAATAAAATCCAGATAAAATGACTGTGACCCACGGACAGATGGACAGACAGACAGAACGAAATTGTAAGGGTTTCATTTTGTTCTACAGAACCTTAAAAATCTACCTTAGATACCTACTAGAAACGCAGAAAGTAGATCGATAGAGTAGATTCCAAGTTTTTACTGAAAGTGACTTTAGAACCATCTCAACAAATAATCTCATATATTTTGTACCTATCGAATATTATTGACTTCTCATCTCTAATACAAGCTCACACAGGGTGTTCTAATAATAAATGCGTGCGGACCATTACCAGAGTACCTATTGCACACGCGAGCCTACCGTGAAATCTGTCCCGTGGTGCGAATAAAATAACTTAAAAAAGCCGATTTGATAAAATATGACTACATGAAGTGTAATTACAAAAACACCCAGTGTAAAAGGTCTTTTAACAAAACTAATTTTACAAAGTATATTTTTAAATATATATTACCTATGTTTGAAAGGAAGAAAGAAAGATTACCTAATATATTATATTTGATAGCTTTTGGTTTTTATTTGTAAATACATAATTGATTTTTAAAATCACTTATCGTCAGCTGACTTAACCTTAGACATTATGGAATACCTATACGGAAACTTTGAACACTGAAACTTTGAGAGATGCGAACAATCCGCTAAATACAAACGTATATGGCCAAATAGAGTATAATGCGCCAAATACATATATGTACTTATATGTATATTATAGCTTAATTTAATTACACAATTCCCTCCTGAAACAATTGCGAAAGCTACAAAGGGAGCTTCAGGCAGAGACATAGGCATAGGCATATGTAAAGATGTATAGACGGGAGGTATGGTAAAAAAAAAAAGTGTTTGTGTGTTAACACACTGAACGGTGATGGCGGCAATAAAATAGGTGGGGCAGAATGACATGTCGGTACTAATTAGTTTTATGGTCCCTTGAGACGAGATTGATTCTGGGACACCGCGCTTTTGTTCGAGAATGATAATAATCCATACATCTATACATATAAATAAAATCAAGCATCTGTTTATAATGTCAAAATAGCAGCGTTTTACTAAATGCATGTGAAAGTATATACGGTACTTAACTACTCATAACAAAAAACTAATTCTTAAAACTTGTCTGTCTTTTTGTATCAGTCTGTCAGTATGTTTATTCTGTCTAATCTGCGAAATGGTTAGGTGCACCGATTTTGACGGAACTTTACTGGCAGATACCTGGTGTTATAAGGAGTAACTTAGGATACTTTTATCACAGCGAAACCACTTATTTACTAATACTACCTAACTGTATTTTAATATTTACAATATTAGTGTGGTTACCTAATTGTACAAATGACATTAAGTAGGTACTGAAAATTTTGGTTTCTTAAGGGGATAGATATAAGGTTCATGGTTATTCGAGAGTCCCATCGACTAGTCACTGATGTAGGTATATAAAAAGAGGCAAGTTCTACGCGGGTCAAACCGCGGATAAGTATGAGTATATTAGGGGTCCCAATACACATTACAATTAGCACAATATTACAATCAACCAATAAATATTGCTTTTCCTTGGTCAGAGGTAGGTTTATGATAGCTAACGTAGACTTAATATTAGAATTATACAAAGTAAATAAGGTGATAAATCATGCGAACGGCGAACAGACCTCGAATAATTAACACCCAATGAAATTATGACGGATCCTTTATTTATCTACATCAAAATATTATAAAATTTTGCGGTCATAAGTTCGAAAAACAGCTTTAATTCAATAGCAGGTAATTTATACATATTTTGATAATGAATAAAACAAATATTTTCTATTATGGTAAACGTAGTCTTTGATGTTTTGAAATATAAGTTCTACGTATCTATTTGTTTCTTTTTGGCACCAAGATTTAATATAATGATGATGATGTAATAGTACATTGTTATCCTAGGGGTGAAAGTAACCCCGAGTAACTCTTTCTCCCGAGGATAACACTGTGCTTTTCATTACGAATGCAAGGAAAGTCAAAATAAAAATAGGAATTAGCTAAAGAAAAAAATGAGTGAATTTTATTTTACATAAATCAACCATTAGGCGTGCTACTGGCCAGTAAGTATGCCCCCTATGACATAAAAAAAAAAGCATGAGTTTCTGCAGTATCCAGCTGTCAGTTGAAAGCGATTCTCCCTAGGGCTGAAAAGTGTTACTTTCAACCCGCTTCTCAGGCAACTTCAGACCTACTTTCCGAGTATGAGTAATGAAAAAGTATTTAAAGTGTAAACCAATAGTGACAAGGTCCCTTTCCTGAAATAAATCAAGAATTTTCGGCCAACCAATACAGAGATAAAATATAAATGTACCTAGGTACTTACCTACCTATGTATATTTCTTAAAATTTCGATCAGACTCTTAGAGATAGGATATTAGTTTCTCAATCGCCAATTAAGATTCACTGATGAAACTAATGTTTGTAATTATTTGGTTTTATTTATTCACAAGTAAAGTACCTACATAGTTTTTCTTTTACTTAAAATTAGTCTAGATACAAATATTTGGTGTCACATCTGGGATTAAGTTATATTGTTATAATATGTAGTAAATATTTACAAGAAAAAAAAATTGTATTTTTTCAGAATTTTATCGACGCTCTTTAAATAATATCTGCGTGCTTCCGATAATATTTATAAAAAAAAAATCGAAGAGACTTACCTATAACCGTGGGAACTTTATAACCTAACTGTGGAATAATAATAAATGTGGAAGATATAGCAGCGCGCCCCGGTCGATCACAATGGTGCGCCTACGCAGCGCAATCGTAAAACGAAACATGGAAAATCAATTTTTATATCAACACGCGACGTCGAGCAATATAACCCTGTCGAAATTGTTAATAGTCGGTGACAACCGGCACCGGAGAAAGTACCTACCTATGCGATTTTTTTATTGTTTATTATAGTAGATATAAAAATTAGTGATTATTGTTTTATTATACATAAAATATTTTACAAAAAGCAAATTACTGGTTGGTGTTTTTTTTTATGCTTTCCGTATAGCATGGAATAAAACAGCCTAAAGGAGAACTTGAGATTCTCAATAATAATAATTACTTTATATGTTTTACAAGGTTTTGTGTAAATCAAATTCGTAAAAAGAAACGTTTCTTACTTAAGTACCTACTTAATCTCCGCTGGGTGCGTCAGCTTCTTTTGTTCATTAAAATAGAAAACCTCTGCTGAAGGAAACTGACAGTTGAACCCCTTCAAGTTATTATTTAACAACATACAATATAAGCACAACACTTAGCTTTGAATTTATTACGTATAATTATTGTTATGTCTAACATACGGTCTGTTTGTCCGTAATGGCGTCGATTGAGGATGATTGTGGCGCTCACCTTGACACAGTAGATACTCGAATCACTGTGTATGTAAGACATATTATAAGTCAGTTTTTAGAAAATTGTAAACCAACCTCCATACAATATTTATTCTATACTTCTAGATCCCTACTAATATTATAAATGTGAAAGTAACTGTGTCTATCTATCTGTCTGTTACGCTTTCACGCGTTAAAGGCTTAATCGATCTTCAAGAAATTTTTCATACTCGTTGACTTTCATACTGAAAAGGACATAGGATATTTTTTATACAGGAATTCCTGTGGGATCTCCGAAATTAACGCGGATAAAACCGCGGGGAACAGTCAGTGATATAAATATTTTAGTACTCGGATAATTCGCTATTCATGCCCCCTATTTGTACCTGATGACTTATGGCAGAGCAAAAGATATCAACGCGCTTGTACAGTTGTTTTCGTAGGTACGTCTTGTAGCGCATTGGGATAAAAACTTGCAATTTGAATCTTATTACGCGTTTTTTCTTACTGCAGAATAATAACACTATATAAGTATTGTGTACCTATCTACTATTTACCAACTCAAATTTTACGACAGTTTTAAATTTAATAATGAAAGTATTTCCTTTACACAACTTTTAAAACGATACTCATAGGTAGATGTACCGGAATAAGAAAAGTAATTGTCATTCAATATAATCACTTTGAGACAACTTAAAGCGATCGTCGTGACAGGGGGTCAGCCTGTCACGGATTTATTTTTTCGTTTTCTATAAACAGCTATAAAGTGAAATATAACGTTTGTAAACTATTAATATGTGATGTGACAGTTTTATTGGTTGTCACGCGGGGTCTCGGCACGCGGCGCCCCGCCTCGACAATTAGACTAGGCGCGCCGCGCGGTTCCGCTCCGTTTATTGGCCAATTAGTCGCGACGCCCACGCTGCGCACCGACTTAGATCCATTTGCATTTATATTACCGGCTCATAGAGAACTCGTATGATGTATGCGAGTGCTTTTGTAATAGCTGTATATATAGTGTACCTATTTGTATGTGTGTATGTCACAGGTAAATTGTGTAATTGGTCCGATCACAAACGGTCAGTATTTTGCTTATTTCCGACGACAGGAAACGTCTTCAAAATATCACTGTTTTCTATTTGCGAACAACCCGTAACCAAAAAGGAACTATTAAGGTTTGGTTTGAACTGTGACCACAACAGACACGAGTGGTTTCCGACCAACCAGAACGCATTTTTTGTCGTGTGCATTATAAAATATTCCGGCTATTTGTAAACGGACCAACTATATTGTACAATATACCCACAACATTTACGATATTGTTATTATGAATGACTTATTGAGCTAGCACGCAGGATTGAATATTTTTAATTTCTTCCTTTTCTAAAAAAACATCAAATGCATCCCAAATTATAGGTGAATGCTGCTTGCATTGTTAATTAACATTAAACAGAATCGAATATTTATTTGTTTGACGCCACACTGCACTGCATACAATAAATAAATCAATTTGGTGAATTTCAAACTCGATTCAGCTTAATTCAGAGCGGCAGTTTAATGAAGAGTATAATTGGAAGTACGATAATTAGACTGAAGTAGAGATGTATAATATCAATTAATTTACATTCTGAAAATTTAGGATTATTTTATGCTCAATTAATTAGAATTAAATATTTAATTGTTGAAGTGACCTTTAATGTGTATAGGTCATACGATTGAAATCACTCAAGAAACAATTTTACAATTTGTATAGCGCAAGTATTCGATGGCTTTGAGATTACAAAATTCTTACCACTATCAGATTGAGGACGTCCTAAGAAGCCAACATTGTAACAACCATAATTGTTGAATGTGTCTGTGAAGACTTACAAACGTGAATATGTCCAAAGAGGTTTGTAAGGATCGGTGTAGAGACTATATCATACTCTACTTCTCTAATTTGATCTATGACCGTAGAGTGTGTGTATGTGTGTTATAAGTGTTTATAACTGTATTCTTAATACCGATAAACAAAAGTTATTATTACTTATCATCATAATATAGATAATTTCGATTACAATAGGTGTCCCACTCATCAAACATGAAACCTATTTTGTTGTGTTGTGTACTTATAGCTAAAAATTGTCAAGAAACTAAGTGCGTTGTCTTATCAACATAAAATCGGCGACGACGACGGTAAGTCGTCATATTATGACACTGTCGAAGTTCTCCATTCTCCAGTCAAAAAGTATAATCAAAACTTAACATACATTAACATAAGTTACAACTTTTAACAGTTACATTATAACATCTGTTTTGTTGGTCTGTTCGTCCTACCTTCACTACAACGGGGTTAATGTGTTAATCACTAATTTATGTGTTTATATTTTTTATCGCCGACACGAGCCTGTCCGAGCACAATGTGTCGAAATCGTAATAAAAATTCGATGTCAAAGTTCAATAAATGAAAATAAATCTTAACCGTTCAGACTAAATCCTTGAGCTATGATATATAGCGATAGTTGTATGTTAATTTTGTTTTGTATTCATTTAGAAGTTCAGAGAAATGTGCGCTCAATATTACTACGTGGTGAAATCTGAGAATGTCACTTGAAAATAATTGTGTTCATTAGTAAACATTTAAGACGCGCATTAGGATCGGCGGGTGCCGGCGCCTGCGCAGATCACAATCACGAATACACACGTCCCTATCTAACGCCGCTTTTCGAAAGAACGAGCGAGCGAGAGACGCTACATTTTAAATAAGGAATAGAGTGGTGAGACGGCGATGGTATCGACTCGAGCGCACAGAGTAGGTACGTACTAATTAAGCACCTGACTCTGTTCGATAAATGGCCCCATATGGAGCCCTCTGTAAATGCTGCACAATTAGGACGTCGGTATTATGTGTGCATTATAATAAACGTATGCCGTGAATCCTAAAACGATTGTCGATTAATCGATAGGAACTTACTTATTAACATCCCAGCACAAAGGTGAGTCTGTGTTAGAGAAAGTTCTGTGAGCCTAAGCTTAAAAGTTAGCGATAAAACTAATTGCGAAGCGTTTCCCATGAAGATAGCCCACGAATATTATCTAGATAAGAAATAACCGAAAATTTTGTACATCATCTGCAAATCGATTATTAGATTTAATTGACATCAAAATTAAACTGAGATAGATCACAAACAATAAGTAGATAAATTTATTATATCATCAAGATGAAATTAATACATAAAAAAAGTCGCAGTTTTGAAAATTCTTAAATTGAATGAAACGATATAGAAATTTCCGCAAAATTTCCTGTATCCTTTTCTATACCCCTGAAAAAGTGTATGTAAAGTTTTATCATGATCAGTTTAGCAGTTAAGATGGGGAATGGTCACAAACAGAGAGAAAATAGACATAGGTACACAGAGTTACTTTCGAATTTATAATATTAGTACGGATACAGCCTTGAATTATCTTAAGGTGTCCATCGATGGCACGCGCGCTCGCCTCTCCGAACCGCTGTTGCCGACTGTACATCGAGTGTGCGCCGGACGGAGTCGGACAGCGCTGTGATTGTCCATAACGCATTAATTTCTCTAATAGTTACTTAATGCTTTATATCGATTATTTTTAGGCATTCGATTAAAATGTTGTGTTTTCGGTTAATTGGCCATCGAGAGCGCTTCGTTACAGAGTCGTAACGATCGATCGATTGTTTAAATTACTCATATTACTTTATTAATTAGCCACAGGCGATTTGTCTCGATTTAATTACTCAATTAGAGAAATTCGAAAAGTAAAAAAAAGTTGGTTATATCCGAATAGAAAATATTATCCAAACTTGAGACGATTAAATTAATACCCTTGGATGAAATGGTATTATTTATTGAGAGTTTTCGGGTATTTTACATGTTGATATTTTTCGTACGGAATCTTTGAGGCAGGTAAACGTTATGTACCTACCTATAAAAAGTTCTGAGACATGGGTAAGTCTGTTTATTGATGGATACCTATTAAACTATAAGTACTTAGTATCTTCGATAATGTATGAACTTAAGCGATTTTTTATACACTACTAGCTATTCCCCTGTAAGTCAAGTAAGTCTGTATCATGCACGCTCAGTTTTCGCAAATAATATATTTTATTGGAAAAATTAAGTAAGAATTAAAGCTGTGGGTTTTTTAGACATTTGGGAGAAAAATCTAATAATTACTGAATACTAATTCTTAATATGTCCTCAGTTTTAATTAAGTACCTACATCTGGTATAATATGCCTCAAAACCTTTTAGTCCTACCTCTCTACCTTTAATATCCTACTTCCTTGGGTTTTCAGTCTGCCTTCACATCTCCACGTCGCAACTCGTAACTCGTAACATGGTGTCAGGTCGATGTGATTTTTTAAATTTATACGTATAGGATAATTTTGATACATACCTAATATAGCCAGCGTGCGATCAATTTGCAAAGTCTGACGTGTTAATCTAAAAAATATTAATTTAGAGATCAATAAATTATGATTGATCTTATTCGATACGTGATATTTTTAATAAAATGCATTAGGTATACGTAATTCATATTACATTGATTCAAAATAAGGCTTTTGAATAGAAAGTGTGTGAATGCAACAAGGTGATTGTCCAAAAGCAAAAATCAAATCTAAATTTTAATAATTTCGTCACGTTTTTTATCATATTATATCTAATACCTACTAGGTATTACCCATAAGAAAATTGTTTAAAGCGGCGCAATCTGTGCATCGAAAATCAATATTGCAACTTATTTCCTATGTTACTATATCTATACTAATATTACAAAGAGCTGAAGTTTATGAGTTTGTGAATTGTAGATAAGTTTGTGAGTTCGTGATTTGTGTAGGTGGTAATCTTTGGCTCTACAGAACCGATTGTGAAAATTCTTTCACTTTTTATAGGAAGCTACAGTAGTCCTGAGTGACATAGCGTACTTTTTATCTCGAAATTCCCACGCGAACTCCGAAATTACCGCGGGTGAAACCGCGGGGGACGGCTAGTTACTAATAAAAAGAAGATCACATTAAATCGTTGAGGTTTGTGGCGTCTATAGGTATTTTCAACACAGCAAAGGACAGAAAAAAATACAGCAGTTTTAATAATATTTAATTTAATTAGAGACAGCTCTAGATATTTTAGAATAGCTGGGCTGGCCTGATATCTCATGCGATCGCTTAGCATGGATGTATCGCGTGACGCTATGACGTGCGAAACAATCGACCAAACGATTCGTATCGCTCGCCAGCAGGACCCTTATTCACTATGACCATAACACGCCGCGCTAAGATAAGACACCGCAAAAACTGTCTTTTCCTCGTAATCAAAGAAGTTTTACTGCATAAAAATACATTTACAACGTTTGTTATGGCATAAAGAATAATACATCTAATATCTTGGCATCTAGAACGTTTGGAAATGTGTTTTTGGGACGCCCGTTATGGGCAAGGAATGTTGTTGGTCAAAGTGAATAAGGGCCCAGGCCGGGAGGAGGGGGAGAGGAAGGTGGCCCGGTTCGTTGGTACACTAATTATCATCACGCCATTCATATATCACACAACGCGGGCTGAGCAAATAATATTCGTAGAAACAATAACAGAATTTCATAATCAAAACGGAACTTTTAATTGGGCGATTTTACCTGACCGCTTGACATGATAGTTCCTTAGTTTTCTATGTGTTAACGATTATAAATTGTCAACTTGGCTAAGGGAGCTGGACATTTATCACTCTAAAACAGCTTGAACAGTACTGGGTGCGATACAGCGATGCGCAGGCGCAGTCGCCGCGAGTCCGGAGCCACCAACCGGAACCACCCGCCATGGTGTAACCATGAAATACTATAATATGTACAAACCAAATGTTGCCCAGTGTAAATAAAGATATTGTATTCGGTCGTTTCATATTTTAGTTTTGTTAGTCGCAATTTGAAAATTTCCACGGTAACGAATCGATTGTTAACAACAATCCGAATTCGTTTCTAATGGAACCGAGTAAATATTTAATTATTGGCCTTTATGGTGAATGGTAACGCAACGGATTGTATTGATTTGTTAATGATTTTAATTGGTGCTCGATCGCCGTTTTGGTGCAATAGTCGATTCTTTTTAAGGTCGTTGGGAAACGTTTCTCAGCGATCTCTAACGAGCGAACACAAGTTGTACCGTTCTATCTGCGAAATGAAATGATATCTCGATCTCGTTTCAATTACATGTGTTCCAAATGTTGTGTTTTATATAAATATTATAAACTATAAAAACTAAATCGCATTTTTTATGAGTTATGTGCGATGTGAAATTAATCGATTTTATCGCGTATATTATTCGATTAGATGGGTGTTCGGTAAATCTCCAGCGAGCGTGTGAACTTCGGCGAATGTGTTGAAAATGTTTTCGATAGAGAAAAAAGTTACAATTATCTAATGGTTTGTGCACAACGCCTATCGTACTTCGTCGGGATAAACAAAGTTTATCTATCGTTCAATCATAGTTATTAATCGATAATTATTCACATGAAACTGTTGTAATAAGGCACGTCACTACGTATGAATACTATCGATATTTTATGCGTGTCACGAATATTTTTTAATACTCAAATAATTTGTCGATTTACTACAGATGGTCAATAATTAATATTCAAATATTCACGTGACGAGTCAAGTTAAAACAGATGTTAAAAAAAAACTATTCTATGGTTTAATTAATTTTATTGGTTCGAATGATTTAATGCACCGATAACATAAATAATGAAAATATTAGTATCTGCTCTCTGCAGTATCTATCAATATTCTTATTCGTATTTTAGGTATGTTTCTAGATAAAATACTTTAGGCTTCACAGGCATTTCCTTGTATATAGAGTACGTCGATTCTTTATTGTAGGCAAGCCGATTAATAATCTATCGATAAATCTATCGATATAACCCGTCAATCTCGATACGGTTTCCATGAAATTTGATGAAGACGTCCGACATAATAATACTTGAAGCGGCATTAGAGCGATAACTTTACGATGGTTTATAATGATGCGAATAGCTTTATTATTTTTATTATTATAATTATACAGTGATCGAGTAGTGGCATCGATTAATTGGAGTAAAGGTGTTTAATCGCTCCACATCGTATAGTGTGGGATGTTTAGCTGGTAACGTCTCTATTTAGTGAGTCTGTGAAGTAATTTTCTTTATACGATGCTATGGAACCGCCGTTGAAGAACACATAGTTTCAATCTAACTTGTTTAATGCTGTAAGATACGGATAAAATCGTAAATATCGAGTAAATTGGTAAGGTAGGCTGTGACCGTAAGAGTAGGAGAGTAACAGTCAGAAGTTAAGAAAGTTCCAGAAAAAAAGTTTTCACCGACACAGTGCGCGTCGTCTGACCGCCTGCAAGCCGACGTCTCAGCCAAGACCTTTGCTGACGCAACGTTTAGATAGATGAGTTATTAAATACTTCCCCCAGAAAGCCTAATTTAAAAAGATAGTAGCTAATAATTTCGGAGCTAAAAAAGTACTAATTTTGGAGTTCCAACAAAAAGTACCCTATTGTCCTTCTCTATATCCCTGACAATATGTACTCGTAGTGCCTAAGCAAAATTTAATGCAGTTTTTCCGACACGTCCAACAATTATCGTTACATTTCAATTAATTTACACAAAACCGTGACAAATTATATACCTAAACCTTCCCCGTGAATCACCCTATCTGTTGGTGAAAACCGCATGGAAATCCGTTCAGTATAGTTTTTGAGTTTATCGCGAACAGACAGACCGACTGGAATACTTTTTATAACAATAGTGATGTAGTGATTACGGTTATAATGAACTAACTGTCCCACGCGATTTCACCCGCGGTAATTTCAGAGTTCGCGTTTTAATTTCGGGATAAAAAATACCCTATGTCACTCAAAACTACCGTAGCTTCCTATAAGTGAAAGAATTTTCAAAATCGGTTCAGTAGATCCAGCGATTACCCCCTACAACGTCACAAACTCACAAACACAATTCACAAACTCACAAAATTTAGCTCTTTATAATATCCTACTAATATTATAAACGCGAAAGTTTGTAAGAATATATGGATGGATGGATGTTTGTTACTCTTTCACGGAAAAACTACTGGATGGATTTAAATGAAACTGTACAATAATATAGCTTATACATCAGATTAACACATAGGGTACTTTTATCCCGGAATTCCCGCGGGAACGCTGAAATTAACGCGGATGAATCCGCGGGGCACAACTAGTTGGGAGATATAGATAAGTTCATGATACGCATCGTCTCTTCATTAATCAAAGTTTCGATAAGTGTGCTCGAATACCGTTTCTTTTGAACTCCACACGTGTAATAATCACCGAATATTATGTGTTTTAATGACGCGATTTAGTTTATCGCGTGATCGGGCCGATAATGTCCGACTCGAGTCTCGAGTTCCGATCGGTGGGTGTAGGCCCATAACGTGGATGTTTATGTCTTGCGATGTACACGGATTTGATTAGTTCGACTGAAAGATGGTTAATGTAAGGGTTAATGATCAATTATAATAATGATTAAATAACACCACACCACTACTCTAGTACTGCCTGGGCCCTTGTTCACTATGACCAAAACACGCCGCGCCGCGTTAAGATGTTGCCTGATGACAAAACAATAAATAAAATAAATAAATAAATAAGATAACATGCCATAAAGATTGTCTTCTTCTCGTGTTTAAAGAAGTTTGACTACAAATAAAGGCATCCGAAACGTGTCTTACGGCATATAGAATATTAATTTGTACCTACAGAACAGATTGTCATGCGATTTTCACAGATAGATTAAGCTTAACCTGGAGCTACATATAGGCTTTGTTTTATTAAAATCGGATGTCGGGAAAAAAAGTTGTTGTATAAAAACCTTTCGCGCGGGTGAAACCGCGGGGCACATCTAGTTATATAATATTGGGCTATGGAATACTTAGAACTAGCTCCAGAACTTTGTTGGATTATCATGTGACAGGAAAGTATTGTAAGTAAGAATGTATAAATGTATTTTTGTATGAATATTTTATGGAAACCCATGGAGCAAAATGAAGACATATGAGTAAAAATAACTCGTAATTGTAATTACGTTTTAAAAAAAATAAAATAAATTTTACATAATAATTCAATGATTCAATCTTTTCATCTGGAAACACTGTTTTAAATAACTCATTAAAAAATATATTAAAATACACCGTTTAATCGAATAGTTATGTAGATCAAAATATAAAATAAACAATTTGACATATTTTAATGGTGTATAAATTCTCCATTTTAATATTATTATGTTACACGAAGCGCGCGCGTTTTGAATTCCGAACATTCAATGTGGCGTCAGTTTTAGGCAAAGGACTCGTGTCGTTATGCCCATATATTTCGTCTACGCGGGGCGCTGGAGCTGAGATTATTGCTTTAAGTCAGTCTTTCTCAAAGTGGGCGATAACGCCCCCTGTGGGCGTTGGAGACCTACAGGGGGGCGTTAAGGGGCCCAGATGAAAATGGGGGTGGCGGGCATGGTTTAGGAGGCGATGGTTGATTTGTGATTTCATTTAGGTACTTTATATTTTAAAATTCACTAAAATTAAAACCTACCTATTACTCAATATCGAATAATTAGTTTGTATTTATTACCTATCTATATTGCTTCTTTTAATTTGATTACAATAAATTGTAAATATTATAAAGTTGTGTTTTGATTGCTGTCACTGGTAAAAATTTTTAGTTTAGAAACACCAGAATCGACTAATATTGCACACTATAACTAAATTAATTAAGGTAATGAAATTGTGGGTTTTTTTTAATTATAGGAGTGTATAAAAAATTGGGGGCGCTGAGAAATATTTGATTTTCAAAGGGGGCGGTAAAAGAAATAAGTTTGAGAATCTCTGCTTTAAGTTTTAACCATAAATATTTTACTCAACATCAGTGATTCGGGTGAAAAGCACCGTTATTTCAGCTTCTTATCATGATAATTTTATTTATCGCTTTTATTAAGCGATATAATTCGATATAAGATAATATTTTGAGTATTGATTAGCATAGATTAATGAGTAACGTTTGAAGCGCTATAAAACGATATCGCTTTTCTGTCAAATTGGATAGGTAAGTGAAACGTAACACGTCATGTAACTTTATTAGGAAAAACATTTGATATCTTTAATTTTTTGTGCATTTTATCTTATGGAGTTGAGCCGGAAGTTTACCTACTGTCTGTATTGTAAGTTTTATTCTTGTTTTTCCTAAGTTTACTGCATTTTGACGACCCGATTGGCGCAATGGTCACCACGCCTGCCCGCTAATCAAGAGGTTCCGGGTTCGATTCCCGATGGGGGTGGACTTTGTGTGATGAACACAGGGTTCCATTTTCCAGTCTGGGTGTGTATATATATATCTATAGTATAATATATTATTATTATTATTATTATTTGATCCTTTATTGTGTAGTATATACCACGTTTGCTTGGTTTCCACGACACAAGCTTATAGCTTAGTGTGGGATCAAGTAGATTTGTGTGTTGTGAAGTGGATTATTATTATTAAAAAAAAAAAAAAATTATACTCTTACATACCTACGTATCAAGAAGCTTTCTCACTGACTTATCAATTCAGCCCATGCAGACGAAGTTATTGAGTTAATTTCCCTTTTCAACATAAGTCAGTACGTAAATGGTCAGTATGGTATACACTGAGAGAAAAATAGTGGCTTGTTCGGGAAAATTCGCGACCGAACGTTCTTCACCGAAGATAGGTCTTCAGTATTTCTGCCACCGGTGTTCGGTTGGGCACAATTTTTGGTCAGTAAACTCTTCTGTAGTTTGCATTTTACTAACACCGCGCAGGGTAGGTCGCTGTGCCTACTGGTCACAGGATATTGTGTCGCCAAAACCATGAATTTTTCAGGCATTCGAAGAGATTACGGTCACCCTCCAAGGCGACCGCATCCTCTTCGGTTTGAATGATTTCTCTCCGTATACCATAGTCTTCAGCGAAGGTATTTTTTGATACCAAAATTCTATTACTAAATCTTCGAATAAGCACTATACAGTACTAGCCACGGTACTAGATGGACCCCGCAGATTCTACCGCATTTTATTTCCCTTATTAAGCATTGATTTTTAATAAACTCTGAATTATGCGTTATACAACGTGTTAATGAATTAACTGAAAACCTGATACACCCCATTTAAAAAATAAACAATAATATGGTTAAATATATTTTATATCAAAAACATTAATACTTTAAAAGTTATTCAACATTAGTTTGGAGGTGACCTATCTACGAAATTCTAAGCGCTACGCTCGCACCTACCGGTTCGAATTTTTTGCTGCGGGCGGCGTACGCTCCAAATTTTGTATTATCAATAATTTAGATATGGGCTCATAAAATGAAAAAAATATAACCTATATTAAAACATAGTGCGATCGACTCGCTAGTTGGTTCTGAGCAAACTACTTTCTAGTTTTCAGTTAATTCATTAACACGATGTATAAAATGAAAAGCGAAGCTCAAATACCGATTTCTATCATAACGTAAAAACTGAAGGGACTTCCATTCAAAATTTCACTCCCTTAAAGGTTTAATATCCACAAACCCTGTTTTAGTGCTTGCCTGAGAGACAAAAAGGTAGATGTCCTTGTAAAAAAATCAAGTTTCTAGACCTAGCGGCTTCGGCTGCGAGTCGTCTATCTTCATCAGAAAAGGTTGTTATTATGTTATTGTTTTATATTTAACAGATTGATATTCTACCTCCATGGTTATATCAAATATAAAGAACATCAAATTCAAAATTCAATAATATGACGTAAGTTACAGCGCGTGTATCTGGTGATCTGTGAAATGTAAGTGGGGCGCAGCGGGTCGCCGCCGCGCCGCCCAGGCGGGACGGCGAATTATTGTTATTGCCACCAAAATAATGTAATTATTTTAACAAATTGACAAAAGTCACTCGGAGTGGTCATTTAACCTATATATTTTAACAATGTGTTGTGAGATTCTTTGCCTTTAGAATGTAGAATGTATGTATGTGAATGTATGTAATGTAATGTGACATTAATGTTTTTTGTAACAATGTTTCAGTGACAGTACCTATATTGTGTTTGCTGACATTCGTAATAATGCCAGTGTCATTTAAAGAAAAAAAAATTATAAAGTTAAAATGCACTTACCACTCCACTCAACTGAAACTGGCATTAGTTTTTTTCTTTAACTAACACTGGCATGAATAGTGCGTCTACTTATATTGAAAAAAGAAAAAGAACAACTAAAATAATATACCTACCTAAATCGTGACAGACGTCATAATAAGGTGAAGGAAAACATCGTGAGGCAACCATAGTATGGTGGTAGGGCACATTCTGGTACCCGGCTGGCTAGCTGCCACCTTTAAGTTGTAAATCTGTCGCCAAGCACCTAACGGTGTGTTCCGGCAGCCCCACTTGAATGACAGTTCTCATCCCCATTCCAGGTCGGCAACGCACCTGCATGCCTTCTTCTGCATTTTATCGCAAAGAGCGAGAGATCAACTCATCACCTCGCAACTCACATTCACTTCGATTCTCATCTTACTTATGATTATATATATTAGTGTTTGGCGTTCGTGAGAAAATCATTAATTTAATAAAATACTTATCTATTCTCACAGCTGATTCAGAAGTGATTTCGCATAATATGCACCGAAGGATCAATCAGCATAGTCCTACCGTACAGTTAGCGTCAGAAATATTTTATAAACACTTTTGCCAGATGTAAAACTCTATTGCAATAAGATTCATCGACTGTCAAAATTCAAAAGTGTTTGTAAATATATGACTCTGGTGGAACTTACCAGTCTTTTTCTCATCAACCGTCACAGTTATTTTTTCATTTTGTAATGACATTTTAACGTCTCTTCTTTTTATTTTTTAAATACCATCGAGAGCAATGTTGATTTAGTAGTTAGTGCACAGTCGCAAGTCCGATCCCCGCATCAGGATAACGATTTATGTAATGAATATTGGTATTTAGAGTAAATCACTGATCTGAATCAGTGTGAATGTTTAGTAGGTTACAAACAAATAAATCTTGATTGAAAAAACCTTTTTTAAAAACTTTTTTATATAACAAGCTTTAATTCAAATGCGCTATAAAAAATAAACCATGCAATGTCATCCAAATTAACATGTAGGACTAAATTTCAGCTCAATCGGTTGAAGATAATTAATTATTATCTGCTTCAAAATTGAGTTATAAGATTCCACCCGTACAAATATAGTTTTACATACATACATTGCAAGTTAAATAAAAGCTTTTAAAAAAATTCTTATACTTAGTGAAATATTTTTTTTAAAAACAGTAAAGGCAATTAAATCTATGCTTGGAGTGACAATATGAACTTGCAGAAAATAGTTGGATACAAGTGCACAAGATACCTATCTAGTGGTGTCGATCAAGAAGACTGCGGGGACCTCACAAATCGGATACTACCACCACCAAGGCAACTGACGCACTTAATTATTTAGCATAGCAGATTAGGTATAAATTCTTATCGCGCTATCGCAGACTTAACAAATAAATCAGTTGTCTGCTGCTCATAGAAGTTACTATCGGCTTGTACAAGCTTTGCTTTATTTGGGACCAGGTGGCGCTCTGTGATAATGTCTTTCTGTTTTTCAGTTTTTTTATTTATTTATTTGCATGGTAGGTACATATGTTGGTGTTACTCTAAGATTGATTCAGCATATTCTGCCGTTGTCGGTTTACAAATGACAACTTTATCGCAAAACATAACATTTTGAACAATTAAAAACATACATACAGACGAAGGTAGAACCCCCTCCCTTTTGGAAGTCGGTCAAATATTAATACGAAAACATAGCTATAATTACAAACCAAAACAAAACACATGCGTGAGTGTCGTGGAACACTCGTTATGCGTGAAAAGAGGCAAGAATACAAAAAATTAAATTCATTTCGAAAAAAATGAGTTGCTTTGTTTTTACCCGTATGACGCCGTGACGGAAAATTAATTTTTACTCCCATCCGTACCGTGCGATAAAGAACTTCGTTCTAATAAACAATACATTCGCCAATATACAGTTCCGCAAAATAATAAAACAAATAATGATTAAATTTTTTATTAAATAACTACTTGTAAGTCCACTATCCATAATATATTTAAATACATAATAATATGTGAAAATCCATGATCAGCTTGTATGTTCAACAGTTTTGTCTGTTGTATTTTTATGGCAGTCCAGTCAGTTTTCCGGTGAAAAAAAAAACGAAAATGTTCTCCTCGCCGACTCCATTCCTTTGGCAACTAATGAACTTTACCACTAGAACAAGTGAGGTTGTGTCGGCCGGATAATTTACGCCACCGCACCGCCTGCGCCTGCGCCTGCGCAGGGGCGCGCCCTGGCACGGCACCCGCGCGCGCAGTGGGGCACCGCGCCGGTCGATTTATTGGGATGATCGCCGGACAGGTTTATTGTTTCGTTGCCGTAATGTCCCCGCAGCACTCGAATTTTATTATTTACTAGCTGTGCCCCGCGGTTTCACCCGCGCGAAAGGTTTTTATCTCTATCTTTTTTCCCGACATCCGATTTCAATGAAACAAAGCCTATATGTAGCTCCAGACTAACCTTAATATACCTGTGGAAACCGCATGACAATCGGTTCAGTAGATGCGGAGATTATCGCGAACAGACAGACAGACAGAAAATAATTTTAATTTTTTTTTTATGTGGGCTTGGTTACTCTTCTTTTATCACCCCTCTCAATTTTAGGTAAAAATATTCAATGTACAGAATCGCGGATTCTACTCTTTTATTATAGTATAGATAGATAGAAGATGACCAACAACATTCCTTGCCTATAACACGCGTCCCAAAAACGCAATCACAAACGTTCTAGATATCAAAATATTAGAAATTATTATTCTTTATGACATAAGAAACGTTGTGAATGCATTTTTTTTTTCATCAACTCGATGGGAGAATATGTTGCGCTTTAGCGTTCGGTATGAATGATGTGATGAATTTGAAGAAGTTAAAAGAATCTTGATAGTAGACTAGCTGCTCAACTCCTATTGGTCGTAGCGTGATGTCATATAGCCTATAACCTTCCCTTCCTCGATAAATGGACCATTTAACACAAAAATAACTTTTAAATTCGACCCATTAGTTCCTTAGATTAGCGCGTTCGACCAAAGAAACAAACTCTTCAGCTTTGTAGGTAAAAGTAGGTATATTACAATAATTCTTTACGGAACCCACCATCCGCCCTCCCGAACTCGTTGTTATCTAATATTTTACTTATTTTATGCGTATGTCACAAGGTTTTGGTGACACGGGAATTTGTTTAGCTATTTTATGATAGTTGTCGCGTCGTCTTATCGGTAAATCATTAATTAAATTACGAGCTTTGTAACGTCACTTATTTTATTGTTATGACAGACAGAAATAAGCCGTTAACATTCCGCTCGCGCGCGATCGCCCTGTTAGATGAGAAACTAAATTAATAAATTTATAAAATACATCTACTTAAACAAGGAGAAACGCCACATACCTACACTTCTTGACCACACTATTTTCTGAATAGTGAGGACTATTCACCTATACCTTACTGTTGACTTGATCCATGAGTTCCTGAGAAAAAGAATCTAGACACATAGGTGTATAACGAAGGGATCCTGTAAGGGTTCTTCTTCGTTTTAAGGTGCGGAATCCTATAAATCATATATTCTAAGGTATTTCATGAAAATAAATTGATAGGTGACTATGTATTATATGAACTAGGGTAATTTTTTGATCCTAATTTTACGGTAATGCATAATTTGGTAATTAAACACTTAACTAAATCGCCAAAAGTGACAGTTTTTATCACTTTTTTTTAACTTTTTAATATCAAGATCAAATGCTGCAAAGTCCCTATTTCAAAACCAAGTAGGTACAAGCAACAATAACACGAAAATTAACGAATTGCGTAAACACTAAGTAATTACCGCCAGTAATGATAAATGATCTCTCCGTATCACAATATTAGATCTTTGTGATTTTGATCTAATCTCGACTGAGTTTACAATCGTTTAGGAGCTTTTTACACAAACAACCGCCACCGACAAACCGTAAAACTTATTTAAAATTTACCGTTCCAAAATATTAAATGCAAACATTATTGGACCTTAAAATATATAAGCGTAAAGGCCATCGACTTTACCCAGAGATGACACGAAGCATTGTTATCTTGTAGTGCTTTCAAAAATGAGTTCATTCTGTTTTTGTAGCTTAGAACATCTAACGAATATAGTCTTTAGCATCTTTAGAATAAAGGTGACTGTTTGCCATTAGGTTTTCACGGGTGTACTGTTGGCTGTTGGTTTTGTTGGCATGTTTATACGATGGATGTGTAATGGCAAATAATTGTCATCGATACGGTTCGCCCTTGTTCTACAAGAATTTATCTCGTATATTTTGGTCACGACCCCCGCTAAGTAATTGTTGAAATATCGTCTCCGAGCCCGTTTTGTGCACGAGTCACTCGACTCTTGACATTACCTTGTTTTAGTTGAAATAAAACGAGTGTTCATATTAAAATTACAATTAGGTCTGGATACGTTGATCATTAATTTATTATTTATTTATTTATTTATTTATTTATTGTTAACACATACGGTACAGGACCAATTACAATGGTTAACAAATACTAGTAGGCCTTGCATACAACTCCTCGCACATCTTCAGACACACAGACAAGAGTTCCATCCACTCATCGGCAAACAAATCAGACCCAGGGTGGGCCCTCAGGAGAGCATTTAGTACGGTCAAGGTGCGACATACTGGCGAGTTGGATCGTGCCCTTGTTCGACAAGAGGGGGATGCAAATAGTTCGCATTGTTGGCTTGATCTGTAGCGTCGGAAGTTGTTGGGGACGTATCACCGACCAAAGAGCTCCAGAAGACCAGGACACTCGAAACGATCTCGTAAAACCTTCAACGCGAAGACTAACTGGATAAATCCCCTTCTTACCTCCAATGAGTTGAGATCAAGCATCCCCATTAAAAAATTGCATCTATCCTAATATTGTAAATGTGAATGTGAGTTTCCGTGTTTGTTTGTTTGTTACGCTTTTACTATTCAAATGATCGTCATGAAATTTTGCATATGCTCGTACATACGTATAGTCAAGAATACAGGAAAGGACCTATTATCCTAGATTTCCCGCAAAACTTTGCCTGTGAAACGGTGCAAAATTTTGTATATAATATGTACATACGTTGTCAGGGGTATCCTACTGATACTATAAATGGGAAAGTTTGTTAGTATGTATGGATGGATGGATGGATGGATGTTTGTTACTCTTTCATGCAAAAACTACTGAATGGATTTAAATGAATCTTTACCATAATATAGCTTATAAATCAGATTTACACATAGGGTACTTTTTATCCCGGAATTCCCGCGGGAACTCCGATTTTACCGCGGGTGAAACCGCGGGACACGGCTAGTAGGAAATAATATAGAGCAGGTACTTTTTGTCCTGGAATTGACACGGAAACCGCAAAACGGACAGGGTATATGTTATCTCGAAACTCCGAAATTAACACGGGTGAAGCCTTTTTAACACGCTTTTATCAGATTTACCTCAATTTTTTTATCTATCTTGAAATGTTAAATTTGAACAGTGTATCTATACGTAGGTAATTGATAAATTGTCGGATTACATAGTTTGCCGGTAACGGCCGCATTCGTTTTGTGTAAGCTATACAAGTGCACCGTATGTCATGCATAGGACCATCTTGGTAATGTCAAATGTCAATATCTTTATCTGCGTTTAGTGAATTGCTCACTAAATCAACTTCAATGACATTAGGGATTCAAGATTGTTTTGGTCCTAAGTATGCAAAACTAGTGATTGTTGATACTGGTCTAGATATCTTTTTTACATCACATTTTTTTTTTTTACCTAATAGGTACCAGAAACATTTTGCTGGCAACCCAACTCGACATTCTGTAAAAAAAAAAAATCGGCTTTTGAAATTGTCATTTTCTGAGTTTGTTGATTAAATAGTTTTTGAAATTATCCATCACAAACAAACATAAAACACCAAATCTTTTCTCTTCATAATCTATAGATAGTAATATTATAAAGAGGTAAAGTTTGTGAGTTTGTGACGTTGTAGGGGTAATCTCTGGATCTATTGAACCGATTTTGAAAATTCTTTTACCAATAGCAAGCCACGTAATTTTTGAGTGTCATTGAGTATATTGTAACCAAGGAATTCCCGCAGAAACTCCGAAATTACCGCAGGTGAAACCGCAGGGAACAGCTAGTAAGTATTAGTATATAGATATAAAAAGTGGAAGTGAGACTTACAATCTGTCTAGATATGTTGCTTTTAATATAAAGTGCACAATATTACTTATTTTATTTGTACAATATCGCGGTCTTCTCATATATAAGTACAATAGATTGAAAGCGCCCCCAGGCGAGCACCGATGTATAAATAAAATGTTCGAACGGTAATGCCTCGACGTCCTAATCTAGCTAAATAACGTTGTTATTACTTTAGTGTACGGTTAGAAAAAAAATATTATAAAAAAATTTAATTAAAATCGCAAACAGTAACTATTCCAGGATATTTTATCCCTCACTAAGTTTACATAGGGTCTTAAATATTATTAAAACGCTAACTAGTTTTTAGTGTTGCAACAATATTATGACTCACCATAACCTAAGGAGTAATTCTTGTATAATATATAAAATCTGAATCTCGGAGACTGCTCCAACGTTTTTCATGAAATTTAGTATGCATGGGGTTTCGGTTCGATCCAGCTAGGTTTCATTTTTAGAAAACTTCATTTTGTCCGTGTTTTCAGGCGATGAAATTTAATCACTAAAACCTGTATTACCATTATAAGGTTTTTTTGTGAGGACATTTTCGTCTCTCTGTGTATCTTAGCTATTTAGTTAATCAATGTTTCATTGTAAAATAAAAGTAATCCTCTTTTGAACTGGGATACTTGTGCCACAAGACATCCGGACACCCCTTTGGTACCTAAGTAAGTATGATAGCAATCTATACAGACCTTGGTCAAAAGAGCGTTTACGTATACAACGTGTTAATGAATTAACTGAAAACTAGAAAGTAGTTTGCTCAGAATCAACTAGCGAATCGATCGCACTATGTTTTAATATAGGTTATATTTTTTCTTTTTTACTAGCCCATGTCTAAATTATTTATAATTCAATATTTGGTGCGTCACCGCCCGCAGCAAGTAAATTCAACCCGGTATGCGCGGGCGTAGCGCTTGGAATTTCGTAGATAGGTCACCTCCAAACCAATGTTGAATAACTTTTAAAGTATAAATTTTTCGACATAAAATATATTTTAATCTTATTATTGTTTAATTTTTTAAATGGGGTGTATCAGGTTTTCAGTTAATTCATTAACACGATGTATAATGCAATTACATATAATAATTGTAAGTTTAAAAAAAACGATAGGTTATAGAAAAAAATCTATTAAAAAAAAATATAGTCTATATGCACTACAATAAATACAGTTACAGTAATAACTAAATAAAATAGCTAATAAATAGCTAATAGCTATCCGTAATTTCTAAAGGCATCATAAAAATTAGAAACTAATCAGAGATTACGTTTATATGTCTCATTTTATGGACGGCCCCACAAAATTACGTATAGTATTTGTCACGATTCCATGTCGCATTATGACCATATAGGGACCGATGTCGCTAGATTGGCTCGGGCCGACCGATCGATCGGGCAACGTTAGAAATCGTTCACCCAATATGGACCGGTGGTTGTAAAACAATACGGCCGTTTTCATTGTTGATCTTGTAATTGTAATGTTGAAAGACTAGCTGTCCCATGCTGTTTCACCCGCGATGCTGTTGAAGTTCCCGCGGAATTGTTCCATACAAACTTTGCAACCCTTTTTCATACCCTTAGGGGTTGAGTTTTCAAAAATCGTTTCTTATCGGATGCCTACGTGATACAAAGAACACACCCTCCTAGTTTCAGGTCTCTACGATCAGCGGTTTAGGCTGGGCGTTGATCCATCAGTCATTCAGGACAAAGCATTTTATATGTATAGATCTACTAGATGTAAGGTTGAATGAGGGACCTATTGACGGGGACTATTCAACATAACATTAATTTTTGTGAAATTGGGGGCGCAAGTTGCTGATGCGATGACGGACTTTATCAGACATTCAACGCGCAGACAAATGTAAAGGTCATTCACTAGCGCAAACTTAAGTTTTTGTGGAATTTATTTATATTCTTGTCAATTACATGAGAGTATGAATTGACTAGGACTTCAATCGTTCTTATAGAGCCTTTAAAGAGTTTTGAACAAAAAAAAAACTAGTTGGTGGGTTCAGTTTATTAAAACAAAAAAAAAATAAGGTTTGAACTTTTACTCCTTACCCTAATACAAAATAACAAACCCGAAAGACATGCATCTATAAATAATATATAAAAGCTGAAACCGCTGGGTCTAGAACCATGAAATTTTGCTCAAATATTCCTTAGTGTGTGCACTAAGAAAGGATTTTTGAAAATTCAACCCCTAAAGCGATGAAAAGGGGTTATTTTGCCAAATATGGAACAATTCCGCAGGAACTCCGAAATTATCGCAGTAAAACCGCGCGGGACCCCTATATCAAGAACACAAATATTTAATGAAAAAGAAAAACGAGACACCATTGCAAATTATTGTGTTATATTTTGTTGCTTTATTGCTTTTAATATCTTTAATTTCGACGAATCCACACAGTTATAAAGAGTTTAAAAAAAAAACGATCTTTCAACAAAGATCCATGAAACTGATTAATTTATTGTAAATTTTCGGATTGACCCCATTGAAAATGTAGAACTGTGGTGTTCGTGTTAAAAGTTAAAACCAGGTGTGTAATTAAATTTAATGTTAAGTTATGGCCAGAGTTATTTGAGGTTAGACGGCGACGTGACCGCATAAATGATATATTATAAATTGAATTGAAATAATTTTTAATTTAAGTGTAGGTACCCTATCTGAATAAATTATCAGGTACAAATCATTAAGAACCATTCACTTGTACCGTGCTGCGTGTGAAAGGTGAAATATGGCCGTCATTTTATATATAGAATCAGATCAGTATAGTATTTTAAGTAATTTCGAAGTGTAAATGATTACTTGGACGGAGATAAGCAACATGTTAACCCACAAAACGAAGTTATTGATTAGAACAATTTATTGAGAGTTAGAGAATTTTTTTTAATTGTGTGTTTACCTTATTACATTGTTTAAATATATAACTAAATATTGAACATAAAAATGTTGAAACAAAATGGCGCTATAATTTTAAAACTTTAATTTACTCAAAATTTCTCCAGTGTGGGTTAACACACTATTGCTTATCTATATCCACTCCACTTGTAATACGGCACAGAGAGTTTGTCTTGAACCCGTAACCTTGGGTCGTAAGATAAGTCAAGTTGCCGAGTTCTTTTTACCGCTCGCGCTTACAAGTAGGTAGGTAAGTGTCAAAATTGATATTTAATGAATCTTATTCATTAAGCGTCGTGTGCGCAAGAGCATTGAATTCAATGGGTCGTAATTTTATATCGACATTTTTGTAGATTTCGTTCGTAGCTAAATACCATCAATGTTAGCCAGAGAGCGGTTAACAAAATGCGACCACTTTATTATACTCAAAAGCTACTGACTGGATTTTTATGCGATTTCCAACAATGGATACAGCGGTTCAAGAGGAAGGTTTATACGTATGGACAATAGAATAGTTTATCCTGGAATTCGCGCGGAACTCCGAAATTACTGCGGCTAAAACCGCGGGGGACAGCTAGTCACTTAACAATTATTTATTTATTTATTGCACATCCATTAAGTAACATAAGGTGTTGAGGTAGTTAGTAAACAGTTTTTTATGGACCCTGTTTATAGGGCACTGCACAAAACAAGTCAAATTCGAAGAGAGCAAGATGTATCACATAGGTACTTTAAAATTATAATCTCTGAAGAGGTATTTTACGGGAACTTTGTCACGCTGTGTGGTAATGGAAACGCTCTTTGGCTCATGAGGGTTGGTTAGGTAAAACTAGTTTGAATAGTAGTAGGTACTTATTTATTGAATACAGTTTAGATCATTCAATATAGACGAACACAAAATGTTTGCTATATTAAGATTCAGAAAGATTAGCATAGTATAAATAATACAAGATAATTACTAGTATAAAATAAAATAAGAAGAAATTAATAAAATTACAGAAGGTAATTCTTTAAGAAGGAGGCTATAAGCAACAAGACGATCCATTTCCAGGAAAAACAGTGGGAAATTTTCATTGTCATGAACACTTTGATATCCTGTTGTGCTTTCGTAATTAGTACCTCTTTCTGGCTAACTTAGTATAGTATTATTTATATAATTATTTGTGTTGCAATACTTTTGTGCCTGTTTGAAGTGAGAATAGAATGCACTTCGAGGCGGTTGATGTTTTGTAAGTTTGTTGTTACAACTTTGTTTAAAGTACGAGTATATTAAAAACACTTCGATATACCTAGGTAATATTAAGGATTCGAGCGACCTTTACCCACCCGATCCCTTTAGAACAATAAATTTTAATTTCTTCAAGATTAAATATTAAAGATTAAATATAATCTCATTATCATAGTGGCAGATATGTGATAGAGCCCTCTCAAGCGTCTTGAGCCCTTGAGAGTCTGAAATAGTATACCTAACAACCGGTGACTAAATGCATTTGAGACGTAGGTATACGTTTGAGTACAGAGGGGTTAATCGAGTAATATTTCCGTACCAGATTATGGGTTCGTCTGTGAACGTTAAAACGTGAGCGCGTCGTCTAATAAACGTTAAATTCTCAAATATTAACACAAAATCGTTTAAATCTAACTCGATTTTATTGTAAACAATAACAGTATTGTTTCGTTTACTCTCCAACTATAGATTGGTGCACGTACATGTACGTGAGCAGTGAAATTACCACAACCGCCAATTGCCGGACAATTAGCCCGAACAATTATTACAAAAAAAACGTTCAGCCTTTCACGAAGACATTTCGAAAGATGCGTGTTTCAAATCGATTGTTTGAAATGTGTGCCGTGAATATTCGAATCAAAATAAATACAAATTTCACACCATTATTTGCGATGTAGCCGTCCGCAGTTTTGGCACGGAAAGCTAAGGAAGTGCAAAAATGAGACATTTTCAACTTGGATTGATGGATGGTAATATTTTTTTCGGTTTCGATGATTTTTTTTGCTCGTTTCAGTTGTTTTGGTTCAATGACACTGTGTTGTTTTATATTAAACTTACCTAAATCCATCCATCCATCAACGACTGACCAAACGTCAAAAGAAATAGGAACAAGGATAGGGAATGCTTGGAAGACGTACTGGAAATTTAAAGAAATCATGAAAAATAAAGAAATGAGTATGACCATCAAAAGAAGGCTCTTTAATACCTGTATCCTTCCGATACTAACTTATGGTTGTCCAACTTGGGCGCTTACCAAAGAGCACAACCGAAAGCTAGAAGTGTGCCAAAGGTCAATGGAGAGAAGTATGCTAAAAATAAAGAAATCAGACAAAATAAGAAACACAACAATCAGAAAAGCAACCAAAGTAGATAATGTCACCTACACAATACGGAAGAACAAATGGAGATGGACAGGGCATACGCTAAGAGGAGCTGAAAAATGGAGCAAAAAAGTGATGAACTGGTACCCTCTAAACAGGAAGCGAAAGCGAGGAGGACAGTATAAGAGGTGGGAAGACGACTTAAAAGCCGTTGCTGGTAATCTGTGATCCAGAATGGCAAGAGGAAGGGAAAATTGGAAGAAGTTGGAAGAGGCCTATGCCAATTTAGGGCAAACGGATACGACTGTCGATGATTTAGAGTTAAGTTAGATACTAGTTAAAATTTTGTAAAGATCCGAAATAAAGGCTTTATTATTATTATTATTATTACCTAAATCCACCGCAACCTTGCAGAGGACAAGGTGTGTAGTCAGATATCCATCCATATGATTGCGATTTTATAATATTAATTGTTTTTTGCTAAACAGCTTTTGGTGTGTATGGTAGCCGTGATGACGGATGAGAGTCACTGCGTACTTGTTTATCTACCATCGGAGCGCAATGCGTTGTAGATTACGGGAAAGCACTAAAACTTGTTTTGTACGCAACATATTCAGAATGGGTCACTAATGTACAGTAGGTATATATGTATAACAAATTAGTAAACTCTAAAAAATGGACACACTCACAAGCGATATTTTTCAGTATAACACGTAGTAATATTTAATTCCCTTATTAAGGTATCGACTAGATAGGTACATGTGTAGTGTCTAGACAAACGGTACCTACTGTAACGTTCAGGGGGCGGGACCGTAAACAAATTAATTTAAATATAAAAGACTTGTGTTAATATTTTAGCTATAGATATTTCAAAGGCAAACCGTGTATTAATTTCTAAGATTAATTTCTACGATATTTCATTCAAATTCAAAATATTACTTTTTTTTGTTAAATTTACCCCAATGGGGAAAGCAAAGGAAGCTACGTTTATACAGCCAATTCAGTAGTATTTTTCTTCTTCTGAAGTAATTTACATCGAAATGCATTGGTGAGATGCATTTCGATGTTTTGCCAGAACTCTTGGCAGCAACTCTTCATAGTTGAACCTTAACAGGACGCTCTGTGCGAAGTTGTATAGTAAAACGACAATATCCCGATGAATGCCCCATTACATCTTATTTCACTGTTTCCACACACTGGTCATCACTAATGGATCACTATTATCCAAAATCCACCACATTCACACAATAGTAATCATGATAAACTTATAGTGATAGTAATTTGCAAAACAAAGAAATAAAACTGACCTCCTTTCTCCTAAAAATTCCGCCAAACGTCCTCAAAATATTACTTACTTCTTCTATATTTGTTACCAACCAGTGTGGACATGGAGGCTAACTCTACAGCGCGGTAGCGTTCGACCTCTACAGTACAGACGTACCTATACCTAGATATACCTATGTCATGGAAATAATTAGCCGGTGACCGCTCCGCGGGACGCTCGGCGAGATGCGATCTCGATCGGTCGTCGGTTCACATTTGTTTAGGTACCACTTTCAAATCCTTAGTGTGCCGTTTGTGCCAGTGTGTACGTAGCTTTGTGTATTTAACAAGCTTGGCCATTACTATTTGTTTGAAATTTTGCAATTATTTTTATGTCGTTTTAAAAATCGAATTCGAGTGTTGCAAAAATAGTAATGTGTTTAACTAACAATGAAAATATTACAGAGCAATTTCTGGATAGCTGCTTCTTAAATAAATATAAATAATATTATATATCACTTTTGCAATAAAAAATAAAAAGTTTAAATTTTAATCAAATTTTAACAAGAATTTGTTTGGGACAACCCTGGACAATCTTATATCTTCCCATAAATTAAATAATAGATTACCTCAGTCAAAGAATCATAATAATTGTGGACATATATCATCATGTACTTTTTTTTACAAAATATGTTACGTTACATTTTAGTAAAGAAAAAGTAAAGTTAAAACGGTCTTAAAAAAACTCTGTTTCTATAATAGTCGTAAAAATATTGAAAATTGAAATAAATTGAAAATGTACGAAATAAATAAGTAAAATAACTCGAACGTGAGTCATTATTTTTGTCTTACTTCATCCAAGCGACCCATTCGTTAGTAAGGGTAAAAAAGCTTCTCGTGTGAAGGTACTAAATTTGGTAACGGATCTAATTATATAATTATACTCTAGCGCCTTGACCTCTGTCTTGTCTGTCGGTCCGTCTGTCTGCTACTATCAATCTTGTTGCCTTCACGTTTGACAGTTTCGAAGTAGGCAACTAACGAGTTATAACAATTCCGGTTCTTTTTAAGTTGGTAATTAGGTTCATTTAAATTGATACTTATTACTTATATTGTTTTACCGGTTTTTTCGGTTAAAACAACTGAATTTATACAAAACTATAGAAATCTGAAAAAATTGTAGCGAATGTTTTTTTAATCATTTTATTATTCTTTTCGATAGTACTTTTGGGAACCTGTTTGCTATATTTAAACTTTTTAGTAGTCATCTGAAATAGAGGGCAACATATAAATTTTCAACTTTTGTTACTTATTTCAAATCAAAATGCTAACGTAAGTAAAAAATATAATAGTTCTTAAAAGTTTCAGAAATTGTAAAATCCTATCTATGATTAGGAGTGTGTTTTGATTTTTGGGTGTACCTACTCGTGTTATGTACCATGTACCTGTATGTTTTTTATGTGAAATTGAGTGTAGGTACATAAACGATAACAATAAACGTAGCTACTGTCTTTATGCTTGTAACTTTTGAACAGTGATTCATAGGTATAAAAATTCGGATTTTAATAAAAAGGGGTCGATAAATATACTAAATAGTAAACACGTGTACTATTGCCTTTCATTGTTTTTTTCGTTTTGTTACATCGCTCACGCAAGCTGCAGCTTTTTCTCATATAAAACACGTTATAAATTTTTTACCGTTTCATAATTTTTTGGCATAGCACCTTAAGGTAGGTAGGTTTAGTCCTTTAGCTTGCTTAGAAACACGTTTGTTGAAAGAATTTATTTATTTATTTAATCCTTAATTAGAATTAATATTATAAATAGTTCCTTAAAATCATATCCCTAAAATAAGTGGATCCAAAACCATATTATCTTCATTTTATTAAACGAACGATGGCATCAATTGATTTTTGCTCCGAGTTCCGAACAAGCCTTACTCCCTCTGGCTTTTCTTTGACCTCAGACCACCCGTGATAACATACAACATTTATATACATACATACGAGTATACAGTTAACGTGTTAACTAGTACGTCTGTACATCCGTCCGAGTAACATTGTAATATTCGTGATTGTTTATAGAGTGGTACCTTACGACGTGGTAATGAGATGTGTGTGAAAGCGGATGCGCTTGCGCACTGCCACATGCGGCCGCGTCAACGATCGTTTCGATATTGTTTTATTGTACGTGTATCTTGTATTTGTGGTCAAAAGATGAAAGGTCGCGAAACGGCAGTAGGCATATATTTTATAGTGACACATGTGTTTATTAGTCATATTTTTAAAGATTTTTTAATAGATCTTCATGTATTAAATCTATATAATAAAAATTAATTTCCAAATGTGTTGCTAAGCGCATAACTTCCAAACGACAGCACCAAATTGGATAATTGTTTTTTTTTTTTTGTGTTCTTTAGTGCCAGGACAAGGTTTATATGTACCTATAAAAGAAGTTTGGAGTTCCTGCGGGAATTCCGAAACTCACGCGGGTGAATCTCCGAAATGGTTGGACCGATACTGACGGGACTTTCACTGCTAATTACCTGATGTTATAAGGAATACATTAGGCTACTTTGGAGTTCCTGCGGGAATCCCGAAACTCACGCGGGTAAAACCGCGGGGCACAGCTAGTACCTTAATAATTATCTCTACTCTATGAAAACTTTTAGCTAATATACCTACTAGAGAAAAGCAATGATTTTTTGTATCTACGTTTTTTTGTTATCTATTTAGCTAGTTATCTATTTTGCGGTCATTTCTGGTGCATAGCATTAAGAGTTTTCTTGGTGCCCCTCTCCTGGGGCACAGGTAATATAATACTAGTAGGTATAGATAAAAAGCTTGTAAAAAGAGATTTAAAAATTTTGTTTTTTTACCAAATTGAATCGAAATAATGACACTCTGCATGTCGATTTGTTTCGCGATAATACACCATCGACTCAGTTTTTTAGAACGTACGTCGTTGCGAGGGGGGGGGGGGGGGGGGGAGGTAGACTTGTCGTGGTCCAACGGAAACGGGCGGCCGCAGCGCACGGACAGCTTCACAATGAGTTATCAAATCACTTCGCCGGCCCTAACTGTTCAATTAGCAAGTCCAACCGGGGAAACTAGCCGAGTGACCTTCTGGCAACGTTTGATAGGGTTGTCGACAGTAAATTACCCAATAAACACACACATAGAAATTCATGTACTGACCGCCCATACCGCTGAAAATCAGCGCCGCCTCACATATGTGAGTCGGAACTTTATTGTGAAAAATTAGGTATGATTAAAATGTAAAATTGACGCGAGGCTCCCTGGCTTCGACCATCGACGGAGGGTAGCGAGCTTATCGGTATTCTATAGGCCGCACTTCGGGGTCCCTCCATCTTCCTTCAAAATGCGAACTACCAGAGCAACGGTAAATACGGTAAATATTCCACTTATCAGCACGAAACGATTTGCTTCGTCTTTCATTATGCGCACCGCTAGGGATTGGAATGACCTGCCAGAGTTTGTGTTTGTGTGAAACTGAAATTAATTTTTCTTTCTTTCTTTTTTACTCCTGGAACTAGAAACCTGGAATTTTACTCAAACTAAACCAGCTGTTAATATTTTTTGTCTCTGTTTCCTAATAAATGCTTTTTCTTTCTTTCTTTCATTCTTTCTTTTTGTACGAGTGGCAACCCTGAGTGTCTAGTAGGTACACACTGTGTGGCGACTTCATTAGACGGATGAGCCGCGAGCTGGATTAGCTGTTAACATTAACAATTAGACGCGGTTTTTTTTCAATCGTTTACGATCCATTTCCTTTGAGACTTCACTTGTTTTCGTGTATTTGTTATCGAAGGCTAAAATATAATTATACTTATCTACAATCTGTGATTCCGCCCGCCTTAATTCCGGAGTTTTCGTGGGAATTTCGGAATAAAGAGTACCCTTTCTGTACCTTGTAACCTGGCAACAATGATATTAAAATATATTAGACAGTATTAAACTGGCAAAAAGTATGTAAAATTTCATGTAGTTTCACCCGAGTTTGAATCTGTGGTAATCAATTTTTGCACATACATAGATTGGAAATGATCCACGCCTGTACACTTACAATCACCGAGTTAAAACAAAATAAATAAATAATAAATCGTTCTGCAGTTAGGGTCAGCTGTCTAATAAATATATAGATATGGATATTAAAATATTCAACTAAAATATCTATAATTTTATGATTGCAAAATTAACTCTGTCTGTCTGCGGAAATTTCGTGATAAAAGTATCCTATATAGTTCTCTGTACCCCTGACAATGTGCATGCAAAATTTCATGATGATTGGTTTTGTAGTTAAGGTGTGAAAGCGTAATAAATAAACCAACTAACTCATATTCGCATTTATGATACTACCTACTAGTAAGGATAACTCTCCGTATGTCTGTCTGTACAAACATCGAGTCCGCGTACTTGTTGCAATGTTTTTAGCGATGTATGGTCGTAGCGCGTCTCACCGGTTATTGGTGGTCCGAATGCGTATCGAGTTTCAGCAGCAGTGTCCGTTACATTTTGCAAAATTATAAAATGGGACGTTTTACAAATAGTGTCGTTAAGATACATAATTTTACAATGCGGTAGGTGGCGATCTGTCCGACGTTTATGCAGGTTTATGTCTACTAGCTGTTCCCCGCGGTGTCGATCGCGTTTGTTTTGGAGTTCCCGCGGGATTCCCGGTATAATAAGTACCTTGTATCCTGACAACGTGTGTGCGAAATTTCGTGATGGTCGGTTGAGTAGTTAAGACGTGAAAGCGTAGGCAAACAAACATCGAATTCACATTCGCATTTATAATAGGAATAGCCGCGTAATTTAGGGCCTGCAGTTTGTATAAGTAATTAAAAATGGCATTAAAAAGTATCAAGGCAAAATGAAATCCTACTAATATTATAAATGTGAAAGTGTGGATGTTTGGATATTTGGATGTTTGGATGTTTGTTACTCAATCACGCAAAAAACGGCTGAACGGATTCGGATGAAATTTGGCATGCAGGGGTACAGAGAAGGATATAGAGTACTTTTTATCCCGGAAAACCGCGGGGCACAGCTAGTGTATAAATAAACATTAAACCTCAATAAATAAAATATTACCTCACCGTCTCATAAAAAAACAGAAAGAGATCTAAGTCGTACGTTACAAAGATATAGATCTGTAAAAATCGAATTGATAAAATCGATTCTTATTTCAACTCGATGGAGAGATAGACGCGTACAACTGTAAATTATATCAATGTCGAATTAGTGAAACACGGTCCAAGAGCCTCTATATTGTAATTCTTTGCCTCGCTAGAGAAATAATTCAAACGATTGACCACCCGATTTTTGTATAATATAACATTTTGTATAATTTAGCGAACCGTTTATTGAATTATGATATTGATGGACAAGCTCACCAGTTTTATGTAGATTTAGAAGACGTTAGTAATAATTGGACATAGATAAGCAATAGTGTGTTAACCCACATTGGCGAAATTTTGAGTTAATCGTGTTTATAAAGTATAGCGCCATTTTGTTTCAACATTTTTTATATTCAATATTTAGTTAAATATTTAAGCAGTGTATAATAAAGCAAACACATAATTAAAAAACGTTCCCTGACTCTCAATAAATTGTTCTGAATCAATAACTTAATTTTGTGGGTTAACATGTTATTGCTTATCTGCGTCCAATTTTGGTTGGTGTTTTGTTGGTTGGCTGATTCCCGGATGAGGAGAGCAACTAATATTATAAAGGGGAAAGGTTTGTATGTATGTGTGTTTGTAAAGAATTGGCTCAAAAAGTGCTGGACCTATTTTAAAAATTCTTTCACCATTTGAATCAATCAATCAATCAATCAAAATTAGGCTAGTATAGGCTTAGGTATAGGTTAATATAGGCTATATTGTAATCCGGAATTCCCGCGGGAACTCCGAAATTTCCGCGGGTGAAAATGCGTGGAACAGCTATCTCCGGATCTACTTAACCGATTTTGATAATTCTTTCACTTACAGGAAGCTACAGTGATCCTGAGTGACATAGGGTACTTTTACTTTTAGCTAGTTTTAAATAAAATCAGCGATTCAGTTATAGGTACGTACTTACATATTTTAAAAAATAATGATATTATTTGCTATCTTTAATTATTATCATATCAGCTGAAAGACGCCCACTGCCGGACGTAGGCCTCCGCCAAGGACCGCTTCAACGACCTGTCTTGCGCTTACCGCATCCAACAGAGTCCCGCAACCTTCACCAAGTCGTAGGTCCACCTTCAACTGTCTTCAATATTAATGGGAAATTTCTCTCCAGGCAGGGTTCGTTAATAAATATGTCAATTTTAATGCTGGTACAACGTAAAAAGTTTTTACTCAACTGGCGGTAACTGAAATTGAAAGGAGCTGTTGGTCTGTATGTTATTAATTTGACTGTTACTGTCTAACCTTCAGTTACAATAAAAGTATCCAGTATTAAGTTATACACATAGCTTATTAAAACTCTCAATAAATCTAGAGTACAGTATAAGACTCAGAAGGTGCATTGAGGTTTCTAATTGGTCAGATTATTCGAAAGTTTATGAACCTAAATACCTACAATCACCTATCTGTTTTATAAATAAAGTAGCTTAATGTCAGTGATAAATGAAAAATTATTAAATAGGTACCTATGAATCATGGAAGTTGGTTATTGGATATTTTTTGCCGTTCGAATATTAACAATTCGATCGATAACTGCTTTGTTTTCTCTTGAATAAGCATAATATGTCTATTAAATGACAATAAAATTAAGAAATTTGCGAGAGAAATATGAACAGAATAACATAATGTGATAAAAATAATTTTCTAATAAATAATAAATTTATTATGTGATTTCTATAATGACATTCGAATTTCGAACTAGGTGTAATAAAAAAGTGATTTACTTGTTTAAAAACGGATTTTAAATAGCCAGTTTTGAATTGTATTCCATACTAGCTGTCTCCCGTGGTTTCACCCGCGATAATTTCGGAGTTCCCGCGTGAATTCCGGGGTAAAAAGTACCCTAATATCACTCAGGATCACTGTAGCTTCCTATAACTATAAGTGAAAGAATTTTTGAAAATCGGTTCAGTAGATCCAGAGATTTGACCCTACAATCTTAATTCCAAACTCTTTGTAATATCAGTAGGTATAGATGTGATGCCTCTGTTGATTTTTTTAATGCTGTATTTTGCGCAATGCCTTATGCACAGCATGCAATGGAGGCGGCCCGCGTAGAAAAATGCCTGGGCAAGGGTGACCCGCAGGTCGCGGACGCGTACAATATTAATTACGTGTCGTGTGGCATTTCCAGTATTTCACTTGTGGTCTTGGTTTCACGAAGAACACACACCGCTTGCACAATAGCTTGTGGCCGTATTCTGAAGAATAAACGAGAAACAGCTCGACTAGGTAGGTAGGTACAGATAGATTGATGATGAAGAAGAAGAAGAAAAGAAGATAAACAAAAATTTTTAACAAAAAAATTAAAACCGACTTCCAAAAACACAAAACTGAAAAGCTAAAAATAAAATGCTAAAATTAACAAAATACCGATTTAATCCAAAAGACAAAAACACACGGAATATTATTATTGGTTTGCGCTACCACTGATCGGTTTGAATTCGGTGACAAGCCCGCTGGTGTCTGCCCACTTGGGTTGTCCTGCTCACGAAAAGCTGGTGGCAGGAGTCGACTGAGCCCATCTACCCCCTCCATATTTGACTTGTCACCGACTTCATACCGATCAGTGGTAGCGCAAACCAATAATAATATTCCGTGTGTTTTTGTCTTTTGGATTAAATCGGTATTTTGTTAATTTTAGCATTTTATTTTTAGCTTTTCAGTTTTGTGTTTTTGGAAGTCGGTTTTAATTTATTTATTTATTTATTTATTTATTTATAACACAAAAAAAGTTCACAGCATTACAGTAATACTAAGGCACTGTGAAGTTAATAATACAAATACGCTAAGACTACTAATAAACTACAACAAGATAAAAACTAAAACTACATTTTTGATGCATTCATCCGCTCGCAATACCTCAATTTTTTTGTTAAAAATTTTTGTTTATTTTTCGCTTTTAAGTGACTTAGTTGGTAATTTCTTTAAGTTACAATAGCCTAATGTCAACTGCTCATCACCTTTTACAAAACATTACTTTTCCCGACGCAGGGACGTTAATTGTTGAGGAGTTCTCCTAGTGCTTCCCCATCAGTTCCACTTCACCATATACATTGTGACGGGCATAAATTGTTTAGAAACCATATTAAAGTTAACGATTCAGAACCCGTGAAATACCTATTATTGAGTAGTTCCGATGACCATCTGTGGTCTTCATCATCAGTTCCATTTCTTCAAATTTTGCTTTCCGAAAGCAAATAAACGATTTACTATAAAAAATACAAAAATCGCTATAGGTGTACCTGTAATTTTTGAAGAGTTCCCTCGATTACTCCAAGATCCCATCATCAGATCTCAATTTGGTGACAATGGAATCGATTTGGGAGTATCCCCTTTCAAATAAAAAATCAATTTTTGAAATCGCTCCAATCGGAACCCATGAAATAGGTATTATAGTGAAGTAGTTCTGATGACCATCCGTGGTCTTCATCATCAGTTCCACTTCTTCAAATTTTGCTTTTCATCAGCAAATGAACGATTTACTATAAAAAATACCCAAATCGCTATAGGTGTGCCTATAATTTTTGAAGAGTTCCCTCGATTTCTCCAAGATCCCATCATCAGATCCCGACTTGGTGGCAATGGGACCTAATTGGGAGTAAACCCTTTCAAACAAAAAAAGAATTTTTCAAATCGGTCAAACCGTCTTCGAGTAATCGGTGAACATACATAAAAAAAAAAAAAAAAAAAAAAAAAAAACATACATACAATCGAACATAGAACCTCCTCCTTTTTGGAAGTCGGTTAAAAATACATTTATTTCAACACAACACACAAGAAAAAGAAACAAACATCAACAGTGCATAATCAAAAGGGACATACCTAGATAATATCTCTTGCATGCTCTGCCGAAAGGGTCACCAACTCAGCATTAGCTAGGTGCGGGAACACCTAGCGCTCGTTTTCAGTTGGCAGCCCGCTGTCACGCACGGACGGGGGTAACAAAAGAGGAGGCAAAAAAAAAGATACCTATAAATATAAATACAAATACACCATCTGAACATAAAAATATGATGGATTGATATAAATTAAGATTTACCTTTTATTTCAGTTCATTTGTAATTCTAATTATTTCTATTGTCAATTTTGAAGGATAGATGCTTAAGTTGTTTCATTTAATCACACAAAAATGAAATCAGGCACATAGGTAGAATACGTTTTGGAATAAAATATTATAGAACACTTTTTATTAAATTCATGAATGAACACCTTGCCTAAGTGCCTTATTATGAGGTACTATTTTTTCCTAACTGGGTAAATTGTAGAGTATTTTGAGAAAAAAATGTTTCATACTTGTACAAAATTAAGATCCCGTTACTTAATTTTAAGCTTCGCGAGTACCTAATGTAAATCCTGATTTCCGGATTCCACAATTCGATCACTATCTCAAATGTTTCGGAATTAACGAAATATCGATGTGTACGTTTCGAAATCACTCGGCACATTTCAGAATAACACCGCCCGCGGAACAGCCAAGGGTGCGGCCACTATAGGTCACAACTTCGATATTATATTATACGATAACTTTTTATAATATTATGTTTTATTTATATGATATAATTAATATAACGGGCATTATCTTCTAAACTTCGCTAAACATAATTCATGCTAGGTTTCGAGGTTCTTTGGTTTTATTAATAAAAATCGATACTTGTCTGTTGAATTATCATAACAATTTATTTGTGTCATGTTTTTTTTCGGTTTTGGTTGAAAAGAAAAAAGCATAGGTAGTAGGTACTATACCTACAACGTGCTTAAGGTCTTGATGTCATGTTTCAAAAATTCTCTAATGAGGCTGTGTCAGTTCGTCTGTGCAAGCCTCAGCAGATTTGATTACGAAAAAGATTGCATTTTAAATTTGTAATTGGTAATAAACGTCTGGACATACTTAATCGACCTTAAAGATCCTTTGAGACTTCCACTTTTTGTCTGGTAGGTACATCAAAAGGACTTGAATTATTATTTGTGGTTGACATAGAATTGACAACCCGAAAACCACGGCTGAGGGCTTATGTATATGCTTTTGCCTGCAAAATATATATTTCTGTCATTATAAAAGATTATGTTGCGTCAAAGACAAGTTGTAAGAAAAACTTTATATAACATTTTTTATATAATACTTAAGATTTTATGAGAATCTATGAATATCTATGAATAATGTGTGTATACGTGTGCGTGGTGTGCGTGTCTTTTTGGAATTACACAAAATCCCGACAATTGTAAATGAACTACATATACAGGGTGTAATAATAATAATAAATATTAAGCAAGGGACTTATTCAAATACTGAATAATTCATGTTCCAAATAATAAAATATAAAAAATACCTACTCAATAAAAAAAATCACTGATAAATCACGGAGAAAACTTAAAGTAAAAATGTGGGTCTACGCGGGTGAATGACCTTTACAGGGCTTTACATTTGCATGTCGGTGCGCCAGCGGCAAGACAAAGGAAGGAGGCGTTGAATATTCCTTAGGGTATGATCCATCAACAACTAGAGCGTTCGATTTTCGTAAATCCTTTTTTACGTCACTTTTTTTTTATATTTGAGACGAGAATTCACTTTGAACTTTTTCAATACGTCCCTTGCTTGAACTTACACCTTGTATATACATAATTTATAATATACAAAAATCATGACAACTAGAAGTTCATAATCTAGAAATGCTCAAAAGTGTTGTACATGCACCCTTAAAACAGTTTGTTTCTGCTCTCAAGCAAAGCATCCCGTTTTAAGAATAATCGAACCCGACCAATAGATAAATGTGTTTTTTTTTATGAGCGATTAATGCCTGTTCATAACGTGCGAACCCCCGCAAATTGCGACGCACGGCTGTAGATACTCGTATTTTATATTGCGCATAATTTACAAATGTGACATTATTGTATAAATAAGTGCAATTATATAAAAAATATCATGTGTTTTCGTATAATTAACGTTTGCTTGGATCTTATTTTGATGAAATTTTAATATAAAATTTCGTTGTAATATAATATTATGGACACTTTAAAAACTGGACAGCATCGTTGGTTTAGTCGCGGGTTCGATTCCCGCACAAATTTTAACTTTGTATGATCAAAATGTGTCTTTACCCTGAATCCGGGTGTTTATTATAGGTATGTAGTATGTACCAAACAAGTATATAAGTATTGTATCAGTTGTGTAGTGGGTGCTCTTAGGTATACACGCTATGTTGAGTTGATCAAGATGGCGATATGCGTAAAGTCCAAGCATACAAGTATTTGTTTTTTCATATGATGCTGGTAACTTGTAGAATCAGTAAGGGCATTGCTATTTTTAGTCTATATTTAAATTTTATTAAGTATATAAAATTATTATGACAGTTAAAAATGGTGGTACAGGGCCTCGAAAGCAAAGGACTAATTAAAAGTTTTATGCGTTGAAATAAAGTGTGGGGTCCCAGAGATGTGACCCCACTGTGATATATGTAACGGGCGAAGAAGCCTAACGTCCTGCTGCGAGCCTGGTCCTCGGACACTCATTATTTTTAACCGAGTTTAAAAAGGAAGATTTTCAGTTTGCATCAAAAAGTTGCGGCTTAGTGGTATTTTTAACGCGAAATTTCAACTCAATTGTATCGCCGTTGTTTTAGATTAGGTACCTAAAGAAATCAAAAATTCGTGTCCAATATTCTTTTACAAGACGGACTAAAATATTTACCAACTAGCCCATTATAATAAATAGCTAAATATACCTAAGAGCGTCTTCACACTAAACTCACAGTACTGTCTGCTGACAGCTGATAGCGAGTTATCTCAGTCAACTCTATGAATTTGTGCACGCAATTTCATTGATGACCAGCCACTGTTTGAACGAGTCGGCCAGGGCCGGCAGTCTCGTCAACGTTTTGACAACGTTATCGTATCGATCGTTAAGCCAAGCAAGCCTCGGCTAGAAACTTACAATTCACGTAATGTCGGTTAGTGTAATGATATTGATCGTTATGATTTTTGGGTCCATAGTTAACGATTGACACGATAACGTTGTCAAAGCGTTGTTGAGACTGCCGGCCCAGCGTTTCGCCGCAAACTGCGCACTGAAATGTATCTGGTACGTTCTAATCGGCATTTAACGCTAACTGATAGCTTATGGAAAACCGCGCAAACTGACGTGGTTTAATGTGAACACACCTTAGATTAGTTTAGTGTTGGGAACGCAGCGAGCGTCATTGGGGTAGGTATGTGGCGCTGGGAGACGCCAAGAGCGGGCTATTTGTTTGAAGTGACACAGTTACTGAATTTATTACCTACTGTTTTATTATTATTATCTTATTCAGTATTGTAATTTAGTATAATTTAATTGGTTTTAAATAACGTTTAGTTGGTTTTCAAATAAATACTCTCGTGTACCGTTTCGGAACGCAACCGCGTACGTACAGCACGTTATAGGATAGAAAACACATAGGCACCAAACGTGCCGTGTTAAAACAAGAAACTATAACAATAACAGTTTCAATAAACGTTATTGAGCTCATCAATACACGATTCTGAATGGTCCATGGGCCATAACACACACTGATACATTTGAGACGAAATCCTCCATTCAGTAGTTTCTACGATATGTTTTTTTATGCATCGTCTTCGATCTATATAAAACAAAAATAGAACCTGCTGTTGTTTCGTAATGGAAAAAATAATTGTAATAGTGCAATTTAAAAGAAGGTAATTTCTGTTTGCATTGATTTTACCTGTTTTACTTACCGCCGCACTCAGAGTCGACTTTAATGATTACTTAGTTAAGTATAGATTTTTAAAACAAAACTGCCGCAATCAGACAAGTTTAATAAATTAATGTTGATTGGCATTTAACTATTTAAGTTACATCTCATTAAATGCCAATTAACATTAATTTACTGAACGTCTCTGATGGCGGCAGTTTGGTTTTAAAAATCTATACTTAACTAAGTAATCATTAATTTAAGAAAAGGCTTAAGGAATGGTTGAATGGTCTACTCACTAAATGAATTTTTAAATGAGTAACGTCAATATAATATTACTTTATAGTGGTAAAAATTTGCATGCCAATACAGCGAATATGCGCCTCGAATTTTTATGTAACATCCTGTACACCATGTTCAGCAAATAAATGAATTATTATTATTATTATTATTATTATTATTATTATTATTAAAGTCGACTCTGAGTGCGGCCGTTAATTGACTTCCGGTGAAGCTTGTCCTGTCTCTTCAATTTTATACATCAAGTCATTTTTATATACGTTTTTATTATTAAAATGACTGTCAGAAAGTTCCTTATTAAATTAAAATTTGTGAATATTGTCCCTTGTAAATAGAGATCTTGTCTACTAAAACGAAAAGAAATCGTAATAAAAAACCATTATCCCAGAAAATTGGGCGCGAAATTATACTTTTAAGGTTTTATCTGTGATTTATTAGTGTTTTTCTTTATGTCTGTTAGTTACACGAAATCATGAACTATTCTTGACAGTTATGTTCCTCTCGTTTTAAAATACACCAACTACACTTAAAAATAAATAAAAGAATATGAATAGAATACAACGTAGATATTATGGTTATGTAAAAAATTGCGAGCGAAGTCGCAAAATTGGACTAGATTCGTAACTATCGAAGCCTTCGGTAGTATTGTTAACGTTAACGACCATTCAAAAACGGATTCGTGACGCACAATAAAAATCGGTGCAAAAATTTATTGTGCGAAATCGGAGATTATTCTCATTCATCAATTCACTCGTCATTTTTAACTGTTTATTGTCTGTAGAGTGAATGAACGTGTAAGTAACTGTTCAATTTATAACATGTCCAATGTCCATGTCGTACTATGTTGTTGTTGGGACCACGATTTCTAAATATCCACAGCTGTATAGCTGTGAATATGAAAGAACAACTGTGAAGCTTTATATAACTACATACTATAGGTATTCATATATACTTACTAATACTATAAACGTGAAAGTGAGTTTGTTTGTTACGCTTTCACGACAGCTCAACGAAATTTGTATACACATTGTCAAGGGTACAGAGAAGGACATAGGCTACTTGTTAACCCGGAATTCCCACAGGAACTCCGAAATTAACGCGGAAGAAACTAAGTACATTAAATTTTGCATTTTGCAGGGTAGGTACAGAAAAAAAACATGGTAGCAAGTACTTTTATCTCGGAATATCCGCGGGATCTCCAAAACTGACGCGGGTGAAACCGCGGGGAACAGCTAGTGTCTCCATCAAAGTTTATGTTCATTATAAAATGTTGGAGAAACGTTAGTTTTTTGATTTGGTGCATTAGTTTTTTGGGTCGCGAATTGACATCGATTGACAATTCGTCAAGTGTCGAATGTTATGAATGAATGTAACGGAAAGAGGTTGTTCGCAGATTTCATTCACACTCGTGTATCATTAGAACATGAATAATAGTTTATGACATTGTTTTCCGTGATAGTGATTGTATAAAAATACTATCGGTGCCCCGCGGTTTCACTTACGTGAGTTTTGGGATCAGGAACCTTTGCGGACGCAAGCAGAACTTAACCCGCCAAAGTTTCATCACAATCGGACCAATGGTTTCGAAACGCATAGAGGACAGACATACAAACATTCATTTTTATTTTTTAAATACGTACTTACATATTATTTAGAAGAAAAAGAACTTTCTTATACGATAATTGATAGCACATCTTAGCAACGTAAACTGTAAGAAACTATACGGGTTAGAATCCTTGTCATGAGTTGAAGTTGTCGTTAAGGTGCTCCGTCACCGTGAGCATTCGCGTGTAATGTAACATTATAGAGTCGACTTTGAGAATTAGGTACATTACAATACCTACTACCTTCCCGACTGACGAGCATTCGCGTGTAATGTAACATTATAGATTCGACATTGAGCATTAGCTTTTAGTAAATTCCATTAAGTGGAGCACACTGATGTTACAAGTTGTATCAAGATATTACACATTGTATCATTACAAGGTGTGCATTGTAATGCTCGGTTCTCTTCCTTCACTGATGTTTACTAGTATACCCGTTTTGTATCATTACAAGGTGCGCATTGTAATGCTCAGTTCTCCTTTTTCACTGATGTATACTAGTTTACCAGTTTTGTATCATTACAAGGTGTAAATTGTAATGCTCGGTTCTCCTCCTTCACTGATTTATACTAGTATACCCGTTTTGTATCATTACAATGCGTGCATTGTAATGCTCGGTTCTCTTCCTTCACTGATGTATACTAGTATACCCGTTTTGTATCATTACAATTTGTACATTGTAATGCTCGGTTCTCCTCCTTCACTGATGTAATGCTCAAATCTGTATCTTTACATTACACGCGAATGCTCCCGGTGAGGGAGCACCTTTAAAGGAGAACATCACGAGGAAACTATTGCGTGGTAGGTCACTGTCTAGTGCTGCCACAATCAAGTTGAAAATCTGTCACCAAGCACCTAATGGTCTTTTCAGGTTAGGTGTGTTTGGTGACCATCAGGTGAGTTGCAGTGGTCAAACGCCTAATCTGTTAATAATAAAAAAGGTAAAGGTTTACCTTTATGTTTATACCCAATAATAAATTCCCCGGCTACAATGATAAAACAAATTACGCGCTTTTATTATTTAAAGTAGGTCGGTCTGTTTCTCAGTCGCCAAATGGAACTCGCCTGGCGGGAGGGTTTGGTGCGCTGGCGATCTCCCGGTACAGTTCTGATCGTTTGGCGGTTGGGAAGCGGTCCCTCATTCATACTTTTTTTAAATTAATGGATGTTGTAACCATCCATGTGTTGTGTCAAATAAAGTTCTTTCAATTTCAATTCAAATCATCACCTCCACCGCATCTGTTTGTCTGTTCGAGACAAACTCAAAAACTCCTGAACGGATTTTCATACGGTAGTCACCGATAGATAGAGTGATTCAAGGGGATGGTTTATACGTATAGTTTATTCTGCAATTCCCGCGGGAACTCCAAAATTGCCGCGGGTGAAACATATGGGACAGCTAGTATTAAGTATATGTTAACCCACAGATGTCTACTATAACAATATGCAGGTGTATATGAAACAAACACACGTACATTACAGAATGAGCATTGTGTTCATCATAATAATGTAAATTTTAAATATCAAAATAAAATCCACCGTCTCGAACCCGAGAGGAGATTGCATTGGAAGTTGGAACTACTAGGTACAGCTGGCATTAGACGACCTATTCCGAATAGGTTTGTTTCAATCTATACTAATATTATAAAGAGCCAAAGTTTGTGAGTTTGTGAATTGTGAGTTTGTGTGTTTCTGACGTTGAGGGATAATCTCTGGATTGCTGAAGCGATTCAATCTGTAAGCCCTCTCTCTCGCCGAAGGGGTGGCAGAAGAGGTGACCGCTTCGGGGCAGAGCCCCCTGCATTGGGTAATCAGACACTGACCGCCAATACGGATAGGAACTGGGGGGCGGTCTGTGGACCGTGTGGATCGTCTGGACGGGGTCGACACCGCCCATTGGGGCGGCATCTAGACTCCGTCAGCCAAGTTAGATGGGCTGCGTTGGCTCGTCATCGCGAGCGATAAGCTCGCGCGTGTATCGCTTCCCCTCGGGTGGACCGGCGTGGAGGGGGGTCAGACAATGGATGTGCTCATGGTCTGACGCGTCCGCCCGCTCGAACATCCGAGAGGTTAGCCGACTCGCCGCTCGACTCTCAGGTCCCTCTGGATGACGGAGTTCCTCACGTAACGAGGAGCGCCAGCGACGGCACACAGAACCGATTTTGAAAATTGTTTCACTTATAAGAAGCTATGGTAGTCCTGAGTGACATAGGGTACTTTTTATCCCGAAATACCTACGAAAACTCTGAAATTACTGCGGGTGAACCGCGGGGACAGCTAGTCACTCATAAATATGCAAATTATGTTTTCAACCAAAAATATTTAAAAAGCCAGTTTTTATTATTAATCTTTGAAAAAATGCTGATCATCCACAAATAGGTACCTCACATTTTCAAAATGCAAGTCGCACAAGGCGCTATGAAATAGGTGTTACTTTAAATACTAATTCGGTAATAATTTATTCGTTAAACTAATTTCTAAGTTATTTATACAGAAGTAATAAACTAAAACTAAACTTAATCTAACCTAAAAATAACAATATAAATATGAAACAAGTAGTAAACAAACATTACAATAGACAGACCTAAAATATTAGATTTAACCGTTTAGTGGGTTCTCAAAAAAGGCGTAAAACTGAAAAAAACTGTTTTGCTAATAGGCATGTTGACTAATTTTTATTTTTTAGCCCGTCTTGTAGATTATTAAAAATATTGGACACGTATTTTTTTTTTTTACGTAATCAAAAAATAACGGCGATATATTGAGTTGAAATTTCACGTGACGTCACTATTCTGACAGTTTGTATGGCGGTTTTAGCGGTTAGTGACGTCACGACCCCTCACCCTAAAGTTTAAAGCGCTTTATCTCTGTATATTTTAATTTATTTGAAAAAGCAAAAAATACGTGTCTATTGTTTTTTTATTTTCTAACAGACGGACTAATTAGAATTTTGATTTTCAAAAGTAGTCCACATCCCCATTATGAGACAAGGTCTATATATTTTATGTTGGGTTTGCAATGCGGGCTAATAAGGTATTGCCGACGTGTCGACTTGCGGGTTTCGTTTCGTCACTAATGACGTTCGGAATCGGACTCTAGGTCTCTCTAGGATATTTTAATTATGTATTCAACTATACGAAATGACCTATAGCACGGCGCGTTATTGTGAGCCGTCTTTACTACTGTTACACAAGTTGTTTCCACTTGCGTTATAGTTGAACACGTGGATGTGAAGTTGCTGGATGTGACAGCTGTCACTGCGTGGCTTTTGTAGTTACGCAGTGAGCACTTTCGTATTTCAGTTTAGGTATGTTTCGTTCATTTTTAATATATATTTTTTTATATTGTATATTTTATAATTTATTTTATTTACATAACTGATCCTTACTATTATCATAAATGCGAATGTGAGTGTGTTTGTTTTTTTGTTTTTAACTATAAATTCTCAACCGATCATCGTGAAGTTTTGTATACCATGTTGTCAAGGGTACAGAAATAGTGATATTTTAATAATATTTATGATGGTAAAAATTATTATTTAATTTATTTAATATTTAAATAATTTTCATAATTTTGTCAACATCATGAGCGGTATTTGTGCTCTACTCAAAGGTTGACTGGTAGACAATGTCACTGCGGGATTCAGCCGATTATAATAATAATAAACAAAGAACAACTAACATAAGCCATAACTTTTTACGTGCTTAATACGTGAGTACAATAGCTTTGTTTTTCTAAACATATTGAACTAAATGTCAAAATATTTTTTCAGTAGCTCAAATATGTAGGTTTTGCTATCTGAAATCAGTGAGTAAAATTTGATTTTGCTCACTGAGTGAGACAAAGTAACTTTTTAATTTTTGTTTTCAGAAAGCCGCAAATATCTTATTCAGCCTTAGGTTAGTCATACAATTCGAAACATTTACACTCTATCTCTTTCCAGCTATTAGAAAGAGAGAGAGACAAAGACCAACCCTTTCGAAGTTCCGATTTTGAATTCGACCTCAAAGACAAACACGTTCGGAAATTTGTACTAAGTAAAGAAATTTTGCAAAAAGATAATTATGTCTTTTAATGTAATTTATTGAATTTTTTACTTATTGTTGTATTTCAACGAAAATAAGCATTTACTGCAAATAGAACTGATATTTAACCTGTAAATAACTATTATCTCCTAAAGTGTTCTCGCTGCTGAAGTGAAAAGTTATATTTGTTACACGAAAGCAAAGTTTTTTTGCATCTCGTGCCTTTGAATCCCTCGCCAGACTCAGGATTCAAAATCAGCACTCGCAGCTAAAAACGACTTTGCTCAAATAACTATTTCATCCCCCCACCTCGGAAATGGTATTTTTGCAATTCGATATCTGAGCGCAAAAGCCGTTTTTATCCGCTTGTAAGTATTATTTGTTATACATAATATAAATATTTTATTATAATAATTTTGTAGTAAATATGTACCTAAATTGAAATAAAAGTATCTTGTGATTGTAAATGTTTTATTTTGCATTTAGTCATTTCCTCGCTGAGAGGGGAAGAAAAGTTACGTGTTGCACTCGAGTGCAAAAATTTTTCACCTTGTGCTCTTTTGATTCTCTCACTAATGCTCAAGATTATAATATTTTTTTTTATATGGCATAGGGGGCAAACGGGCAGGTAGTACACCTGATGGTAAGTGATTACCGCCGCCCATAGACATCTGCAACACCAGAAGGCTTGCAGGTGCGTTTCCGACCTGGAATGGGGATGGGAACTGGCTTTCAAGTGGGGCTGCCGTAACACCTTGTAGGTGCTTGGCGACAGATTTGCAACTTGAAGGTGGTAGCTAGCCAGCCGGGCACTAGAGAGCGCCCTACCACCATGCTATGGTTTCCTCACGATGGTTTCCTTCACCGGCAGCTCAAGCTCATTGTTAGGGTTTGAACCTACGCCTTGCGGCGTTTGATCCGAACGCACTAACCACTGAGCTATCATCGCTAATTTTTGAATCCTTCGCTTGCTCGGTCATCAAAGTTGAGCACGCGATTAAAAAGCAACTTTACACTCATGTATCACAAAATTAACAAATAAGAATTGTTGATTTTAAACAGAACAATCAGCGAGTTTGCGGGCCATGCCACATCCAGTGGCGCTGTTTGCTTGTGCGGAGATGTGCTCGCGTCGCCCGGGTCAAGGATCCCGCTCACATGCGACTGAATTACCTATTAAACGCGAACACTATTATGCATATTTCGAGACACATATACCTACATGTGCATATGAAAACCCATAATTTTAACTGCTACGCTCACGCTAGCTACGCTGCTTACAAGAATTTTTCGAATTGGTTTATAAATGACGAAGTTCTAAAGTAACAAACATAAAAAAGATACAACCGAATTGAGAATGAAGTCGTTCAAAGATATCATTAAACTACTTTTTTGGCGATATCACCATTTAAGTGCAATTGAAATGAAATAAAATTTAGGATATTTTTTCAAACTCGGTTAAAAATAGTGTATTTTCAATTTTCAATGAACAGTTTTTATAAAAAGTTTCACTAGAGAATCATCTTTTCCTTTAAGAATTAAAAATTTCAGAAGATATATTTTTTAAAGCAGATCGTGCTTTCTTTAGGTGTTTCGTCATAAAGAAGATTGCGATATCAAGTCCTCACCTACTTTTTTCACCGTCTGTTCAAGTCAAGGAGCATCTACGTAGATGCATACAATAATACTTTTGTTACAGTTACACCTAGACCTGGACACGCAACCGGTTTTTCGTAATACGCTCGTAGTAATTAGATACTGACCTTGCTTAATGTTTTTGGCTTTTTTTGTCTCCTGATATTTAAGACGAGGTGTAAGCCCTACCAAGCAAATTTAATACAAAATAACTAATTAGTAGCTTGTATAACTAATTTTTTGTTAATAACTAATTACTGTTAATGCTAAAGTGCTGGTGATTGTTCACAGGTAATTTTTTGCCAATAATAACCAGGGCTTTCACAACTTCAGTTCATTCAGTTTTATGAAATTTGTTTGTAATTACTGTCATGTGCTGTGGAATTTTGTTAAATAAATAAATCTGTAAAAAAAAATTTACAGAGTAGCCGGTAAAAATCTTACTGGGACGGAGCAGAATGGTTGTCAAGAATTAGGTGTTAAAATTAAACATGGATATGACTAGCTTATTAAAAATAAAAGAGTCCAAGAACAAAAATTTACAGAATCTCTTCTAATACCAACATGAAAGTTTGTGTAACGGTTAAAAGGATTTCATGAAATTTCGTTACTTTCGGTGCAGTAATTTTCATCGTGGAAAATTTGTATACATATCGAGCCTATCCCGAATTTCAAGTAGTTAAAACAGCAGAGAGTGGTTAGTTTAGCAACTTAAACGAGATTAAATTAAGGTTAATTTAATATCGTTTAAGTTTAGTGAATGTAAGCGTTTGATCCCTGACACGATGGCACGATCTTATCCGTCAGACAAGCGTTCAAATCTTTAATTGTACATTATTGATAATAGCACTGAATCACATTACCTATTTAAAGCTTGAGGTCAACGCAGACGTGATGAAAAACTTGAGCATTTTAATGCTACTTTGTGGAACTACACTAAAGTGAGTTATTATTTGATTTGTGTATACCTCTTAGAAATGGATGCAACTTAAGTTTATGTCGGTTCTTGTTGTAAAGAGCAAATCAAAATTGGATGTTTTGTTTTTCATAAAGGTGGGTCAGTTTCTTTGATGTAACGCCAAAGCCTTCCGTAGCATAATATTATGTCATGTCTCATTGATGACGAAATACACTCGTATACTACGCTACGCTAGTAAGATTTATAACGAAATCCTTGTTATGTTGACGCTGAGCCCATTCTGTTCTGGTCAAAAGGAGTATGCTAAATAAACTTTATTTAATCGATCAAATATATACATAAAATATATAGCAGGAGACTTTTATTTATTTCTTTATTGGCTGTTCCTCTTGGTTTCACCCGCGGTAATTTCGGAGTTTCCGCGAGAATTCCGGGATACAGAGTACCCTATATCCTTCTTTGTGTCCCTGACAATGTGTACGCAAAATTTCATGATGAAATATTGAGCGGTTGAGACGTGAAAGCGTAACAAACAAACAAACAAGCAAACTCACTTTTGCATTTATAATATTAGTAAGGATTAACTAGAAAAAACGCAGAAACATATTTTCAATAGATTTGATCCTAACAAATCTTCCTAGTAAAGTCTCTAAATTCACTTTTTATATTTGTTCACCTAATAAATACTTACAAGCGAGTCAGTCTGCGCTTATCATTATACCACAAGTGTAATGAGCTAAACGCATGTCTTACACGATTATGTTCAATATATTATAAGAGATATAGTTAAACGAAATCTAATCTAAAGCACACACATATTGTTTTATTTTACACAGCGGTTTGTTTTGTTGTGAAAAAAATACAGAACAGCTGACTTTTTCTAGTTGAGCGCGTTGATGTCTTTTGCTTGGCGAAAAAATATATTTTTGCAAATTATGTACAATAAAAAGGGCATAAATAATTAATTGATAAATTTATAGACTTTTACTATAGGTACATAGACTACGTAACAATATAAATCATTTGCAGTGTTAGCATGTCCACGCGTACTCAGATTAAATTATTTTCCATATAAAGAACTTTTAAAATTTTTATAAACCGACTTAGGACGTTATTCAAATTTCAACAGTAGCCTTCATACTTTGTTGTCGCACTATCCTTATAATATTAATAAACATTTAATATTATAAATGCGAATGTGAGTTTGTTTATTTGTTTGTTACGCTTTCGTGCTTTAACTACCCAACCGAACGTCATGAAACTTTGCATACACATCGTTTGTTCAGGGGTACAAAAAAAGAACATTGTGGTACTTTTTATGTTAAAATTCGTGCGGGAACTCTGAAATGAGCGCAGGTGATACCGCCTTATTCACTATGACATTCCTTGCCCATAACGCGCGTCTCAAAAACGCATTCTCATATGTTCTAGATGCCAAAATATTAGAAATTATTATTCTTTATGCCATAAGAAACGTCGGAAATGTATTTTTTGGCAGTAAAACTTCTTTGATTACGAGGGAATGACAGTTTTTATGGCGTCTTATCATAACGCAGCGTGTTATGATCATAATGAATAAGGACCTAGGGTGTGTCTGTGAGAATTATGTGCTATTGTGTCTACTGGACCTAATTTGCTGATTCTACAAAGTGTGATTATAAATCATCACTGACGTTCTGAACTACAGATGAATTATGTATATTTTTTGTCCTCGCCAGTATCACAAGGCTTGACTTACCGCAAAACTTCAAACTTTGACAGCGGTCGCAGTTCATAAGCTAGTTTCGAATTTTTATCTTTATAATATTGTCATCGTTTTTAGCAATCGTGCTTTATTAATTAATATTTTTTTAACAAAGACAAAAAGTGTGGTGGTACCGGTTTTTAGGTTTTAAATTGGATTTTGACAACCCGCAATTACGAAGACGCGATGTCTTGACTGCTGCCTTATAAAAAGATCCTTATCTTGGTAAAAGACGATGTATAGATATAGATAAAGCAATTCTCTATACATATGTCAAGTTATGGTAGATTTAATTTTTATTGTGAAATAGTTAGGATATAGGTAAAAGTAGTTTGTGTCTAGTGGGATTTGAACTTTTGTCTTCAACTGGGGTATAAGGCAAAGCAGATAATAAGATTATGATATCACAGTAGCATAGATTTGATAAGATTATTACTTAAGTACCACTTACAATAGAAATTCTAAATTTATACTAAATCTATAAAGGAAAAAAATAATTTGTTTATTTTTAGAGTAATCTTTGGAACCATAGAACCGATTCTAAAAAAATATTATATTTTTTACATTTTAACGGTGTCGACTCAGAATAATTTCTATCCTAGAGAGTTCCGAAATGAGAGCTAAAGTACTCGTGATACCTGAAATAAAATTTTTGGTTTTGTACCAACACTTGGAATAAGTATTATACCTACAAGTATTATTATCAATGTGTTGAATACTCTGTGGTACCTAACTACTTAATTAGAAACTGAATAACAAATACCATTCTTTTACAAATTGGTCTGCCCTTTTTTCTAATATAAAATAGGTAGGGCCTGTAATATACTGCATCCCATGGTCCCTTGGTAGATATGTGCAACAACGAGTTTATGTAATTTCAACAATCGTCAACAGCGTTAAGCAATTTTCGCGCTGCCAACTGTACCTATACAAAAAGTTTTTAATTTATCATTATGCAAATAAAATATATCACAAAGTACCTACACAATGAGGAGAACGGTTACAAAAATCTATACAAGGATGAACGCAACGCGCCCCGACCGCTCACCGCTCCGCACCACAACACCAACGTCTCAATTCTGTCTTGAAGGTTCGTAAAGTACAACAAATTAATGACAGCGGTCATTAACTGAGCCGTAAATCGTGGATTGATCGCGCGGACTGGGACCGCCGACCGGGCGACGATTGGCGCGATTGTTCGCGACGCGGCCGCAAGCGATGCGCTGAAGCGTGAGCGACAGCGGAGCGGGCAAGCGATTGAACATAATTGACACGAAACTTTTTTTTATAAACTAAGTCGTGTCAATTGTTCTTATATCAGGATGAAAGTACGCTATATCTCCTATTCTAAGTCCAATATATGCTAAATGCCAAATAGCTGACCTTCACGTGGTTTCATACTCGTTATTTCCGGCATTCCCATGGGAATTCCGGGATAAAAAGTATCAGTGTCAGTGCAAAAATGTTAGGATCGATTCAGTAGTTTTTGAGTTTAATCATAACAAATAAAAAAGATACCTACATAAATTAAATCTTTTCGAATATTATTAGTGGAGATTTAACCTTACATTTACAAAGTTCAAACTCGGGTCCTAGTCTAGTAGGTCTTAAATTTAAGTTTCATCAAGTGTAAATTGAACTAGTTCTTTTAATTTTAACTTTCACGTCCGAATAATGTTTCAAAGTGCGCCAGCGTCACTTTCGAAATCAATTCATTCTACTCTTCAACTATTTTATATCTCTACTCGAAGCAACAGCATTGTAACAAAGCTTATGTTTAATGTTGCTTTAGAACTGTTGAAAAGTTGATCTAATTCGTTCGGTGATTTCAGCGTAGTAAGCGTACAAACTACAAACACAATAGACAGACAGAAACTATGAACATGTTTTGGATTTTATACTAATTGTATAAGTATCAAAGACATATTATTTATTTATTGAATACAAAATTAAAATATTTTTACTAAAATCTCTTAAATTGGGTAGATTAAACAAATTACATGTGTTCAGTCACGCAGGCAGTCAACATTTAATTTCATTTATATCAAAATTTTTACAGTGTACTTACGCTAACTCCCATAACTTGGGCGGTAATGAGGCGGCTGCGCAGACGCACCTATTGTGTCGAATTCGTGTTAATATGATCAGGTGTTGTAATTTTGGTGTGTTTAGCTCATACTTCGTGTTTGGATGTTAATTTATTCAACATCTCTCACTCGCTCAGCTAGCTCTGTGTCCCTTGCGTTTGACCTTCTCAGTCACCCCTTACGTCATAATGCTTAATGATAAATGGCTTAAAATAAACGATAATGATATTCATGCATTAACAAACTGGATTGCTATGATTTAGAGATGTGTTATATTATAATATAGTCATTAATTTTATAAATCACCAACCTAAGTTGTGGTTTTGATAATGTAGCACAGATTGTCTGCATTGTTTTCGTATTAATATATTATTTTATTCGTTGGAATTCCGTCACTTCATTTCATGACTTGTATCCTTAATTATTCCAAGAATTGTAGTTCTAATAATTAACGTTTGTAATGTTGTTCTTGAAGCTCTTTGGCTGTAATCAGGCCAGCGACACTCCCTTGAACCAAAAGTTACTATGGATTTATGCGCGAACTTTTTTACCAACTTTGGAATACTTAATCAAATTTCTATGACCGCGTCATACATTGCATTGGTATGGTTGGCACAAAATGCTTTCATAGACCGGATCAGCGATTAGTATGGAAGTGCCTACTCTTAAAACGTAGTGATTATTTGCTCAGTGGCTGTAATCAAACAAATCAACTACATAACTTACAAAAAATCTATCAACTATTTAAAATTAGCATTAAATAGCGATTTGAAAATCACACGTTTAGAGTTTCAGTTATTTTAAATTTCAACCAGTGTTCGTATTAAATGGTTCAAAATTTATACTGTACGAGCTTTGATGATGCTTTTTGTGTGTCGCGTTACTGCTTACCTACTACCTACCTACTACATTTTGAACAAATCCACTGCAGTTCCAGTTTCATCGATCGTTTTTCTTTGAGGTCAAAGGTTATAAAGTCTTCATTTGACGCGTGCTATAACTTAATTTTAATGACTTGTGTGTATGTGTTTACCTCTACGCTCATGTGTAATAGTTGCAAAAAATAACTGTTAGTGTGTAATTTATTACTGTTTTGATAGCTTGTCGCTTTGACGCGTCGCAAATGTGAAGGCTCGCCGTAAATTATATTACGTTCTACATTATTTATTACGATATTTGACAAGAGTTGGGTGATTTCGCACTTTTAACTCATAATTTTAGCTCATTGTGGACACGCTAGGTTGGATTTTGGTTTGAACTGTGATCACAACGGAGTCGAATGGTGGTGCCGATTTACTATGATCGCCGTAAGGCATTTTCTGTCCTCAGCATTTTGCAACATTACACAATGGGCATGTTGACTAATTTTTATTTTTTAGTCCGTCTTGTAGATTATAAAAAAATATTGGACACGTATTTTTTCAAAAATAAACGGCGATATATTGAGTTGAAATTTCGCGTGACGTCACTATTCTGACAGTTTGTATGGCGGTTTTAGCGGTTGGTGACGTCACGACCCCCTCACCCTAAACTTTAATGCGCTTTATCTCTGTATATTTTAATTTATTTGAAAAAGCAAAAGATACGTGTCTATTGTTTTTTTATTTTCTAACTGACGGACTAATTAGAATTTTGATTTTCAAAAGTAGTCCATATCTCCATTCTACTTCACAATTATGTTAGGACATGTAGGTATTTACTGAAAAAAGATTGTTGTCTGGTACCCATAGTACAAGCTCCGCTTAGTTTGGGACCAGGTCGCGTTGTGTGATAATGTCCCAGTTTTACTATTATTCAGGACATCTGATTTTTTAATTATATCTAAGGATGAAGCGCGGACCTGACAGGAAATACGTAAGGTAAAGACTCTTTACTAAAGAGATGTGAAGACGCCGCGTTTTTTATTGTAAATACTTTCATATAAATTGTATAAATCAGAAACGTCTCTCTTCTATATTTTACACATTTATAGGTACTGTTTCAAATACTGAACCGTTATGCTGCTGCCAATCAAGTTTTCTGAAAAGGTAGAAAATAATAACTAATTTCGAGTGCATAATTATTTTATTTTGTACGTCATCGTGGAATGTAATGTTACAAACATATCCTAATAGAAAGACCTCTATTTAAACAATAGAGTTATATTTACAATAATAATTAGATAAGTCTGTCTGAAGTATTACAACTGAGTATGATAATATTTTGTGACTAAATCCACTACACCGAGTATATAAAATATATTTTAAGCCAAAACCACACCTGTATTATCCGTTTCTATTTTTTTTTTACTCCATAAATATTTTCTTTAATACATCTAGGAAGTAAATAGGTACACAGTTGTTTTCACAAAAAAAAAGAAGTAAAAAACGGAAATCACGTCAGTGTGGAACTAGCTTATTTTATTTGACAATATTAAGTAAATAGACGCTATACATAATTCGTAATACATATGAGTAAAAGTTAAGATAATGCAAACCAACATGTAGCGAAGTTCTTTTCGCAAATTTGAAAGAGTTAAATTGCTTGTAAACAATGGCTATCGTGTATTGGCAAAGAGAACTTCCACTTGTACAGTTGGCATCAACAAAATGGAAACATCAGTGTTATTACATTTAGCAACTGTCAAAAGCGTTTACCGACTTTTGATTTGACAAGTACATATTCGATTCCCATTTTTATACATACAAAAAGGTTTCATTATGTTTGAGCAATTATAGGAATGTTTTATTGGATGTACCTATTTACGCAGACAATTTGTTTAATTCGTCCGTTTTGTATAATCTCGAGGAAAGATAACACATTTTAGACTTTAGTGTGTTCGCGCATCCGTGAACAGCACCAATATGTAAAATTTGGTCAGTCGTAATTGAACTTTATTACTATTGCAATAAGATTCAATGACTGTTAACTGTGTTTACATATTTCTACAGCTGACTGTACCATGCGAATTTATGGTGGTCACAGTTGGAACCTCACCTAACTTAGTGAGTCGGACGGAGTGCTCGTGAATACAAAAGCGAGCGTTTTAATAACGAATATACAATATGCCTGATTTTACGACGCCATCTCTAAACAGACGGATTATAGGTACAATTTGACGACGATCGTCGACGTCGATTACTATTTCTACAAATAATATGTTTCCTTGAGTTAATAGTTCATTGACCTTCACAGCTGATTTTGAAAGTAGAGAGTGTGAATTGCAGAAAATAAGTCGAGATTTACAATTATTTCAAATTAGGTATTTCCGTTGCGTTACATTATATTTTCTATTGTAATAAAAAAATAATATTGAAATTGCAACAGTCTCGAAAATTAGAAATCATAAAACAATTATAATATTTTTTTATTCTGCATTATTATTAAAAAATACAAGTATACATAATACAGATAATTTAAAGCTATTATACTTGATAATGCACCCAAAGTTTAAAAAAAGTTTTTCGTTCAAAGTCTACAAACGTCAATCAAAATTTTACTAAAAAGAAGTAATAAATTAGGTACATTTTATGTATCGATGAAAATAATTACACAAACACAATATACTATTAGGCCATTAATATTTAAACAATATTAATTATTGTTAAAGAATGTTGCAACACCCGGCTTTTCGCCAATTATTATTATAATTACTTAATATCAATACTATGATACAATATTTTCTATCTACTTATAATTATGATCTTAAAAATTACGAAAAAATAATTTATTATTAATATTTACAAATTACATTTTTTTACACAAACCTTTTTGTACATCAAAATCAAAGTGGGCCTTCTAAAACAACAAACTAATTATTAACTTCATCATAAAAACATCACTACTTACATTACGTATTTGGATAGACTCTTTAAACAAGCGATAACAAAATTGACTTAAACAATGCCAATGGAGGTCTATGTTTTATAGTCCTACTTATTTTTAAGATCACAAACCGATTTACTGGCCTTATTTTAAAATATTCACTGACACACCACAAGCATGTTCACTAATTTCTGACAAACGGCACTAAATGACGCGCGTGAGGTGACGTCAGACTTTGGTCGTGAGGTCTAGGGGGTGCACTTTGATTCGTTTTATTGGTGGAAAGGAGATGTCTTCCTCTTCCGTCGCCGAGCCCGCGCTAGCGGACTCGTTCTCCTCATTATCAGGGGCAATTAGTTCACTGTCATCGGATCTCCGTCTGACCGAACTCGATCTGCCGTCCGACTTAACCGACAAGTCCATTGGGTTCTCTTGGAGTGGCGATTCTGAAGTTCTCCGATCAGCCGGCGGCGTGGGAACGAATTCCGCTTCAGAGACGACGTCCTCCTGAGGAGTCGGGGGCGTAGACCGCCGATGTTTGTATAGTTCCTCGATGAAAAACGATTTCGATGGCTCAGCGTTGTGATTGTCGATCCTGACGTTGTTGTTGTTCTCTGCGGTGTGTCTCAAAGCAGCTTGATCGAGCAGATGCCGCGCGTACAGCGGGTGGAAACCGGGTGGAAAGAGCAGCGGGTGATTCGTCGCAAACGGGTTGAACGCTGGCGGCGGTAAGAACGGCGAGTGAGGGAAATGGGGCAAGGACAGTTGCAAGGGTACGAACGGGTCTCGTGGTGGCGTCAGAGGCTTATCGGGGGGCCTCGACTGCATTAATTTGTTGTTTTCATGCGGAGAACCGCTCCGGTGGGAGTCTGGAGAGCTTGTGCATGGCGGTTTGTAGCCATCTAGGCCTAGCAACTCCAGTTCTTCCTTTGTTCTAGGTCTGGCAAGCCCTGGGAATAAATGGGGCGGGAATGGAGGAGCTAGATGGTGAGCGTTCGAAGGTACAGACGGTGGTGATCGTGACTGAGCTGCTTGCTGTTGCTCTTGGAGGAGGCAGTGGATTTTGAACCAGTTGGACCGTCTGCCGTATCTCGAGCCAGACTTGGACATGCCGACCAGCAGGCATTTCCGGAGTCGGCACGCTTTGCAGGCTGTCCGGTTCTTCTTGTTGATCACGCATTCGCCATTGTTCTTGCATTCGGTGATGGAGTTCAGATTGTTGTACGACCTCCCGAAGAATGACTGGAAAGAACGAAAGGAGAATAGATTAAACATCTATCTTATCTTTAATATATATAAATCACGTGTCACGTTGTTTGTCCGCGATGGACTCCCTAAACTACTGAACGGATTTTAATAAAATTTTGTAACCATTTATAATATGGTCCAACTTAAAAGATAGGATAGTTTTTATCCCGGAATTCCCGCGGGAACTCCCGAATTAATTCAAATAACATCTAATCACCGTAAACTACTGTCAGGGGTGCAAAGAAGGACATAGAGTACTTTTCCCGGGATTCCCTCGGAAACTCTGAAATTACCGCGGATAAAATCGCAGGGGACAGCTAGTAGAACTATGATATAAATAACACACCATATTAGTTTATGTCTATTTTAAATTCTGTATGAAAAAATCTGTTACGGAGTGTTATTGAATTAATAACTCTTTAAGAATCCTAAAATCGTACGGCGCTCTGTAACTTAGGTCGTTTTAAAGGATTATAAAATTGATTATTCATTAATTCCTTAACATTATTTATTGTAAATATAAAAATGTTATAATAAATCAGTATTATATTACAAAGATTAATGTTTACCGTGGCTTTATCATATTTTAATTCAGTTTCTATTTACGAAGTAGATTAATTAACGTTGGTCAGGCGCGTACCATTAACGGAATGTTTTTTAGTGAAAATATAGAAATACCTCAGTAGGTACTTACAACGTTACAAAACTAACTGACTAAAATATTGAAATTAAACAAGACGAAATCTATTATAGAATATAAGTTGATACGGCTGGGTAGTGTGCTATGGAGCGAGTGACTTCGATAGTGAAAACCCGCCTTGTGTTCACGGGTTAAGACGTCATTTCCTGTGGAAATGGGTCGCAGGTACCTACTGTTCCAGTCTGTTACCATCGTTTAACTATGGTTTTGTTTTCTAGCGACCTTGCTCGTTCTGTTATGTAACTACGACTCTATTGTTCTAAACAGATTTCCTCTATTCGATTGCGATTTACGAGCGCCGTGCTTAACTTTGTTCTGATTCGTTCAACTGATCGAATTTAAGTCAAATTGCGAAAATTGTGTTGCCACTTTTTAGGCAAAAAAAAAATTGTCCTTAAATGCTATTATATATGGATGTCAAACGATATTTTTTTGAAGTGAATTTGAAATCCAGACGCGGCAAATTCGTACTATTATTGGAAAGCGATTTGGGCCATTTTCTTTGATTGCTATAACGATATGCTCCGACTTTATATTGTATCCTTTCCGTTGTTAGCTGAAATTACTCTATAAACGCTCCGAAAGAAGTTTATTTTCAAATGTCACTACTGAACAAATCAAGCTTATTAAAGTTATCATTATTGACAGCAAAATTTCATAGTGATATTTCGTTTCAATTCCAAGGTGTAAGTAAGTGAGTAGGTATAATCAAATTGTTATAACGATAACGGCCCGACACGTTCGCTTTGCCAAAACGATTGCAAAATCTCGTATGTCACGTCATGAATGATAAATCGGGGATTCGGACCGACGCTACATTGCACCGATACCGTCATAGATAAAGAATTTGAGCTGTAACAATGCCATCTTTAAATCGTACGTGATTAGAATAATACGGGACGATGTGTTCGTGCATTGAGCTAAAATATCTAAAATAAACTTTGCATATTGTGTTCTGTATTGTTTTAAATTGTAACTATATAGAACTAGCTGTTCCCTGCAGTTTCACTCGTCCTAATTTCAGAGTTCCCGCGGGAATTTCGGGACAAAAATTACCCTATGTCCTTCTCTGTGCCCCTGAAAACGTGTATGCAAAATTTCATGATGACCGGTTGAGCCGTTATGGCGTGAAAGCGTAACAGACAGACAGACAGACAGAGTTAGTTTCACATTTATAATATTAGTAGGGACTAGTAGGAAAGTAGGGATATGTGTATTGTATTCTTTTACAAATGAATATTTTAATGAATGAAATGAGACGATATAATGACATTGGTTTTAGTGCGTTAATACATAATATATATATGTTTTAACTAGACAGGCAATCCACGGCACAGACTGAAATAATTGATATTTAGGTTTGAAACTATGGGCAGTCTAAGAGAAAGTGCTAAGTTCTCTCACAGAAAAATGTTTTAAATCTATTTTTTTTTTACATAATTCAGACATAAATCTAGAGAATCAAATTGATTGCGACTTATAGATATTTATAAAGGTAATGTATAAGATAATTGTTTCTGTATAAATATGTTAGTATATTTGCATAGAGAAGTGTTAAATGCTAAACGTGTTTTGTTATTTGACACCGGACACTATTTATAGCGGGTTCTATTCTCGATAAAATCGAGCTCCACTACGAATGAGATGATTATATTGAGCGGTCAGTCAGTAACTCCGACGATATTGTAATTAATCGATGTATCGATGCACACATGTATAGAAAGAAAATTATAGGAAATATCTTTTTAAAAAGCTGAACGCAAATCAAATAACTGAATATTTATTAGCAATAATTATCACAATTTGTTTGTCAAAACCAGCTGACATTTCCTTAAAACTGTAATTTATTAGATGAAGTTTTAAAAAGCAGACAGAATCGATTCTAATTAGAAGCCACAAGGTTGGATGTAGACCGTGGATTAGCGTAGAATTATCATAATTTATGCGATGTTAAGTAAATTAAAAAAAAAAATGTTAAGTTCGCGAAATATCGATTTACGATACGAAGAAGTTGATAAATCGTTACGGTTTTTAAATTAATCGTATTAAATAGGAATGAGTTGTAATTTAAAGCCGTTGCAGGAAGTAGGTGGAGATCATTTCTCACTTCTGGGGTTCGTCGCATATCCGTATACCTATTGAAGACTAGCTGTATATACATACATATTTTTTGTTAATAGCCTTGACAGCACGTGCTATAAGATCAAATACAACACAAAAAAAAACCGGAATAAACCGTAACATGGCGTTTTACTTTTTGCCCAATTTGAAAAATTAGCAGTAGGTAGTAGTAGTACCTAGTTTTAAGAAGAAACTAATCCGAAAAAGCTTACACCTTGTATGTATTAGGGGTCATCCATAAAGTACCTACGTCACTATCGGAAAATTGTTGACCCCTCCTTGTCACAGTTGGTCACATTTGTGAGATGCCCCCCTCCCTAGTGTGACGTCACATAATTACAATTTTAGATCTAGAAATTATTAAATTGAAACAGCGGTTCCGACAAAACAATCTAAGCCTTAGTTCACCAACAAAACAATTTACCTACACCTTATGTTCATACGGATAGACCTGTCGATAACAAAAAAAAAATTAAGCCAGGCGATTTCATAGCCTTCGGCCGAGAACTGCACTTTTGTTAAGCACTATACATTACCTTCTAAATTTAATTTTACTATTAACAAGCACGTGCATAAATCGTCCCCAATGTTGCGCAGGCGTCGCTCGTTGTAAGTTACGCCGGATGAGGTTGGGGGCGACAGGGGCAGAGTTATGAGTGGCGTGCTCTCTACCTTTGACCCGTGTACGCGAGCGATATGTCCGCTTGCCCCTTCGAGTGTTCAGTTTAAGTGACGATCGTTATTTTACGATGATATCGGGGTAAAGGGTCGCCGTTAAAAATTTAATGCATTTGCAAATTTGCCATAAAACGGGTAAGGTGCGGATTGAAAGATTTGTACGTCGCTGATGGTTGTTTCAGACGGTAATTTTGTTCTGAGGGGCTATTATGTAACTTTTGTTTCTATCATTTTTCGGTTGCAATCAAAACATGGTGGTTTTGCGATTGCAATATGCACGTTTTGACACCTGCAGTAGGTATCTAGCAATCAACCACAAAAAAAAAACATTACTTCAAAAGTTGAAACTCTAAACATGATTAATTAATCACAAAATCGCTATTTTTCTGACAGAAACTGAAATAGGTATGATAGCAACAAAGTTACATAATTGCCCTGCAGATATACAATAGAATAAAATAAAAATTTTTTGATGCCAGCAAACAAATACCTACAAAAGTGTGGCTTAAACTAAGTAGGAAGATCTAAGTTACCAAAATGGCTACCACTCAGCATGTTATGCCGTGGAAGTAGTCGCACGGCGCTGAATTTTAGTAGCGGCCGCAAAAGAGGAGAGATGTCTGAATGACAGTGGTTTTACCACCTATCCACAATCTGCATTTTTCAGCGTATCTCAACTTTCATATAAGACCTAATTTCTGAAGCGACTACGAATATCCATGATAGATTCTAAATATTTGAGCCGTTTATAAGCCATTTCCGAAATAATAATAATAATCCACTTCACAACAGACAGATCTACTTGAGCCCACACTAAGCTATAAGCTTGTGTCTGGGTGTATATATATATATATATACATATATATATATATATATACACCCAGACTGGAAAATGGAACCCTGTGTTCATGACTCAAAGTCCACCCCCACCGGGAATCAAACCCGGAACCTCTTGATTAGCGGGCAGGCATGGTGACCATTGCGCCAATTGGGTCGTCGTCGGGTAGGTAATATCAATAAAAAGTGTTTTATGAATTAATAATCACTATAAAGATTAATGTTTTCTAGTGCCTCATGCTTTAAAGTAAGTCCATATAACTTCTTATACCTTAAACAACATAATTTGCGATTCAACCAAATATGAATTTACAAAGGGATCACCATGCGTCAATGTATAAATTAGGACACCTCAAAATTACAATATTTTTTTGTTGAAAATCGTTATCTTACAAAAATGTAGGTAGATATTTGGTACGATAAAAAATTTAAAATATAAAAATGGGTAACGTTTATCTATCTTCGTCTCTATAATAGCAAAATACATGTGAACCCTAGTCGAATGAATTTATGAATTAATAAGTTTCCAACTCAAAAATTCAAATACCAATGATACGAATACACAGTGGCACTATATCTCCCGCTCGCACCGAACAAATTAGAAAGAGACGAGCACAGTTTTCAATTTCATCGAAATTTTTACGGTCACGCATTAAACTCGTAAATATTAAAATATCTATTCTGATTGAACTTATATTAGTAGTTAGTAATAAGTATAGAGGTAATAAACGGTGAATAAGCCCCGTGGAAAAAAGGCAAGGGTCTTATCACGCTGTCGAAAGTGCTTTACATGTAAGTAGCGTGTAAGAGAAATTACTTATACGGTTGTTAAGAAAATCTGATTATTTTTTATTGATAAGTGCGCATTATTTAGTAGGTATTAGCGCTGAAGAATGCAGGTTAAGTAGGTATGCATTTAAGTCGGAACTTAAATATAATTATGCTAGTAAGTTCGAACTGAGAACTATTGAATTTTTCTAAATTAATTTCAATTAATTTTTATTATTTCTCCTCAAAAATTCCGTGATATTTTGTTGTTTTTATACATAAAAATCTATTATTATATTATTATAATAAATCTAGGTTTGAGAAAGAATCTCTCATCCATACTATAATACTAGCTGTCCCCCGCGATTTCATCCGCGGTAATTTCGGAGTTCCCGCGGGAATTCCGGGATAAAAACTACCCTATCTCTTAAGTTGAGCCAAATTACAACATAGTGACCAAATTTCATCATGATCGATTCAGTAGTTTCGGAGTCCATCGCGGACAAACAACGTGACACGTGCTTTATATATATTAGATTATAAAAAAATAAGGTTTGTGAATTGTGAATTTGTGACGTTGTAGGGGTAATCTCTTGATCTACTGGACCGATTTTGAAAATTCTTTCACTTATAGGAAGCTACGGTAGTCCTGAGGTCACTCAGGTCAAAAAGTACTATATGTCAATATAGTACTTTTTATCCCAGAATTCCCGCGGGAACTCCGAAATTACCGCGGGTAAAACCGCGAGGGACAGCTAGTTTACTACGAGTATATATGTATGTACGTAGTAACTTAGTAAGCTCATTGCAGACATGTTTAATATGTTTTTTAATCATAAATTTTGAAGATAGTTGAATACAATGCCTAATGCCAACGTAAATTTATACCATAATACGACCAAGTAGCTAATCAATCTCTTTGTATGATACATGGACTTACAATAAGTAATGGAGGAGGAAGCCACTGCTATTTAAGGCTGGCTTAGTTTATTATCCTTTTATTCTGACAACAAAACTCGTTAGTTGGTAGAAGTTGGTAAGTAATTGAACCAACCAATGAATTTCCATAACTCTATTTCTATGCAAAAAATATAAGTTCATCTGCAGCCCCCGAAACGTGATTGTGAGACAAACAAACATAATTTCGCATTAAGGATATAATGTCTAAGATATTGACATATAGGGTATTAGTGTTTTGAAATAAAGAATACTTTCATGCAATATGGTGTAAAAATAGATACAGTTTGTAACAGAACTGGCTCGGATTTTTCTTTTAATTTTATTTCTCGAAGTTTCACTGGTTTTGCACATGGTACGTTCACGCATAAACTTAACCGTTAGCCGGAGGATGCGCCCGCGCCGGCCCTGTCTAGAGGTTAACATAAAAGAACAATAAATTATACGCTTCTTAAGCAACGACAACAGCGTACTTTGACCGGGATGAGACACCAGTACATAGTGTACTGACAGAAAAATAATTTCTGTGCCGATGCGAGAATGTGGCCGTTAACTCGTGGTTCTACTCAACAGAGGACGCTAGTTGTCTTTGCATTAATTTCTTGGGAATACAGAGATATCTCTGTATTTCATTTTACGTGCCTAGTTCATCTTAAAATCACTTCTCCGCCCTTAAGCTGAGATCGGAGATAATTTTAAGAATTATATAAATTCTGATAAATACTCGCCATCAACAGAAAGAAAGAAAACGCAATTCATTATTTGATAAATACACAACAAAATAACATTTAATTTATAAGTAGGTAAATTGAACTAAAATTTTACAAAAAATATTTTAAGATAATACGAGATATAAATTATCTTATAGGAGCGCTCGTGTGATATGTTGCTATGATCAAAACGGTCATTGTCTCAGCGTTTTGCTATGAGTGCGGGGACTTCTAGCGTTGATTTTCAGTCAGGATGGGTATATTATGTAATGAATAGATAGTTATTTACTACGTTCTCAGTCTTGTATCTACCCGGAGAAGTTACAGTTAAACATTTTACCTGACAATGTAAGGTTAAAGGCAGGAAATTACGCTCAAAGAATTAATTTTTCATCAGTTTTCAAACGATGTTATTTCATTTATTGCATTATTGTGTTATTGCTTATGAGAATTCTCTAGATTTGATCGGCCGACTGTACCCACCGGTTAAATTGTAGAATATTGAATATTTTTTTTTTAAATTGACCGTTATTATTTACTGGCGATAAAATTCGCGATGAGATTTTATAGTAAACTATTAAAAGCGTGCTCGGTAAAATTTATAGGTTGCTAATAATTTTCTCATCTGACACACAAGTATGGACGTGTCGGACAATGTCTGGGGCATTTTAGACTATAGGCCAATGATCTATAATAATATATCGACGCCCTCAAGGTATAAATAAATAGGTAATATAAAAAAAAAAATATAAAAAAAATCATCCATAACTTTTTTAGAAACATGTTTGTGCTTAAGAAAAATACAATTACAATATAATGATATAACGAATAATATGATTCCTATTTGATATTTACATTATTCGTTAAAATTGAATATTACTTGTGGTTATTGAAAAAAAAAACCGTATTATTTCGTATCATTCGTAATTTCAATAGAAAAATTCTAGAAAGAATTTTGCGAGGTGTGTTCCGAACTCTAGATACTGAATCTTCAAAAACATGAAAATCCACGTAATAGCCTGTTACCGGTTTATTTATTCCCTGGGGGCGTCGATATAGATGTAGATGTCACCGGCAATAGTATATTTCATTATAAGTGCGGAAAGCCTGTCATTGCAAAGAGTTCCGACAAATGTCTACCCGAGCCGAGGCGCAGCCGAAGGTGAGGGTTGACAGTCGGAACTAGTTGCAATGACGGTTTCGCACGTGTACTGAACAACTATGTTTAATACAGTTACGAAAAAATTAAGCAATTTAATAAAATATCAAAAACACAACAAACTCAACTAAGTTCCAACTGTGATCAAGAGATGGCGCTAGTCGTATTAGTAATGCGAAACCTACGTTTCGCAATGCAAAAAGTGTGTCAAAGTCGTGTCGCCATTTTTGACAGTTGGCAAAGAGAACGCACGAGTTCGGGAAAGGTAAACAAAAAGCTCGAGTATGTAATAGCCCACATCCCGAACGCTAAACGTCCCTGCAATACGCCACTTTTTGAGCAACTGTATTAAAAAATATTATAACGTGAGCAGCTGGCATTTTGTAGGTATTTTATTTATTTATTCTTTATTGTACAAATGTTGATTCTGCCATTGTGTATGTAATTTTTTTTTTAATAATTTATTTAGTGAGGCTTTTTACGCTCATGCGCCAAGCCAGCCTCGTAATGTGTTACATATTGCAATTTAAACACGGATGTTTCTTATAGCGGTGGCGTTGAGTTGTTGGGGGCGCTGCATTCCGCCGAAGTGTTAGGAAGGTTTATTTTTTGTTTATTTCTATTAGTAGTTTTATATTGCAATATGTAACACATTACGAGGCTGGCTTGGCGCATGAGCGTAAAAAGCCTCACTAAATAAATGATTTAAAAAAAAAATAATAAAAGTACAAAAATGGCGAATGGCCATGCGGCAGTTAACCACTGTATTGACAGAGGTATAGATACAATATAGAGTGGAATGGGCAATAATAATTAAAATTAAATTTATAGGTACCTACTTACCTACTACAGTAAAAGCACGTGTAAAAGCAAAAGATAGAAAATATGCTGAAAATAGGTGCTCGCGCGTTGGAAATCAGTAGGTCACAGTCCAAACGTTAGATAGCCGAGTACGTCGTGGTAAGCACCACACAAGTAACACAAGTGATAGACCAAACGACCCGAGTACACGGACATTCCGGGAATAGAACCGACCGCACCAGTGCCCCTGTTTAACCAAATTAACAATCTATACCTACTTAATTGTTATCACTATAGATGTGTCGATGTGACGCTATCATGTCACGTGATAACGTAAAATAGTCCAGTTAAAAGTCTAGTTTTGGTGACATGACGATTCGATCCTTAGTTTTTATTTTTTTTTAATTTTTTTTTATGTCATAGGGGGCAAACGGGCAAGTGGTACACCTGATGGTAAGTGATTACCGCCGCCCATAGACATCTGCAACACCAGAAGGCATGCAGGTGCGTTGCCGACCTGGAACGGGGATGGGAACTGGCTTTCAAGTGGGGCTGCCGGAACACACCGTTAGGTGCTCGGCGACAGATTTGCAAATTGAAGGTGGTAGCTAGCCAGCCGGGCACTAGAGAGCGTTATGCGTTAACGATCACTGTAATGCAGCTAAGGCAGCTGAAGGTATACAATATCATAAAAATAACCAGAAGCGAGCGACATAACACAACGCCGGGGGACTTAAATTCATTGAGTTTTATTAGAATTTCTGTTCATCTCTGTGTTTGTATGCGAATCACGCGTAAACTACTGATCTCAATAGAACCTAAATGAAAAGGCTGTTTTATCGTGAACGGTTTGCGGAGGGATGATTAAATATATTTTAACTAGTTCTCCCCCGCGATTTCATCCGCGGTAATTTCTGAGTTCCCGCGGGAATTCCGGGAAAAAAGTACCTACTCTACGCCCTTCTTTGTACCCCTGACAGGAGTTCACGGTGATTAGCTGTTCCCCGCAATAATTCCGGAGTTCCACAAACAACGTGACACGTGATTTATATACATATACTAGCTGTCCCCCGCGATTTCGTCCGCGGTAATTTCGGAATTCCCACGGGTATTCCGGGAAAAAAGTACTCTACGTCCTTCTTTGTACCTCTGACAATAAACTGTTCCTCGCATTAATTTCGGAGTTCCCGCGGGAATTCCGGAATAAAAACTATCCTATCTTTTAAGTTGGGCTATATTATAAATGGTTACAAAATTTTATCAAAATCCGTTCCGTAGTTTCGGAGTCCATCGCGGACAAACAACGTGATACGTGATTTATATATATTAAGAATCAAGATAAGCAACGTGAACTCATGACAAATTTCATCAGATATTACCCGTGTTAATTTCAGAGTTCGCGCGGCAATTCGGGGACAAAACGTATCCTATGTATTTTTCTTTACTCCTGACAACGTGTGTGGAAAATTTCATGATGATCGGGTGAGCCGTTGAGGTGTGAAAGCGTAACAAATAAAAAAACTCACTTTCGCATATAATAGTAAGGATTTGACGTTTTAAAGGTTTTGTTTTGGTTATTTTGTTATGAATTAACGCGATTCTGACATAATGCACGTAACAATGTAACTCCACAAAGCGAGCCTTAAACAATTTACCAACGTTCGAGTATTAGGATCTCGTAAAGCATGCTGTAAACGCTTCCCATACAAGTTTTATGGATATTTTGTAGTTATTTTACCTACCGCAGTGCAACGATATTACGGTTTAAGAACCTTTGAGTCTTTAAAAGGTTCCTCGACTTTATTATGTCGATAGATAATTGTTTCTATCAGGTAAGTACGTATTAAGCTTGATTGAAAATGACACTAGTTTTTTTTCTACTCAAGATTGATTCTTATTGAAGTAAAATTTCAGATAAATACAAATAGCATTCAAAACTATTAGAAAATCCAACTACTTACATCTATATACATAATTATTAAGTATTTACTTGAATCCCTATTTCCCTTGGTCAAGGCATCACGCGTGAACGGCTTGGCCAATTTCGCTAATTCTTTTTTGTTATTGTTATTGTAAGAAGAATAAAAGAAGTTTGGAGTTCCTGCGGGAATTTCGAAACTCATGCGGGTGCATCTTCGAAACGGTTGGACCGATTTTGACGGGACTTTCACTGCTAGCTAATGTTATAAGGAGTAAATTAGGCTTTGGTGTTCCTGCGTGAATTCTGAACCTCACGTGGCTGAAACCACGCGGCACAGCTAGTGCTGTATGTTATGAATTAAGGATTTTTTTTCATTTTGTCATATCTATGAAAGTTTTCCGATTAAATTCGAAACCCCAAGGCAGCGAAAGTACATAATGATGTGATTAAAATAATGACTTACGACCGCAAAAAATAGAGACGTACGCCGCTCGGTTTCAACGTATCTACCATGCGTGCCTTATAAAATATATCACTTAGAACGGTGTTATCAATCAACAATGATGAATTGTCTTCAATATCATGTGGACTGAGTCAATCAAAGCCACGGGCATCATAATCGCGGTTGCCCAACCTAACAACCGTGAGAACACTGGTGATGTATATCACACTGAACTTTAATTTTTGACCTCGCTTTTATTTCGTTGCGTGCACGTACCATGAGTTTTTACAAGAATGTCACTATAGAAGTTAAAAGATACACTTTTTGCTGTAGACTACTACCGTTAGAGACTTACGGTTTTCTGCGGTCACGTGTTCCCCTGTTCATTTTTGCAGTTCGAAATTCAAAAAACTTTTTCATAGAGGACAAGTGTGTCGGAACAAGATGGGGTTTTAAAACAAAATTTCACGTATCTAACATCAGAAGTTTCAACTCGGCGTTAGGTAATATCTATGTCAGAGAATCAAACAGTTTTTATTTATACTATATCTTCAATGAATAAAAAACCTTAAAAAACTGAGAAGTAATACAAGGTTCCTGAGCATTAAGGCATGGCTCAAAAATCAGTTAACACCTGGACTGATCTTTGGATTCGCAAAAATAAAAACATGAAAATAAATTTTGACTTAAGTATAATACGTATGTGGTGAAAAATCGTAACATGGTATTTGTGTATTTTAAACATCGAACTGTATGGTAGAAACGTATGGTTTTGTTAGAAAAACTCACAGTAGAGTTTCAATAGTAGGCAAACTAAGCGTGATTTAAAAAACAAAGTTATCTTTACTCATAGCCTAAGTTTTTACTATCGAAAGATACTTTATTTCTTGTATATTAAGAAACAATATCGTTCACTTCATTAATTGGACTATTCAACGATTCGTTCGTCGTATTTTTGTATTTGGAATGCGAGCGCGTGTCTTCCCGCGTTTGCATTCGGAAGCACTGACCTGTGGGGCTGTGCGCGGCTCGACTCGATGTTTTGATTGCTCCTGACATTCGATTACAATCGATTATTATTATTTGTCTGATTTGAAAATCAAATATCGAATGCCGAAAACGTTGTCGGAATATTGAAATGTTTTTACATGGACGGCGAATGTTTTTCTTACTGAGTTTTATTCGAGTTTGCATCGATCTGTACTCGACTACTCGTATGTTAAGTATCAAGGTATGGTAATTTGATATTGTGTTAGCGTTTGGATATTATCAAGATGTTGCTATCAATAAACTTTGTTTTATCACTAAACTGGTTAAGCGGGATTAAATTACGTTGGTCAATAATAATAAATAGATAGTTATAAATAAATATCTACGCCATATGGCTAAACCGGAAACACAGCGGATTTATCATAAATAAAATATTATTTACAAAACATAGAGCTCTTCGCCTGTTCTACATACCTAGTATGTTTTGTATAAGATCAATACACATTTTTAATGTGCTTTAAATAAAAAAAATAAAATTTCTGCATCGTGCAACGGATTAAAGTTTGTATGGCATAATTGAAGTGTACAGGGGAAAAACATGCGATGTCACATTTTTAGGTTTTTAAACTGGCAATGCCATTATATAGTTCAAATGTGATAGAACAAAACCTCACAACACTCAATGCAGTAACATGCTTAGTCGCGGCGTAATCTTCGTTCAAAAATATTGATACAGTGCAATAACATAAGCAATATTTGCACAGATTCAATGTTTAATTTGCAACTTTCTCAGTTTACTGTCTTTGTGACATCACATGTTTTCCCCCTGTACCCTTCAATGGGGATGTGGACTACTTTTGAAAATCAAAATTCTAATTAGTCCGTCAGTTAGAAAATAAAAAAACAATAGACACGTATTTTTTGCTTTTTCAAATAAACTAAAATATACAGAGATAAAGCGCATTAAAGTTTAGGGTGAGGGGGTCGTGATGTCACTAACCGCTAAAACCGCCATACAAACTGTCAGAATAGTGACGTCACGTGAAATTTCAACTCAATATATCGCCGTTATTTTTTGATTACGTAAAAAAAGAAAAAATACGCATCCAATATTTTTTAATAATCTACAAGACGGACTAAAAAATATAAAAATTAGTCAACATGCCCATTGTATGTAACAACTATGCATCGTATGTGTACCATAGATATTTATGCAACATCACAAATCGTACAACTTGTCGCGTTGAGTGGACGCCACTGCGGATTTCGTGAGGAGAATAAAAATCATTGCTATGCTCCAATAAACCGATCGGTTGGCCAACCGGTCGGCTTGCGTCGGGCGACATTTCGAAACGACCCTCACAATAAAACAATGACAATTATTAACCGCCGACCAAACAGTCGATTCGTCCGGCGGCAAATTTGCAAAGCGACGCTCAAACAACGACCGCCGGACGATTATCGATCTTATTTGTTAAACGAACGCTGCGTTTCAATTAAAAATCGCATGTAAAATTATTTGTGATAAGCGCTTCAAGTGAAATGAAACCGTGCACGCAAAAGTGAGTGAGTGCAAATCAATAAAATCGATTGCCTTTTGGAGTACCTACCGGACTCGAGACGAATCGATTCACCCCGATATAATCGCGAACGATTGGCAAATGACTAGTTATTGTTTCAATATTATGGCGACGGCCATCGATGGCGACAAACGAAGCGGTTAATTATGATCTAGTTTGTTAATTTTCTTTCGAGTTACAGCCAAGATTTAAGGTCATATAAGTATTAGTATACCTATCCTGCTTAAGTTTCTCATCCTGACAACAGCTAGGTATATATTGTCGATCCGATTGGTAGGTCAGGTTTATAGGTCATCATGCCTGCGCGCTAATCAAGGGGTTCCGGGTTCGATTCCCGGTGGGGGTGGACTTTGTGTGATGAACACAGGGTTCCATTTTCCAGTCTGGGCGTGTATATATATATCTGTATTAAAATATATATGTTATATTATGTAGTATAAACCACGTTTGCTTGGTTTCAACGACACAAGCTTATAGCTTAGTGTGGGATCAAGTAGATCTGTGTGCTGTGAAGTGGATTATTATTATTATTATATATTCAGTTATATTAAACCAGACATTTTTAAAATTAAATTCGAATTGCAATCATCTTCATAAATAGTATGCAGCAAAGTCATTATTCATGTCTGATTGTGTGTCTCGTATCTCTTAACTACGTAAGGTAGGTATTTTGACGCAAGTTTCACTATTTAAAACGTTTTGAAAGTTTTACAAAACTTTTGTCAAAAAAATATTCGGAGATCCTGTGGGTATTCCAAAAATGACGGAGAATAGCAAGTGACATCATTGTTTCAAAGGTCAGTCAAAGCTGCTTGTCTGCAGTTAATTTAGTTGAAGTTTTATGATATTACAGTTCTGTAGAAAATAACATTACCTATCTACTATATTAAATATCTAATTAATAATTTTAATATCGAAATAACAATTTTTATTACAATAATCGTGTAATAATAATAATACAATTATAACTATGCGATCATAACGTTCTGCATTTATTAAGAAAAAATAACTATATAACGGACGCCGCTGAAAGCCTTAAAGGTTATAAATATGAAATTTTAATATATTTAACTGCTATTAGTAATTACAAATTCGCTAAACTACAATCGAACTCAATATCAGTTCCGAACATAATCAATTTGATATAATAAAATTACCTGTACTAATTATTTTCTATCATAGATATGGCAACACTTAAAACGAGGCAGTGTTGGCAATTGCCTTGGACCGGCAGCCCAATTAATTAAGAAACCATTAAAAAAAAAAAAAACAGTCACGTTGTTCCCTTTGAACTGTAAAGTATTCGAGTGACAAATTGCATTCGGCGGCGGCTTCTTTAGCCGCTGTGGTTCCGCAGTCCACCGCACAATGGCGACGGCGGCGCTCCATATGCCGATTGTCTCCACACAATGCCCGATTACACACACACGCTGTATATAATTCTCTCCAGTTGCGATGATTTATTGCGCGCCGGTTACGAAACGTAACCAGTCTCGTAGTTTTTAACCTGAATATCTTTTTCCGTTCAACGTCCGTTCGCGTGCGTTACCGCAATTTGAATGTGCTCCAAATTTGAATATAATTCGCGTCGGACGGAGCGAGGCGGCGCGCGGTCGTGCGACTTTTGTCGTCTATCCGATAGTTTATCGGACTGTGATCGTGTTATGGTTCACGTGTTGTTTGTTTTGTCATTATGGCCAGTGTAGAATAAACAGATTGCTGACGTCTCTTTTTTTTTAGATGCGGAAGAGCGACTAAAAATGACAGCAGATAAAACAAAAATTTCAATAGTACATTGTTATCCTAGGGGTGAAAGTAACTTATTTAGTCCCGAGACGGGGTTTGGCGCCCGAGCGTAGCGAGGGCGCCAATAGATCGAGGGACCAATAAGTCTTTCTCCCGAGGGTAACACTGTGCTTTTCATTACGAATGCAAGGAAAGTCAAAATAAAAATAGGAATTAGCTAAAGAAAAAAATGAGTGAATTTTATTTTACATAAATCAACCATTAGGTGTGCTACTGGCCAGTAAGTATGCCCCCTATGACATAAAAAAAAACTTGAGTTTCTGCAGTATCCAGCTGTCAGTTGAAAGCGATTCTCCCTAGGGCTGAAAAGGGTTACTTTCAACCCGCTTCTCAGGCAACTTCAGACCTACTTTCCGAGTATGAGTAATGAAAAATATTTTTTACTCCTTTCTCCTCCGAAAGTGTTGAGTTGAAGATGAAACTACTGTGAATTATCTATTTTGAAGTATCTGTTATCGGGATCGGGAACCCTCTAATATAGTAATCGGTCATAAGCTACTTGCTATACGTGCATAAGCGTATACAAACAAACCGACACACCAAAAAACTCTGCACTCAAATTCGCATGAATTTTTCCTTCTTAATTCGAGAATCTGGATGAGATTAGGTATTAGATGTTTTTTTTTTGAGTTGATGAGCGCCTTGGCACCCCCTTTCTGGCTAACATTAAAACATAAAGCTGCCATAGGTCAAGCGTCGCGGAAACTGGCCGGTAAGTCGCTCTTCTTCGTGTGTTGTCTCAGTTGTTTTTTTTTCTCTATTTCGAATTACGCAATAATTGGAGCAGCGGCGGGTCGTGTTCACACGTTTTTGCCGAAGACAAACGATCGACATCAATCACGCAGGCTATTACGACGCTCGTTTGACCAAGTGTAGCTGTGCTCTGCGCAGGAGTGTTTTTTATATGTTCCGAGCCCTTTGACGCTGGACTCTCCGCTTCTAGATCTAATTTAAATTGCCGCCTCTCTTACGCTTTCTTTTACAGGTAGGTAAATCAACTAAAGCGGCCCGTTTTATTTCTCTCCGAGTACGGTCATTTGCGAGAGTACCTATTAAAAAAAAAAACGAGTTTGCACAGTAAAATAAGTGATTTTATTCGAACTAAAATGGATATGTTGTGATATATAATATATTTACTCTACATGTGAAAGAACGCAATTCTGATCGTGCTCTAGATTTTCAATCTACGTACAGACAGGCACATATCTTAATATATATAAATCATGTGTCACGTTGTTTGTCCGCGATGGACTCCGAAACTACTGAACGGAATTTGATAAAATTTTGTAACCGTTTATAATATGGTCCAACTTAAAAGATAGGATAGTTTTTATCCCTAAATTCCCGCGGGAACTGATAACTACTGTCGGGGTACAAAGAAGGATATAGAGTACTATTTCCCGCAACCTCCGCGGGAACTCCGAAATTACCGCGGATGAAATCGCGGGGGACAGCTAGTAGTCTATAATTTCTTCTTAAAATGAAAAATAAAACTACTACTGATACTCTTAACCTAAAACTACTACTATGAATAAAAAAAAAAACATAAAAAATGGGCTTTGATTGTACGACAGGATCGCCACCACTGTAACATAACTTTAAATAATACTAAATCATTGATACGTATATGTATATCTAGAATAATTAATTTTGTCAGTAATGTCGAATGCGCGTTGAAGCGTAGTCGACACAGAAGCGTTGCGCTTGTCTCGTTAGTCGATAGTTTGACGATAAAGACAATAGGCATGTTGACAAATTTTTATTTTTTAGTCCGTCTTGTAGATTATTAAAAAAATATTGGACACGTATTTTTTCTTTTTTTACGTAATCAAAAAATAACGGCGATACCTATATTGAGTTGAAATTTCGCGTGACGTCACTATTCTGACAGTTTGTATGGCGGTTTTAGCGGTTAGTGACGTCACGACCCCCTCACGCTAAACTTTAATGCGCTTTATCTCTGCATATTTTAATTTATTTGAAAAAGCAAAAAATACGTGTCTTTTTTTTGTTTTTCTAACTGACGAACTAATTAGAATTTTGATTTTCAAAAGTAGTCAACATCCCCATTCTAAATCGAAGAGAATCCTTTAACTAATCTGGTTCATATCATGAAATTTTCTATACACGTTATCAGGAGTACAGAGAAGATAGACATAGGGCACTTTCTATCCCGGAATTCTCGCGGTAACTTCGAATTTAACGCCGGTGAAATCTCAAGAAATTTTGAATACTGATTGTAAGGGGTACAGGAAAGGACATAGGATACTTTCAACTTTGTATCCCAGAATTCCTGCAGGACCTCGGTAATTTCCACGGGTGAAACCGCGAGGAACAGCTAGTAATATAGTAAAGGAAACATTTCGCATCCATTCTTAGAGATATTGCCAAATAAAGTTACGTTTATTATAGGTTGATCCTTTGTCTGTTACGATGCACAACTGTACAAAATGTCAAAAGGGATATAAATCTGCGCCCTTATTCACTATGACCATAACACGGCGCATTAAAATAACGCGCCACAAAAATGTCTTTCCCTCGTAATCAAAGAAGTTTCACTTCAAAAAAACATAAAGTCAGAGTCAAAGTCAAATCCTTTATTCAAATTTGGCCCATAATGTGACTCTTTTTGACGTCAATATAATTACAGTTATTGTGACAGCACCCATAAAATATCCGAAACAACTGAACGGATTTTGATAAAATTTTGTAAACATTTATAATATGGTCCAACTTAAAAGATAGGATAGTTTTTATCCCGGAATTCCCCCGGGAACTCCGGATTTAATGCGGGGAACAGCTAATCACCGTAAACTACTGTCAGGGGTACAAAGAAGGACGTAGAGTACTTTTCCCGGAATTGCCGCGGGAACTCCGAAATTACCGCGGTTGAAATCGCGGGGGACAGCTAGTAGAATAATAATTTCTAATATTTGGGCACCTGGAAGTCCTGGAACATTTGGGATTGCGTTTTTGGGACGCGCGTTACGGGCAAGAAATGTTGTTGGTCATAGTGAATAAGGGCCTCGATGTATTACGTCCATCCGTAATGAGCTATATCGATCGTTGTTCACGATCCTTGTTTCGTTCGGTCTATTTGTAAATCTTTATCAACAATATTATTTAGGTCGAACGGTAGGTACAGTCAGTAACAGAAATATACACTTTTGACAGTCGTCGAACTCTATACCTACTCGTACTTACTGCAATAACATTTAACAACTCTCAAAGTGATTACATATTTTTGATGCTCACTGTACAGTAAGTTTATTTTTTAAAGTACGTATACCTATGCACTGGAGCAAACCGTCGAGTTGTACAATATCGAGTTTACTTAACAAGATACACATATAACTTGATCACCAGATTACTAACGAAGTAATGTGCGGCTATAATTATATAGAGTTAAAATTTAATAAATTAACACTTAAGGAGTACTTAAGTGATATTTTAAATGTTATTTGTATTTTTCAGGAATAAATAATAAAAATTACATAATTTCGGCTAAGAAAGCAATCCTCCTGGATAGAGGGCTAATAAGTAGGTATATGTAAGTAATGAAACTGTTTTACTATAATGTCTATATTGTAATTGTGATTTTTATATACATACTAGCTGTGCCCCGCGGTTTCACCCGCGGTAATTTCGGAGTTCCCGCGGAGGTTGCCGGAAAAAAGTACTCTATGTCCTTCAGTTCCCGAGGGAATTCCGGGATAAAAACTATCCTATCTTTTGAGCTGGACCATATTATAAAGGGTTGCAAAATTTTATCAAAATCCGTTCAGTAGTTTCGGAGCCCATCGCGGACAAACAACGTGACACGTGATTTATATATATTAGATTTAGATGTTGGATTCAATCACGCATAAAATCGGGTGAAGGGATTGGGATAAATATTCGTTATAAACAGTTCCCGAAGGAATCCCGAAAATGTCAATGAATCTAAGAGCTAGCCACTGATATTTGGACGCAGATAAGCAATAACATGTTAACCCACAAAACAAAGTTATTGATTCAGAACGATTTATTGAGAGTTAGAGAACGTTTTTTAATTATGTGTTTACCTTATTACATTGTTTAAATATGTAACTAAATATTGAACATAAAAATGTTGAAACAAAATGGCGCTATAATTTTAAAACTTTAATTTACTCAAAATTTCTCCAGTGTGGGTTAACACACTATTGCTTATCTATGTCCATTTGTAGTACATTGCATTCGAGTCTCTATATCTTTAGAATCGTAATGACAAAATATCGCAGCCACTTATTACAGTGATTCTACAATTTTATGAATAATTAAGATTGTTTATGCCAGCGCTAGTTTTATTATCTGATCAGTAGAATATATATGAATAACATTATTTAATGGTGATAATGTGAGAAACATTAAATATTACTCAGAAGCAAATAGTGATGGGGATATAAAGTAACTGACTGCACTAAGACTAAGACAATTGACCTGACCTTTCCCAATCGTCTCATATTATTACGAGACGGTCTTCAGTCGACAATTTCCTATATTTCGTCTTCGCTCATTTTCCGGCGGCTGGGCTTAATTCTGCTGTAACCACATCGGTTTCGACACTTCGTTTCCGAGCCGAACACCATGACTGATTTACGGTTTTTTTTTCTATGTATATAGTCTATTTCAATATTGAATCAGCACTCCTTAGTCACTACTTGTGGTTTTGAACAAATTATGTTCTTTATATTTTAAAGCAATTAATACTTTTCTGGGTATCCGAATTTGTGGACGGTTAAATGTAGCAAAAGAAAAAAAAGGGAAGTGTAGGTACTGTTTTAATGAATTAAAGAAAAAGACAGAAAAATGAAAATTTCAATATGTAGGTTGATCTCGCTATTTCCCAACAATGATTTTCAATACGAAACCCTTCAAACAGAATACGTGGGCGTCCAAGTAAAAGTCAATTGATAGTAAGGATTGAAAAAATATTCAAAAACTAGCACGGTTTTTTTTTTAAATTTGAATCAAATTCAAATTAGACGCTTAGATAACCCGGTCAATGTTACAGTGGATGACGTAACAACTGTCAGTTGGTCAACGCTCTCCGGGCCCCCTTGCGTCCTGCGACCACCTCCATCCCACTTGCACAAGACGTCCGCTCCATTGTCAAGTAGATATATACCAGTAATGGTCCACTTGCCATGGTACAAATTGTACTTTGTGCAACTTAGTCATTTTTAGTTGTAGGCAATACAGTGAAACTGGAAATATTTTGTTCACAATCAGCAATAGGATCTATTTTAATAGTTTTTACCCAAAAATAGGTATTTTTCGGTCAGTTTCAGTCAGTTTCTTCCTTTCCTTTTGAGGTATGGTCTTGTAATTAGCTGTAATTAAGATTCTTGGGTGGTTCTAACGAAATAATTTCAAATCCGGATTTGATTCATCAACGATTTCGATCAAATTAGCAGCAATTATTCCACATAATAAAGAACATAAGAGAAATCTACAAAAAAAAAACTCCGCATTTGTACAAAAAAAAAATACGTTATCGTAACGTTCCTAATGCGTGTTGCTCGAATTATCGGCGTGGATCTCCCGGACATCGAATCGATACTAACATAATTCAAAATTAATCGATCTAGCGTTTCTATTTCATTGCAATGCGCCATTGACAGATTTATATACGGCCCTCGGATGTATCGAGTTAGAATCGGAACAGAATCGATTATTATTAGCAACCTACTCAACCGTGTATAGAACAGTTATCGTCGATTTTACCTATATAAATTAAACGAATGAACATTACTGTTTGTCTATGATATCTTAATTTAATTTGTTTTGCAACTTACGAACTTGGTTTTGACAGTAATTTATTATTTCGGAATACTTAATCTGAATGTAACATCAGTTCTGGAGGTGGTGTTGTGAGTGTTGTGACATTAATTCGCGATTAAAATGATTTCTTATATTTTTAAACTCAACCTTGGCCGGATGACAGAAGTATGTAGATTTTATCAAATTTACACTTTCTAATTACAATTCTTAAATTCCGTGCGTATAAAAGTTGTCTGGAGGAGATTGCTCTGAAGCGATCACGCCGCTTTTGTATCGCGGCCTATGGGCAAAGTTTGCTATTCCATATACGTCGTCTTTTAAATGTCTTCAAAACAAAAAGGAAATAAAAGATCGATACAGTAAAGACGATTATGAAAATAGCGCAAAAATTCCATAGCTTAGGTACTCCGCCTGCGCCCCCTCCAAATTTTACAAATTATTTTCCAAATTATTCTTGGTGAGTGTATTATCTAATACGTAAACACCAAGCAAAGCCAGTTAACGGAATGATGGTTGATGTGCAGTTTATTGAATTAGTAAAAAAAATATAACCTAATACTTCCTTCAATCGGGCGAGCATTAATGATGCGTTCTGTTCTATTTGTTTAAACTTGTAAGGTACCTACCTTCGTAATTAAAATAATTTATTATTTCATAATAGGAATTACAAATCATGAAAAAAACACATATTTGTGACTGCAGCTACCGATCAGCCGCCATTTTGTGTATCCTGAACTAAGCAATTGGTTCTAGCTAGAAAATCACGTGTTTAGCTGAGGGAGCAAACCTAAACGTAGAATAAAAAAGAAAAAGAAAAATCTTCTACCTATTTTACATGTTCAAAAGTTTTTCTTACCTTACAACCCTCACAGGTGAAAGCACCAAAATGGAAGCCAGCCGCCGGTTCCCCACACACTTTACACTTTTGGTTCATCTGCAAACAAATATTTGTAAAGTTAATTATGAAGTCATGGTCCTTTAATATACAATATTAAATTTTATTGAAATATATCTTTAAAAGTTAGGTAGGAAAACTAAGATAAAGAATAGATAGGTATACTTGGAGTAGGCGAACTCAACAGAATCTAATCAGATGTTATTAAATACTAATTATAGCTGTTATAAAACTAGATTACAAGATTTTAAACTGGTCTGTTTTTTTTAAAAAATACCATTTATAGCCGTCGATTATATAGTTTCAAAGATAACACGGAAGTCTCTATTAGTTATTCAGAAGTCAAAATTAGAACATTTTTTATTGGAAGTCTTTTATATTATGTTAATATTTGTAGAAGTGATTTAAAATTAGAATAACAAAAAAAAGTCTGCAATTTAAATTGGATTTAGAACAGAAGAAAAAAATACTAAAAAAAATAAACTAACGATATATTGTAGCGCTTATCGCCCGTTACAAATGAACACTGAAAACTGAAAAACCGCTTCAGAAACCCAATTCACTATTAATATGCCGTGACGGAGATAGACCATTTTCCAATCAGTCATTTAGTTGTTAATTTCGAGGACCACGGCGCATGTTATTGAACGCGTACGCATAATGCGATAAAACTACGAGAAATAGTTAACCAACGAGTGTGATAGATCGATATCACACCGAATGCATCGATTTTATTTTCTTTCTTTAGTATTTCAATTGGAGTGACGTCAGCGATATACCCGTAAAATTAAAGTTGGTTTTGTATGATTCAGCTACCTAATGGGGTCATTTTTAAAGTTTTTGGTGCATAGTATTAATATTCAAAACAGTAGGTATCTCCAGTTTTCTGGGCGTTGATTTGTCCTGACTTATAGACACGTCCGACTGAAACTTCTGAAGCTACCTACAAACAAGAAATTTGGAACATACCTTTTCTTTAAGAATGTAGGCCTAATAAGTTTTTTTTGTAATTCAATACCTAGAGCATTGAAAGTTACTCTCTATTTTCGAATTAGTCACGGAAATTGGTATTTCAACTCGTCTTTCAATACAAACTAGCTACTTTCCGGGAATTCGCTCGGGAATTCTTAAAATTATCCTATCTAGCGAGGCACAACATGTAAAAGTTTCATTAAAATCGCTTCAGTAGTTTCGGAGATTAACGTGGATAGACATTATGATACGATTTTATTTAGTTAGTATTCATATACATTTGAATTAAAATCGTGCGGTATCTAGTATACCACTAGAAAAAAAATTTAAACTGCGTTCAACAAGTTCGAGTCGTATTAATAGGAAAACTTAATAAATTCAATTTAATATTATATCTACGCATCCAGATCTTTGTTATAGATAACTGAACGTTCTTAAAATATAGAATGTTAATGAAGAGAAATGCTCATAAACATATTCGAAATTAATTTTCTCAATACGACACACAATAGTTCCAAACGAAAACTGGTAAACGGATACCTACAATATATTATATTATTGTGATGTAAAAACATTGATAAGATCAAAGAATTATGTTTCATGTGTTATAGGAGTAAGAAATAGGCATATCAAGTAGCTAAATAGTCTTAAATGACAGTTTTGACGAGTTTTTCTAACTCTATGAACCTTGTCGTTCGCTTTTTCTAACTACATTTTCTTCCAAAATATTTTATAGTTTGTTGGAAATGATTAATAGGTAATTAAAATTCGTTTAGTTTTTGCTATTATTCTGTAGGTGATTGCTAATTGTTGTCCGCGGCTCCTCTCGCATTGGTATTCTGTGTTGTTAGCGTTAGTAATTAGTAAAAGATTCTCAACTCCAAACGAACGTAGTACGTATGTTTGAAGTTGAAAATCTTCACTCTCCTTTGCGATAAAACAATTTTTTTTTCTGATAAATTACTCGTATATTCAAAAAAACAATGTAAATTTTGTTGAATTTGCATGATGCGCTTACAAAAACAAAAAAATTATCGTTTTTGTTTCGGCTAAAATTATTTGTCTCCAGTAGGTAGGTAGGTACGGCCTTGCTTTTAGTTTATTACACACAATTAGTATATTAATAAGATAATATTATGACTGCTCATAATTCTCTAGCTAGTTTTTTGTCGCAGGAAAATTTCTGAAATCGTTAAAAAGTAACCAGATTTTCTTATATATTGCATTAAAATAGAATAACTTATATGAAAATTTATAAAAATGAACAAGCTAGATGATTTTTTTTAAATAATCGTGTAGTATATTATTATTTGCAGTATTCTTAGTTGTTGAAGTTAATCTCACAGTATCGTAATTATAAACTTTGCTTATCAAATATCGCGATCCCGATTAAAGTCACCGGTAAAGTCCGTACGAAATACGCGAGCCGGGCGCCGAGTAAATCACGCAGCGTGGGGCCGGCCCGCGCCGCTTATCGCTCCGCTCATCGGCCCGCCGCCCGCTCTAAATTAGACCCGACATGGTTCCTTACAAGCCACAGTCTTGTTTTTAAACGAGATACAACCTCCGGCCCGATGATTTGTCGCCCGAACGATACCACCACCGATACCTACACGCAAAGTTTTGTAATTTCAAAAGACATATCCGACGCGTCGTTAAACGTTGAATGTTATTACGACGATTTCAGTGGCTTTTATGCACAATTCCGAAGTATTTAAATTGATAAATTCAATGTTAAATGTGCTCATTAAGATTCCGTGTCAACTTTTATTTTTGATTTATGTTTGTGTTGGTAAAAAAAGAGATATTATACCTATCCTTCGAATCAACGTTAAAAAGGGTCGTTGTTCTTGCTTTTTTAACCGACTTCCGAAAAGGAGGAGGTTCTAAATTCGACTGTATTTTTTGTATGTTTGTTATGCTATTACTCGAAGACGGCTGGATCGATTTGAAAAATTCTTTTTTGTTTGAAAGGGTATACTCCCAAGGTAGTCACATTGTCATGAAGTCACAATCTGATGATGGGATCTTGGAGAAATCGACGGAACTCTTCAAATATTAAAGGCAAAGTATAGCGATTTCAGTAGATAAATTGTCACTTTATAAAACAATCCACTTAAAAGCGAAAAATAAATTAAATTTTAACAAAATAATTAAAACCGACTTCATAACACACAAAAATGCACTACACTAAAAAGTTAAAAATGACCTACGTATGTGCTACCTATTGATCGTTTCGAAGTCGGTGCCAAGGCAAAGAGGTAATAAGTAGGTAGATAGACTAAGTCCGCTCCCATCACATTGCAGACACGAGTGGGCTTGGCACCGACTTCAAAACGATTAGTACAGTGATCAGCACATACCTACGTAGATTATTTTAAAAAATTTAGTGTAGTGCATTTTTGTGTGTTTTGAAGTCGCTTTTAATCTTTTGTGTAAATATTCGAAATTGAGGTTCTCTTACATAGTCTGCTACTGGGGATTTCGCATTGGACGCTAATGGCAACAGAATGTCCGTATGTGGTAGATTTGGAACAAAAAATACACTGCAACGGTAGGTAGGTAGGTATGTCCCATGTTAATAAAACACCCATTCGAGCATAATATAACTCGACGCAACAGAATCGATTCTTTTGCCCCTGCGACTTAATTAATTTGTCAGTCGCGAGTATCTTTGTTAGAGCTGTGCTTTGGATGTTGCCTGTTTAATCAACAACTGGTTTTAAGCCTTAATATTGGGGTGGTAGAATGAAGATTTGTTCAACAAATTCTTAACGTCAGAAATTCTTGAGTCGTATGAACAATGCATTCGTGACAAGATCGGTTAAATTTTTACGTAACCGAAACGGTTGTCGCTTCAATGTTGAGAGTTGTATCTCGTTTGCAATCTGGACGTGAGATTAACATATTAATTGCTTAATATTTCACTGAAGTGCAGGTCGAATATGAGAGAGAACTCGGCAAAAATATTTTTACTCGTGTCTACATTATCGTGATTATGATTATGCAGTCTAATAAATGAATGAATGACCTACCTACCTATTTATTTTGTTGGTTCTAAATGAGGTGTCAGCAATCGGTCGTCTAGAGTCTAGACTATAAAATGATATGGATTCAATTTTGCCTGATTAAAAATTTACTTTCTTTAAATTTTAGCACTTTCTATATTGAAACAGCTATAGATCCGGTCCGGGTTATCAGATGACTATTATAATATAATGATATAATAATAATAACAATTAAATCAATTATTTCATACATCACAAATCAGTTACCGCCTCACATCCTAGTGCTTACGATCGGCGATAACCGTTAACTTTTACGATAATCGAGCTTTTTTTAATCAAAAATATATTAACACATAATCGATTCCACTAATCCGTATCGATTGCTACTGTGCCCGATAAAATCTACTATCACCACTCGCTGGTACGATACATTACATATATCAATCGAGAAATGATCTAACGCCCATTCTATGGGAATGGAAATTGAAACAACGAAAGCGAAGTACAAAATTGACCCGTCGACCGTCCGAGCACGGCTCTCGAGGCCGACAATCACAGATCAAACTATATTTTACTAGTTCGATGAGTGATCGTTGAGTCGGGCGCGCCGTGTGAAATGTGCTCCGTGGCCTGTCATTTGTCGGCGACCGACATTATGGGTGTAAGTCGACAACTTCACCGACCTGCGTGGGAACGGCCCGCCGGTCCCGGCGACTCTGTAGCGGAAACCGCGCCGCGCCGGGCGAAGGGTTAACTAGTACGGCAATTTGCGCCGTTGCATTCGTAGGTACACTAATTAATGTGAATAAAATATAATTTAGTATCTAATAGAAATTTGAAATTTCCTATATCAATACCTATTACCAACTAATATTTGAAATGCAACATTTTGTGTGAGTGTGTGTGTGTGTGTGTCGTGTATGTGTATCTAGAAAACAGCTGGCCGAATTTTTGGAATATGAAATATGACGTAGGGTATTTTTAATGGCGACATATTATAGAGTTTTGCAAAAGCAAAAAAAGAGCATCTTAAATTTTTAATTACTTCTTTTTAACACCATTTTCATGTTATTAGATTTTATAAACTTAATACATAGAAGTAGATAGATAGATAACTCTTTACTGTACACCAAACTAAAAAAAAAGTATTTACAAATTTTCTTACATTCAACTTAAATATATACGAAAAGGCGGCCTTTTCGTATACATTTAAGTACAACCTTTGAGTGAACAGATTTATAAGAGAGAGGAAATTAGATAGGTAGGTAGAAATTACATAATAATATATTAGATAAAATACATAATGTGATTAAACCTATGCAATTTCAAACTTCGTTGTTAAAGTAAGAATATCAACATCACAAATATTGTATTCAGAAATTAAATGGAATCTGTCACCGTCGATATAAAACAGAAGTGAGGTTAGATTTCGGAAGATCTCTTACATAACTCCTACGTGAATTTCGAATAACTAAGTAGGTTTACCCACCCATTCTTCACTTCCTAATTGCTGTATTAAATGGTTTCGAAAAGTCGTAATCTGAGATACGATCCCGGTGATAAATCTTACATATTATGTTCATTGATGGTATTAAAAAAAATGTTGACATGTCCTGTCAAATCATAGTCTTTAATACAGCATAGATACGACGGATCGTAGATTAGGCCGTGATCCGAGGTTGGAGCGAGCGCGGCGCTATATTTTGACATTTGCCCGTCGCAAGCGAGTCTGCGCGCGCGCACACCTATTCCGACACCAGTATCTAGGTACTGAGTAGCGATTAAGATCAGCGAGACAGATAATCTCACATCCGCTGTGTAGAGATGTTTTTTTATGAATTTTATTTCATTCATAAAATTGCTTTAATTATTGGACTGTTTTGTTGAGTTTCCTACAAAAAAACTTGTTGAAATACAATCTAAAGGGATTTATAGCCATATCTGGTGGGTTTCCTAAAATTCCTCACCTTGCTTATCGGTCTATAGTTCGCTGAGATAAATCAAATAATAGTAGTTTTTAAAAATTTATAGATTTTTCTTTAAACTCTTTAAATTCTCAACTTAGCTGTCCGTATTATAATGGGATTCCCTCAGAAATTAAAAAAGGTACCAAATTGCTTTATATTGAAGATGTGAGAAACAAACAAATAAACACGCTTTTCAAAGTTTGTAAGAAAGAGCAGATATCGCATTTCGATTACTAAGTTTTCTTCGCCGTTTTGCAAACCTCCTTGCCAAATTTTATCGAAATCTTTTCAGCAGATTAGGTGTTAAAAGGTTACTATATAAGGTACTTTCGCATTTCTCTTACATGTACTGGCGAGTCTCTTTTCTTTCTTTCATTTACGAGTATAATTATATCGATTTATCGATTATAATATCGATTGGTTTGGGAATAAACCAGTTATAGCTAGCCAGGGTTGGGACCGTAGATGGTTCTCACAAGCCTGCTTGCAAAGTGTACCGATGTGGTCCATAAGTGAGCGCGTCGAATGCGTAATGGCGCGGGAACCGCTCCGGCGCAGACGGGCGCGTACCGTGCGCATGCGCAGCCAACGGTCCTACGTCTTGGACTTAAAACTATACATAATATACAGATTAACAACTAAACGTAAATGTGGGTTCCATTTTAAAAAAAAAGTTTTGTCCGATTGCCGATTGTGCAAATAAAAAAAAAATCAGAATATTCGATATAACACAAAAAAAAAAATGTGACGGAAATGACGTATCATATTTCTTAATATAGCCAATAGTCTTACTTCAAATACGAAAAATAAACGAAATTGTGAAGAAACGTCACGGCTGATGACAATAATAACTAAAAGCAATTAAATACAGCTCCATTTATGATAACTGAACCAAAAAGGATTTATGTAGAACCAGAGTTCTTGTCAAGACCAATCAAACGAGCGCCAACTCGATGGGGATGGTAATTACAGAGTTCTCAGGGCCATTTTTCAGCTCCATCATCAGATCAGCTCCATGTCATTATAATATTGCATTGTCATCAAACCACATAGGTACAGAGTTGCATTTCAATACGACAAATTTGAAGTATGTTAAAATTTACTTCAATTTTTTTTTTGTAGAATTTTAAACAATTTTTCATTACTCATACTCGGAAAGTAGGTCTGAAGTTGCCTGAGAAGCGGGTTGAAAGTAACCCTTTTCAGCCCTAGGGAGAATCGCTTTCAACTGACAACTGTCAAATTATTAAAAAAAAAACTAGGTCTATTTTCACATTTCTATTGAACCATGTTTCAACTTTCTATACAGCCAGCGCGATGTAAAATTGAAATAACGTAAAGTTTAAGTAGGTATTAATTAAAATAAAATTCACTCACTTTTTCTTAAGCTAATTCCTATTTATATTTTTTTATTTTCTTTAATAAATACTTAATAATTAAAGAAAATATTTTTTTAGATGCCTTTATTATAATTTAGGTCGCCACAATGTAAATAAAAAATACTGGCTGAATAGCTAGCCGGCCAAAGAAAAAGAAATAGGTGGGAAAGCGTCAAGCGACTATTCGATCTTCACTCATTTTTTCTTTAGCTAATTCCTATTATTATTTTGACTTTCCTTGCATTCGTAATGAAAAGCACAGTGTTATCCTCGGGAGAAAGACTTATTTAGTCCCGAGACGGGGTTTGGCGCCCGAGCGTAGCGAGGGCGCCAATAGATCGATTACTTTCACCCCTAGGATAACAATGTACTATTAATATGTAGCTGTTTTAGATATGGTTTGACATGAAATCTCTCAATTCACATTGAATTTCTATGCGCCCAGTGTTCCCGTAGCGGCGCGAACTCTTGATTTCGTTTTGATAGATGATAATTTGTTATGCTCTCGTGCTTTATGCAGATTGTGTACGCACAGATTTGCTCACAGATCCAGAAGGCTCTACATACATTTTTTTGTGATGTAATTAACGCGAATGAGGTGCGCAAAGAAAGTATATTTTTTTGTACTTAGTTGATATAAAATAGCGCAGGAGGTGAGGTAGGAGGATCAGTAGGAGGATGAGGTAGGTAAATCTACATTGTCACTTGAATACCGCTTCAAATTTCATCAGACAGACAGATCGAAGCTCCAAATTATTTACGTATAGAACTGTTGTTTTTTTTTTATTTTTCTGTCACAAAACTCCTAATCGTCTTGTCTCGTCAATAGGATTGATTGTATCATGACATATTGGCAGTTGTAACTGATTTAATATTTCATACATTAAAACTTTCCTATCAGAGTAAAAGAACCATGAAATCTCATGAACCTTTGTATAAATATATATATTTAGAAAATAGGTATGTTATCTGGTTTGGGTTTTTTTGGTAGCCAGTTAGAAATATTTCTAGCACCTGGCAAATTGTGCTATTCGTTCGTCCACATACTACCTGAATTTTACAAAATAACAGATACATGATAAAAAATGCCGCTGTTTTATATTTTCGGGCATCCAAACACGCTAGATTAGGCTTGATTTAAATTGTGAATTGCAAGCAACCATCACAACGTACTTTCTGTTTTCGGCCTGCCAATGTCGACTATAAATATATTCTATTATATATCTTAGGGTAGAAATGCTTAATGATGCAGCGTTTTACTTTAATCACACAGTAATTATTTATTAAACACCAATCTTAATTTTGGTAGATACAGTTTTTAATTGACAACTGACAACCACAGAGTAGCACAAGTTTATGCTTAACATATTCTAGATCCACGCTTTTTATCATTCATTTGCTGTTGCCCGCGGTTTCATCCGCTCAAATTTCAGAGACCCTGCGGGAATTCCGGAATAAAAGTGCTCTATGTTACTCACGAATACTGTAGCCTATAAGTGAAAGAATATTTTAAATCAGTTGAGCAGTTTTTCAGTTTATCCATTACAAACAAAGTCACTTACTTACAAACTTTACTTCTTTATAATATTAGTGTAAATTACAACGTTTTGTACCCAATTTAACGCTGCGAGAACGCAACTTACTTAGGTACCTTACATGTGTCGAACACAGTACCTTGCTTTTCCGCCACGGAACCAACCACCGTGAAACTTTATGGATCCGATTTATTACAAAACAAGTTAAGCGGTTTTTTCGGCAAATTTTTATGTGTTACGCGGATATGCGTTTTTTTTTGTTAAGTTTTTGCGAATTCAAATTAAGAGCGGTTAAGTTTTAAGGCCAGTATAATATTTACCACGGATATTCAATGTGATATTATACCTATTTATTATTGACTTGAAAGACAGGTCTAAAATAAAAAAATAAACTTTTATTTTAATAGCAGATTAATTACAGTTATAGGTACTTAGTAAATATTTCATCTGATATGTTTTGGACGCATGATAAAAAAAAAACTTAAAGTTCAAAAGCGATATTTTGTTTTTTTCATGTCATTTTTGTTCGAAAATGATAAATATCCAAATTTTTTTGACTACAATACCTCACTCTGTAATTTGTCATTCGAAACGGGCTCACCTTAAAATATTTACAGGGCAAAGGATTCCGTTAGGCGATCGATTATCGATATAAATGAATGATTTATTGTACATAATCGATATAATTCATGCAATCAGCCCCCGGGGTGCCCCGGCTCGCATGTAACACGTCATCCTGACACGCAACTCCTTGACAGGCCGTGACAAATTGTTGTGACAAAATATTTCAACAGTTGTATCAATTGGCTTGCACCAACCCTCGTCAACGATTATGGAATCTCACGAATATTCGTACAAACATAACTTTGCTGCCGAACCAAAATAAGTTGAACTTAATTCTAATAAAAATAAATCTCAAAATGCTTTGAAAAATATTCTCCAATCAGAAAACAGACTTGTAATAACAGGGTTGTGTAACGCAGGAATCGAATGACGTTGCGTTCTCGATTCAAATTTTGGAATTTGAATGAAAGAATTCGCGTTTGGAAATCAAATAACAAGACATTTTTCTTTTTTTCTTTGGCTATGAATGGAACGGTCTCTCTCATTCGTCAGATGACTCGTCATTTGTGAATTAAAACAGATGCGTTCACGTTTAACTTTTGAACTGTAAAATTAGCATTTATTGAGTTTCAAACGAATGTCGAAAACATCTGGCAACACCGAACGATTGTTCATCAAAAAATTACTCATTTCTATAGCACAATACTTAAATCCTTATGAATATACAAATTACATTTCTATCTGTCACATGTCACATGTTCTAGAAGACAAAAAATATATTCTTTTAACATTTTACCCATGATAATATCGTAATTAACGTTACATTGCAAAAGAACGCAACGTTCATTCAGATGTCATAAGTAATGCATAAAAAAAAAAAAAATTGTAATCGTTCCCAACGGATGAGACAAATCACTAAATGACCGTGAATGCGTGTTAAAATTCTTCCCGGTCGTATATAATAGACTAGATTAGAGCTTTCTACGTCAATTATATTATTGTAAGAACGCCGCCACGACCTTTGGCACACAAATCAAACCGCTGATGACTGGTCAATAGTCAACAGTCAATGGGCACGCACAATGGTATTAAGATAAAATAAATGTGCTTATCAGTTGACCATTTTTTTCTCTCTCAATGTCCGTGTTATAATATGCCTATTGTTTGTCGTAAGCGATACTTTGCACGGCGCTCAGTTGTATCAGGGTTTTATTGGTGCGACTTATTGATGTTAAAAATGATATTGTTAAGAGAAGTATCTCACTGGACTGATTAAAAAAATCTTTCACTTATAGGAAGCTACAGTGTTTCTAAGTCGCAGAGATTTCGAAGAAAAAAAGGAAACTTTTATTCCGGAATATCCACGGGAACTTCAAAATCAACGCGAGTAAAATCGTGGGGAATCGATTAGTTTAATATAATTATGTAGTTACTTAAAACTAGTGCACTTGCTCCAAACCGCAAAATATTTAGGTATTGACTAAGTACTATACATTAGTTGTCCCAACAGTTTAATAAATATAGTATGTAGAAAGAAAATTCTCAAAGATACCGTTCACACTGGTTATCTGTTTGCCGGTCGACTCTTAGCTGCTCACTCTCTCAGTCGCAATTCTTCGACTCAAAAATTCAAACACAAATAACTCTCAAAACTATGCTCGACTTTTAATTTCGTTCGTTTATCCACGTTTTTACCGAGACTATTTTGTCGTGCGACTAGTCGCATCAGCGAAACCGCATACTAAAAGTGCGAGCACTTATTGCTTAGTCACCTCGCCTACTTCCCATGACAACCGGCGAGCTGCGTCCCCCGCCCGAGTTTCGAATCCAGCGCCTTTGTAGATCAATTATTCACTATCGTGCGATTTATCGTTGTAAACCAAACGGCATTTTGATATGAGATTGGGTCGAATTCGCTAACATTTCGACTGGTCGGTTCATTCCAATATGGACTCGGTAGGTACGACTAGTTAGAACATATTATGTTATGGAATCCTTGAGAAGATGTGTCAAAAGAGGAAGACCACCTCAGAAATAGAGGACGTCCTCAAAAATATCGTAGAAAATGGAGTTCCTTCCAGAAGGCAGTTGTAAGCTTATGTATGTCTGTATGTAAAACAAATTCATGAATATTCATTAGAAAAAAAGAACAGCAACGTACGCTGTGTCCTTACAATAGCGCCCGTTGGACGTAATCGATTCATATTCGAATACAATGTATCGATACCTACGCTCGGATCGAATCGAGAACCGAAACGAGCGTGCACCTCATTAATATTGCCGCTAATTAGGTATTGTCATTTTTCTAAGTAGGTGACTTCGGTTCGGTAACTTCCTGTTACGTAACCGTTAACTTAATTCTTAATTTCATATTATGCCTTTGGTAGCGCCAGTAAACGTTTATTTGTGTTTTTTATTTATTATTTTTAAACACTCGTCGGTTAACTATTATAATAAAACCGATGTTTGTTTCATCGTATATTTTGAGGGTCAATATGTACCTTAATTCGGCGCTTTCCTTCCTCTATGTGTGAACCACGGCTCAGTGGACAGAGTTACTGGCACATAAGAAAGCCTTTTTATTATTTGTCAAGATTGGTTTAAATTTGTTTGGAACGCGTGTGAAAATTTATTGATTTTGTCTGGATTCTATTCTGTTCTGTGATTTTGAATTGAAGAACCTCGCCCTCCGGATGAGGAGCGATTTTTATTTTATTATGTTATTTTCCTTCATCATCTTTCTGAATATTTAAACAATACAGCAGCTGCTCCGCGTGTGTTTATTTGTGGACATTTACCTATCGTGCCGTGGTTCCTGAAGGACCTCTCGCAGTGTCCGTGGGAGGAAGCCAGGAAGGAGTATTACCCCGGGATTGCGAGGTAACAAGCTTCGTTAATTATTTTATTTAACCGACGAGTGTAAAAGAGACATCCAGGCCGTCCGCATACAGTCCACTATTATTTATCAAAGAGTTGCTGGCGTTGCCAACGACTCCGTTATTTTTCATTCTCCATTTGGTCCATTTTTGGTCCAGCCTTATTTATTGGTTTAGACTTAATAAATCAGACTTAGTATGTAGGTGCATTTTTTTATGATCAAATAAACTGTTTAAGAACCATATCGGAATGATTTTCATATTGTACTATTTTATTTATTATAGTACTATTATTTTATATTAAGAAGAAAAGAGGAGCAGATTGAAATAAACTGCACTATTGTGTTTTATAATCCTCTAAGTTTTAGAAAAATAAAACATTAACACTCGTCTGCCAAAGACCACCCAGTGCAAAGTGACAAATTGAAATTCTATTGCGCAAAAAAAAGAAGGCGCCTGGCGCCATTTTTTGCTGTAGTTGACCTAATAAAATGAACTATTTCCTTACTTAGTTTTAAGTTCTCAGTTTTAACCGTTCGTGTAATTTTGCAACCAAAAAAAAAATCGAAGCCACCAGTTTTCGAACCCTTAAATGGGATATAACATCCCGTTGCAAAACTCCTAACAGTTATCTGAGCGAAAAATAAAATGCTTTCGCAATTGTAAAAAATTGCACGTTAAAAAAGCTCCGAACAATAACTAATTGCAGTTGAACTAAAAAAAAAAGAAAAAGAAAAAGAACACTAAAAAGTTCACCGGCTGGACTACAAAGAGGCGCCGACGTGCGCTTGCGTCGCGAGAAATGCGCAACGAAACAAAAGGTGCGTCGTAAACCAGATCTATTCAGAGAGGAAAGAAAATTTTTGCACTTGTTTTAAAAGTTCTATTGTTGCTATGTGCTATGTAGAATATGTAGATGCATCTCCCAGTGTAACTGTACCTTCTTGCTTGGGTTCTCCATATGTGATTTTACTCGGATTCGAGGTCTTTTAATAAAATTCTTTGTCTGGATTCTATGAACCCGTGATAATTATTTTGAATGAAACAGACAGAGTACCTAATCACTTTTCACCACAGTTGCTTTAAATTTTTAACATTCGAATAAGAAGCCTAGTAAGATTTTCATTGCTATTTTAGGTAATTTTTTCCCATTTTTGTTTCATAAGATGTTAATGTCAACCTCAAACTTAACGGTCACTATTATTTTATTTCTTTTTTGTATAATTAAACATTTATTTGTTCCAGTTTGTGTTAATGAACTAGATCTAAATTTACTTACCGGCGGCATATTTGATCTTACGATGGAAATCGATGGAACTATGCTATTCCTACCCATAGAGATAATAGAGTAGGTTTTTGTACCAATTCAGTATCGAAAGTCTGTATTCATAGCGTACTGAACAGACATAATTCTCAAATAGGTAAATAAATAGATATTTAAAAAACACTCTACATTAACTAGTTCTGAATAGTTTACGTAGGTAATCGTTTAATTCGATTGATGACCAGTAAATTAGCATGATATTACTGTAAATGCAAAATAAAGTAGATATTGTAAAGTAAAATTTATTCCGAACGCCACGCATCGACTCGTTGATAACACCATAAGCTGATGTCAAACTGAATGTCAAATTGCTCTACAATATTGTAATATATTGTAATTGAATAGGTATATAAAACAGCATGGCGTTGCATACATTTAACACAAGCAAACGATTGGCTTGTAGTTATGTCGATCGCCCCGCCTTGAGTTATTTAACGCGACAAGCGAGACGTATAGGTACATATTATAAAATGATACATGATAATATAATACTTTAATATGCCGTAGGTATATGGAGCAATCAGTAACACTTTATCATTGGCACGAGAATGCATTAAACAACTGGCGATATAATACCTAAGCTAGACTTCTGTATTGAATCCATAAATACACAAATACTTACCTACCAAAGATACACAACCAACTACGATTCTCACAAAAATAGCGTTGAAATTGAAATGTAGAGCTAATATCGATTAATTATTGTTTCATAGTTCTTCATTGAACGATGTCGTTGAGTTTAACGAACATCTTTATGTCGTGGGATTTGTGAAATATAATTTACAAGCTGTTCCCTGCGGTTTCACGCGCGTAAATGTTGGAGTTATCGCGAGAATTCCGGCATAAAAAGTACCCTATGTCCTTTTCTGTACTCCTGATAACGTAGGCGGCTTGATTTTATGATCGTTATATTTCAACCATTTACACAAAACTTTCCACATGAGTCACTTTATCTCTCGGTGAAAACTGCATGAAAATCAGTTCAGTAGCTTGCCATTAATAGTATGAGTTTATCGCAAATAGACAAACAGACGTGGCGGAGGACTTTGCTTTATAATAAGTAGTGATCCACCTATCCACCTATAGCGCCCCACAGAAGATTGTAAAAATAGATGTCAAAGATTAAAAACGACAAAGAAAGTTTTATGCAACTCGTTAGTCGTACGTGGAATTTTTTTTTTTTTACAGGTGGTAAAGAGCAAAACACTTGCCTCATCTAATTAAATGGTATATGTGTTAGATAATCGCTTATTATAAAGATGCTATCAGAGTATGAGCTATATTAATAAGCATAATTAATGTTATTTAATGCATTTCGCACTGCGTCAGTCGCCAGTGATCAAGGCGATCGTGTTGTGTTTGCTAGATTATTGGATTGTACGTGGATTAACATCAAATTATGCGTATTACAACGTATGTGAGATATTTATTTATTTCCTAGCTGTTCCCCGCGGTTTCACCCGCGTTTTTCGGAGTTCCCGCGGGAATCCCAGGGAAAAAGTATCCAATGTCCTTCTCTGTACCTCTGACAATGTGTGTGCAAAATTTCATGATGATCTGCTGAGCCGTTAAGGCGTGAAAGCCAAACAGACAGACAGATAGACAGAGTTACTTTCACATTTATAATGTTACATTAGTAAGGATTTATTCTTTATTGCACAGTACGCACAAACGGCGAAGTTAATGTCTTGCGGCATTCTCTTCCAGTTAATCAGATATTGCACAACTATTTCATGTCATCAGGAGCCAATGGCCGGTTGATATAGAGAATAAGTTTTACATTTTCTGTTTCTTTTATATGAGTATCACGCAAAAACTGCTAAACGGGATCGGACAAAATTTTCACAATTACCATATTTTCATCATTTAAAATCCTATGGACGACATAGGCTTTGTTACATCGTCATCGGTGGCACGACCACTGTGGAAGTGCGCTGGCGGAGCCCCCGGGAATAGCTAGTTTTTACTAGTATATTTATGTTTTAAACATTTAATAAATAAATCATAAATAAGGGGCAAGATTTGAAATGTATAAGATACGAGTACGGTAGAGAGCTGTAAGATTAATTCTCAGATCTATAGATCCCAATAGATCCAGATCAGAACGTGCCGTTGCAATGATTCATCTATCTGTCTGCTCGATCGGCCCGCGTGCGATCAATATGGATGCGCGTCGCGCGCGCATTGAAGTGTCAACGCGAGGACGCGTCGAATGCGCCGGCGCACACGGCGGCCATTCCGATTGATAACCACTTTGTCGGGTGCAATAAATTTATGTTATATTGATACGGGCATATCAATATTATTGTACGATGAATATTGACGTACAGTTTTTGTTTGAGGCTTGCCGTTTGAAGGATGGTTGAAAGCACAAGACAGTGTATGAGCATCTACAATCTATTATGAGTAGGTATGTAACGTGTAAGTGTATGAAACTGGATCTGAAACTTCATCTATTTAGTTTTATTTTATTTCGATACTTCACAAATTGAATTATTGAGCCGCCCATTTTGTCAAACAATAATTTTATTGTTTTAATTAAGCATTTGTTACATTTGTATTCTGTTGGCAAATAAATTTATATCTTTCTTTCATGTGTTTTATTGTACGAGGATGTTTATGAGTAGTTATGAAGATCCTTCTTGTTTGTATTTCGGTCTGTTCACTGAGCAAATAATCACTACGTTTTAAGAGTCGGCACTTTCACACTAATCGCTGAACCGATTTATGAAAGCATTTTGTGCCAACCTAAACCTTACCAATGTAGACGCGGTCAGAGGGATTTGGTTAGGTATTCCAAAGTTGGTAAGGAAGTTATTGCATAGATGCATAGTAACTTTTGCTTCGAGGCAGTGTCGATGGGCTGGGTCAGTCCATCAATCAATCAGTTTTTCCATTCAGATATAGGAAGATCAGCTGTTTTATTTTTATTTTTTTATTCATTATTCGAACCTCCTTTCGCCTTAGCGATAACGCTCGAATTTTGAAATCTTCACTGAATTGTCAAAAGAAGTACCAATCAGGATTCTTCACGTTTCCGTAGCAGTGATTTCGTAGCTACGTATGTCGATGAGGCAGTTTTTTTTTTCTATAAATAAAAATGCGGGAAGTCGGTTTTAAATGTATATGAAAAAAAAAAAAAACACTAGGATTTGGTTTTCATATGTATATGAAACGTGTTCCAAATCGAGCCTCAGAATGGCAAGACGTTTGTTTTGCATGGTTTCGCGCAAACATGCTCTTAGCTGTAGACCTTGAGAGTACATACTAATGATATGCTATCAGTTTATTGCCGGCCGCCGGCCACACACCAGCGGTCCTCAACTTTCGGTTTCCGATCTAGCTGCGTGTATATATTTAGTTGGATAATTCGGTTATTAGCAGACGATTGTTGAGTGGGTGGAAGTCTATCCGGGATGCAGTGATGCAAATGTCTAGTGTGTCATTTTATGATGCGGTTTCTTGGTATACAGGATGTTTTATTTTTAATACATATTAAAGTTAGAGGAAAAGATAAATTGTGAATAGATGTGAGTCGGTATATAAAAAAAAACTTAAAAAAGAAATGAAAACAATCCTCGGAATTTTTCTGCTTTCGTCTGTTTGTCTCTCTATGTGTAGGCAAACCACTTTAAGCGTTAATTTTGTTTGATCGCAATCAGTTCTGTATATGAGAAAATATGGCGTATACCAATCTACATATAAATAAATAATCTTTTAAAACATTATACGAGGTTATAATAAACTAGCTTTCTTTTAATTTGGAAGTTCCTGCGGGAACTCCGTTAAATCCTTTCTTAATCCTTCCGTTAAATATCAACCTCCCAAATTAGCTGCAGAGATCAACTACGTTGCGTTTTTATTTATTTGCGAAAGTCGCAAAATTTTCTACAACTGTTGAGAGCACCCTTGAAGAGGCTTTATGTGTGGAATTAACAAGAGGCCCCCTGTATAATTCGACGGTGTGTCACCAGAGTCGGAGCGGTCACGGTGTCCGCCCGCCGCTCGGATGTGAGGCAACTGCGCGGGCGCGGGCGAGGTCGGGGGACAAGTGTTCCAATCATTACCCTGGACACAAACTGCACTTATATATACGCATTCATGACCCCATCGGCCAAGGACGCTTCAGGTTTCCAAATCGATTTCGAAAACAAAAGAGTGCCTGTAATCTATTCCAAACAATTCTCTTGCGATGAACTCCGAACGTGTTTTCAGTTCCTTACTACATATTGTCTATACGAATGTGAATATATTTGTTTGTTACGTTTTCACGCTTTAGCTATTCAACCGAAGATCATGAAATTTTGCATACGCGTTTTCAGGGGTACAGAGAAGGGAACTCCGAAATTAACGCAGGTATTCCTGTTATTAATTATTTAGTTGGATAATAAAATAATCTCTAAATGTAACTCACTAGCGCCACCTACCGTTTACTTTATGTACCAGGAATTTCTTGTCCTCTTTGTCTGTGGTGAAATAAAGTTCAGTTGATTTCAAGACTACTCTGCGTTTTAATAATTCCGAGATAAAAAGTACTCTATGTCCTTTTTTGTACCCCCGACAACGTGTAAGCAAAGTTTCATGGTGATCGATTGAGTAGTTAAAGCGTAAAACCGTAACAAACAAACGAACAAACAACTCAACATTGTTCAAAATATGGCATTTGTTTTGAAATAAATTATTTGAATTTGCACTTTACGCACGATCCATGTGAAACTGTTTCGAGGTTGTGGCAGATATTACGATTAAAAGCTAAAAATGAATAAGCCATAATTTACATGGAGCGGAAACAGATTGAACGTGTCCGTCACGTTTACGTCATCTAAAGCTTTTCGTTTTACTTGTTGTCGTCACCTATTGTACCCTAACATAGGTATCTAACAACAAACCTAACCTAACCTAACATATTGATGTGTTCGCAAATATTAAACAGTTATTTCCTCGACATTACACAAAATACCGGAAATTTACAAACTAACTAATTACGCAATTTGACTATGAGAATAGTATTACGTAGGATTACCGAAGTATAACTCCAAGTTAATAAAATTTTACATTTAGAAAGCCATCATCAAACTTAAGCACAAATTAATATTGAACTCGCCGTAAAATGCAGGAATCAAAATTACTGGTGCTTATTCAACTGCAGCCAGCTTAGGGTTACTGGAGTCAAACTTTCTAGTGCACTTAACACCTGGAGGATCGCGCATCCTTATTCTAATGTTGATAAGATTCAAATTAGTCGAGCGCCCTCGATCGCATCTTCTCGGATGGCACAGACGAAATAGGGTTGTTCGGTTAGATAAATAAGGTTGAGTTTTGATTGCCAGTTTGTAGGATATGATGCTGCTAGTAGAGTACTTTAGTGCACTCTCCGCGGGTCACGGGATGGGACCAACCTTTCACGAGCGGTCGCTCCACAATGGGCGAGGTTTTCTTGTGTTTTACAATTCTATTGATTAACTAGTTGTTCGCCGGGGTTTCACCAGAGTAAGTGTCAAAATTCCCTTAGGGACTCTGACAGAATTAGGCTAAGTGACTCGTTATAACATCAGCTATCTGCCAGTAAAAGTCTCTGCAAAATCGATCCAACCGTTTCGAAGATTAGCCGGATCAAACAGATAGATAGACAAAATAATTCAAGAGCTGGTTTAGTAGAAGCTTCTTCTCAGGGAAGTAACCCGTACACGATACTTACATATTGTTAATTAAAAAATCTGTACGTATACAATTATACATCTAGATAATAATTGGAGCAGCTCGGCTTTGACGACCTGATTGGCGCAATGGTCATCATGCCTGCCCGCTAATCAAGAGGTTCCGGGTTCGATTCCCGGTGGGGGTGGACTTTGTGTGATGAACACAGGGTTCCATTTTCCAGTCTGGGTGTGTATATATATATATATATATATCTATAGTATAATATATATGTAATAATATGTGTAGTATATACCACGTTTGCTTGGTTTCCACGACACAAGCTTATAGCTTAGTGTGGGATCAAGTAGATCTATGTGTTGTGAAGTGGATTATTATTATTATTATTTGAAATAGCAGGTTCTGAAACTTTTATGTAACTATCTTTGTAAAGACCATAAACTAATGTGATGCAAAAATTTTATTTATTACTAGATGTGCCCCGCGGTTCCCCGAATTTCATCCAAACCCGTTCAGCCGTTTTTGCGTGATTGAGTAACAAACATCCAAACATCCACACTTTCACATTTATAATTTTAGTAGGATTATAATTTACTGCTCTTTATTTCGCCAAGCGAGCGAACCTGGCTTTCAGCCAGGCAGTGCCACCAATAGGTCAGAATTTTGATTTGTAAGTGTATATTTTTAAATGATATTCAAAATTACAATATTACAAAAATAAAATATATTACTATTACACTAATTATAATATTAATGATATTTAAAAACGGATTTTTCGCTGCATTTTATTTGATTTTAATTTAAATATCAATTATGATACGTAGCTAACAATAAATCAGTTCAGAATGTGACCATTCGCAGCGAACTCGGAGCTACCGTAACAGAGTTCGATGTCACAATGCGCATTTTAATTTCGTATCAACACAATTTTCTAATACTCGACTCCGAATATAATTAAAACAAAAACAAGAAAGTCCGTCTAGCTGTTTACAGCAGCGTTATGTCATCACAAAATTATTAGTTTTAGTCGATACTAAACTAATATATGTATTATTATCATAATGATTATACATTTTTATTGCAACAATTTTTCAACGAGTTTTGTTGTTTTTTTTTTAATATTTCAAACCATGAGCATCTACTAGTGTTCATTTAAATATCTAACGTTATTACGTTATAAATTAGATATTAAGTAGGTAACTATCTAACAGTAGAATATTGTAAATGGCTAACGTAGAATAGAAATATACTATTTACCTTCTCTGCGATTTCCAGAGAAATTTCAGAATAAAATGTATCTATGCTACTTGTTGAATCATATCATGTAGGTATCAAATTTAGTTCAGCCATCCGAGATTGAGTAACAAAAAAAAAATCGTGAGCGTCACGGAACACTTGGTTAGAACGAAGTTTTTACTTAAGAGGCGAAAATACAAAAAAAAATTGCTGATGAAATGAAAAATACAGTTGTTCGGTTTTTCCGTAGAGCAGCCGTATGACGCCGTGACGGAAAATTAATTTTTACTCCCATCCGTACCGAGCGATAACGAACTTCGATCTAAAAAACCTTAACAATCTTTCTTATATGTATTTATAAATAATATTAGTAAGATTATTTACGTCACAGTAGTAAAATAATAACGTTTGTAGGTACATATTTAAGTACACACATATTTTAATATATTAGTAACAAAAAAGTATATAGAGTTATTAAAGTAGAGAATTTCTTCGCACATTGTGGAACGCACACCGCAGTGTGGTATTCAATTCATTTCACCTCATCTCCCAGTTTAATACTACTTACTTACATTTATTGAAATTCTATTGCTCCGTACGGATTGTATGTAAATTTTTACACCACCACATAGCTACGGAACCGTTCGCGGACCTATATATTTTGTTGCGATCTTTTGACGCACTGTGCCAAGTTTTCTCTTGTTGTGTCGACGGTTTTCCCGTTCTTTCTTTATTGATTTGCATTATGGTATATTTAGATCTAGAATATTACACATAAATACTTGAAGGATAACATACTTACTATGGTTTTAGCATCATATTTTTATATTTAGCATTAATATTTTTCGTAGTTTGTTAGTAGGTAGGTACTTACCTACTCATAACAAAAAAAATAAAGAAATAAAGTTAAAATATTGCAAATTACAAGTAAATCTCAACCATCGGATCATAGAATCACTTTATATAATAGTAGTTGGGCCCCGCGGTTTCACCCGCGTTAATTTCAAAGTTCCCGCGGGAATTCCGGGATGAAAGCACCCTAAGTGTTAATCTGATGTATAAGCTATATTATTGTAAAGTTTCATTTAAATCCATCCAGTAGTGTTTGCGTGTAAGAGTAACAAACATCCATCCATCCATACATTCTTACAAACTTTCGCGTTTATAGTAGGATGTTAAGTAATTGTTATTATCGTGGTTAAAATATGCTGTACAGTTGACTGGTAATATAGAGAAGGTACGTAATTAAAAATTATTGCAAACTTCCTGCTTTTTTTGAAGTCGCTCAAAGATCACTACCCTTAGTTCGAAATTTGTAAATAACGAAAATAACAACAGCACCGCGTTCACACCGTGGAATGTTAACGAACGCAACTCGAAAAGGCTTAAAGGCTACAATATCGCACACATCCACTATAATTCGCGAAATAATTGGCTCAAAGATTTACAATAACTGCGTATGACCTCACATGAAGCACCCCGGCTCACATAAACCGCTGTGAACCGACCCAACCGCGTTGCTATACCAATCACACGAGCGCACCTATTTCACAGCTTACAAGCGAAATTTGCCGGCTTATCCGCATTATATTAATGTAAAACTCGTATAGCACCTGCTCCGAGTTTAGAGTTCTAATATATTATAATAAATATAACAGTTGTAAGTTATAACGCGCGCATAATTTATGGTTATGTTAGACTCTTATCTGTGGCTTCGCCCACGCCTATCTCGGTATCCCCTCGGGAACTCTCTTTACATATCGTCCCAGGATTATGCAGGCTAAATATTAAGTTCAGTCGAATTTGTTTTCGCGTTATGCGACTATAATGAATCGGACAAAAAATTTGGTAGGTCACTATTTTTCATCTCTGCGTTCGTTTTGCGTATATTAGATATTAACATTTTTTTTTATAAAAGGTAAATATTTCGTTGATACGGGTCAGAAATTGAACAGGTTGCATTTTTTGTTTGCTTTTGCATTGATTTTGGACGGTTTGATTTTAGTATCGAATTTAAAAAAAAAGGAAACTTTAATAAACCTTCCCTTAGGTATTGTAGATAACGGGAACAAAACTATATGATCGAATAGATTCGGAAAGTATATAAAAAATGCAAACACTTTTTTCAAAGTCGATAAAATGAAGATATGCAACAGTGGAAGTCGTCAATCACTTCTTCCTAAAGAGCAGTAGATCTATTACTGCTCTCATCCGATTATAGTCCTGATGGAGGTTTATTCGAATTAAAAACAATTACCCACAGTACGAGTAGGCACGTGTACACACTTAAATACAAACGGAAAACTGTTGCAATTTGTTTGAAAGTAAAGATTTACGGAGTTCCTTACAATCGTGTCGGCTCATTTGATCTCTTTCTTGGTGTAATAGGTTAACAAAGTGGCAGTCGGGTGACACAGTCGGTTTATAGCTGCCGGGTAGAGGAGTTAGTGGGGGACGGGGCGTCGAGCCACAGAGCAAATAAATTAACTAGAGAGGACACATAGGCGGGGCAGGCGCGCCACCGTTGCAAAACTTCTATTGCTGCCATCTCAAGTATATTTACCACAATATTCTCGAAACTGTGAATTTTGAAAACAGTGACTAAGTAAAAACATAACCATAAAGCGTTTAATACATTTTTTTTAAGTTAATGAATGTTTTAGTGCGTGCTGAATAGTTTTGTATGCGAAAATCACCCGGCGACACTGGTTTTCATCTGTTTTCATACTAAACTAGTCTGTTATTTTCTGTCGTGATGTCTGTGATCGTAATATCTAATCAATTTAAACAAAACGTCGCAGATTAAATTTGTAATACAACGTTTAAATATCACTAAAATTTTAATAACCCGAAGCAAGTATTTAGACATGCACATTACATAAAAGACGGGCAATTACCTAAAACTATTCCCCCAAAACGATATTCGATTAAGTCAGTGTTGATGGAAATGAAAACGAAAGTAAGTATTTAATGTATCAATTTTAAAAATTCAATCTCTCGCGGCTCCGGTGAAAGGTTGACGTCTCTATGATCGATCATCATAAATCTCCAACGTGGCTATTACTCCAAATAATTATTATACAACGGATAAATAATGTGAGTTACCATATCGTGTGACGTATGGTGCGGATTCTACATCGTTATAGAACCTGTGACGCCGATAATTTAAGCGATAACATGTTAACAAACGAAATTGTGTTATTGGTACAGAACGCTTCATTACATTAAATACCAACAAAATATCGAACATAAAAAAATGTTGACACAAAATGGCGCTATAATTTTAAAACACGATTTACTCAAAATTTCACCAGTGTGCAGGGCTAACACACTATAGCTTATCTATGTCCCTCTATCGTTTGGTATTGGTAATTTTATTTGAGAATTTTTTCAATAACTTGAAAAGGCACAAAATTACGTGTCTTTTATTTTTTTATTATTCAGCTGACAGACAAAATATAATTTTGATTTTTATACCCCGATATCATGCCCATTACGGATATTATCTTCATCAATAGAAGATCCCTGACTAATAATTTTGAGATATCTGTTTGTTAGTTTTTTTTTTATAAAATAATAAAATTTTCCAAACTTATCTACAAAAACCTTTCCTCTTTCTAATATTAGAATAAAATGCTTATATAATATGAGACTTACAGTAAATACTGGTGCCGATGATAATATTGATAAGTGGTAACTCATATTGAAACAATAAAAATGAAATTTATCACAAACCGTTTTTGTCATCGTTTCTGTCTGTCGAACGAAAAAAGAGATTATATCTCACTATAATAAAATGTTGCACGATGAAAAATATATAAAAAAAAGAAGTTGATTCACTCCATAAACCCGCATTGTACACTAATTCTTAACGATCTCCAGTTCATAATGTTATTGTTTATTTTTATTTATTTCAAATTTTATCGCGATATTATTAACTTTATCGCGATTACGATCTTGAGAATTCATTTTTGACGTTTTTATTTGAATTTATACGACTCCCTTCAAAATTTACCGTTCGGTGTACGAAGTTTGTTTTCGAATCCCGCTGGACTTTATCACTTAGGGAATAAAGTGTGATTTACATTAACCTTTTCCGTTTGCGAAGGCACAATAAAATTGGTTGATATAACTCCGTGTGACCGCTCTAAGATTTCATTATATTTTTCAAAAAAATTGATATTTTTGTTTTTGTCGAATTGGACTGCTAACGCTCGCAGCGGGTGGCTGTAACCTTACACTTGAAATCGTATCTTATGGGCGTCATTTTAGGATTTATTTTTGTCCTGCCAGCACAGTTATGTCGAACCAAGGGCTTCACGGAATCTCGTCCGAGATCTCAGTCCTGAGATTTGTTTAGGAATTCTTAGTACAGCATGTTACGAATATTTTATTTACGATAACCTATTAACCTTAATTAATAATTTTCTTTTTGTAAGATAATTTAAAAACAATATCATTCTGACCATTTCAAATGTCTGGCATTTTTGTGGAGTGACAAATTTTTTAACAATATAACAGACGGGCAAAGAAATTGAAAAGAAGGTGAAATAATAATCAATAAGCATAAATACTTATACCAATTATTATCTGTGATTACAATGTAGTTTAAATAAACAAGTAAAAAAACATCATCACAAGAACTACTAAGAGTCTGCATGTGTTCCCTAAAAGCTATGAATTCAACCTTTCCAAAGATTTTCAATCGGATTAATAAGATTTTTGCCGTTTAGCTACGGAAGTATTTTTATAGGAAGTTAGTTATTACTCGTAGGTAATATTATGATCCAATACATATATATAATTCAAAGCAAGTTTAAATATGCAATATAAATCCTAAATATGCGGTCAAATATTTTTTATAAATTTACATCTAGTTGTACCATATTCTTGCGATTAAATGAATTATTATTATTATTATAAAGTAATAAATCAATTTGCACAATGTTTAATGCAATGATAATGGCGATTCTACTTCTATCTGTCATTCTTTGAACCGAAAAAGCCCTAAAATTTTATTCGAATATCGAATCGCTATACTTAATTTCATAGACTTTCAGAATTAGTTCGCTGACTTCACTTGAACGATTGGAAATACATCTTTATGAACCATTGCATTGAAACTCAGTGCTGAGTAAAGATCTGGATTAAGGATGTTCGTCCAGCACATTCTGAATGCACCCCTATTGCCTATTGCCTTTTTTCATTAATTTTATGGCTGGGGTGAGTCGCGCATTTACGATTTGTACCTATGTATGCCTATGATCTTTTTATTTTGGCAATATTTTTTATTTATTTATGATAATTATATAAAAAGAAAATAGTACCTAAACGTTAAGTTTTTATCCCGAAGAAAATAAATTGATTTAAGTAGATACCTAATTACGAGAATTTTAAACTTAGAAAGTGACGCCTACAATCATCCTTGACAGCTTAATTAAGTGAAAGCAAAGGAAAATAATACTATGCACCCATTATTTATATAATAGATCAATGCAAAACAAACAGTATCACTTGACACGTGTTCACACTGGTCGTAAAATTAAAAAGGCACGACCGATAGTCATCTGCTACCATCGCGTCGGCAATCTTCGGCCTCCATCGGGCCGCGATCAAATAATTTCACAGTGTTTATGTGCCGATGTGATCTTTACAACTTACAACATTCTATGCGCTTGCGTCGACAGTTTTTCTCATAATAGTACAACATTAAACTAGGACCGTTAACGAGATGGTTATCTTTGAAAGTTGATTATCGTTAAACAGTAAGTAATAAAAATTGTCTCGCTTTTAATTTCCCTTTTTTAACTGGGGTCCCGTGAATGCATTTATTTTATTCGCTCGTGACATTTCCGAGGATGAGTTCAGTGACGTTAATTAAAGAGTCTTAAAAGGATGAGTTCAGTGACGTTAATTAAAGAGTCTTAAATTAAGGATGAGTTCAGTGACGTTAATTAAAGATTTTTAAATTAATCCTACTCGCGAAAGTTTGTAATAATGTATGGATGGATGGATGGATGTTTGTTACTCTTTCACGCAAAAACTACTGGATGGATTTAAATGAAACTTTACGATAACATAGCTTATACATCAGATTAACACATAGGGTACTTTTATCCCGAAATTCCCGTGGGAACTCTGAAATTAACGCGGGTGAAACCGCGGAGCACAACTAGTGATGTGATAAATAAATGTACAATAATTAAACTACTCCATAACTTCGTAGGTGTTTAAACCCTTATAAGTTGCTTAGGTACGTAATATTATTTAGGTACTAATTAGAATATAAGTGTTGATTATAGACGACCGGATTTGCGCAGTAGGTCACCATGCCTACCTGTTAATCAAGAGGTTCCGGGTGCGATTCCCAGTGGGGATGGACTTTTTTATGATGACAACTAGTAGGTATTACTATTAAAAATGGGAAAGTAAAGTTTGTTTGTTGGTTTGTTAAGCTTTCACGCATTAACTAGCCAATCGCGATCATTATGAAATTTTGTGTACACGTTGCCAAGGGTACAGAAAAAGACATAGCGCAATTCATAGCTAGCAAGTCCCGCGGGAATTTCGAAACGAACGTGGGTGACACAACAGGGATCAGCTGGTAACATCATATATTTATTTATTTATTTTACAGTTAATTATAATGTATTAAAATAATTAACAAAAACCATAGAATGTGTTTATTATAAACGCAAAAGTGAGTTCATTTATGATGCTGACGTTTTAACTACTCAACAGATCGTCGTAAAATTTCCTATAAACGTAGAAAAGGCCACATTCCCGCGGGAACTCCGAAATGAACGCAGTCAAAACCGCGGGGAAAAGCTCGCTAATAATTTGAAAACTCTCCCAGTCGGAATGTTTCTGTCGATGCCAATGTCGGCACAACACAAATCATCCACGAGCCGCGACCCCCAGTGGAGAGTGGTAATAGACGTCAATTCACCAAAACACCTGAGAAAGTCCCCTCGCGTCTCACTCCCGGCTGCTCGGAGCGATTCGTGGTCCTCTAATGACGGACCGACACGTACGGATCGTACACGACCGGCGGGCGAGTATGGGAAACTGTAGCAGAGTAATTGTCTAGTAATCTAGCGCCGACGTGTGTTAAAAAGCCACGGCATCCGGCTCGAAGGACCAGCGAAATGTCATAGCAACCGAATGTAAATAACTCTCGAATAAGAAGAGCTTGTACTACCAGACCGATTGATATAGGTAGTCCTTACTTTCATAAATGTTTTTAGGAATACAGAGGAGGAGATAGGATATTTTTATCTCTGAACTTGTGCATAGAACTACGAAATTAACACGGGTGAAACCGCGGGTAATAGATAGTATTTTAATACTGTTGTTTTAATTACAACACAAACAAGACTCAGGGAAAACATAATATACTTTGTTCACATAAATGTTTTCCATGTGGCAAAAATCGAACCCGCTACACCTAGCGAAGCAGTTATAATAATAAGTTTGCTTACTAGATGTACCTATAGTCAGTTTCGTTTCTGAAGTAGGGTAGAAGGCACTTTTCGTCCCTGAAAAATGTATACTTTGAACATATAAAATTGGGGTAGGTAGCTAAAATTATAAGAAAAAATACAGTGCTATCTGAATAGTAAACGTATGGAATCTATCATAGAAATATAGCTTTCAGTTGGAGTTCGAAGTTAGGGACAAGAAAAAGTCGAACTAGTTTAATGCTGAAAAAGTAAACTACGAAGTCAAGTAACCTCTTTATAGTGGAGTGAATGATACGATGTATTTTAATTTAATACAACTAAAACGCAATCCGAAACGTGTTCGTACATCTTTTCAATTTATATGTGAGTACGTGTGTTTTTATCGTGAAATATCATCTGTAGTTCGGTCCATTACGGCAAAGATAACCGGTGCACATCGCAGGGCCGGGTATGCGATATTAATTCACAGATAGCTAATCGTTGCGTTTCCGTTTCTATTTAGATACTTATTTACTTAAGCGTACTGTGAACATTTTTATGTCGTAATTCGAGTAATTAAGAGACGATATTTGTGACTTAATCAACTTGAATTTGTTTCGGGAGAAATTTTGCATTGCAATAGATTTGCTACAATCATTGTACTTTTCTGTGAGTCATTTTTATGAAGAAAAAAAGGCAACTAGGCAACTACTTTCTAATTATACCTAAATAGTTATTATATTATAGCTAATTTTTAGACATTTAATAATAAAAAAAACAAAATTGCATATTTTAACTATATATGTTACTTTTCATTATTTCAACTGAAAATTTCAAGCAAAAGTCTCTTTTGACTTGTTACCCGCTTTCAGACAGTTGCATACAGACAGAGTAGTACATTCGCGTTAATAATATTAGCTTGAATATCATGTCTCACAAGTCACCACAAAACAATTTTATCTAAACACTAGATTCCAGTGAATAGTTATGTAGAGGCATAATATATAGAGACTAGGAGAGACTGTCAGCAATTTCAAGCGTTGACGCGGTCTACCGTATAGCTTGTAGCTTGTATCGCTATAGAACTTAATGTGTAAGCTTCGCGTACGGGGGCGGGCGGAGCGTGGGCGGCGCGCGCGTCGTGGGAACCGACTCGCGGTAGTAGTGACTCATTGTTAGCATTCAACTCAGATAATGGATAGAATGGGCACCAAATTAGTTTAATATGAAAACAAATGAAAACCAGTATCCCCGGGCATTTTAAGAAGAAAGAAAGACTTATTTAAGCAAGAGGAGAAACACAACACAAATGAACACATACAGAACAATACATATGAAAACAATTAAAGAATAACAAAATAAATTAAAACAATTAAAGTAACACAATTTTCACAACAAATAAATTAAAACAATTTTCGTACACAATAATATTCATCACGCACTAAAAAGAATAATTTATGTTACAGGAAATATATCATTAAACGCTATTGAGTAGGGATGTTACAGACGTAGTTTATTTGAACCCAAGACGGAGTCGGAGTTTTTTGAATTTGATTTTTCGGAGTCAGAACCGGAATCGGAATCGGAGTTAGAGGTGATGGCAGATGAGATGAAGTATGTATGTGATAATTGTCATCTGCAAATCATCCGTATCGCGTATATTAAAAGAGAAATCGACGACAGAAAGCACGTAGAGATTAACCGCGCGACATGCATATACCTCCAATTTAAGTGTAGCAGTTGAAGTCAGAACCGGAGCTGTAATACCAATCGGAAGTTCTGGCTTATCGCAGTCATCGTTGAAGCTTAGTCTTTTACTTAGTCACTGTTTTTAAAATTCACAATTACGTAGAAAATGTTATAGTAGGAAGTTTTCGGAAAGTTGAGCATTTGCTCTAACTTCCTTTGCAACCGCAGCGCGTTTGCCCCGCCCACATTGCCTTTCTAGTTGATATACTGTTTTCTCTGTGATGACGCTCATTCATAACATGAAATATTGCTGATTTAATTCACCTTTTCTTGTCGCGCATCCAATTAGAAGATTAGATTAGCAACATAAACTCTTGTTAGTTTATGGGTGATTAAGCCAGAAACTACTGATCCATCTGCCTGCAGGTACGTTTTCATTTGTTTTTGTTTTCCTATTTAATAATAATAACAATACAAGGACATTACACTCGAGGCCTACTGTCCGATAAGATGTTTCTTACCTTGTTAATTAACTAAGAATAAAAGCAGATAAAGAATAACTTTCGGTCCATCTGTATCGCGTCAAATAAAGCAGTTTTGATTTATTTGTTATCATTCTACAATCATATTATTATATCATTGGGCTGTAATAGATATGATAAATGCTATTTAAATAATAATGACAATATATCAATTGTCAGATTTGGTGTCTCAAGTGCGATAAGTATAAACAATGGAGCATAAACGTCTGTTATATTCGGGATATGCGTGGGCGTCGGTCGAGCGTACCTTGTCTATGGTTTTAGCTTGGTTCTGTGAATCGGAATCAGTGTGGCACAGCTAATTAGCTACGAAAGACATCGCACCTTAAAATATTGACAGCACCGTTGGTTTATTGGTTAGTTAACGTGACTGCTAGGCCGGTCATGGGTTCGATCCCCGCGTCAATATTTTACATACACATTTTATAACATGGCGTTTTGTTGGTTTTTTTTTTGCATTTGTAAATAAGCATTAAAATTAATCAATAAGTTGTCTAGTGCCCATAGTATAAGCTCTGATTAGGTGGTGTTGTTTGAAAATATCCAAGCATTAATTGATATATAAGTATTGTTATTAACAAAATATTCTGATAGTTATTCAATACTTAATATTATATTAGCATTTTCACAGTTCATTATATTTTTTTTCAGGGAAGATAAATAAAGTCCATGCTTTTACAACTAAAAGTAAAAGAATGGGATCCTCAAGAATTTTTTAGTCCTATGGGAAACATCCTTCATCACTTGAACTTTAGCATTTGATATTTCTATACCGATACTCTAGATAATCATGCTCTTTAAAGACAATAACACTGCCCTTTAATATCTAATTCACAATTTATCACATAATATCTATATTTCAGGATAATAGGTCGACTTACAAAAATGACAGTGCGAAAGGCTCTTAAAAGAGCGCGACAGCTAAACGGAGTTACTGTGAGAGCGAAAGAGACAAAATATGAATTGTGCAGAACGCCTGCGGCGCCGGCCCATCTAAGAATGATGATATTACACCTCTTATTTACATCGATCTTTGTAAACTAACCAAAAAACTTGTCAGTTGTCCTTATTGCGAAGTGGTAAGGTTGATTTTGCAGTGTGTTTTGTTTTCGGAAGTGCCAAACGTATTGGTTCTGTGAACGATGTGCTCAAAACAAAAGTATGGCTCTATTACGTGATTAAGCAAATGAGGTCATTAAGGGTGGGTTTGAACTGATATTGTTGTGCTCTAAAATGCAACTCAGCAATTTTAATTATAATTATTATTAACATTAACTAGCGGGGTTTATCCCGCATGTGTTTTGGGGTTTCCCAGTGAAATGTCATTAGTAGAATCGCAAGCAATTTTTTTTTAATATTTAGACATAGATATAGACATTATCTTTACTTCGCATTACAGCAAGTATCAACTTAACACTTATTTCTCTCTGTCTGTCTATATGTTTGTACGCACCTCACGAAAACCTTCTCAACATAGTTAATTATAGTCTTAAATTACAGTACAGTACAGGAACAGTAGGTACACAAACAAAACCGCGGGGAACAGCTAGTTGCTAAAATATGGTATAAAGACCTAATAATAACAAACTTAATAATTTTAAATTTTTAATTTAAATGACTTATTTATAAAAGCTATGTGAAATAGATAAACGAAATATTTAAACTTTTTTGTAGAGTAGGTATTTACCTCGAATATTCCGTTAAAAAAAAACTGATGGGAACCGAGACGTGTCGAAGTCGCGTCACACTTCGTTCTATATCAATAAAAAGTACTGTAACCATTCTCCGAATGTTATAAATCCGATCGAGATAAATTGGAAAAAAAAAGAAAAACAGAGTATCATAAGTTTTAAGCGTGAGATTAGATGCACTTTTGATTCTCAATTAAAAAAGTTTTATTTAACGACTTCTCATTAAAGATGGCGTATAAAAATGTCATAACAGATTTTCATTAAAATGTCAGACTAGCTGATGGCGACAATAACTACATATACGTAAATAATTATGTATTTATTAAAAAAATTCAGCTCGTGAATTTACACAGAGATATTATAATCCTTAGTAATATTATAAATGCGAAAGTGAGTATGTTTGTTTGTTTATTACGCTTTCACGCCTTAACGGCTCGACCGATCATCATAAAATTTTACACGCACGTTGTCAGGGGTACAAAGAAGGACATTAGATACTTTTAATTCCGGAATTCCCTCGGGAACTCTGAAATTACCGCAGGTGAAACCACAGGAACAGCTTGTAATATAATATTTCAAAAGGCCACATTACAAGATGGTTGGAACAATGCGATATTGAATTATTAAATGTGTATATATATAATATGTGCTCGGCGCAAACGCATACACAATTGTGGCATAATTCCATCGGCGGGCGTCTATGGCAACTCTGGCGAACCCGGCTGACCTCAAGCCGACCCCAGATCATCCGAGTTCAGATCCAACGCCGCCCCATTAGCTATTGTTGATGCAATAATGACTTAATGTTACCAGTTAAAATAAAATAATTTCATGAAAATATTATATTCTTAACATGAGAATTTTAAAAGTTTTATACAATGTCATTTATTATAGACACATTATATATTTTAGATCTCATCAAAATAATAATCAACTAGTGGCCTGTCTTCTTTAGGAAAAATTTGTCTATGAAAAGGCAAGAACATGCTAATAAAATATTGATGTAACTGATAAAATTAAATAGTTTGAAACGTTGTTCTAAAAACAATATTTCGTGAAAGATCATACCTTTGAACAGCTTAAGAAATTATCTCCTTTTAAATTTTTCAACGCATAGGAAATTTTCAGTCGTTTACCTGCAACGGAATGATAAAAGAAATTAGAAATAAAAACGAAAAATCGGTATACTTAACTAAATTATTGTACTCTTTCATGTCGGATGGAATAATGTTGTTTTTTTTTTTTATTAAAAATACAGGGAAAAAATTAATCCCTTAACAAAAGTTTGTATTGAATGCTACAAATTTGCATAGAGCAACCAAATGACAATAGTTCATAAAGATCTGACAGGTTTATGACTGCCACAACCACAAATACTTCAAGATTAACATATTCAAGTCCGTCTATGAAAACAGTAGGTACACCCAGGTACTAGAGCAATTAGAGTTAGTTTTGTGCTTTGTTTCCTGGTTTAAGAGTTATAAATTTTGTTGCTAAGATAATAATGTCCGGAAATTAAAGTTAATTTTAACTTGTGAATTGAATTCTAGGAATTCAGTTCTGGAACTGTTTTGTTATGTTATCTAGGTATACAGGCGTTTATTTGAATATCGGTTAATATTATATATAGATTCAATAATAGACAATCTACTTTTATACATACTTCGACGCCAAAATGACAGTGTAGCACTTATGTTGTTTTTTTTACTAGTGTCCATCCTAAATTATTAATATAATGAATACTGTTATGTTATTTTGTATTGATTACTCTATGATTCTATATCACTGCTAAAGTTTACCTACGTTTGTTTTGTCTTTGGTTATTATCTAAGATTGTGAGCTCGACATTAAACGATATTTAAAGTTATCACTGGTTTTCTATTTAATCTGTACAAATTATAATAAATACGAATGTGAGTTCGTTTGTTTGTCACCCTTTCAAGTCTCAACTACTCAAGGGATCATCGCGAAGTTTTGCATACACGTTGTCAGAGGTATACAGAAAAGGACAAGGGGTACTTTTATTCTGGGATTCCCCCGGGAATTCGAAATTACCGCGGGGAATAGCTAGTCTATACTTAATATTATAAAGCGGTAAAGTTTGTGAGCTTGTGAAGTTGTAGGGGGTAATCTTTGGATCTACTGAATTGATTAAAAAAAGTTCTTTTACTAATAGAAAGCCACGTTATTTGTGAGTGTCGAAGGCTATATTGTAACCCGGAATTCCGACGGGAACGCCAAAATTACCGCGGGTGAACAGCTAGTATTAAAAAACCCTTGAATTTTATGAAATCTCGGGGTTTGTTACAATTACTTTTGTTTGCTTTATTAAAATATTGTAGAAATGTAAGTTTTGAAATTAAATTGTAAAATACATAGGGTGGTCTCGGTTCCAAGCGAATCGCATTCGGAATAGAGGTCCACGGACACCCACACTATTACCAAGGCTCTAACAGTTTAAGTGCTATGTTAATACGCGGTCACAATTCATGCGGCGCGCGCGCATTGAAATACGGTTAGCACAAAATGATCGCACAAAAGACGTTTCCAGACGTTATTGCCGCGTTAATAGACGATGCGTGCGGTGGCATGTCCCACCATCTAATGTGCGATGTGCGGTGTGCGGTGTGCGGTGTGCGATGAGCGGTGTGCGGTGTGCGGTGAGCGGTGAGCGGTGTGCGGTGTGCGGTGTGCGGTGTGCGGTGTGCGGTGTGCGGTGTGCGGTGTGCGGTGAGCGGTGTGTGATGTGCGGTGAACACACCACTTTATCCCAAGACCCTCGCCCGACCGTAAGAGCTGTTTTACACGGAAAGTCAATATTGACGGAAGTGGATGCCGATCCACCGCAAAAACCACCGTAAATATTTCATAGAGATTTATTAAAGTATTAAATATACATACACTTATTAAAGTATAAAATAAATAGTGAAAGTTATATCAATAGGAAAGAATTGAATTAAAGTAATCGAGAATGTGCCTGCCGATAAACTGTTTTTGCAGTTTGGCAGAAAGTAGCATTCAGGAAATATGATGTATTTAAATAAATTAAAAAAAAATGTAAATTATCAAAATTATTTTTTATTTGACAGTCAATATACAAACACATTATGAAAAAATGAATTTTTTTTTGCTTTATAAAAACCCGCCTCCCCCGCACCAGTCACCTCAGACTTTTGTCTGAAATGTTTGCAGAAAGGCGTTATTGGGCTGTGTGGTCGCTGGCCGGAAGTGACGTGGATGAATCAAAGTTTTCTCAACAAACCCTGCTAACGCTACCTAATCGAGAATGAAATAAAATGTACTCATCAAGCACTCTATACATAACCACAATGGGACCATCGGCGATAACGATCGCGCAAACATTGCGTTCGCGTCGCGGCGAAAGTTGTCGAGTTTCCAAATTAGCACGTACGAAAAGAGATGAACCCGTCCCGGGGATTGATAGTGGACGAGTTAGCGGGTTTTGTTGGTCGCCACACCGTACAGTAGGGTGACCATGTTTTTTTTTATGTCATAGGGGGGCAAACGGGTAAGTGGTACACCTGATGGTGAGTGATTACCGCCGCCCATAGACATCTGCAACACCAGAAGGCTTGCATGTGCGTTGCCGACCTGGAATGGGGATGTTGTTTAATTTTCTTTACTTGGCTTAACAGTGATCACAAAAAAGAAAAGAACATTAACTCTAACTGAAGGCTAATTGTATAATATTATCTCTTATAGGTAAACACAGCTTGTTTATAGTATAGTAATTATTTAAAGATAGTAAATTTACGCTGATAAGCAATAACATGTTAACCCACAAAATTTATTTTATTTTTATTTAATTTTTATTTTCCTTAATTCAGAAAATCAACTACCTAATAAATACAATGGACAGTTAACTATAAAACAAACAAGACAGTTACAGATTTACGCATTTATAGAAGCATTTATGCATAATGCTTTGTTGAGAGTTATAGAACGTTTTTAATCTTTGTGTTAACGTTATTACATTATTTAAATACCAACAAAATGTTAAATATAAAAAAACGTTGACACAAAATAGCGCTATAATTTTAAAACACGATATACTCTAAATTTCTCCAGTGTGGGCTAACACACTATTGCTTATCTATGTCCCTTTTAGCCCATGGTACACACGGTGGAGGTAAAAGCAGTGGAATTATTTAAACAAATAAAAAATTTAAATTTCCCGTCCCGTATACTAAGGTGACGCGTGGTCGCTGCGCGTGCGCACACCATTTAGCGCTCCACATCACACGCGACGCGGCCCCGGAACGATTGTGTTAACACCCACTTTTACGCGCCACGCTCGATTTACGAAAGCAAACGTCTCATTTACATCACCCACTAGCCACTACCGGTGTTTGGATTTTTTATGTGCACTATCCATTGATGTGAAAAAAAAAAATTAGGTACATGTTGTACCTAGATTCATACGAATGTTTTTACATAAAGTGTCGTCGATAAAAAGAAACGGAAAATGAAACGAATTGTAAAAAAATTTGATTGAATATCTATGTAATGTTACAACTCTTAAAATAAGGTTTCATCATTCGTAGTGACTGTTTGCCCTCACTCGCCAAACTGTACCATTGCATAGGTACTAATAAAAAAAAATACAATAACCAATAAAAGCTAGTCTTTTACGGTCTTTTATCGGGTTTAAGCCCGAAAACGGCATCCTTTTATCGGGTTTAATCTCAAGCGCCTGGTCGATTGCCTATCTATGCATACAGGTTATTTTGTACAGACATTTTTGCGTCTCTGTGTACCTTGGATATTTAGTATACACATCAATGGTGTGATCTCTATTTTTTTTTGATACAAAGAATGTTGAATAATGATGGCTTTGTAGTACGTTCGGAGTTTCCGAGGAAGTCCCAAAGTTTACGCTGAAGACACCGTGGGATACATCGTGTAGATACTTCTCAATTAATTTCTAGTTTAGTCTGACTGAGATTTCTCTCGAAATTAACAGACTTCAAAATAAAGCATTACATAAGTAAGCATTTATAATTAAAAAATATACACCTATTTATAACAGCAATTATTTACAATACCTTATTATAATAGTAGGCCAAATGGCAATAAGTAAAAGCCAATCCGGTCAAGTGCGAGTTGGTGTTTTATTCATCAGTTCATTAATAGTGATGCTATTGTATTCTTTATATTCTGTAGAAAGAAAAGAAAAAAAAAAACAATATCATTCATGATTCTTTCAAACATTTTTTTAAGGTAATCTGTTCTGTCTATGTTAAAAAAACCTGTTACGTTACGCGTTACGTGTCAAGCTGTAGCATTGTTTTACCATAAATCTTTTACTTCTTGCACATGTACATGACCCTAGTCACGAAAATCTTTTTTGTATAATCTAAGTTTGATTTTACCGGACAAAATACAAAAATCATGGTTAGTATAAACATTTAAATGAAATATGGACGTTATAACCTTTTATATTCCATGTACGGTATACTAAAACAATAGACCATGCGCAAACCTAATCTATAATCTATGGAGTGTGATAGTCCGCTCGAATTTCACACAGAGCGCGATCGGTTGTTATTTAAAACGGAAGATAAATGTTTTTTGATAACGAATTACGTAGCAGTCTTTGGGCCGTAATGGTTGTGTAAATATGTGTTTTATAACTTTGGATTTGAGACTGTGATGGAAAGTTTAGAGATTCTCAAGAATGGTTAAATACGGAACCAATGCATGTAAGATCACTCTGCTATACGTCTCTACCTATGTCGCTGATATGGTGGTTTTATTGTAGCGAACCACCGTCACGTCACGTCATCATGAATTTATTCGAAATTGATCTTCTTCAAATAAAGTTATGTCTATGTCTTCATCCGATTTTTTATTCTGTATTTAACTTGGTTTTTGGTTCTTTCAATCATTCGAACATTAATAACTTATGGTTAGTATGTTTTTTATGCGCCTTAATTTAATGAGAACTAGGGATGAAGCTTTTGCTTAACATTATCAAGTAGTATAATTTAGATATAAATTTATATAAAGTAAGACCGACCCACATTGATCTGTTTGCAAAATAATGATTAGATTTTTTTTTTTACTTTTATCTTTCGTAAAACCTCTAGAATCGTGGGAATCTTAATAGTGCAAAATAATACATTATGTGAAACCAAAAATATTTTAGTGCACTGTACTGATTGCAAAAAAGATGTTAAATGCTTTTGAAAGGATAAGTAAAAAAGCAACTTAAAACTTTCATCATTCTTAACCAAATTGTGGGATTACTTTGGAGATTATTAACAGAGATTTTGCCTAACATATCTTCATTACTTTCTTCGGTTTTTTGAAGACAGGAAAAAATGAAAATAAACAATGCTGTTATAAAAAAATCGAACTTTTAAAGTTAAAAATTAAGCACCAATTACTGAATTTTTTTGATATTTTAATACGTTGTGTATTATTCACTGTGCTAAAAATGTCTCTATGTATCGCTAATCGTTGACTAAGTATATGAGTAGCGCTATATTCTTCTTGGTTTGAAATACTAGTGTAGAAAATGCCTTGTAAATATCATAACAATGTTGTCTGAACATCATGTACAAGTACAACTCTTAATAATGCACCCAACGGTTAATATTTCCAACGGTTTAATAATGTTGAAACACCGTGAAAACCGTGACATTTATAAATATCAAGACAAGAACGTAAAAAAAAATCAAACCCCATTTGGTAACAATAAAACCATAGAACAATCGGACGAAACAATTAAAAACTTATACAAACCTTACGGTTATTAAAATAAACGGTGTATGTGTGTTTTTGGATGGATCAATCGATTTATTCGATCGATCGAGAAATTTCGAAATGCAACGCTTTCAAAGTCGTTTTCAAGTAATACAATTGAACAAAGTTTTAGCCGATTTTTCACAGCTCAAAATATATAGGATCTCAGACATATTTTTAAGAAAATCACTCACATAATTATAAAACTTTCATTCATATTTCATCATTTAATTTAATTTAAACTTTTAGAATTAGTTTACAAATAATAATCAATGGGCTACCGATAATAATAATAATAATAATCCACATCACAACACACAGATCTACTTGATCCAACAGTAAGCTATTATTAGCTTGTGTCTTGGAAACCAAGCAAACATGGTATATACTACATAGAATTACTTATATATTATACTATAGATATATAAACACACCCAGACTGGAAAATGGAACCCTGTATTCACACACAAAGTCCACTCCCACCGGGAATCGAACCCGGAACCCCTTGATTAGCGGGTAGGCATGGTGACCTCTGCGCCAATCGGGTCGTGATAATAAATCGGTCGTAATAGCAGCGAAGTCAGAAAAAAAGTCGGGAAAATAATAGGATAGACGAAACTTTCTCCATGCAGCTAAAAATTAAAAAAATTCGTCGCACGTTGTCGGTGCTGACCTTACTTGTTAACACTTGTGTGAGTCTTGATACGATATCATCACGCCATCTATTATGAGTGATTAAATTGTTGCAGAGTTAAACGTCTTCAACTTAACCCGTGTTGAGGTTCGCGTGACTTTTCCAATTAAAAACCAAAGATTGCACAAAACGGTTGTTAATTAATTAGCAACAATTTCATATAATAGCTTATTTGTTGATTATCCTTTTCAAAATCAGACTAAATTATAGAAAAATAAAATCAAAATCGATAAATGGAAACTGGTGTTTTAGATCGGCCTCAATAGGTGTGACTCCTTAATCTCGAATGCGTTCCAGACAAGTAGGACTGAGGTTTTTGAATTTTTTGTCTTTTTGCTTATCTGTATGTGTTCTAACTATACGTTTTAGGGGAATTTAATCAATGTAAACTTGAATGTTTTTATAAAATATAATATACAAAGTATCAAGGGCGTAGCGAGGTACGAGTAGAGAGCAGAGAGGTACGAGCAGAGAGGGGTAGCTGGCCCCCTCTTGAAGATGTAGGAATGCTCACAAACCGTAAAGTATAATATTCCGTAGGTAGCATAATAATAATAATAAACAAAAACAAAGTTGATTCTATTTGTCTATGCGAATTTGTCTATTCCCTGCCAGGTACTCATAGTAGGTATATAGCAGAACACATACTATTTCTTTTTTTATACATATAATAATAATTACAATAGGTACACTTCACAACCCACAGATCTACTTGATCCCACACTAAGCTATTATTAGCTTGTGTCGTGGAAACCAAGCAAACGTTGTATATACTACATAGAATTACATATATTATATTATACTGTAGATATATAAACACACCCAGACTGGAAAGTGGAACCCTGTGTTCATCACACAAAGTGCTCGCCTACCGGGAATCGAATCCGGACCCTCTTGATTAGCGGGCAAGCATGGTGACCTACTACACCGATCGGGTCGAAATCATGGTATATGGTATATATATCATGATTTCTTTCTTTCTTTTTTACTTTTAATCTTTTCACTACCACCCAGCCAGCACGGAAGCCGGAGACGCTAAAGACCCAACGTCAATAACCGTTTAGTGGGCAGTTGAAACATCAACGTTTGCATTTTAATTATGAGCGAGTTACTTGAGCTCGTTAGCACTTGAGTCGGACTAGAGTTGTGGTCGTAATTGGCCGTAATTGATTTGAAAAGGAGGATCGGTTTATCCTAACGCGTTTAAGAAATACAATATCTTAATGGTTTCATTGGATTGTCCAGTGAACAATAATAATAATCCACTTCACAACACACAGATCTACTTGATCCCACACTAAGCTATGAGCTTGTGTCGTGGAAACCAAGCAAACGTGGTATATACTACATATTATTGCATAGATACCTGTGTTCATCACACAAAGTCCCCCCCCCCCACCGGGAATCGAACCCGGAACCTCTAGATTAGCGGGTAGGCATGGTTACCTACTGCGCCAATTGGGTCGTCAATGACTTTAGTGCGGGTAAAGTTCCTCTGGTCAATTGATGAAGAGTGCTTAGTGTCAGTCGAAACTTAAGTTATAAGGATCTCGAAACAGAGTTGCTAGAGTTTGTAGTTGATATGAACATCATGTCCCATTGGTATTTTAATCGGGAATAAGCTAAATAAGGGCCAGTATTGTATATCAGTTATTAATATTTCCTTATTAATTTCACGTTTTGGCAGTTTTTGTACTATTGGAAATAAGTCAAAATGTTAAGCTTATTCGCCAGATAAAGCTAATTTGCCGATTGGAAAATCCGCATTTAGTAAAAATTAATTTTTAATATCGTCTACGATTTATGGTTGTTTTATCAAACAAATCAAAATAGCTAACTAGTAGCTTTTTGTTTGTCTCTACAATTATTATTTCCAAAGGTTGAGCTTTGCGTGTAACAACATGTTTGCGTTTTCAATATTGAAGCCGTGGTTAAAAGTTGAAATCATGATATTGTCGAACCGTTATTTAGCTAGAGGTGTGATATGCTCATCGAGTTATTTTTGAGGTCAATATGTGATTTCGAAATCGATAATTGAACCAATTAGCAATTGTAGTTGGGTATGTTGATTTTGGTCTTCTATGTCAATGTTTTGTCTTTCCAAATCGTATGAATAAATATTGTTTCTACAGCTGTTGCAAACCCACAAAATATGTTCAAATAAATGAATGAATGAAATGAATGAAAAATACTTTATTGAACACCACAATCAGTAGAATAACTAAAAAAACTAATCAAACAGAAAGTATTATGGGCTCCAAAGGGCGGCCTTATCGCTATAAAGCGATCTCTTACAGGCTACCAGGTGGAGTATAGAAATATCGGTAAAAGAGGTAGATTGTAAATTCGAAAATAAAATTATATATAAATTCAATATATTATATACTTAGTAATAAATCAAGGTAATTAAAAATTTTTATAGAGATATTACATACAATACAACGTTTAAGGTTAATATGCAGATAATTAAGAAAAGCTATAAAAATATACCAGTAGGTATATCATAATGTCATAGTTTACGGCATGTTCAAATAAACTAAGTTAACATCGAACCCATGCAAATTCTAGTCAAAACATGCAACGTCCAAATTGCATGTAGATTTTGAAATTATAATTTTACAGAAAGAAAGCCATTTTAAACGTGTTTTACGGGTTAGATATTTGCAATGTATGTTGTTTGTTTGTTACGCTTTCTCGCCTAACTACTAAATCGATCAACATTAAATTTTGCACAAATATTGTCAGGGGTACAGAGAAGGACATGGGATAAATTTGTCCCGGAATTCCCGCGGGACATACCACGGGTAAAACCGCGAAAGATAGCAAGTTTTTTTTGGAATCTCTAACGATCGTAAAAAGTCGGTGTCGGGTAGTTTTTTAATAAAACAGCCCATAACCAAATTTAATGAATAATAGCTAACTTTTTTTCGAACTTACCTACTCGTTACCACGTGGTGAATATGCATATCATAAACTGCATCATGTAACGTAATAAAAACGTTATGCTTTCGTTATAAAAGTGGCTGCTCACTCCAGCGTGGTCGCCATTCACGTTGGGTGCTCGTAAAAGTGAAAAAAGTGCACGCCCCAGTTCGCACGGGCGGCGGAGCGATTATGACGTCACAGCGTTACCGTGCGGCGCAAGTGATAAGCGACCGCGGAGTTCAGCATTAAAATAAAAAAATACACTTCATTGTCACAAAAGAAATACACCCAACTTTACCCTATGGTTGTCTGAAAGAGACCGCTCTGAGCGATAAAACTGCCGATTGTTACACTCTGTAGTAAAATTGTTTTTGTTATTGTTTATTTTAAGTGGTGTTCAATAAAGAGTATATTATTATTATTTATTATTATTACACAAATAAAAAGAAAGGACAGAGCACACACACACATATTGCCAGTACCATAATGTTTGTATCATTATTATATCTGTATCATATCCGACCGGTAAAGTTAAAGCTCTTAATTTTTTAAACTTTTGAGCGAATACTCATTGCGGGCATCCCAAAAGTAGGTACTCTCTACAGTATACGACGCACAATTAATTCCGAAAACAGCATATGGACATTTTTTTGGGTTGTCGTTCTGTGGTTTCAACAGAACCTTACTACGACGACGTAGGCCTTCGTAGAGGTTATTGCGTCGGGGCAGGGCCCCCTGCAGCGGGCAATCCAACGCTGTCCGCCAATACGAACAGGAACTGGGGGCGGTCTATAGACCGCTTACTGAAGAGTTGTCTATCATTTCAAAACCGCCACCGCTACAGATTGTGACTTGGCGGACACAAAACGAACAACCTTGATCTTGCACGAGTGACGCGTAATTAACTGCGCCAGTTTGCCGGCGATAGCATCGCGGGGCGTGCGCGTGCGCCGTGACGTCACCGCGCCACAGAGCTGATAATTCAGCGAGGCAGTATGCCTTTACTTAAACTATTTATAAATATCATGAAGCTTGAAATATGTTCTGTTTGAAGCCATTAATTCGTCGGATGATGTTTTTGTATGATACTTTTAATCATATTGAGCATGCCTTTTGTTTTATTTGACCTTATAATTATCGATTTAAATCTTTATTTTCATGGGTTCTACTCTATTAAGTCTATGAACTATAAGTTTGTAAACAGTTGATGTGTTACAGGATGATATTATAAATATACTAGCTTTTTCCCGTGGTTTCACCCGCATCGATTTCGGAGTTCCCGCTGGAATTTGGGGATAAAACGAACCCTATGTCTTTCTCTGTTTCCCTGACAACGTGCACGAAAAACTTCACGAGTTGTTAAGTCGGGAAAGCATAACAAACAAACAAACAAACTCAACTTTCATTACAAAATATCCGCCACAACATTTCTCTAATATTGGTGCCAGTTATTGCTGCTAGTTATGCGCGATACGTTATGCGCGAAAATATTATTTTTGCGAACTAAATTACGAATCAGTGAAATTTAAATACAAATGACGACCTGATTGGCGCAATGGTCACCATGCCTGCCCGCTAATCAAGAGGTTCCGGGTTCGATTCCCGGTGGGGGTGGACTTTGTGTGATGAACACAGGGTTCCATTTTCCAGTCTGGGTGTGTATATATATATATCTATAGTATAATATATATGTAATAATATGTGTAGTATATACCACGTTTGCTTGGTTACCACGATACAAGCTTATAGCTTAGTGTGGGATCAAGTAAATCTGTGTGTTGTGAAGTGGATTATTATTACTATTATTATTATTATTACAAATAAATCACCGAACACTTTCTGTTTCAATTAATCTTTGACTGTTGCTTACGAACTGGACCTTGTTGTTTTAAATTTTAATTACCGCTCAAAATTTGTTACCATAATGTTCATTGAAATTTAAGTGCAACTTTTTGCACGTTCACAATTAAATAATAACAAAGTACGCTCGGTTGTTATTAGAACAATAAAATTGTATTAGTATAATTTGTTCGGTGTGTTACGAAATGTTATGGCAATTTAGACGATAGGTACGAGTACAAACAGCGGAGAAAAAAAATGCTTAATTCGTATCTTGCGATGCGCATGTGGTTTACAGAGTTCCGTTGGCGAATCGCATTAATCCGAACTAATGTTGTGAATGCGATCGTTTGTTACGTTCTCATTTTTTAACTACTCAACCGATCCTCATGAAGTTTCCGATCGCGCGGGAACTCTGGAATTAAAAAGGGGGGAAGCCGTACAGGAACAGAAAAAAATTGTGTGTGAGTTAGTATGTTTGTGACTTCTTGACGCTGAAACGGTTGGACGGATTTCGATGAAATGTGAAATGGTGATAGCTTACACCCTGAAGTGTTTACTTTGCATAAATCTACTTACATACTTAATTAAGTTTCAAATAGTCATGTACTTATGAAATAATATTTTATTTTCTCCCGACTTGCATTTGCACCCACTCTCCCCCTCCCCTCGCCTCCTACTCCTGCTCTTCAAATCCTTACTAATATTAAGTGTGAAAGTGAAAGTGAGTTTATTTGTTGGTTTGTTACGCTTTCACGGCTAAACGGCTCAACTGATCACCATAAAATTTTGCATACACGTTGTCAGGGGTACAGAGAAGGACATAGGCTACTTTTTATCCCGGAATTAACAAAGGGACTCCGAAAGGGTAAAGGTTGTCAAGGGTAGGAATACCCGCGGGATGTCAGAAACTAACGTGGGTGAAACCGCGGGGTACAGCTAGTCTGTTAATAACTTTGCATCGGTTTAATTTACTTTTAAAATAATACGATCAAAATGATATAATGTCCAGAACCTCACGTTGCCGCATCGTTGCGTGTGTTTATTATCAATATTTTTTCTTCAAATGATTCTTAATTTTTTTTTCTATTAATAATAACACATGTAATGAATAAATTACATATATAATACTTTGTTTAACGCCAACGCTTGTTCCGGGTTGGTTTGCTACATTAATTTTATTGAATAAGATATAAATTAAAAACAAGGTTATGTAATAAAATATGTTTTGACGAACGATTTAATTTGAGACGAACGGAGGGCATGTAGATGTCGGTTGTTTGCTCACCCGAATACGGAATAGGCATGACTCTATATATTCTATATATCTCTATATATTATATTAATTAGTGCTTGCAATATTGGACAGCCAGACATTTTGTGGGTAACAATGTTTCACTGCTTTTCCTAATAAAATATAGGTACATAGTTCATATTGTAGCGAATGTCTTTCTAGGTTCGCACTCGGGATCAGGTAGCGGCCACGCCGATGCTACAACGTCAATCAGAATCTGGCCGTCTCTGGATTTGGATCAGCAACAACAGCACTTTCGATATTAGTAACAATTATTATTATAAGCTATATTATTGTAAAGTTTCATTTAAATCCATTCAGTAGTTTTTGCGTGAAAGAGTAACAAACATCCATCCATCCATCCATTCATACACACTTACAAACTTTCGCGTTTATAATATTAGTAGGATAGTAGGATTTAAATATGTGTTCGCAATAAATATACTTATATTTTTATAGTGAGTTTGACTTCTGAACGGAAGAACCTTAGTGAACGTTCTTAAAAGATGAGATAGAGGGTATGGCTGGACTTGTCTCATTGCCTGTTTTTACAACTGTATGGGGCTTAAAATTAAAAGAGGAAAATCGGAAAATAGCCAGCTAAATTTTTACTTGATTTTTGAACTTTATACTGATAAATAACTCAAACATATAATAGGTATACTAGCTGTCCCCCGCGATTTTTCATCCGCGGTAATTTCGGAGTTCCCGCGGAGGTTGCGGGAAAAAGTACTCCATGTCCTTCAGTTCCCGAGGGAATTCCGGGATAAAAACTATCCTATCTTTTAAGTTGGCCCATATTATAAATGGTTACAAAATTTTATCAAAATCCGTTCATTAGTTTCGGAGTCCATCGCGGACAAACAACGTGACACGTGATTTATATATATTAGATTAGATAGGCAAGGCATTAAGTTCGCCATTTGTACTATTTTGTGCAAGAAGAATAAATAAATAAATATATGTTATATATAGTTAATTTAAAATACTGGCTGGAGACGGTCGTAAGTTCGCTCTCGCGGTGCCGCATTTGACAGTACAATACTGTCAAGTTTCCATCGGCGAATATCAATCACGGGGCGGTTGAAGCGCGACGTCAACTTTGTTGTTCGATTGTTTTCGCAAAACTACTGTACTTATTAGCTTAAACTGGTATGCGTGCATTTATAAACGTTTTCTAAAATTGCAGCGGGTGAAATCGCGGGGCACAGCTAGTAGTCACATATTTATTACGTACAGTCTGAATCAAATGAACTTTCATACATTACTAGCTGTTCCCTGCGGTTTCATCCGCGGTAATTTCGGAGTTCCCGCAGGAATTTCAGGATAAAATATAGATATGAAACTTTCTCATGATACACTGTATCTATTGGTGAAAACCGCACGAAAATACGTTGCATAGTTTTAAAGATCTAAGCATACATAGGGACAGACAGACAGCGAGAAGCGACTTTTTCATACTATGTCGTGAAGTATCAGGTACCTACGTCTCGGGTACGTTGGCAACTGTAGTGAATCTCGAAGCTACTTGTCTAACGGTACATTATCCAATCAATATTTAAAAATGCATCTGTCATCATTTGAAAATAACAAATAAAAAAAACTTATGAACAAAATAAAGAAAAACATAACACTTTAATAACGAACCTGTCACTGTTAAATAACGCGTTCAAATTAAACGTTCGGATCCGTTCTTTTACAATTATGTACTTTATTCGGTCTCGGATAAGGTGTTAATTTGTACAGTATCGATTCGATTTCTGGCTGATGACATTATCGTATGAGGATTTGGCATAGAGTAATTGCAATTAGAGATCTGTCGGTGAAGCAAGGGGTCATGCGAACGGAATTGTAGAAATCATCGTTGGGCAGAGAGCTTGTTGATAGGACGAGCGATGAGCGGGGCGGGGACTATAAGAGCTTTTGATACATAGTTTTATTTGCATAGTTAATAATAAAACGTTTGAACTAAGTCAGTGTTCAAAATCCGTCATAAAATTGGTATTTAAATAAGAATCATGATAAGTTAAAGGTCTTAATAGCTTTTAGGAGACAGATTTAAGCTGGTAAAGTAGGCACTTATTCACTAATCATAACATTTGCCAATAAAAGTTCCAGAAATAAATCCTTTTTAACAGTGACAATTACAAAAAAATATCAATGTTTACCATGAATATTATTAACTTTCATTCTTGACTATGAAAATTCATTAAATTAATGGGTTACCAAATATCGAGATTTATTCAGGTTTGTAATCTTTTTTCACAATTGTATCTATAAGTGTTTCGAAAAGCGCTTCAGCTTATGCTCCCGCCATCTGTTTATTACACAAACCACACCCGAACGGGTAAGTACGAGTATCATCCAGAGTTAATTAAAATTAATAGACGTAAATCGACCGATATCACAATAATTAATTATGTATGCGTATGCGAGTATATTGCATATATGTTGGTGTTTACCAAAGACTACTTGGGGATCTTAGTATGCAATAAGAAACTCGTCAGAAGTATATAATGTACAGTAAGCTATTGAAGATTCAACACTTTTATAACTGTTTTCATTTTTATTATTTTATAAATATTTTTCTAAATTGTAGACGGCAAAATTTCTTTAATTCACTTATTTATATGTTTTATCATGGTAACGTTCTATTTATCACATCGACTGCATGATTAATTATAATAATAACAATCCTTGGACATTCTCTTACAGTGCCATCTGGTGCCTGAGCCCCGCTTGTACGCTACCAGACTGATAAAACTTATAAGCTTTTTTTAATTCACGCTTATTAAATAAAATCATCACATAAAAATACACCCTCCTACGGAGATCGCCCGTAGCAGTCAGGTTCACTAACCGCTACACTAATTTTATTATAGGCATGAATTAAAAAACATTTTACCCCCGCGAATTTCGTGATAAAAGTACTCTATAGGTATAACCTTTTCTGTACCCTTGACAACGTGCGTATGCAGAATTTTGTGTAGTTTCACCAGCGATAATTTCAGAGTTCCCGCGGGAATTCCCGGATAAAAAGTACTCTAAGTCTTTTCATGTATCCCTGATAACCCTTATACAAAATTTCATGTCGATCGGTTGAGCTGTTAAGCCGTGAAAGCGTAACAAACAAACAAACTTACTTTCGCATTTATAATAGTGATGAGATGGTAATTTGACAGTAAAGATGTAATCCCAGAAATCTTGTGATCTGTTACAAGCGGAACCTTTCGTTGCGGATCCCTAAAAAAAATGTCAGTCACAGTAAGCGATACTCACTTGTTGAATACACATTAATATTCCATTGTTACTAAATGATGTGCAACATTAATTAATCCTCTCGTTCTCGTACTATCGATTGTGTCGATTATACTATCGATTGTATCGATTGTACTATCAATTTTTTGTTCGTTAAATTGTTTAATTAAATGTTGACGGCAGTAATTTTGATTGATGTTGTGTGTGATTATTTGATTGCGATTTGATTTAGTGGTCTCTAATAAATGGATGTCTGTCTGTCACGTCTGAATACTGTACCTGCTATGTTAGAAACTTTGTGTTAAACTTTTAAAATGTGTGATATATATATGATGGGAATAAATACGTTTAGGCTCACCATAATGGCGAGTAGTTATTACACGGAAAATAAATTAAGAATATACACCTATATAATATGTATATAGGTAAAAGCGAAAGGTCACTCACATATTAACACGAAATATCGAAAACAACTTAACCTACGAAGCTGAAAGGCAAATAAAGTATTTCACGCAGTTTCCATTAGTCAAGTAGGTAGGTATATTTTAAAATTGTGTTGTTAAAAAAATTTGCATTAGGTTTATATTTTTAGGAAGCTGAAATACCTAGGTACTATTTTTTTTCTTAGGATAAACATTTGGTGCAGTTCATATTAGTTTATTACAATCAAAAATATAAGTAGGTTATAATTCTAAATCTGAAATAGATCCTCATTCGTCGGCTGTAGGTATGCGAAAACTCACAAAGCGCGTAAACCTTTGCTCGAAGCGTTTGAATTTAAATTTAGAATGTTTATAAGAACACGAGCAATATAAACACGATTGGCATCACGACTATTGGCATGCCAATAAAATATTTTCTTTCTGGCAACGGCATAAACAATGTGTGTGGACGCAGCGCGATCAGTGCGACACGGGTGACGGGGCAGGCAGAGATGTTAACCTCTGCCGTACTCACGACTTGGGAATTGAGACATTGCGAGCGTTCCTAGTCGAGTCCACAATACCTACCTTCTACATAAATGGCGACAATTTTAGATTTCTATATTTAAAATGTTCGCCAAGTGTGAACGATGTTAACAATCCTTACTAATTGGTATTATAAATGCGAAAGTGAGTCTGTTTGTTTCACGCCTCAAAGGCTCATCGGATCATCATGAAATTTGGCATACACGCTATTAGGTATATAGAAAAGGACATAAGCTATTTTGTAATCCGGAGTTCTCGCGGGTACTCCAAAATTACCGCGGGTGAAACCGCGGGGCACAGCTAGTTGATATTATAAGTGGGAAAGTGAGTCTGTTTGTTACACTTTCACACCTCAACGGCTCAACGGATCATCATAAAATTTTGCACACAGATACAGGAATGGATACAGAGAAGGATGTAAGGTACTTTTTATCCCGAAATTCCCGCGGGAACTCCGAACTTACCGCGTCTGAATCCGCGGGGGACAGCTAGTCTATACTAATATTATATAGAGGAAAGATTTGATTTTTTGTTTGTTTGATTGTTACGATTTAACTCAAAAACTACTGGACCGATTTCAAAAATTCTTTCACCATTAGAAAGCTACATTATCCTTGAGTAGCATAAGCTATATTGTAATCCGGAATTCCCGCGGGAACTCCGAAAATACCGCGGGTGAATTCGCGGGGGCAGCGATATAATATTGTATACCGGTGCTGGTGCCCTCAGTTTTGCACTCGCGTGAGTATCGGAACTCTTAATAACAGGAAGTACGCAGAATATTCCACGATCTTTTTTATCATAATCGCATTTCTAGTTTAGAAACGAATAGACGATAAATATAGAAACAATATTTTGTGTACATTCTGATCGAGATTTACATAATGGGCATGTTGACTAATTTTTATTTTTTAGTCCGTCTTGTAGATTATTAAAAAATATTGGACACGTATTTTTTCTTTTTTTACGTAATCAAAAAATAACGACGATATATTGAGTTGAAATTTCGCGTGACGTCACTATTCTGAAATTTTGTATGGCGGTTTTGCGGTTAGTGACGTCACGACCCCCTCACCCTTAATTTTAATGCGCTTTATCTCTGTATATTTTAATTTATTTAAAAAAGCAAAAAATACGTGTCTATTGTTTTTTTATTTTCTAACTGACGGACTAATTGGAATTTTGCTTTTCAAAAGTCGTCAACATACCTATTATGTAGACGTAAGACTGTTAGTGCATTGTTTGTGGTCGTGCCACTTCCAGACCGATGGAGGTCATATACCCATGATATATTTGTTTTGTTATAGGTTTCATGTAGGTATAAAAAAATATATCAACTATTCTGCTTTACAATGTTTTAATCCAAAAATTCAATTTTCAATAAGTTTTTTTGTTTTGTGAGCATAAAAAGACGTTGTTTACTGAGAAAAGAGCTTTGAAAACAAGAAAAGTACCTAAACATTTTCAACTGTACAACGACGTTAAAGTTCACACATTTTATTTGACTTGAAACTGACTATATGCGCAAGCCTTTAAGAAGAAAAAGAAGAAGTATTACATGCTCATCCACCTGATGGCAAGTGGCCTACTATAGTCAGTAGTGGTTGCTTACTACACACACGTGCGTACATGAATAGTGACAGATGTCGAGGTTTGACTATAAAAAAATAGGTACCTACAATATTGTTGTGATATTTTAAATCAAAATTTCATCTTGATAAACAGCTTTTTAATGCTAATTACGTGGTTTAACTGTTACTCAACTGATGTGACGTTGTTTTATTTATATTTATCTGTAACTGGGTGATACGATAAACTTATATGCGTCGCAGGCGAATTGTATTATTGGCCCGATTACAATCAGTCAATATTTTGTGAAGTGTACTGAAAATGCGTTTTGCTGGGTGCTCAGGCATCGAATTTCAGTTGGTTTAACACTGTAATTGTCACAGTACGTCTATATGTAGGCAAAATGACAGCATTTTCCATTCCCGGTATGAAAAATGTCTCCTGTTTGTAGACGGACGAACTGCAAAATATACCTGCGACATATAAATGAATAAATCATTTATGGTCATCATTGGAATTTTTATCTTATTCAATATGTTCAACCTTATAACTCGTAAACATTACTAAGCCAGTTAAAATGAAACTTAATTTGTAAGTAAGCTTAAATCCTGACAAACCAATTATGAAAATACTTTTTACCTCGCATTTCCCGTAAGCATTGTGTTTTGAAGTGGAATAAAATAATCCTCACTAATATTATAAACGCCAAAATGAGTTTGTTTGTTCGTTACGCTTTTACGGCTTAACGGCTCAACCGATCACGACGAAATTTTGCATACACGTTGTCGGGTCTACAAAGAAGCATATAGGTACATACCTTTTATTCCAGAATTCCCACAGGTACTCCAAAATTACCGCGGGGAACAGCTAGTAGGTAATATAATAACGCAGAATTTGATACAAATTCGTTAAACTTTAATTCAAGTATTCACAAATGTTAAGATTTAATGCAGACAGTTTAATGTAGTAGGTGCGGAAACAGCTGTTTATCTGTTGCTATGTTTAAATTTTAAATTATTTTAATAATATATATCTACCAATAAATTTAAAGTCTGCTCTAATTTCATGATTTTGAATTATGTTTATTATAATTAAAAAACTAATATATTCTTCTGTTTTGATGTTCAATATTAAAAATGCTAATGATATAATTCTGTGATATGATTTAATTAAAAAAAATATATAAAAGGAGAACAAAATTTAAATGTTTTAAAGATCCGAATTCGATTGGTGTACCTACTAATTTATTAAGAATTTAAAATTTAGAGATTAACAGATAATATAAAGCCAATTTCATTGAAAAATCCCCAATATTTCAGTTAAAATATTTAAGTACAGTTAGTTTTTGGTAGATACATAGGTAGGTACAATAATTTACGTAGCACACGGACATTAACGCCTTAATTTACGTGTTCGATAGATATTTAAAAATACGGCTTAATTAAAATGTCTATTTAATTACAATATTAATGCAGAAAACAGAACTCGTCCATCGAAAGTTTTAATAATCGTTCTCTTTCAACGAAATATGAACGCTGATCAAGTGCAAATTGTGGTTTAAATTAAGGGGTTCCGTATACTGCAATCTGTTAATTCCATACCCACGTGAGTTTATCCCACTAATTTCGAGGACGTTCTTTAAAAAAGTAATTAGAGGAAAATCATATTTTAAAAAAATCCTTCAGTACCTAATTGAGGAGAACACAAGAACTTATGAAGTTGTTGATCAGAATATGTCATTAGTTGTTGATGATATAGGTAACTTCTGGCGCTTAAGACACTTCATAGGTAAGTCACAAATAAAGCAGGTACTGCCTTATTCCAATTTTTGAATAGAGTGATGCCCAGAAAAACTATACAAAGCCAGGCTATGTAGGGTATGTGGTCTAAACTGTCTGCTAAGTATTATCAAACACAATACATTCTATATAAGTTCCATTAGGTAAATAAATTGGCTAACAAAGATAAAAGTAGACAGAGTGGCTTGTGTTATTAAAAAAAAAAAAAACAACATTTTCCGCAACAATGGAACGTTTTTTCCATTTTGTCAATTAACGTGAGGAACTCTTTTGAACCCGGACAAATATGTACAGAAATTAATTATTTTATTATGATGTGAAAGATTGAGAGATTTTGGTGAAGCAATTTGCTTGAATAAATTAGAACGAAATTTAATATAATAACAGGTCTTGGGTTCACATCTCACTTTCAATTTGAATATAAATAATTTAAAATATGTATTCACAAGTACCTATTTGGAAATTGTAATGAGGGATGAGCTTATGAAAACGTATATTATAATTTCCATTTGTTTCAATCAGATCAAAAAAAATGATCTTATCCTACCATATAACAAAAAATTTAAAAAAGGTTTTGCTCTTCGTCACAATCGGTCTATGGAAAGAGACGTTTTGACAATTGGGAACTATACATACATAATACTAAGCTGTTCCCCGCGGTTTCGCCCGCATTTTTTCGGAGTTCCCTTGGAAATTTCGGGATAAAAAGTACACTATGTCCTTCTCTGTACCTTTGAAAAGGTGTGTACAAAATTTCATGAAGATCGGTTGAGCCGCTAAGGCGTGAAAGCGTAACAGACATACAGACAGAGTTACTTTCACATTTATAATATTAGTAGGGACTAGTAGGGATGGAATGGGCGCGATAAAAGCTGACATCAAAATACCTCACAGGCTATACTGCGGGTGATAGCTATTCACCAATAAGTTAAACATAGTGTTTATTATGCTTGGAGCTTTATTCATATGTCACTATAATTATATTTCTAGGAAAAATATTTTGTTAACTCGAGATAGATTAATGGTTTAAATTATTTCAGTCTGTCTCGGCGTCGTTAAATTAATTTATCGTTTATTATATAAGATACACATTATTGTAATTGTACGAGTATAATTTCTTTCTAGGTGCATCGAACTTTTATTATAGATAAAAACTAGTTGTTTCACTCGTGTGAATTTTGGGCTTCCCCCAGAAGGTCTTTGAACCGGGGTAAGAAGTATTTTGTGTACTCAAACGAGTATGTATAAAATGTATCCAAAACTGTTATGTCTGTCTGTGTACAAAAAAGTATTCAAATCTCATTAACAGTAGTGTATTAGTGTACAGATCTAGGAGTGGGACATAATAATTAGTTATTGCAATACTCAATATCTAGGTACCATAAAAAATGCAGTGTGTTTCTAATTCATTGTTATGAGATTAAACTTGTTCCCTTGATATTCTCATCTAATAATTCCTGGAATTTAGATTCTGAGGTGACACTCGACAACAGAAGCCGGTGACACGTAGACCGTAGTCTAAAAAAGTCTAAATTATTTAATCTCTCGCAACTTAAAAACCATTTGAATTTTAGTCTGGATTCTTCTCATTATAAATGCACGTATTTGGCATCTAGGCAGCCTCGCCACAAGTCAGCGAAACCACCAGCTTACGTTTTTATAAAGAGTGTTCCGTAGCGTTTATAAAAAACATAAACAAACCCGTACTAAATGGAGCTTATAAGGATAATTCGAATAAACAATATTGAAAAATTTTAAAGTAATAGAAATGTTTTTTTAGTTTATTACTCTACTAGCTGTTCTCCGTAGTTTTAACCGCGTAAATTTCAGAATTCCCGCGGGAATTCCAGGACAAAAGCTACCCCATGTCCATCTCTATACCCCTGATAATGTGTATGCAAAATTTCATGATAGTAATCGGTTGAGCCCTTAAGGCGTGAAAGCGTAACAGACAGACAGACCGACAGTGTATTTTGTTGAGTAATACACACTTATACTCTACACTCATATTAATAAGTGTGTACTACTCAAAATAGAGTTAGATATAGCGTTCAATAGATTTTTGAACAACGTTTATATTCATGTAGTACTAAAGATAGTTGTTGATTCAACAAGAGAGATATTCCAGGGCATAAAAATACAAACACTTTGCTCCCGCTATTTGGGTATTCTCCAAAGTATGAATATCAAAATTCTAATTAGTCCGTCAGTTAGAAAATAAAAAAATAATAGACACGTATTTTTTGCTTTTTCAATTTAATGAAAATCAACATAGATAAAGCGCATTAAAGTTTAGGATGGGGGGCTCGTGACGTCAATATTCATTATAAGCGCCATACAAACTGCACTGAGTTGTGACTTCACGCGAAATTTCAACTCAATGTATCTCCGTTATTTTTTGATTACGTAAAAAAAGAAAAAATACGTGTCCAATATTTTTTACTAATCTACACGACGGACTAAAAAAAATTTTTTTGTCAAGTAGCCAATTGTACCTACACTTCTCAACGCACCAGCGAAAAAATGTAAGATTAGGTATAATAAAGACAATCGCTGCAGTGCTCTAAATTATAAACAGGAAAAAATACATGTAGTAAAACAGTATATTGAGCAAAAATTACTTTGGCTTACTGGTTTTTTAGTAATCAAGGTGGGCTTTTTGAGCTAGCGAAGTAAAAGTATATCGGACATTCCAAGTGTTTCCGCTTATGTGTCACATACATATCTACTGACTGTGTTAAATTTGAATTCTATATGCGAATTAATACCATATACCTACCTATTGAAGCCTACCTACTTACGCAACCTATTTCTGTATTTTACCCGTATGCGGTTTATAAAAAATAAATAAATTAAACCACATGTGGTTTTGTCTGCAGTGTACTTCTAAAAAGCATTAATCGGTTGTGAATTCGAAATATTTTTATCGACAAAAATCGTTTAATGGGTTCACGTTTACGTTTCTCTATTGTCAACTCTATTTTAATGTATTAAAGACGTTAATCGTTCGTTTTGTTTTTCAAATAGAACGCAATAGTTTCTAAGGAGAGTCCGTTTGGGTTTTTACTTAGCGAACGAAGTTTAATTAATGCGTTTTACGCCTAATAGGGAATGCGGAGCGACGATTACAAACAGATCATTTAATTAGTGTATGCGCTTTGACTTGCTTCAGTTTTTTTAAAGGAAATAAAACGGGAAAAATTCTCGTCGAAACACTTGAAAGAGCTGTAGGTAAACATTGTATTTCTATGATAATCATCAATCAAATTATTCTACATAGCTGTTCCTAGCGATTTCACCCGCGTACGGACAGAGTTACTTACGCATTTATAATATTAGTATGGATTTAAAGAACACCCCGCAATGGGACTTAGAATAATATTCATGTAATATGAATAACGCGGTTTCACCATCGGTAATTTTGGAGTTCCCGCGAGAATTCCGGGATAAAAGGTACCCTATGTCCTTTTTTGTACTGTATTTCATCCAAATCCATTCAGCCGTTTTTGTGTGATTGAGTAACAAACATCCAAACATCCACTGCACTTTCACATTTATAATATTAGTAGGATATTAATACCTGAATGGAATTAAACGGGCAATGCATAGTTTAACTTAAAGCTCTCTCTTCAGCCATAGTACAAGGAAGCTGTGAAGGGTGGATATTTTATGAGTGCTGTCATAATAAATGTAATTTTATTGACGTCAAAAAGAGCCACATTATGGGCCAAATTTGAATAAATGATTTAAATTTAACATAGGATGTGTTCATACGATGAGAAGATTTAAAACTAAAATCTAAAAACAAATTTTTTAAGCTTCAATAATGGCCCTAACTCATATGTAAATCACTAAATATTGCAGCTCTACAGATACGCCAAGTTATAAAAATAATTAGAAAATAAATTATTTGTAGGTATTTGTTGACCACTTTTTAGCTGATATTGAGTAGTTCTGGAAGCTGAATATATTTGGACTTGGATATGTCAATGGTACGTTGGCAGGTTTAAAAAAATCCTAAAAGATATTGGCATTATGACCTGCGCAAGGTAAAATAATGTGCACTTAACCAACGATTCGACCTAAAAATACTTTTTCAATTACCAAATACAGCCTAGAGACGTTAAAATACTCTGACAATTGCGACAGAAGAACTTTGGCGTTACGTTTCTAAAACTGCTGCGGGTTGAGCATGAACAACTCCTGACTTATTTGCAACTAAGACACATCATGTCTGTGGCGTGATAGAAGATGTTATACCACTTGACTCATTCATAAATATTTTATAATAAAATTGTAATAAGAGTCGTTCGTCTTCTTGAATAGACTTTTTTGTTACTTTACTAACTTTTAACAATAATATTTGCATAGAATTAATCCTGAGCAAGTATGTACTTATATTCTTTATGGGAAAAGAAACGTTGTAAATATATTTTTTTAAAGTGAAACTTCTTTGAACACGAGGGCAGAGAAATTTATGTTTGCACCTTATCTTACCCCGACGCGTTATTGTCATAGTGAATAAGGGCCCAGTTGTCCGTGCTCGGGCCACGGATGGCGTGTGGCGCAACGCCCTCTGTCGCGCTGCTGCCGCTAATAATGCAAGCAATTAGCGCCAGAGGACCATCGGACCATCGGACCATTGGACCGTCCGGCCGATGGACCGTTAGCGCAAAACGATGCCGAAACCACGACTAAAATGGTTCGTTAATTTCCTTACAACGGTGTTGTGTATGGTACAGTACATTTAAGAAAAAAAGAAAAGTAAAAAATAGCGTAGTATTTGTATCGTTTTATAAATATCTTTATTAACATAAACGACAGTATAGTAGTCTAGTATATTATATAATAATCCTAGATATAATAATACTATTTAGACATTTTATTAGACTCAAGAAAACACTTTCAAAACTCTTATCCATGAATAATACATTTGATCATTTAAGTACATGGTAGAATAAATATTGTAGAGATTTCATTTTATCATATCCAGTATTAGTTGTTGCTTAGTAGCAATAAATAAAAAACAATAACAATATATACATTAGAAGAACTATATTTTTAGAGAAATTGCAATAAAAATTACATTAAATTACAATACATTTATGAGGTTACAATGTCTCTAGTTCTCAATACTGGTCTACTGTGGCCGCTGTGGGAGTGTGGACCATAGACAAGGACCAGTGCAGACTTTACACACGCATTAGAATTGCTTCTAATAGGCACGTATGCAGGTTTTGTTTATAATATTTTCCATCAAAGTCAAGACAGCGGTAATCGATTGAAGGGTGCGTAGTTCGTACAAAGACAGAAATTCATCACCATTTTACGAGTATAATTTACTAGCTGTGCCCCGCGGTTTCAACCACGTGAGTTTCGGAATTCCCGCAGGAACTATTTAAGCCTAAGTTACTCCTTATAACATCAGTTATCTGCCAACGTGTAAAAATCCCGTAAAAATTGGTCCAGCCGTTTCAGAGATTAGCGGGAACAAACAGACAGACAGAAAACATTTTGAAAATTGTTTTTTTTTTATATAAGTAGATAAGTACATATACTTACCGAATATACTTTCATATGCATTCAGTGAAAAATTGGTAGTTTGGAATTATAAACAGACACTTAAATTTTATTAATATGTAGGTATGTATAGATGTATAGATTAAATACATAGTTTTTAATCAATTAGGGCACCTTAACTATACAACGCTATGATTATACACTTGTCAGGGAAAGATAGAACAAATTTGTAACAAGAATCGATTTAAATTAAATTAATCAAAATGATAACTAGTTATACATATGTATAAAATCTACAGGTACTAATATTACCTACTTTTGAAGAGGTGAAGTTTGTGAGTTTATGAGGTTGTGAGGGTTATCTTTGGTTCAACTGAACCGATTTTGAAAATTCTTTCACCAATAGAAAGTTACGTTATTTGTGAGTGTCATAGGCTATTGTAACCCGGGATTGCCGCGGGGCATCCGAAATTACCGCAGGTGAAACCACAGGAAACAGTTAAGTATAAACTATGGTTAACTATAAAAGAACGTTAACAAATATGAGAAGTAACTGGGTGAAGCGTGCAATAACGTGCTTATATTTTAATTTGTAATCAAACAAAAGACAATATCTAGGTCTCGAATAATACCTACCTAAGTCTAAGTTCATTTTATAACAATCGTTATTGTCCATTGTCAAATAGGTACGTTATTACGTATAATACTATCATGTTTGTCTGTTTTTTGTTCATAACCACTAAACCCGCCATTCTCGCTTGCGCCGTGAGAATGTTTCCCACGCAATGTTAATTTACGTACATTTATTGTTGCGTTTACGTCTTGTGTGGTTTTAGTCGTTTTTTTTTCTTATAATAACAACATAATAGTTTATTGTTCGATAGATTTTCTTTAATAGGACACCGTGACTTACTCGTACCGTATTTTGCGATATATGACTGCAGGGCCTTATATTTTTTTTGTATATTCTTTCAGAGATGTAATATATAGATATATAGATTGCAATTATATTCTAGCTTTGAACAGGTAGCATTATATTATGTCCATCCATTCACATTCATTGGAAGCAAAAATACCACAGGTATAGATATGCTACATTAAGAAATATCTTATTTGCAGATAGTGTTTTTATTTCCAGTTTCCTAATAATAATAAACGTTTCAATTAAAAATTAATTAATATTTAAAAAGGCTACCGTTTGAATTAAAGTGAAGGAAAACAGTTTAGTACAATTAAACGGCGCTTGTGGCGGTCAAATAGGTTATTTTAATAATTAAATATGCAGATGTTTAGAGATGGAACATTTAGATTACGAATCACATATTTATGCAGATGTAGAAAACATTAGATTTAATTTTTACAAATTAAAAGAAATAATAGTAATAATAATCCACTTCACAACATACAGATCTACTTGATCCCACACCAAGCTAGCTATAAGCTTGTGTCGTGGAAACCAAGCAAACGTGGTATATATATACTACACATATTATTACAAATATATTGTACTATAGATATATATACATATATATATATACCCAGACTGGAAATGGAACCCTACGTTCATCACACAAAGTCCACCCCCACCGGGAATCGAACCCGGAACCTCTTGATTAGCGGGCAGGCATGGTGACCATTGCGCCAATCGGGTCGTCAAAAAAAAATGGTTTCTTTGCAAATGTTGAGAAACTATATTGTTAAAAAAAAACAACATACGTACGAATGCAGACCTTTTTGGAAGTCGGTTAAAAACCAAACACGGTTCCCTGACAAGAATTCTCCACCCGGGGTTAGTGATATGTAGTTAAATACATGCTAAATGTAACTGCAATTCAAGAAGTATTTCCCAATGACACTGAAGGTTTAATCTGCTCGGAACGTATTCCCAGCACAATAAAACAATAGATAAATTAGAAATTAGTAGAGAAAAATGACTACTAAATTTAGCCATTTAAGGTATGTAGATAATAATATTTTGATGTAGATAAAGTGATATAAAAGAGATTGAAAAAATAAAATGAAATAAATAAATAAATATTTGATGTTATAAGTAGGTCAGTCTCCAAGCTAATATATTATGCCTAGTGTATACAGTGGCAAATAATAGCTAGCTTGCAAAATATCTTTCGAGAAAAAATAATAAAGAAAAAACGTTCAAATGTCTCCATAAAGAAATATTATATAATATGATGATAGTAATAAACAAAGTAAACAGAAAGAATTGAGACGTTTTACGGATTTTCTCACAATTTTTCATGCAAACGACCACATCAGAGAGCTATTTATAATTTTAGAACAGCTGTGGTTTAATTTGAGTTTTATGAGCAGAGTTGAGCGGGTGATTTCACTAAGGTTCGCAATTCGCGTATGTGGCTATACCTACTAGATAGGCAATAAACGACTGGCGGTGCGGATTGATTTGTGGTAAGTTTTATAAAGGTGTCACTTCAATGATAGGTACGTAACATTATTTAAAATACGCATATAAATTCTACAAATCTATATTTTTATCAAAAATTTATAAATCGTAGGTTTTATGACAGTTTTTTTACGACCGGCCGACCATTAATGAATATCAAATTTGCACAATGATTTTGCACATCAAATAAATCTGTGTCAAGTTTATAAAACAATGAATTATTTATAAATTATGTTCAATCTCAAAAGTTTAATTCGAGCATTCTGACTTGTAATTATTTTCTATCTATTCAAAAATGGGGAGCGCGTTGATGTCTTTTTTACGGTAAGAAAGTTCTGTATTTTGAAATAGAACTTATTGATGTGATTTTACGCTAATATCATGAAAAAAACTTTTGTAATTAGAAATATAATTCAGTTTATAATTATTCTAGTGAGATTATGGTAGATGAATTTACGAAGTTGCCGTTTGGCTATTGCCACATGGCCATTATCTTTTGTACTATTTACTTGGTACCCTTTTAACAAAATCTTTACTAAAAAGTAAAACCAAAATTAATTAAGCACCTTTAATTTTAAAGTCACAGGTTTATATTGAAAATGTCAACTCAATGCCTGCATTCTAATAATACATAATGTTTGTTTTCGTATTACAAAATAATATGTATGTACTTACTATAGGTGAATCTAAAATGTATATGTAAACTCGGTGAATTACTCACGTATAGTGCAAAACAAATTTAACACGGTCACGCTAAAATGTAACATGTAAATAATGACTTACCTTTAATTCTTTGGTGTGAATTCAGCGAATGTTTATGCAATACAACCAGTCGGTGCCGGAAACAATCCCACTAACACACTTCACTTTAAAAGAATTCAACTCCAATTTTATTTTCAATTTGAAGTCTAGATAAGTCACACCGAGACATGCCGCTTCCGCGGTGCCTCAATTACGAATAAAATGATGAAATGAAATGAAAATGAAAAAATGTCACAGTTCAAGCACTTTCACTGAAAACCAACTGAATGTCGCCGTTCAATTTGCGTGTGCGCGCTAACTGAAAAATCAAACGCGACGCGCTTCACAACCGCACATTTATTGTCTCTGCTCTACCCTCTGTTTACACAACGTTTATCAGTTTTATTTTCAGTTCGGCAACTTTCTAAACGCCAAATTGAGAAAGTACAATTTTTTTTTTAAATCAATCTAATTTATTTTATAAACGCAAAACTGTTATTTTCTAATGGCGGAATCGGAGACGCGCTAACGTTATCATTTTTCCAACAATAGTCTCGAGTTCCGAAGACACAAGCGGCGTGCAGATCGTGCGGCGCGCGCGCACGAATGCCGTTGTAGGAGGACGCAGCGGTTCATCTGCTGTGCGGGCGTGGCTAACTTCTAACGAAACATCTATCCGTCGTGTTGTCTCTTTCTCGCCCATTCATCGCACGGTACGGCCGTCTCGCTCGTCTAACGTCGGTGCGTTACCGGTCCACAGGTATGCCGGTGGAGGGAACGCGTGAACTTTGCCACTGCGCTCGCGCACCGCAGCGATTAATAAAACGATATGCGACGTTATAGATCGCGACGCGATTATCGTAACTCTACAGTTTAGTGCTTCGCGTCGTGCTTCAAAGGCAGCTTTTAAGGGTACTTTTATTATTACTTAAACGTGCACATTGAGCTCTGCAATATAAGATGGTAGTAAAATGTCTGTTGATTATAATTTTTTATCGATTTGGCTCTGCGAAACCAATTATGAAAGTAAATAAATAATTTGTTTATTTATAAAACGCCAATAGATATAGCGGCAGCACGTTATTTTAAGTAATGTTAAAGCGTTATATTGATTAAAATTCAAACTTTAATATCTATAAGTAATAATTACAAAACAAAAATAAAATAAATAAGAATGATTTGCTAAATTAAGTAATAATAATACGAGGTTCAAAAAGAGTCGAAGTAGAAAATATGTATTGGTACTAAACTTACTTATACTTTGATTCAATAAGTCCACCATGTGATACCTACCTTGATTATATTCTGAAGTTTTACATGTAATAATAATAATATTTGCAGACAAAATTACCACACAAATCATGTCTGGAAACGGCATAGCTGCTTTATCTGGACGCAGATAAGCAATAACATGTTAACCCATAAAATTAAGATATTTATTCAGAACGATTTATTGAGATTTAGGGAACGTTTTTTAATTATGGGTTTACCTTATTACATTGCTTAAGTATGTAACTAAATATTGAACATAAAAAATGTTGACACAAATGGCGCTACTACTTTTAAAACACGATTTACTCAAAATTTTTCCAGCGTGGGTTAACACACTATTGCTTATCTATGTCCATCTATAGGTGAATACTTAGCTAATAAATGTTGTCATACTTTACAGTTCTAAATGTTATCGAAGGATGAGTTACCAAGTTGTTATCATTTTTGACATATAGGTATTATTAATTTATAGTTTGACGATTGATATCAGTGGATGAAGAATATTATATCATATTTAATTTATCTATAAATAAGTCAAATGTGTTTAGAAAATTCGGACAAAGTACCTAATATAATGTTGACAAACAATAGCGAGTGCCAAAAGATTTTTAAACAAAAAACTGGTAGGTACTGTTTTTAAGTATGTGTTTTTTTAACAAAATTGTCCTTTCGAACTTTTATGAAACTCACTCTAACCTACTCTGAAAATATTTTTATTGTATTACTTTGGTTCTTACTTAGACTAGACTTAAATTTGTCTTTACTTGAATTGTAATAATATATGGTATTCAAAAAAGTTCTTGTTCATTTGTGCATTCGTTTAGGGTCTCTACTTATAAATGGACCAGACTGGCGAATATAGTTGCCACACTGTTCTGCAGATCGAGAGATCCCGAGGTACCATTTTTCAGGAGCGGACTTTGTGTCATAGAAACTGGGTTCACTATCCATTATGTGCGTATATTTATTGATTTAAACTTTATGCACATCACGGAAGTTACAATGCCACAGTGGCATTCTTTGCCAGTCAATAATACATACCTACAATAACAAGCATGTCTTATAGTAATTAAACAAAATGTCCATAATGTGCTGTTGGCATTATACAAAACTTTTTTTAGCATCGCAAAGATATCGATGCAGATTTCTTACGTCAAAATTTATGCTTCCCACAATTTGAGCCTTTTCAATAATATGGTATATCTATAAAGTATGTAGGAATATGGAATAATAAGATTTCACATAAGGTGGCAGGTAGAGTTGTTAGCTTTTTTATTTTATACCTACTTACTCCCCCCGGTAGGCATTGCAATAGATACAATGTTTGTTTTTCAGGTCAAAATCATAGTTTCATCACAATCGGGCGAGCGGTAATGAATCTCACACGACACGGTACAACCACAGATTATTTTTATTAAGAAATTAATTAATAAATAAAAAAATATTTACTGCACATTAAAAATTACCACAATATATCCCACCAATAGGTGGTCTGATCATAAATATGCGATCTCTTCAGGGCAACCGGATGGAGAAGAGTTAAATAGAATGTTAGCGATACACTAAATTGAGTGTGTTTTTTGTATGATGCTATAATTACTATGGATACAAGAGGTGGTTTTAAAATATTGATATATTACAAACAAATGAAAAATGTCCGTAAATAATGTCCTTTTGTATAAGATCTACAACAGTTACTATTTTTTAATAAAAGTGTCAAGATTAGGTACCTTAAAACGATGGCTGAACAAAAAAACAACCGTTAAATTAAGGGGTTCAAATTTGAATAGTTTATTATTAAAAAGAAAATATACTTAACGGAACATCACACTAATATACTCATAACATCCAAAGCAATATTTATATTGGAACAATAAACGGTTGTTAAAAAACATCGCAAAAGTCCGCCGCCACGTAGCGACAAAACATTGTTTTGTGTAACGAAAAAAAAAGTGCGAAATACGCAGAAAAGAAATTTTTGCGCAACAAAAAACGAGCTAAATTAGTAGTGAAAGATGTTGACAATGACAGGACAGTTGAAAGGTAATAATTGTTGTATTGATTGTCGCTGTTCAGAGATAACAGTTAAAACAGTTTGTCGAACGGTGTTGTTTGTTTTTTTTTGTCCGTCGTCCCGCCGGGGTTGTCCGGTTTTGGGTGCCCGTTAACTCCAGTGACGTCACAACCCATTTCGTTTCACCATCTTTTTTACCTGCTCATTGACGTAAGCACACGCCTACTTACACGTACCTAGTACTGTTGTTTAGTTAATCTAAATCTATCTATATACTATAATAAAAGAGTAGAATCCGCCATTCTGTACATTGAATATTTTTAACAAAAATTGACAGGGGACGATAAACGAAGAGTAAAACCACAAAAAAGGATTTTTAAAAATCTTTTCTGTCTGTCTGTCTGTTCGCGATAATCTCTGAATCTACTGAACGGATTGTTATGCGGTTTTCACAGGTAGATTAAGCTTAGCCTGGAGTTACATGTATAGGCTTTGTTTCATTGAAATCGGATGTCGGGAAAAAAAGTTGTTGTATAAAAACATTTCACGCGGGTGAAACCGCGGGGCACAGCTAGTATCATAATAATTACAATGTGCTCTTCGCAACTTAGCACGCATGGAACTTTTTTTTAGTACTTATCCTAAAATTTAACGTCAAACTGGAAACGGGTTAGGTACAAATTTAATTTGAACCTTTAAAGCAGCAAATCAAATTTCAATGAATGGTATACATACTTTTTATTTATGTATAAATAAAATATAAATGTACGTATAGAATATTGGTTTAGGCCATGCATTTGTCTTATTACAATAAAATTAGATTATATCTAACCAACGAATGTTTTCCTATAAAAACAAATACTTATCAAATAGCCTATGACGTTTGTCGAATAATATCCTAATAGAGTTGAAATTTAGAGGCTTTTTTTTTCACTTTAATAAATCTCTTGGATGCATAAATCTTTAACGGTCAGATTATATCGCGTTTGTGTCTCAATCTTTCCGATAAATTTATTAGTTTGTAATGTAGCAGGTCGTGTAAGTATTACCAACGATTTATTGAAGTCAATGTATAGATGGAAGTAGGTACAGTCAGGGGCAGTTGCTGACTCCTTCCACACTTTCACAGCCAATGGGCATGTTGACTAATTTTTATTTTTTAGTCCGTCTTGTAGATTATTAAAAATATTGGACACGTATTTTTTCTTTTTTTACGTAATCAAAAAATAACGGCGATATATTGAGTTGAAATTTCGCGTGACGTCACTATTCTGACAGTTTGTATGGCGGTTTTTGCGGTTAGTGACGTCACGACCTCCTCACCCTAAACTTTAATGTGCTTTATCTCTGTAAATTTTAATTTATTTAAAAAAGCAAAAAATACGTGTCTATTGTTTTTTTATTTTCTAACTGACGGACTAATTAGAATTTTGATTTTTAAAAGTAGTCAAAATCCCTATTGTTGTCTAGTTAATTAAATACTTTTGTAACTCCAATAACAAATTGTTGGTTATAGTATATTCAGTCATTTTACGTTCATATTCACATTTTACTTTATATTTTACTTTGTCAATGTGAATCTAAGCTAAGCTTTGTTCATAAAAATATACTAGGACATAATTTTGATTGTTATAGAAGACACCTTTGCTGTAGATTTTTCATGAAATTATTTTGATTATAAAGGTAATCAGGATAGTTTGATGCATGTAATGATACCAAAGAAATATCTGGAGGTTGAGTGGCAGAGAATGCCACTGTGGAATTAAGTTCGCCTTTTGTACCATGATGTGCGTAAAGTTTGAAATAAATAAATAAATAAAATAATTTATTTTTACAAAACGAAACAGTCCTTATCACATTTCGTCCATTTGTAACGACAGTGTGTCTCGAAAACCTCGATTTTACAGAAAAATATTTTAGATAGTGCTACACTGCGATATTTGCATCCCTTTCTCACACAGCGTCATCATCTTTAGATTAGAAAATACTGCCTTCTTCTAAATAATAGAACGCAGAACGTTAATTTCGGATTTCATTAAAGCAAAAAAAACAACTTTGAACTATCACACTGTTGTCTCAAGTTCACGATTTTTGTTTACATAAAAAACAAGACCAACTCTAAATGTTTATACAAATGAACACAGGATGTAAAGTTAGTAATTAAAATTAATAAAGACAAAGTAGGTATATAATGTAACTTTTTAGCCATCCTGACTGTACCGCGCCACGCTTTTCCTAAATACGTCGTTATAACAGATAGTTACCAAATGTATCGGCTAACGGGGATTTCTTTAATTTATTAGGTAATTCTACTTAGGTTCTTTTTTCGGTGGACATCGATTTTATTTCTGAATAATTTTTGTCGTTAGTTAAAAATTCTTAACATTTTTAGCATTTTTTTGGTGAAACAAAAGCAAGCTTACAATCCAGTTGTCTTATCGATGTTTAAAAAGAAGTGGAAGAATTCAATTTTATAGTCTATATTAATATTATAAAGAAATAAAGTTTGTCAGCTTGTGAAGAGTGTGTTTGTGACGTTGTAGGGGGTACTTGGAAGCTACTGAACCGATTTTGGAAATTCTTTCATTTATAGGAAACTACGTAGGTTCTGAGTTATACTTTTTTACACTGGAAACAGTATTCTTTGATAATTCCTTAATATGTGCCTTATTCTATAAGCATGGTAATTCAATTACGATAATAAAAAATCTAGTTAATGGGAAAAGAACTTACATAACCAAACGGTTTTCATAATCAAATAGACAGTGCTTCTGGAGAGTTCACTGGGCAATTTCTTTGCTGTGAAGGGCTGAAACTCTATGGGTGCTAAATATTATAATTTTGTTAACCTCAAAAAGGGTTATATATATTTAAAGCAAAACTTTGTCTTTAAAATAAAACTAATCTAAATAAAACTAAATTCAATTTAAAAACAGGCGAAACTAACTTTGTCCAAACAAGTTTTTAGTCTCTGCATGAAATTTTAGCCACTAGTGAAACAAAGAAATAAACTGATATCCATTGCTGTTTATTAAAAAAGTTCGTCATTTATTGGCATAGTGAGTGACATAATGATGTTTTTTTTATTTCGCTCATCACAAAGGTTAATTACAATTTTAAGTTGTTTTTGTAAGAGTACCTTCGGGAGAGTTTAGATTTCGTACCGTGTACCTAATTAGGTCCATTTTTGTCGCAGCTCCTCTCAGACCGCACTGAGTACCTATAGTTTTATCAGATCATGTTTAGTCAATTTCATAGTAATGGTTAGTTGTGATATTTCCGGCAATCTACATAAATACGTATTGTTTACGCGTATCGATTCAATGTTTTCGGTTGATTTTATAAAATCAAAACGAGTCTATAAGTGTTATATTGCCTTAATACTTAAATGAATATTATAAATCTTTACAATAACAGCGTCTAGAATATCTGAAATTAAGTGCAAAAATCTCAAATATCCAGATTGAATATTTATGTTGTATTATACAAACATCGATATAGAATTATATTTATTATAGTGTTGCCGATGTAGTTTTAGATAGTAGTATTTATTATTAAGTTATATTATGTCTAGTTTTTTGTTATCAACCAGACATAACTGTAACCAGATACATATATCTATTATAAATTAGTGATGTGTCAGATCGTTAAATATTAATATCCGCGGATACGGAACCGAATACCGATATTTGGTGAAAAGATCTGCGCTTTTTTACTCAACCAGTGCCACTTGACGCTTTGCGTGACAGGATGTGTCATATATTTAGATTTGCATAACGCGGGTTTTTCTTTTGTTTTATCTATATTATATTCTGAATAAAATTTTAGTTGTTTATTGCTACCTAACATCTGGACGCAGATAAGCAATAACATGTTAACCCACAAAATTAAGTTATTGCTACAAAACGATTTATTGAAAGTTATAGAAAGTTTTTTAATTATGTATTTACATTATTACATTGTTTAAATATGTAACAATATGTTAAATATAAAAAAAATGTTGACACAAAATAGCGCTATAATTATAAAACACGATTTACTCAAAATTTCTCCAGTGTGGGTTAACACACTATTGCTTATCTATGTCCATCTATGTATTGAAAATTAATAAGGTACAATGTCCTAAAAGATCCATCAAAAAAGTACGGATGCGGATCTTTCTTCACCCTTGAATATCCGCAGATACGAGACTGATATTCGGCATCACTATTCTATAGGTATATGGTCTGAAATCTTTGTAGTTACGCATCATAGAGAGGAATAAAATCTATGTGACATTATATCTTCTCCAAATTGTCCGAATCTAGAAACTATTTACTTGCGAATATATTCACGTAAATTTCGGATTTCTCTTGTTAACACTTTGCTACCCAAAGGAAATAACTTTCTGACAGTAAATTTTTTTTTTAAATCGATTCTATCGTTCCAGAGATTACCTGTTACAACTAAACAAACATTTTGTTCGTTAACATTTAATAATTTTGGCCTTGGCGATTAGCATTTTAAACCGACTTAAAAAAAAATAGGAAATTTATGTAAATACTAGCTGTGCCCCGCGGTTACACCCGTGGTCATTTCGGAGTTCCAGCGGGAATTCCGGGATAAAAAGTACCCTATGTCCTTCTCCATACCCCTGCCAACGTGCATGCCAAATTTCATCCAAATCCGTTCACCCATTGTGCGTGGTTGAGTAACAAACATCCAAACATCCTCAACTTTCGCATTTATAATATAAGTGAGATTTTACACATCGTATCCAAGTTAAAAGATGTTGATAATAATTTCAAATAGGGATTTGTAATAAAAACTTATTGGTATGCCTCCACCGGTTTGAACCTGCGACCTCGACGCTAAAAGCCGGTTACAAGCCAATCTTCACTCGCTTTACTATCTCGCCATTAATAATCCAGAGTTATTGACTCTATTATGATTAAAGGCTAAACCCTCCTTCCTTGTATCGCTAAATTATTCATTTAGATAATGTGCTGCAGTTGGTTTGTATTCAATTTCATGTGAGAGTGAGAGAATGCAGAATATCAGGGTTGGTCAGACGAGCGGGGACTTTTTCGCGTAAGCCTACCTAGAAGTTCAAATTTCTAAAATGCCTTTTATCATAGTGAACTATAATTTTTTAAAACCTAAAATTGCACGTAAAATCTGAAATTGTGATTAAAAATAATGCAATTTTTTACTTATACAAAATTAACACAATACTACTTATAAAAATTTTGCATAAAAATATAGGGTATTCTGATATAATAGTAGTAAGTACTTTTATCTCAGAATACCCGCGGGATCACTGAAAATAAAGCGGGTGAAACCGTGAAGAAAAGTCTGTATGGATATAAATTGAACTAACGTTTTATGTTACATTATCTGGTGTATTTATTAATAAATTCGTTACAATATTCTTGAAACAAACTATAATATTTTCTATAAAAATTTTCTTAATTCTAAGATGTTTTCAGTGAATTTAGCATAGGTATAGATATTTAAATACAATAAAGATTAATTATGTAATTTTCGTGAACAAAATTTTATCGTATCTGTTTTATCTAACATATACGTAACGTGAGGTGGCGCCAAGTTTTCACCGTTCAATTTTGAACACGGAGAGAACACGGATTTTACCAAATTAATCGATAATTTATAATTTACTTGACAGAAAACTAATAAGACAGATTTCTTGTTAATTAGTTAAAATTCGACAAATTATGGAAATTAAACGCGATGCCGCCGTGAGGTCTTTAGCCTCCGGAGTAATCAGGCGATTTATGTTTATTGCTCTTCATATTACCAAGTCGTAAATCAATGTTGATCCCACTACAGGTCTGTAACGATTAAGTTGGATCTACTAGGCACTACTTATCTATTGTTAGTAAGATTTTGTAACTTCGTTACTTCTTGTAGGATGTTTTCCGAGGGCCTGCGACTTTAGCAGACATTTTTCTTTATAACGGTTTTTCTGTGTGTTTTATATCTATTGCTGACTCGTTGATGTCTTTCGTATGTAGAATAGAGAGGATCAGTATCGTAGTCTGGATTGTGTTAGCACCTAGCATATTTTGTATGTTCTATTTATTTATTTATGGTAGTTAGTTCTATGCAGTAACAGTGGGCTTGTCAACTAAATTTTAATTATTAGTCCGTCTTGTAGATTAATAAAAAATATTGGACACGTATTTTTTCATCTTTTACGTTATCAAAAAATCATCGAGATACATTAAGTTGAAATGTTGCGTGACATCATGCCATACTACAGTTTATAGCACGTTAGGATGTCACGAGCCCTTAAACTTAAATGCATTTTATCTTAGTAAATTTTTTCAATAGTTTGAAAAAGCAAAAGAATACGGATCTATTATTATTTTAATAATCTACAAGACGGCCTAAATAGAATTTTGATTTTAATACTCCGGAAACAAGCTAGCAAATTATGTGTAAGAAGTTTTTTTAATATTCGTAATATGCGTATTGAATTTCCTATTGATTATTATGTCTAGTTGTAAGTTTTCTTATTCTGTAACTATATCCCAACTTGTCCCTGTTTTTTATACAATAAATAAATAAATAAATAATGTCTAAAAAAGGTTCATTAATATTGTGTTCACTATTGGATATTGGGCCTCTTTAAAATAACGCTGAGTATGACGCAAGGAATACTAACTATTCTAAGTTTTTTACGTCAATAATCGCTTTAGCAACTACAAACCTAACCTGACAAAACCAAAAATATTTGCTATCTTAAACCGTAATGAATAAAAAAAAAATCATCCCAATATTTCATCAGCCTAATAAACATTAATATTTTATATCGTAAAACCTTCTCATCCTTAATATTAGATATGAATTCGAATATGTGTTGTTTGTTTGTTACGCATTTTATTTTTATTTTATTTTATTTATTTATTGTTTTATTATCAGGCAACATGGGCCCATAGATAAATACCTTACAAACATTTTGCGTACACATTTTCATGGGTACAGAAAAGGTACTTTTTATTCTGTAATCCCTACAGAAACTAGAAACCACGAGAAAAGCTAGTAAGAGAAAAATAAAAATTTGAGGTGTATTTTCTGAAAACTTCGCGCAAACACAAAAATACTAGGAAAATAGAAAATATTCCTTTGTTGAAGTCAGTTGAGAATGCGCGCGCTCTAGACGCCCGTCTGTTCGGCCCAAGAGTCCCGTCGCCTCACAGGGTGCAACCTTAATCCCTTACCATTACGCTCTCGACACTTATCCCTTAGATCGACTAAAATATTTTGATACAATCTCACTACACAGATAAATGTCGGCGATTTATCAATGCGCCTCAGTGTGAATGCGCCTATGCCGCCTCACCGATCCCGCCCGGATAAATCCCGTTTGCCACTATTTATCTTTAGATTATCACTGACATCTTTATTTTCGTTATGATTTCCTTTTTTATCAAATAAATAGTCATCTCTTTCTATCTTCATATTACGATTTTGTATATATACATCTTAATATCTCAAACTGTTATTATTATCATCCGGTTCTAATGTGTTGCTATTAATCAGTCTATTTTCTATTAGATATAGTTAACAGTTCACGTTATTCGAATACTTTTGTAACGTGTTTTCGATACAGTTGATAAATCTTTTTTATTGTTTGTTTTTTGTTTCATCTCTTTTTTTTATATTATAATACTCGTTGCAAAAAATTGTGATCTTTTTATATACCTGCGCATAGTAAAGTAGGTAATATATCTAATTTTGATTCATGAGTGTTTGGTTTGGTTCATTATGAAAGACTGAAGAATAAAAGTCTATTAATATAATCAGTAAGTGCAATTAATATCAGTACGTTATTTTATGTTAGTAAATGATAGTTAATATAAAAAAAATATATACCTTTTTGCAATATGACATATAAACACTTAGAAAAAAAAAGTGAAACGTACTTGATATCCCATATTTATTGGTTGGTTATCCTGAAAATGTATAGGTGAGTTTGCATACATTTTTCAATTTAGAGATTATTTTGCACTATAAAATTTATATTGCAAACAGCGTATTTTTTAATTTTTGCCGAATGCAGCTTTTACATCTGTGAAATTGAAATAAAAAAAACTACTTTTCTCCTATTTAAGTCAGCCGTCATAAAAACAATATTCAGTTATATTAAGCATAAAATGCTCTACGACGCTATTTTAGAAACCATACGTATCATCTCAAAGAGAAGTTTTCTATTTATATCACCTTTGAAATGGCCGCTTATAACATTTTTGAGCAATAATAATTGAATTATTAATTTCTAATAATTGAGTTTATAATTAATAACTATCTCGCGATCGATCTCGTGCTATTAAAGGATGATCGATTTTTTATTGATCTTATTATTATAATTGCTCGTTTTGAAAGGTTAATTGATCTTTTTAATTTACCAAAAGTCACTTAATAATTCGAAGTTTTAAAATTGGAGTGAGCAATAACCTAAACAGGTTCTTTAACTTACGAACATTGATATAAGTAAATCAATGCTTACGAATAAAATTAAGTCGATTTCTTTCTTTCATTTGAGTCTTCGAACAGCCTCTAATAGAGATTACCCAACATGTGTGACTCATAGTTTTGTTAGTTGCATCTGTTTAACTTACACAATTAGTTACTTGACCAATTTTTTAGTTCGTCGTGTAGATTAATGAAAAATATTGAAAACGTATTTTTCTTTTTACATACTTACTCAAAAAATAACGACGATACATTGAGTTGTAATTTCGCGTGACGTCACAACCCGGTGCAGTTTGTGCGGGGCTTATACCTGATAATGATGTTTTTTTTTATTTTCTAACTGATGGATTATTTAGAATTTTGATTTTCACAGCCTGGAAAATATCCAATCATCATAAAAGCGCCAATGTTAGTGTGTTTATGATATGGAAGTAATCTCAAGAATAAAGGAATTAATAGGCATAGAACGGCATCCTCTCTGTGTAATATTTTTAAATAAAATAGGGGATGGATCACCTACTCTATATACATTATACAATATACATGTAAAAAATAATGAAATATAAGCCTGCACCCACCTACTACTTATCTTATGGAAATTTGCTTGTAGCAATAAGGCCGCTTTTTTGCCATGTATTTAATCTACATAAATACTGTAATAAATCTTTCATGCAATAAAGTATATTGTACTTACCTATTGTCATGTAATTATGTAAAAATTGTTATCTCGTTCACTCCACTGTCGTTTCTATTTTGTAGAATTATTACTATTACAAATTTGAATGTAAATTTATTTAGTTGTTAAGCTGTTAGGGCTTATCTACTTAACCGAATATGATAAAGTTTTACATACACATTGCTGAACGGATTTAGATGAAATTTGGCATGCACGTTGTCAGGGGTACCGAGAAGGACATAAGGTACCTTTTATTCAGGAACTCCCACAGAAACCCCGAAATAAACGCGGGTGAAACCGCAGGGAAAAGCTAGTTCAACAATAATTAATTTACGGATATCCTAGTGGAGCCGGCGCGCGCTCGTCAAGGCGTCCGCTAAGAATCGAACCCAGTACCATTGTTGTTACGGTCAAGGCGTGCCCCAATTCACACATGCCACAATACACCGCGGCGTCGGTCGGCATTGTGCGAGTTTTTATTGCGGCCCACTGTACTCGCACTGATACCCATCGTAGTTTGGCGATTACTGTACGCTTGGGTACTTGTTAATTTGCGAATGGGTTATTCAATTTTTTAGCAAACTGGTCTACACTTCAATAGCTTAAATTTGTATGTTTCTACACAATTTTCGGGAAAAAGATAAAATATACCTACTATTTCACGATCGAAATCAACTTTAATAATAATAACAATATTTCACTTTATAGTTATTATGTATTATTATAAAAATATGTGTTTCAGGCTTCATTCTAATTGTAATATAATTTCACAACATAAACCGTCTAGATCGTACATGAAACTATAAGTTTTTATCGTGGACAACAAACTTAAATCATATTTATAATATTGGTGAGGATTAAATAAGCCGAGTCTTAAAAACAAAAACTTGTATTAATTACAGAAAGCTGTCTTCTACTTGGATTCGAACGCGCAAAATCTTTAAGCGGCCTCCTAAAATATAATTACATCACTTTTTGTGTTTGCAAGCTAGGCTAGATTTAAAGAGGTTTTTCCAGCGATGTGACTTTAAACATTTCAATTCCACAGTGTAAGTACCTCTAAATTGTATCTCAGGCACTTCTTTAGATGCAAAGTTGGTATAAATCATGCTGTATACAAGTCGCTAAATATTAAACTTGTGCGACAATAATAAATACGGGGTTTAGCGCTAGGGCGGGTGGTCGAACGTCCGCACTAAACAGGGTTGTCACTTAGATATTAAGTAGATTAATAATGTTTTTTTCCTCATAAAATTTAATATTTATCATTTTTCTATTACCTAGAGCACTAATATTATAAAAAAAATTATTTGATTTTTGTATCAAATCAAAATCAAATCAAATATGCTTTATTGCCCCAGAAGAGAAAATAAAAACTAAGACAGATAAAAAGTAAATACAGAGCAAAAGGCGGCCTTATTGCTAGAGGCAATCTTTTCAAGGCAACCTTAAGGTGATAGAGAGCTGTAAATAGAAACTAAAAGCGGGTGCTGGGTGGTGGTTGATTTTTGTATGTTCATTGGTTATGGATAAACTCAAAAAAAACTTAGCCGATTAAAAAAAAATGCACTTTTAGAAAGTTACGGTGTTCCTGAGTGACATGAAGAGCTTTTAATCCCGGAATTCTTAGGGGAACCTCGAAATTAATGGAAGTGAAGCTGTGGGGAAATGGACTACTCTTTAATTAAAATATTCAAATCAAATATACTTTATTGCACACAGACAGTAGAAAAACACATTTACGAAAACACAAAAACATATGGATACGTTCAATGAGGTGACCTATATTGCTGAAAGCACTTTTTTTATATTTCGCACAAGTTTGAAGCAAGTCTATCCTAGAATATTATACCTGCCAGCCAATTGACAATAATATTTATTAATTGAGATGGAATTTTTGTGTTTTTGCAATTTTTTTTTAAATTATTTATTTAGTGAGGCTTTTTACGCTCGTTTTTGCAATTAATGATTTTAAGTGTGACATCTGAAGAAAAATTGTGCATCGCTTGCTCACGCGTGTCAACCCTGCAACTATGTAGTCAGAACTTTTCCCGCCTCCCGACTCCCAGGTTCGCTTCATACATAATGTTGTTACTGTAAATATCTTCAGCTATTTGTCAGCTTGACTTACTGATGGATTTCATAGTGTGGTTTAGAGTTTCTAGAGGAAGTTAAAAAAACTCATACAAAAACGATAAAATAGCTTTATGGGTTACACGTAACAGTGTCAGCAAAGCTGAATACTTATATAACGACTCAATTAATAGAAAATAATCATTTTAGGTAATGTAAATTAAATTGTCAATGTAAATTTGACATTGTAAAAATTTATGCAAGAAATAAAAGGCTTTTTATTTTTATTTTATTTTTATTTATTTATTCATTTATTAATCATTTTAGGTATCTTTGGTTTTTGTCCCGTCCACCTAAAGGTTGTCTCGAAGAGATCGCTAGTAAAGCGATAAGACCGTCTTATTCTATTATTCTTTGTTATAATCCTAAAATTAATAGGCATTCAGTGGAATTTGTAAGTGTGATGGAACCGCATTAGTGGGTAGGTACAAGTGACTATATCTCTTGGCGCGAACGAAGCTAGTAGGTACTATTACTTGCTTGTTCTTAAGTCAGATGTACAAAATAGATATTATTATGTTTATGAGTAGTAGACGTCTAACAATAATGTCAAAATCAATCATTACGATACCAACAAGCGATCATTCGGACAAAATTGAAACGGCAAACTTGGAGATTGAATTCCTCAATCGTACTGTTGATTTGTAAATCTAATTATGATAGATTGGTTAATAATAATAAGAGTAGTTTTAAACGTTTTTGTCAAATCGTCTCGAATGTTTTTCTCGCAAATCAATTTAAAAATATATCTATAGTAATTACAAAATCAGTCAAACATTTAAAACCGTTTATTAATTTTAACCCTACATGTAAAAAACATGGCGACTGTTTTTTTTGGTAACTAACGACCTCAAATTAACCGCTATTACAAAATATTCCTTGTTTAATATCGCGTTTGTGTATTGGTTTTTATGCAAATAACATTTAAACTGGATTTTTAATACGTTATTGATGTTTCTCTTTTCAATATCGAATCGTTTTCGAATTGTTTTAATCGATCGACAACGATTTGTTTTGATTGATATTTTATAATTGTACTAGCCGTCCCGTGCGGTTTCACCAGCGATAATTTCCCGTAGAATTGTTCTATTGCATTAAACTTTGCCCACCCTTTTCACCCTCCAAGTTTCAGGTCTCTACGATCAGCGGTTTAGGCAGTGCGTTGATCCATCAGTCATTCAGGACTAAGCATTTTATATGTATAATTTCAGAGTTCCCACTGGAATTTCAGGATAAAATTTACGTATAAACCTTCCCCTTGAATCACTCTTTCTATTAAAGAAAACCGTATCAAATCTCTTCTGTAGATTTATAGATCTAAGCATAAATAGGCACAGACAGACAGCAGGAAGTGACTTTGTTTTATACTACGTAGTGATGGATATAAAAAAAAAACTCATTTTATAATTAGTGCGGAGCGGTGTGACTGTGTGGACCAAAACTTGCACTTGCACCAAAACGGTCGTACAGCAGCATTTACACCCGGTGATCAATAAATTATTGTTTAATTTATGGGATTGTACAATAAATGACGCGTCCAACTGTACAAGACACATCAGGGCCTCGTTCACTATGACTATAACACAAATAAAAAATGTTTTCTCCCCACTCAAAGGAAGTTTAAGACAAAAAACCGCATAGATAACGTGTCTTGTGACGTACAGAATACTGATTTGTGATTTTTGCCATCGAAAGCGATCGAGTTTGTTGTACAGGCATGCGCGTTATAGGCAAAGAATGTTGTTGGTCATAGTGAATCGGAACCCAGTTGCATAATGCAAGCTCGACACCAAATGTCACTGGACACCGTTTGAAGTTGTCACTGGAGATGCTTGTAACCTCATCACGAATGCTAATTGGTTTATATTTAGCAATGGACTGTATCTTGCGGAGTTGATCTATACAAACAAACCAATTTGTTACTTTGTTTATCTGTCGTACTGCATTGAAGACGCAGGTCGGTTAGAGAGGCGTCCATATTGTACCGTAGTTTATATCTTTGTATTTACTTACTGTTTTTGCATTATGTACCATTAATGCTCTGTTTTCTAAGCAGATTGCTGTATTAGTATTTTTGTACATAATTTTAACTTATTTATATTATACCGTAGTATGGTGGAAACCAGAATTTACAGATTAAATCCTACTTTAAAACTACATATTTACAACATTAGTGTAGATTATTTATACTTATTTGGTTTAAATTTTAATTGTCGTCGTTAGACTGGTTACGGATTCCTTGAATATTATGTATATAAAATAGTTTACTGTTTATCTCATCTTTCATAGTATATTATGTCCGAATATGTTTAAAATCTATTATATTTGTACTTTATGCGACTTCTATGGGACGATTATCGTAAAATACCGCGGTGAATGTCAAAAATTTAATATTAAAAAATACATAGGTACATCACTATATTTTTTATTTATTCACCAATATTTGTTTATTTATTAACAAGTTTATTATGTTACATTTATGATATTAAGAGGAAAAAGTACAGTACAGTTTAACAAATTATAGTGTAACTGAATAATATTTAGTAAAAACAGGTCATTTAATGTATTATAAATAAAAAAGAAAATTTCATAATATTATGTTCGACAAGCTTACTAAACAAACATCTTATCCAAGTCGTCTTGTGACTTACGAATACCCAAATTCTTGTTTATGTAAATCAAAACATACTTTTTAACCATCAACAATGCACAATCTGTTAGGGAATTGTATCGGAAGACTCAGCAGTAGGTCTCTATTTGACCAGTGTTGTGTTGCTTAAAATTAACATATGGTTGTATCATTTTAAGTCAAATGTCTCACAAAGTATCAGTTTTATCGTGTGAATTGATCTAAACAAGCTGATTGGGTGGCCTATATTAGGTTAACTCTGGAGTGTTACGAAAACCTTTTAAAATCAAATCGATTTCAATAAATCCATTATGAAGATGGATTGTTAACGGTATAGTTCAAACAAGCGCGTGCTCCTTTTAACGTGTTTAAAATTTATTTATGGCTCTACAAGTTATTTATTAGTTTCAAATGTGAGTAAATGGATCTTAAGTGAAAAATTGATCTTATCATAAAAAAATGAAAACTGTATTACAAGTTCAGATAATTGTTCATACTAACAACATACTATATAAGATATTTTTATTATTTGGCTTATGGATTTCTATTGCATTTTTTCCTACTAATATTATAAACGCAAAAGTTTGTAAGTATGTATGCATGGATGGATGGATGGATGGATGGATGGATGTTTGTTACTCTTTCACGCAAAAACTACAGAATGGATTTTAATGAAACTTTACAATAATATAGCTTATACATCAGATTAACACATAGGGTACTTTTTGTCCCGGAATTCCCGCGGGAACTGAAATTAACGCGGGTGAAATTTAATTAATTATTGCATAGTACAAGTTGTCAGGGGTACAGAGAAGGACATAGGGTACATTTTATCCCGGAATTCCCGCGGGAACTCCGAAACTACTGCGGGTGAAACCGCGGGGCACAGCTAGTACAATATAAATGTGATTTTTAAAAGTTGCCTTCAGTTAAAAATTCGTATTTAATGTCTGTGATATAGAATTGTTTTAAAAAAAAAAGTTTTAGTAATCAAAAAGGACCACAAATTCTTCACAGATTTCAATTTTGTGGTTCTTTTTTAAGACGTAGACGAAGATGACGATTTATTTTTGGTATTTTTTTTAATAGGTTAGCGTTTAAATTTATCGTGATGATAATAGGTAGGTAGGTTACTTTACATGTCAAATTTAAAATGATCGTAACTCCTTTTTCCATGAACCAATCACGATGAAATTAATTTTAAACAAGTCAACTGCAGCCTGCAGGGTATCCATTTTAATCCCATTTATTCCTCTTTGTCTGATGTGCATACTAACATGAGCACAGAAATTCTAAAAATCATTGTTTTGTATTCTCTGATAATGACAATGCTTATTATTATTTCGATTCCATAATTTATTTTCTTTTAAATTTTTTCCAACATGCTGGTCACAGTTTTGTTATGTGAAAATTAAGTATATAATATAATCAAATTTTTATTACTTTTTTGGTCTGTGACCATCTAATTACGTCCTACTAAGTTGACTGGGAAGAAACTCTTTTTGGAGTTTGTCTATTTGCACATCATTTTTTCATAAAATGTTTAATTTATTTTCGTATAGTAAAGATTACCGAATTGAAATTATTTTATAGGAGCATATACCTACATGCTGCCAATGACATAGCGTCACTTATATGACTACAAATATCTGATCCAATAGAACGACGGACGCTTAAAATCGATTATTTATTCCGAATATTCAGCAATCGATGACCGTTAACCACATTACGCCTACATTTTATGGACTCCGAGTTGATCTTTTATCAAATATGTCTCATAATTTTTATATCTAAATCGATTACAAAGTAGTTTATTATAAATTGTTAATCGTAAAAGTACATTTTGTATAAAATAAGTTATTTACATCAGGATTTATGTGTGAAGCATAGATGGACAATGTAAACGAGCCAAATTACCTACCGAGTTGTTTAAATTATTTTCTATACTTATCATAAGCCTGTGACAACGCCGACCTTGGTGCACCATAGTTCACACAGTCCCTTCACTGTGGAAATGTGGAAAAAAACACTACAATAGTGGCGGCCCTCATGCATGTCTTCGGACAAAACAATCGATTACAACCGTTCGTATGAATTTTATTGATTATTGTCGACTGTAAATTGAATTGAGAAATAGGCGTTCTCCAAGGCTGCACTTTAGGTGCACGTAAAACAAATGGTTAATTTATTTGGACATTTAATTGGTTTGGAAGTTCGGTTACTTGCAAAGTATGTAGTTAATTGTTTTTTTTGTTACTGGCTACGATTATAACGAATTGTTCCCGTAGTTTTAAGAATCACTAGATAATTCGATTCATAAGTTGAGTGTTATTACGTTGGAAATTATTTCATTATAAACAAAAATAATTGCTCTTTTTAGTTATTTATTTATAATTATTGTGTGATGGAAAAAGACGGTCAATACCTAAATTCACCGGTATAGCCTGGTTCTGGAATCAATTCTGAATGGAAGATAATAGAGATAGATTTGAGAAAACTCAACTTATGGTTGCCTGGAAAATATCGCCTCTTATCGATGAGCCTTAATGTATATGAGTAATGTAGGGGCATATACAAACTGAACCTTGAATTTAATTTGGTTCTATTTAAAATTGACATGTGGTTTACGATAAAGTTTTCAATGAATCATTTGATTGTGTCACAAATCACATACCTATTATGTCTAAATAATAAATAAGTATATGTAGGTATCTTTCTTTTCTTTTTCGTCCATTCATTAAAAATGGTAAAATTTAAATGTGGTTTTATTTTGATTGCACTTCGGAAGCTCTTCATCTTTCCAACGAAACAACAAAACTTACATAAACACCTCGAACCGTTGACTAAAATAAAATCGAAACAAAAACGTCCGTACAATCTCGTCTCTCGAACAAGGAAGTCTATAATTGGTGTTAGATCAAACACGGGCTAAAATCCTGCGTGAATGGAATCTGAGTATCAGAGATGACCGCAGGTTCCGCCGGTCGGCGATGCTATCGTGGAACACCTAGCTCTACGCGACACAGAGCTAAAATTAAATGGAGGCGACTAAGTTTTTTTCTTTCTATGTTTGATCTCTGATCTGTTGCCAGAGCCAGTTGTATGCTCAGGTTACAGGAAACGGACGCTGCAGCCACAGTCACAGTTTCCACCCGCCATCCTATAGTGCTTAAGTCATTCTTCAAGAATCAAAGTTTTATGTCAAGTTGGATATCAGATAGGTCAGATTGATTTCCAATCCACTGGCCAAACACCGTCTTACTAGATCCATATTAAGATTGGGAGCGCAGACTAGTGTAGATCATGATAGACAATAATAAACATATTAGAAACTACTCGTAATAATTAACAGGCTACATTTAATAAAAGTTTAGCCAAACTCGCAAATATACTGAAGGTCAATGTCATCTTTCTTTTATTATGAAATACTTTTTTTTGTACACATAAAAATTTGTAATTCTGCTTATTGCCTAATCTTGATCGTCCAAACTATTGATGTTGCCAATTCCCAATAAGTTCCTAAGCACAGATATTATAGCAGATCTTTGTTAGGTTTGGTATTCTTGAATTTTATTTTTGTATTCAAAATCAAATGTCCATACATTAGACATCAACGTCGCGGTTTGCCGTGTCCGATGCGGCGGGCATTGCTTCCTCGGTGCGCGTGCGCATGGAATTTAACGCCAAATCCCCGGAGTCCGGGCGCGACGTAATTGCCGCTTATCTGTGCATTGTTCACGCAAGGAGCACAAGGCTGCGGCGCGTACGCCGACGCCGTTGACGTGCGAGCGCCCGAGACGATTGTCCGTCCGTATGAGTTATATGCGGTGAGCGCTAGTACACTGTATGTAGTACACTGTGCATTCACATAATCTATACATTTACATATAAATAAAATTGAAGAGTCTCGTAAAACACAGATTGTTACTTAATTCATGTGAAAGTATGTAAATGCAGTGCTCAACAAAAAACTAATTCTTAAATTTTTTGTCTGCCTGTCTGTGTAATCTCCAAATTGGCCGGATTGGTTTTGACGAGACCTTTACCGGCAGATAGCTGATGTTATAAAGAATGTGCTTGCCTAGAATATTGCTTCTATAGCGTTGTCGCGTAGTAATTCTGCTCATGTCGAGTTAAAATAATCCTTACAAAGGCCTACCTTTATATAATATGTAAGTATTATACAACAAAGTCCTCCGCTGCGTCTGTCTGTCTGTTCGCGATGAGCGGATATATTATCATGCCGTTTTCACCAGTAGATAGAGTGATTCCAAAGGAAGGCTTACGCGTATACATAGTTTATCCTGGAATTCCAGCGGGAACTCCGAAATTACTGCGGGTGAATCCGCGGAGGACAGCTAGTAATAAACATTGTAGTAATTAGGCAACGTGCAGGTATTGAGAAGTTTGCTAAGTGAGCCTAACACGTCGTGTTCTCGCGAGAACCAGTTGCTTGTCCGAGGCACACAAAGTGACGCCCGACCGATAGCTGCAGTCACAAACGCGTGCGCTCGTGTCAAAAACTTACTATTATAATAAATAATAATTATAAAGAATTATAATAAGTATAAAAAAAAAGTTATTTATACTACACTAAAGTTAAAGTAACAAATTGAATAAATGATTTAACTTTAAAACCATTTAAACAAGAAACAAATGCCTAAATAGAGATTATGCGAAGAATAAACTTTAAGTTGCAGAAGTTAAGTAATTCGTATCTATTATACAAATTGTTTCAACCCCTTTCTGAATGAATCGTGCACAAGTAAAACGTCTTCATTTAACATGAAACCCTTTATAAAAACGAAACGCTTATCTTAAGGTCTTTAGATCCATAATGGCGTGATAAAGTGAGGTTTAAAATGCAATGAATGAGTATTGAATGAAAGGATTATAACTTTTTTGTGAGTGCAGATTATATCTTAATATGTTTATAATAAAAAGCAGGGGTTGCTTCTAATCTGTAACTGTCTGTCTGTCTGTTGCTGTTTTGTTAACTTTTTTTTCACGTGACATTTCGCACCTTTGCAGTGGTTATTCTTGGTACGACCCGGACAAAAGAAATCTGTTGACTTTTAAACGCTTTTGTTTCCATACACGTACACGAGTAACGTAGGGTTCTAATGTTATAGTACGCTAAAAACAGTTGATGAATTAAAGTTATTCCTTTTGTGATTGCGATTGTTTGTCAATATAGGTAATGAAAAGATGTAGAAAATGCAAAAAAATAAATTCCCAATATACGTATTAAGCAATTACAATTAAACTTTGAACTTTTAAGTCGTATCCAAATTATCAGATTTGCTGCGATTTTTTAATAGTTTGAGCACAGTATGTTTGCACACGTTACGCAAAAGCTACGGAATGGAATTGAACGAAAATTTTACAGTCGCCTTTACCTACGTAAAGTTGGTTTGATCGCAATCGGTTCATCGGAAGAGGAGTTGCGATAGTAAAATTTGAAACTACTCTACGACAATAACTACTCCACTTCGGAAATAGAAAGTGTAAAAGTGCCGCCACCGCATGTGTTGTTAAAAAACACGAACGCAAGGCAAAACGATGTATTGGAGGGTATTAAAAGCGCCCCTAAAAGAACAAACTCCCAAGGAGTGGTCGTTGGAGATTTTTTTTAATATAAATATTAACTATCAGTTATAACATCACTTTTATGCGCGCACACGAGCCGTGTGTTTTGTGCGGATCCTGATACCGATCGGATGCGGGTTCGAATCCCGTTGTGTGCGTTTGATTATGGGGACGTTCCTGAATGTAACGGTCCAAAGATGTTTCTATTATATATTTTTTATTGTTGTTGTTTTTTATAAAACAAAACCATAAAATGATGGTTCAGATAGATCGTCAAAACACTTTCGAAGTATAATGCGCATCTTAATGTTTTATGTTTAGACATAGGTAGCATTGATGTTTTTGATTTTAAAACTATGTAGCTATTGTGTGTGGTTTTACCGGTATGTACTTCGGAAGTACTTCGGAAATCCATTTACAGAGACAAACAGTAGGTGTAGTAAAACATTTTGCAGTGCTGAAACAATCCTGCTTGTCGTGGCAAGGCACCAAATTATTATCTAATAATAATAATAAAACTAATTAGGCTTGCAGCAGACCATCTGTATAATAAAAATGAATCGTCAAATGTGTTGGTAAGCGCATAACTTACAAACGACTGCACTAAAATTGAAAATTGATTTTTTTTTGTCTTCGTTATTGTCAGGACAAGGTTTATATAAAAGAATTTTGGAGTTCCTGCGGGTATTCCGAAACTCACGCGGGTGAATCTCCGAAACGGTTGGCCCGATATTGGCGAGTCTTTCACTGCTAATTAGCTGTTGTTATAAGGAGTAAATTGCTTGGGAGTTCCTGCGGGAATCCCGAAACTCACGCGGGTGAAACCGCGGGGCACAGCTAGTTGATTTTATATAATACTTGTATACCTACAAACATGTACATGGCGGGATGGAAATTTAGCTCAATCTCTCAAAAAATGTGATTATTTGGATGTTTGCAAACTCATTATGTGATTAACTCACATTCGCAATGAATCTGTTTTAAGTTGGGCACATATTGCAATATGTATACAATATTCTGCAATCTAGACCAATATATTAGACTTTTATCTCGCTGCCAAGAGTTCCCGAGTGAATAACTAACTGATATCATTCATGCGAGTGAAACTGTGAGTGTGACGCTAGCAAATACGATAAACTTAAATTAGGTTCGTTCACAGTAGCAGCGTGCGTATTCACTCTGAATCTATCTGAACGCACAATGCGCGGGCGCATGCAACGTGACCGATCGGATTAAGAGCTCACGCCATTCAATGTTGACTCTAACCGTACAATATTGTATGACGTTTCTATTTCCCAATGGAACGCGGTCGAACCACAAAGGGTGTATAACAAAAAAAAAAAGAAAAAAAGGTATATAATATTAAGTTAACAAGCCAGCTCTATTTGAACCGCGAACGCGTTGTCTCAGCGGGGACTGACGTGTCAATCAACGCCGGTGATTAACGTGATCCGTAGTGCGATAATTCGTTATTAATTCAAACCAATTAGTGATGCTTACGCGCGAACCTTCAGCCGCGTTGAGTTATAGGCGGCTTTTTTCTGTAATGCACGTTGTTAGAATAAAAACATACGGATTGTAAAATTTAGCTTTTTTTAAAAAAAAAAAAACATGCTTAGTTAGCTCGTCATATAACTGCAGCTGATAGAAGACCCCAAAAAACGGTTTGTCCCAAATATCTCTGCCACTCCTGCGCTACCTTTTACCGAATAATGTAAAGCTTTGAATTTATTATATTATGAGAGTATATTGAAAGTGATTGTTTTTATTCACGTTTGTTTTATTTATTAGTTTATCTTTTGTTTTTTTTTTATCTTATAAACATATACTTAATATAATTTTAATGTGAATATGTGAATAAAAACCCGATCGCGTCATCCAAAGGTAGGTCATTTTCGTAATTGAAACAAGAAAAAGATTACATTTCAAAAAGGTTTGTTCAAACTTCAGTGATGAAAGCCCGTGTGTTTACACGCGTGCAGTACGTACGTGTCTCTCAACTCTCTTGTTATTCACAGTTCGGTTTGTATTTACAAAGGTTTGTTTGTGGAATTGGCTTCTTTTTACTATAGATACGGCCATTGTGCGTGTACACTCGTTATTTTGAAAAGAAAAAGGGTATCTGTGAGCTAGTTTATTTTTCAGGGGGTTCCGTAGTGTAAATTTATCACATATCACTTATGGATTGTTTTATCAACATTACATTGCAAATGGTTGTAATAAACGATTGTCACGTGAAAACATCAGAAAAACATAGTCAAATTTTTATCAAGGGACAAGTTTCTGAGGGTTTTCCTAAAGCCGAACGGATGTAGTCCCAGAAAATCCTACAGTATCTACCTATTCCATTTTTGTATAATAACCAAAATAAAAAAGCAAATAGTTTTACTGGCACGTAAGAAAAAATATATAAATGAAATCCATGTTTACTATATTCTAGACAGTTTTAAATATTTGTAGAATGATCCCCGAAATACTGTTAACAGCAAAGTTCAGTCGAAATCAATCAATTGCTACAAAAGAACATAATATCGATCTTTCAGCAGATGATTAATTGCATGAGGTTCTAATTGTGGAAGATATAAGAAGCAATCAAGTTAATTAAGGTAGTTTTCTATATACTACACATTTGTCAAATATTATATTGATGCATTTTGTAACAGTATAAAAAGGTCAAGTATGACGTCTGAGTTTGTTACAATCGTGTGCTTATACCATAAAACTCCACTTCCTATGATAGAAGAAACAGTCATAGGTATTACTTCCTCTCCTACTTTTGATCGTTTTTCCGATATTTACGGAATTAATTCAACAGACTCGATTTAAGATTGTTTCTCCAAACTGAAATAAGTATTTACAACAACCAAAAATAAACAAGACGTACGTGCTGACAAAAGAGTTTGGAGTTCAAACTTTTTTGAAAAACGAAGCTGGCTGGTAGCTAAATCGTGATAGATGAAAAAAGAAAGAAAAAAGTACAGCATCCGCCATTCTTTATTCGAGTCAAAAATCTCACACGAATATAGATATCGGCTATTCGCAATCACCGAGTTAAGTATACGGCTGTGTCAAATTGATAAATAAACATCCATACAATGTTAATCCTTTCATAGTACGATCGGATCTACATGATGGATAGGCGCGAGCGACGCGCGAATCTAAACAGATTTCGTTTCTCTTTTATGTCGGGGAAAGATTTTCTTAATTGAAACGTCAAGGTTGATATTTGTTGGGTGCAAATTGATATATTGTAGGGTATAACACCTTATATAAATACATACCCATACCGATTCCAGGTCGGCAACGCACCTGCATGCCTTCTGGTGCTGCAGATGTCTACGGGCGGTGGTAATCACTTACCATCCGGTGTACCACTTGCCCGTTTGCCTCCTATGACATTAAAAAAAAAACATTTGATTTCAAATGTGGCCGAACCTCATTAGAACATAGAAAATGCTTTATTATGCTACTTAAATGTAAAAATCGTCAACAGATAAATGTTTCCAAAAAAAAGTTTTTATTGTGTGACCCGTGAGTGATATTGTGTTACGTTTGGATTCGTACGATTACGAACATATTTTAATAATAAAATAAAATAAGTAATTTATATCTGTGGGTCGTTACATTAGGTGGACGCAGATAAGCAATAACATGTTAACCCACAAAATTAAGTTATTGATTCAGAACGATTTATTGAGAGTTAGGGAACGTTTTTTAATTATGTGTTTACCTTATTACATTGCTTAAATATGTAACTAAATATTGTACATAAAAATGTTGATACAAACAGGCGCTCCTACTTTTAAAACACGATTTACTCCAAAATTTCTCCAGTGTGGGTTAACACACTATTGCTTATCTATGTCCAGGTATGTTTGACGAAATACTGTAGGTATATTTATAGAAGGTAGGTAGGTATAAAAGTTTTCAAAGAACTGCAAGTTATTTTTTAAATGTGTTTTTTTTATTTATAGCAGGTATTTAGGCGCATCATAGCGATAGTGACGCGGTGATTTTACAGTGTCATCGAGATATACATAGCTTATTTAGATACATACGTATGAGCAAGTTGGATGATACCTATATCTTAAGTTATGTTTATTATGTTTTAAATAGGCATGTTGACTAATTTTTTTTTAGGCGGTCTTGTTGATTATTGAAAAATATTGGACACGTATTTTTTTTTTTACGTAATTAAAAAATAACGGCGCTATATTGAGTTGAAATTTCGCGTGAGGTCACTATTCTGACAGTTTGTATGGCGGTTTTAGCGGTTAGTGACGTCACGACCCCCTCACCCTAAACTTTAATGCGCTTTATCTCTGTATATTTTAATTTATTTGAAAAAGCAAAAAATACGTGTCTATTGTTTTTTTATTTTCTAACTGACGGACTAATTAGAATTTTGATTTTCAAAAGTAGTCCACATCCCCATTTACGTTAATTTGTTGTTTTATTTTATTTGTGTATAATATTATGTATATTGAATAAGACATGATGTGAATCTCCCCAGAACATTCCTAATGACCTAGTGCGATGTCATCCGTCACGCTCTATGTAATGTACAGATGATGCCTAAAACTTGAATTTTTTTTCAAGATAAAAAGAAAAACATTTATAAAGATAATAAAGTTGTTACAGCTGTGAGAAATTGAAAACAACTAATTACCTACCTGGATCATTAATATAATAGGATCTCAATGGAAGCATGTAAAGCTAAAAAATTTACCTGATCATGAATATCAGATAAACTGTTTTATTGTTTATAGTCTCTGAAAAAACATTTGGTTATTTTAACATGTCATTCTTTAACTGATCTACACTGGCTAGTCAGAAAAAAAAAACAACTTCTTTATCGAAATTCTTACTAGTATTATTAATGCAAAAGTGAGTGTGTTTGTTTGTTTGTTGGTTACTTTTTCACGGCTCAACCGATCACCATGAAATTTTGCACTTTGGATACTTTTTATCCCGAAATTCTCACGGGAACTCCGATATTAACGTGAAAGAAACTACATAAAATTTTGCATAATTACTGCCTGCACGTTGTCAGGTAGGTACAGAAAAAATATTGGGTAGTAAGTACTTGTATTTTGGAACATCCGTGGGATCTCCGAAACTAACGCAGGTGAAACCGGCTAGTTTAAATGATAAAGGAAAAAAAAATATGCCCAATTATAGGTGGAATTGTAAGGTAGTTAAGGTTAGCGCAGTTTTCAATCCATACTAATATTATAAAGTGGAAAGATTTGATTTTTTTGTTTGTTTGTTTGTTCGTTGCGATTTAACTCAAAAACTACTGGACCGATTTCAATAATTCTTTCACATAGGCTATATTGTAATCCGGAATTCCCGCGGGAACTCCGAAATCATCGCGGGCGAAACCGCGTGGGACAGCTAGTATGAAATAAACACATTTCATCTCATCTGTACACACGGTAGGCACTCGCGTAACGCGTTAACGTCCATTCGAAGAACAAGTACAAGTGTACGATAAAACCACACTAAGCGAAGATGTACGGATGTGGTGCAAGGTCGCGCATGCGATGTGTAGCACTAGCGTTATATAGCGGGTTTGCTCGTCTCATGATTCAAAAACATACGTAGGAGAAACGATCAAATTCAAAATAAAAAATTCTTTATTACGTAGGTATACTTAGGAATGGTTGTTACAATCCTGACATATTATAAGACAAAGTTCTCGCCGCGTCTGTCTGTTTGTGATAAACTCAAAAACTAATGAACGGATTTTCATGCGGTTTTCACTAATAGATAGAGTGATTCCAGAGGAAGGTTTATAGGTATAGTTTATCCTGGAATTCCCGCGGAAACTCCGACATTATCTATTAAAATGTTTCGTTGTACGATTTGAAATTGCAAGCCACGGTACTGTCGCTTGCAAGAACTTCCTCAGAGCTCTTGAATGAAACCGAAGAAATCAGCTCGAAATATCATATATCTTCTTGAGTACATAAAAAACCATCATGAAAACTATTGTCCAATACAGCACCTTACAACACAACAAAATTCATTTGTCACAATTTTTTATCGGCATGAAAATAAAAGATCGAACCGCCATCTTTGATTCCCGCCAAAAAACTCCAACTCGAGTTTTATTGTAAGCTATTGATACAAAGTTTCAAACTATCTCGCTACACAATGCGTGTAATGCCATTTATTGTTCCTCTCTGGACTGTGACCTTTGCTTCAAATGTATTTTGTTTTATTATTCTCAAAGACCTTATTAATTAATTTGTCTTTGTTTGTTCAACATCGCCGCGGTTGGGTTGTTACGTCTTTGAAAATCGTATGAGAAGAGGTAATTAGATCATTATCATGAAGAATCATATTAATTTTAAAACGAGCTGCTGCCCGCGGTTTTGTCTGTGGGTTTTTCATTAAACCTTCGGGAATTCTTGGATTTGTCTTGGATTCGTAAGTTTTGTAATGCACAACCACTTCTCAATATGTATTTTTTTTTCTAGTAACTTGTGGTTAAATGGTTTTGGTGGTACAATTGGTAAATTTAGCTAAGTAACTAACTATAAGTATATATTGTACACACTATTTATTAGCCCAATAAATTGAAAAAAAAAGTGTTTCCTTTTTTCGAAAATAAAATTTTCATTTTTGGAACGAAGTCCCTTATTTAATATAAAAAATACACCTAATTGCGCTATAGGTACTTAATAAATAAATGGGTATTTTAGATGCACCTATGTACATACGTGACCAGTTTTATTCAAATCCATTTCGTATTTTTACATGATGCGTCTAAATAGATAAACTTTGGGAGTTTCGGCGTGAATTCCAAGATAAAAAGTATTTTATGTCCTTCTCTGTACCTCTGAACATTTTACATGTATGCAAAATTTCATGATGATCGATTGGGCTGTTAACTGCTGTTAAGACAGAGTAACTTTCACATTTATAATATTATTAAGGATTATATTTTTATAATTTTTTTCCTCTTTGATGACTGAATTTATAAAAGTGTCTTAGTCTTTTCTTGCCTTAGCTTTTCTACATTCCAGAAAAAAAGGAAACTTCTGTCCAAAATTCAGTTTATAGTAGTTTTGACGGGGCACTAGCTGTTTCCTAGCGCCAATTTCGGAGTTTCCTCGGGAATTCCGGGTTTAAAAGGATTCATTGGTAGGCCATTTTCCGTACCCCTGATAATGTGTATGCAAAGTTTCATGTTCAGTAATTAGGGCAGGAAACCGTAACAAACAAACTCCCATTCGCATTTATAATATTAAAAATATAGACATATCCGTCTCTACTTAAACGATTCGTATAATAAAAAAAAATATGAGTTTTGTTTTAATGTTTGTCCAATACTGGACCCAGCTTAGACTTTTTTTTTACAAAAGTAATGATTTTATTTTTATTTTATTGCACACAGCATAAGATGACTATAAATAGTAAAGCGATAAAAAACATAAGTAATTACAAAAAGGTTTTTGAATATAAATTAATCAATTCTACTGCTTCGTTGCTCATCGTATACCCGGATTACTTATTATTAGTAACTCGCTTCCTGAAAAAAAAAAACAAAAAAAGAAAAAAACATATCTCACAAAAAAAAACATAACAACTTTATATCTCGAACTAAGATAAGTAAAGTATAATACGTTATTAATTCAAAAGCCGACATTCGCTCATGACCTCAAAAGCGAAGACCTTGCACCAAATAGCAATTATAGTCTAAGCATAATTACACTGAACTATTACGCGAAATTATGTCACTGACGTAGTGAGTTGGCAACACAAACAATAAGTAGCGAGTTTCCCACAATTGTCTTGCCAGCGTATGGGACCCGAGAGGCTTTTGTGAAGTGGATCCTTGAAAATTGTCGTACTCAATACTTTTAGTATCAGATAGTTGCGATTATTTACTTTAGAATAGATTGCCGTTGGGTTTTTTTTTTGTCGTAAAAATCATGAGAATTTGAGGCGGTATTTGATGACGACCTTGTTTTGTGTTGATTATAATTAATTTGGTATCGGGTGGTTTAAATGATTGCAGAATTTTTGTTGTGTTATAATTTAACTGAAATAATCGTTAAATGAATCGAAGCGTTAAAATGCGAAGCGTGTTTTTTTAACTGTGTTTCTGGTATAAAGTTACTAGCTAATGCCCGCGTTTCGCGTTGCAAATATAATAGATTAAAACGCTCTAGGAATAGATTCCAAGAACCGCGTTCAGTGCACGCCGAGTGATGCAATTTCACGGGAGGTGGAACAATCCTACAACGTCTCTCGGTGGAACCCTAATTTCAATTGTTTTTATGCTTTAATTTCGAATGGACCTATAGGTATATTCTTATAATTATGTAATAATGAATTGCTGTTTGTTTATCTCGCTAAAACTCGAGAATGGTTCGACCGATGTGAATAATTCTTTTTTTGTTGTGTTTGTTATTGTAAAGCAAAAGTTTTTATAAAAGAAGGTTGAAGTTCCTGCGGGAAACTTAAAAGGGTGAAGCATCGCAACGGTTGAACCAATTTTGACGGGACTTTCACTGCTAAATAGCTGATATTATAAAAAGTAAATCAGGCTTCTTTGAAGTTCCTTGTGGGAATTCCGAAACTTACGAGGGTGAAAGAACGACATCTACCATAATTTTAAATAAATCTAACGCTCTAAGAACGTACATGTGTAACGTCTGTATGTTTTAAAAGTCTAATTACGTATCTAATTTAAATTTTAGTCGTTTCTGAATAATTCGTTAGAAGTGAATATTAAAGTGTTATAAATTAACATACAGCTAATAACTCGCAAATATCTCGCTCGGATCTCGCACGTTCCAATGCGCACGATGCGATGCGATGCGCCCTTGTGATGAGTTTTTGGACTTACCTTTATTGTTCTTCTCTCGGCGCGTGGAAAGGAACTTTTTGTCAAGCAACGAAAGTGACGTAGGTACTCAGCTGACGATAACTGGGTGAAGTTGCGTTTTAGTTGTGAACGGAATTCACATTCAGTATTAAGGCCTCACAAGCCCCAAGAGTACGGGTACGGGGGAAAAATTATTACCACTTGCTACAAAGCTCATATTCTATAGAGCTCATATCATATGCATAGTCCTAAGGTATTTCATTTATAATTAAAAAATAGAATATGGAAAATAGGATGAATAATGGAATATATAATGGAATATGATGAAATTTTTACAATAATTCTACAGCAGGGTTAAAAAAAATCAACGATTTTATCGTTTTATTTATTCAACGAATTCCGCAGCACATGACAACAATTTCAGACAAATTTCAAAAATATGCGCCATTAGAGAATAATGTTATGTTACTAAAACTTATGCACATTAACAATTTTACTATTTCCCGCGGTTTCACCCCCGTTAATTTCAGAGATCCCTCGGGGATTCTGGGATAAGAGTACCTTATATCCTCTTCTATAATTTTGAAAATGTGTATGCAAAATTACATAATCATCGGTTAAACTCACATTCGAATAGTAAGGATTTTTATAGCGGTCGACGTTTTACTACTATAAGGGCATTCAGTTACCACGTTCAAATTTTAAATTCACCAGAGTTTAACTCCTATTGTACAGTAATCTATACAACAGTAGCAGCGGTTATGTGCAAAGCCACCTCTGTTTATGACCTACATTGGTTCGGTTGAACCTTGATATAATTTTATTATACAACATTAACAATAATATTATACAAAACTACTACCTATATGTACATATATTTATGCAATTACACAACATGGGTTTTCCCCTAGACATATACACAAAAAGTGGTATTTAGTTCCGTCTGCGTTAATTGTAAGGAAAACAATTTGTTTAAATCGAGGTCTGATTGTTATGAGATTGTGTATGCTATACCCGTATTAATTGTTATTATTGAAACAAAAACTGGAATAAGGAGAACACATATTTTTTGTTTGCATTTTTTGATCGCATTTGTTTCTTTATTACCTATGATTGTAGCTCTGAACAACCCAGGCTTTATTAAAATAAATACGTCAGAATAGTACAAGAATTTCAGAGCGCGTGCGCGTTTTCACAACACATATATTGAGGTGGTTGCCTGGAAGACATTGTAAATTTTTCAATGAGTCTGAAAATAAGGCGCATAATGGCGGACTTAAACACAAAACTGTCGTGTAACATTTTCAAAATATTATCCTACTAATATTATAAATGTGAAAGTGTGGATGTTTGGATGTTTGGTTGTTTGGATGTTTGGATGTTTGGATGTTTGGATGTTTGGATGTTTGGATGTTTGGATGTTTGGATGTTTGTTACTCAATCACGCAAAAATGGCGGAACGGATTTGGATGAAATTTGGTATGCACGTTGTCAGGGGTACAGAGACAAACATAGGGTACTTTTTATCGAGGAATCCCCGCGGGCACAGCTAGTACAAACATAATTATTATTTTTTTAATCTTGACAATACCTAATAGATATTATTTCATAATATTGAAAGATTATTTATAAAATTTAAATAGAATAGAATATTTTTATAGCACAACAGACACACACACATAAATACGTATAATTTGGCGAGTATTCGTATGGTATGCACTAATAAATTGTATAAGGAATTCAAACTTCAGTCATAATAAGTAGGTACATTACGTACAAATCAAATTATCTCTTCGAGCAATGAATTGATTACATTAAGTTTAAGGTACCTAAGTAGGTACGTAATAAATAGTTAAAGAAAGCTGACAAATATCTAGTTAATCGATGTCTTGTGTACATATAATAATTATAAGAAAATCGATTATCGTTTTGATGATGATATTATCGATAATACACATCATCAGAACTGCATTTAACGTTATGGTGACACTAAAATTTAATGACCCCCGTACAGTCCGTCCAAACAAACCTTTTGTGTGTGATTCCGTTTGATCGTCGATTTCTAATCAATATAGGCTATAAAATGAAAAATACCGCATCGACTGTTTGATAAAATCGACACGAAAATTGAAAACACGTGGGCGCGATCATTATCTTTGTGCTGGTGCGTTTCCATTTCACCTATTTATTGTTAGTAAATTATTGTTGAGAAAAAAAATTGATAGAGAAAATTTTAGCAGACAGCGACAATAACGCGCTTGATGTTAGCAAAGATATAGCACATTTATTTTTCACTTCAGTAGCTCAAACATGTAGGTTTTGCTGTCTGAAATCAGTGAGCAAAATGCGATTTTGCTCACTGAGTGAGACAAAGTAACTTTTTAATTTTGGTTTTCAGAAAACCGCGAATATCTTATTCAGCCTTGGGTTAGTCATACAATTCGAAACATTTACACTCTATATTCTTTCCCGCCATTAGAAAGAGATAGAGAGACAAAGACCAGCCCTTTCGAGGGTCCGATTTTGAATTCGACCTCAAAGACAAACACGTTCGGAAATTTGTACTAACTAAAGAAATTTTGCAAATTGCTCTCTTGTTGCACAAATAACTATTTCACGTCTTTAAAATATAACTAATTATGTGTCATTTATTTATTTATGTCTTCATTGTTGTTTGTTTTTTTGTAAAATGTAACATACTGGTTGGGGAAAGTAGTAAGTGTTTAACCCAAAAATAGAATGTACGTGTTAGTGAAAAATTAGTCTTTTAACGTAGTCCCAGCGGTACTTTATTCATGTTATGCTAGCTACCATTTTGTGTGGCACAAAGCAGTTAATAGATTGAGACCATACTGGCGTGCTAGTTAAATCTCTATCTGAATGTGGAGATTTTAGATTTAATATCCTTATTCTCCATACCGAACAAATCCTACTTATATTATAAATGCGAAAGTTTGTAAGTATGTATGGATGGATGGATGGATGTTTGTTACTCTTTTACGCAAAAACTACTCAATGGATTTAAATGAAACTTTACAATAATATAGCTCATACATCAGATTAACACATAGGGTACTTTTTATTCCGGAATTCCTGCGGGAACTCTGAAATTAACGCGGGTGAAACCGCGGGGCACAACTAGTCATAAATAAAATGGGCCTATTCTGACGTGTAAAAGAGTCCACTACTTACCTAACCTAACCTAAATTAAAAATAAATATTATTTGATTTTATTTATTTCACTAAATCTCAAATTAATAAACGCTTATATTTTATAGCAGTAAGTACAATGCGTGTAGCAAGTGGAGCAACACCGGTAGTAGCTGTTGTGGTAAAGTGCACGACTTGCTGCACGACCAACTTTCAGTCAACCTTTAAACAAAGCAATAATAAATTATATAATAAATCTTTCTTTCTTTCTTTTTTCAATATATGTAGGGACAGTGGAAACATACTTTTCTATTACGAGTAAATGTAATATTGTGCTTTTTAACGTCTTCCACGATGGCGGTGTGGCTTAATTTGTTGGGTGAAGTCAGACTCGATGGTATGTTTTAGGCTCGTATTTACAAACGCTGCTCAGCCGCGGGTGCTCTCGCCTCTCGCTTATTGTGCTGGAAAATGAAAAAGAACAAACTTAAACTATAAAAGGAGAACAGAGTTAGTAGGTAATAATGATGAAAATTAGGATTTTTTAATATTTTATTTTATTATTTATATACATTGTATTAATTGGACGCAGATAAGCAATAACATGTTGACCCACCCACAAAACAATTCAGAACGATTTATTGAGAGTTAGAGAACGTTTTTTAGTTATGTGTTTACCTCATTACATTGTTTAAATATGTAACTAAATATTGAACATAAAAAATGTTGGCACAAAATGGCGCTATAATTTTAAAACTTTAATTTACTCAAAATTTCTCCAGTGTGGGTTAACACACTATTGCTTATCTATGTCCAATTATAGTGTTAATTTTTGTAACAACCGAGTTATTAATTTACAAAAAACTTTAATTTAAGATTAAAATAATAATCATTCAACATTATCTCACAGCCCAGGTTTCACAGCCGCCTGTATCCTAACTAATCAGAGATTGTACCTACTATGGGTATCAGACAGTTTTAATATATACTTTTTTGGTAACTATATATTTATGATACTGTTCTAAACACCCAATCTTGGGGTAAACACTAACACATAAATCTCGATAATGTTTACCCTGAACGAGAATCGAACCCGCGACCCTAGAAACCACTACACCATCGGGGCTGTCAGCTCTCGCTGTTTGAGTAGCGTATATAAATGCGCACCTCAGTGCAGTGCAGGGCCCTAATTCACTATGACCAACAAGATTCCTTGCCCATAACGCGCGTCCCAAAAACACAATCCCTAACGCTCCAGGTGCCAAAATATTAGAAACTAGCTGTGCCCCGCGGTTTCATTCGCGCTAGTTGCGGAATTCCCGCAGAAACTCCAAAGTAGCCTAATGTATTCCTTATAACATCAGCTAATTAGCACTGAAGGTCCCGTCAATATCGGTCCAACCGTTTCGGAGATTCACCCGCGTGAGTTTCGGAATTCCCGCAGGAACTCCAAACTTCTTTTATATAAACATTGTCTTGACAATAACGGACACAAAAAAAAAAAACAATTATCCAATTTGGTGCAGTCGTTTGGAAGTTATGCGCTTACCAACACATTTGGCGATTCATTTTTAGTATATAGATTAATATTCTGTATGCCATAACACACGTTGTGAATGTATTTTTTTGAACTGAAATTTCTTTGAGCGCGAGGAAAATGCCATTTTCGTAGCGCGTTATCTTAATGCGGCGTGTTATGGCCATAGTGAATAAGGGCCCAGGATCGTGACTCGTGTAGTCTCCACAGCATTTCATAGCGCCCCTGTGGATAAAGTTATTTTTGTTATAACTTAATAGAGATAGTTTTGTTTAATATATACATATAAAAATAAGAATTTTGTTTGATACGACAGAAATTTTAATGCGATACGATGACTCGAGAACGAACTATTATATTGTGTAATCAAACTTGAATGTTTATTTACACTCTACGGGTACACTTTTTTAATTAGCTATCTATAGTTAAATTTTATGTAGGTACGTCTTATTGTAATACATCATCCTTGCGGGAGATGTAAAAAAAAAACTCTTAAATTCTTTAAATTTACTCTTCCCCCACATTGATACAAAAAACAGATTCACAATTCGAGATTTGCAATGTCGTCGAAACCAACGTCACAAATTTTGATAGAATGAACACAAATTCGTAAGCAAGCAACATGCAGCTGTTTTGATAATAATAAACACACTGAAAAGAACTACGGCTCACGGCTGCATTAGAGTCGTTTTTATTACTTAATTTTAAGTAAAGATTTTAAAAACAAAACTGCCGCAAAACATAACAAAACTTAGAGACGTTCATTAAATAAATGCTAATTGGAATTTTACTAATTAAGTAAAATCTAGTTAAACGCCAACTAAAATTTATTTAATGAACGTATCTGAGTGTACCTTAATACTTAAAATTAAGTATTTATTAATACGACTCTGAGTGCGGCTGTTAATCATAGGTTTTAACTTAAGTGGTTCTTTTTTGAGTGCGTCTATGCTGATTCTGTATTTTGGGTATTTAGTAGGTATATCAATGTTCTATCAAGAAATAGCAGCCCCTAGCCAAGTTGACACTCTACAATCGTTAACTCATAGAAAACCAAGTAACGAATCCTTAGGTCACGTGGTCAAGTAAAAACGTCCAATCAGAACTCTAGTTGTATATAGTAGTGTTATATATAGTAGTTGTTGTATAGTTTTCTATGCGTTAACGATTGTAGACTGTCAGTTTGGCTAGAAGGGCCATGTATCGCCATTTGATATTGAAATTTGAATTGAATCTATACTTATAATAAATATGAATGGTGATCGATACTGATGCCAAAAATGCAATTAGTAAATTTTTTGTCTGTCTGTATGTGCGTGCATGGGTCAAAAACTACTGAAGGGATTTTAACCAAACTTGGTACGATTGTAGTCCATACTCCTGCGCAGGTTATAGGCTATATAACATAGCGCTAAGACACATAGGAGCTGAGCAGTAACGATAAATTTGAAGAAAGTCGGATGAAAATGCACTTTCGAGTTCTTATTCTCGCATACGTTTACTCAATCACCCAAAAACTGCTGAACGGATTTAGATGAAATTTGGCATGCACGTTGTCAGGGGTACAGAGAAGGACATAGGGTACTTTTTATCCCGGAATTCCTACGGGAACTCCGAAATTACCGCGGGTGAAACCGCGGGGCACAGCTAGTATTATAATAAAAGACTATTTTTTAATGAAGAAACGTTGTATTTATGTAATTACCTATTAATGAAACAAAAAAAAAACACAATCTTGCCCATTCCTCTAATCATTACTTTCGTGTGGTCCCCGATGTTGTAGTTTTGTCCGTCGGTCCGTATGTTTGTACGTATTATGTTATCTTAATCGATTGCCCCATACGATAGCTGTATATTTACATATTAAAAAAAAAACACGTGGAATTAACTCAGAGTAAGTTTTATCAAAGTCACTTCGACTACATTATGTAAAGGTGTAGATTATTAAGTGTAATATATATATAAAAACCATGAGAATGATAGGACAGACATCCATACATAGTATAAAGAGGTAAAGTTTGTGAGTTTTTAACAGATTATGAAGATTCTTTCACGTATTGAAAACTACGGTAGTGCTGAGTGATAAAGGGTTTTTATCCCGAAATTCCCACGGAACTGCAGTCCTCCGCGATTTCACCCACGGTAATTTCAGAGTTCCCGCGGGAATTCCCGAATAAACTATACGTTCAAACCTTCCTCTTGAATCATTATATCAATTAAAAAAATTCGATGTGTAGTTTTAAAGATCTAAGGATACATAGGGACAGACAGCGGGAAGCGACCTGGTTTTATACTACGCATGTAGTGATGTATTCAAAGGGAAACACACTTCATGTAACATATGTGTAAGCTTTCTCTTTTTAACAACTCAACATTATTCTTTATATTATGTCTTATCTAATTAGAGTTATAATATCTACTTCATTATAATATTTCCAGCCAGCGTGCAGCCTGGACGTGGAGGTTGACTCTACAAGCGTACAACCTCTTCCGTCCGTATCTAATACCTATGAATTTTGATTTACATATTTCTATCACTATTATTATCTGTTAAATTTCTGTCATCACTGTTTTCGTCGTAAAATTTTACCAATAAAGTTTAATAAAATTGCTCACAAATTATATTAGGTATCTTCTTGAACAAACACCAAAACAAAAGCTTGTGTTATGGAAACCAAATGACTGATGTGGATTATCCGAGAGACATCCAACGGGAAATTATCATAAAATCGTACATCCATTTTTGCGCCTCATTGGCAGAATCCAGATGTGCAGTTGTTAAATATTATAGTACCTGTATTCACAAACTTAAATGAATTAAAAAAAAAACTTCCCGCGCAGAAATATAACCCCAGATTTCTTGATTATGGAGCTGCGATTTGACTATTTACGTCAATCCAGTATATCGAAATAATTTTTTATTTAAAATTAAATTTACAAAAATGGCCGAGTACGAGTTACTTATGGATATCATTCTGATATAGAAAATTTGTATTATATTCAGTTTTAAAATAACCTCCTCCTTTTTGGAAGTCGGCTAAAAACTTTGCGTACCTATACAATTAGGTAGGTACTTTATTTATTTTGTTTAAAATTATCGTATATCTTTTGAGTTTTGGAACCCAACTAGTATAATATAATAAAGGTCAAACCAAAAAATAACAGAAACAAACCAAAAACAAAAGAAATTCATTGATTCAGATTCGGCGTTGTGTATCTAATTTGTCAGTTATCTCATTCGTGCGGTCGGCGATTAATTTGAGAAGATTTCGTATACCAACATCGAAAAATAATTGATAGTCCGTCAAAAAGCAATGACATCTTTATTGCAATGATCTTTAGATTGTTTTTTCGGTGACTTCAAATTGTAGAGCTGTATTAGTTTTCGGTGATAAGCATAGGCGTTGTCTCTTATACATTTATTATTGGTAAGTATGTTTGAATTTTTGGTTTTTTCGAGTACAATGTTTCGACACCATCGCTAATGGTCATAATTAATTTGGTAAAGTTGTTTCTCTTTGTGACGGCTAGGGGACGATTTTGTGGGTTATTTAGGTAAGATATTGAACCTTCATTTTCATTCTCATTCGAAACTAGTTGTTCCCCGCGGATTTTCACGCGTGAACTTTGGTATTTCCTCGGGCCTTTTTTGACTGATTCACGTTTTTCTCTTAAAACATCAACCTATCAGATTACAGCATCATAGGTTTTTGATTAGTCAATGAGTGGTATTTTGCTAATAATATGAATAGAATAGAATAGAATACACTTTATTGTACGCCAAAATAATGATTAAAATATGATTAAAATAATTAGTACACGAACTCAGAATTTTTTTCTATGTAATTAATTATTTAGCGTGAATTTATGAACTATTTTTTTATCATACCAAGTAATGAAAATTAAAATTAAAAGCATGAAGTATGATAAAACACTCTCCCATCGGTTCCCTAAGATTTTTATGAATTATTGATTGATGAAGAAAAATTTGATGGCCGTGGTATTATTAACGATAATTTTAGAATTCCCCTCTGTGTTCTTTGATCTAATGGGATTAAAATATGTTTTAAACATTGACCAGAGATATCTATCTATAATCTTGGTTTAATTCAAATAAACATAAACATTCCAAACACAATTAATTATGTATTTTAAAATTTCAATGTACATAGGTACTTAAACAGCATCGTTAAATTAATAAAATAATTACATAACAATAAAATATTAGTGTAGATTTATTAGATTTTAGCGTTTAGTTTTCGTTTTTCAGCTGGAAACTCATAAATTTGTTTCAAGCTGTACAAAATTATATTAGCAAATATTTGTGACTTTGCCCATATCCATTATTTCATTGACTAAAGCACATAGCTACTATTGGTGACAAACGACAACTTTCTATTTTCGCACCGTTTGTGCCTCATTTCTTTTTATTAATGAAGGAAAAAAATAAATACGAAACAAAAAGACATTGTATTCTCTGAGCCAATTCAATTCTCTTCTTAATATGGAAGCGTGAAGATTGAAATTCGTTTGCGTAGATTTTTGTGTGAAAGAAAGAAATCGCTATTATTTATTGATTTGTTAATAAATTTATGACTATTATAGATATGGAATATTCCTTGCCAGGTGTTTTATTGGTCGGATGGCGAGATTATACCAATTCAATATTAGGCTTATTGTGTGAAAGGTTCTTAGAAACGTTATCGTATTGCCTTTGATGTTGTGCAGACGTAGAAAGTGAGTTGAGACTGTACCTACCTGTGCTTTGAACTCTTGACCGATTTGTGTTCCGACTGTACACATAAAGCTCAGACACTGCGCATCTGACAAAGAAGAATTTGGCTGTATAAGAAAAGGTCCCAATGTTTTATTATAATTTAAGGATAAATTAACTAATTAATTAATTATTATTTTTTTTTTATTTTAATTAATTTATATTATTTATTATAAAATTTATTATAATTAATTTGTATTGATCCCGGTTTTGATTCCTAGTGCGATGAACATAAGGTTGGCTTTCTAATTTTAACATTATATAACTGTAAACCTAGGCGTGACTTAAATATATTAAAAAAGGAATAACGGAAGTTAAAAAGATAAGTTATCTGTTTGGTGATTTGTTCAATCGTACGTCTTGTGAAACTTCTAGACAGATTTAAGTGATAGTTGTCATGTAATTCAGTAGGTATTTTAAGTCCTTAATCAACGTTGAGGATGCTTTTTAAATCGACACAACACAGAGATTCTTACTGAATCTCAAAATCCACGCGGTTGGAACCGCAGGCAATAGCTATTAGCTAGTATCAAATAAAATGCACCCATATATACATATACACAAAATTTATTATTGTTTCTTGTTAAGTTTTATTCCATTATTCTTTATTTTGTTATTATTTATTTTCTTATTCTTTAATTATTGTCATTTGTGTTGTTTTGTATGTTATGTTAATTTGTGTTGTGTGTCTCATCTTGCTTAAATAAATCTTTCTTTCTTTCTTTCTATTGTAAAAAAAATAATCCATGTGACCGATGTGTAATTAGACCTGGACAATCAACTTCATTAAACAAGGACAATAACTTTATCCTCATTTAGATTTCAACGCGTTGGAATCTATTGCGACTATAATTCGCCGCCCAACGAGGTCCGGCGCATGTCCGGCGACATCACGCGATACTGATCGGGTGATTTACGCGCATGCGCCGATGCGCACGATTTTATCGAGTACCTACCTACAAGCCGGAGGAAGCGCTAGGCCTTTTCGGTAATGAGCTTTGAGCTTGAAGCTGTGTTTCTGCTTCTTCTAGATCTGAGATCTCGGTGCTTAGGGGAAAGAAATGCGATGTTGTTTTATACAGCGATGGTAGCTCAGTTGTTCGTGTGTTCGGAACACATGCTGCAAGGTGATGGTTCAAATCTCAATAGTAAGCTTGAGCAGTCGGAGACGGAAAATACTGTGGGGAAACCATAGCATGGTAGGGCACTTTGTAGTAAATAATAAATAAACTCATTTATTTCAGGCAAAATAACCTATAGATTTTTCACAAAAAGTAAATTCAATTATAAATTAACCCAAAAAACCGAAAATAAAATCAAATGAAATAAATTAAATTCAAAAAATTAAAATAGATTAAATAAATGAAATTGTCATTTGAAAAGTAAAGTTGATAATCTGTCGCCGAGCACCTAATATGTGTTCCGGCAGCTTCTCTTGAAAACCAGTTCTCATTCCAGGCTAGATGTCTGCTCAATCTTCGATCACACCATCACTGAAAATCAGGTGAGCTAACGTCTAGCCTGATAACAATAAAAATAGAGAGTTTGAGCGATAGCCCATTTTTGCGTTGTTATTTAACTTACTCTACTAGCATAAAAGTGCCACTTGCTCTAAATATCATGATATTTTTTTTGTTCTATTCTCTGAACGAATATAGAACATATTAACTGTAATTTTTTCAAACAAAACACATGGCATGACTAAGTACTCACTGGCAATCCCAAGTTGACTGTTGTTGCTGTCTGCAGACAGAGGTAGGTAGGTACCAATGACAATCGGCGACAGGTGTTAAAAATTCACCTCAAATATAATCAGATATGATTGTAACATGCCTTTGTTTAACGGTGGGGTGATTGTACAGTGAAGATCGTAAATTATTGCCGTCCATTTCTTGTAATGTTATTCCATTAAAGCGTCAAGTTTGAAGAGTCATTTTCGCAAATGGATCGATTCAACTACCTAAAGTGTGGACTGTGCTCCTTGATTTTAATATCCGCTATTTCGTGACCATCGTATCTGAATGGAGATATTGAGCTAGAAACGGAAGAATGGTATGGTGCGTTCATTTTAAGCTGGATTAGTCTAGTCTATAGTCTTCTCTTGTGCAAGACTCTAGCACAAGATAAGTGAAAGCAAAAGAGACGTATGCAGTGAGAGAGAATCGAAAAACTATCTAGGTACATGTCAGTTTGAAAATTTTCAGATTTGGTATGAGCTTTTATCCCAGTCGTTATATGACGATGGTGAAGTTATGAGATATAGGAGGAGGAGGATAGAAATATCCTCCTCCTAATTTCCTATTACCATTAAAGTAGTAAAAGTACCAAAAAGTAGTAAAAGAGTAAAAGAATAATATAATTATGTTAACTCAGGGTGTGAACTACTTCCGCTCCCCTCCGTTCTACTTCCGTTGACCTTTCAGCCATTCCTCGAAGGAGCCATTAAGGACAGCTATTAGAAATCTCACTGTAGGTTGTTTGCAAATATAAAGTACTTTAATTTTTTAACTAGCTGTGCCCCGCGGTGTCACCTGCGGTAGTTTCGGAGTTCCTGCGGGAACTCCGGGATAAAATGTACCTTATGTCCTTCTCTGTATACATGAAAACGTGTGTACCAAATTTCATGATGATCGATTGAGCCGTTAAGGCGTGAAAGCGTAACAGACAAACAAAAAGTAAACTCAATTTCATATAATATATAATACTAGCTGTTCCCCGCAGTTTCAGCCGCGTTAATTTCATAGTTCCCGCGGGAATTCTGAGATAAAAAGTACCCTATATCCTTTTCTGTACCCCTGATAACGTGTATGAAAAAATTTCATGATGATCGGTTCAGCCGTTAAGGCGTGAAAGCGTAACCGACAGAGAGACGGACAGACAGACACAGTTACTTTGGCATTTATAATATTAGTAGGTAGGGATTGGTTAGGATTCCTTATACGGGTAAGCTACTCCAGATCGGAATAATAGAGCATAATGTTACTGGCAGCGTATGCGTTTGTTAATTCTAATTTCAAATATCGAAGAATTCGATTTCCTATAAAAATATACCTTCTTTTTTTTTCTTCACCTCACCTTCTTTTGTTTCCACAATCCAAACAGTCTGTGGTCACGTCACTTATCGGCTCACTACTACAGCCTTATGGGGAAGTAAACATCGGAGTAACCTTGACAGCCGCCATAAGACCATGGGATTTGTCATCGGCGATGTTTTTCTTCGTCGAGGTCGACCCAACAATGGATGTCGGCGATCTGCCGATCTCGGCCTTAATGCTTATAAAACTAACTGTCATATTTGCTGGAATCAATCTTTCGCAACCGACAATCAACCTTCAACTGAAACTTAAAAACATAGAGTTCCAATTCGGCCGACTACGACGAGGGTGGTTGCGGCGTTTATGTCAGAAGTGGGATATTCAAATGCGGAATTTGGAGGTCATGATTGTCCCAACAATATTGGATTGGTTCCAAGCGGTGGTGCATCGGGCGTTCGTACACAATGCATCTTTGTTGGCAGTGCGCAAGGCCGTACAGCGCTGTTCCTTTGCCTTGAATCACCGTTTCCTATTCATGGGTGGTGGTTTTGTTTTCTTTTAAAAATAGAATAGGTTTTCTAATGTGGTATTGTTTTAATTGTGTAATGGTTGGAGCTTCTATAGCGCGGTCGGTTGGATATGGTACATGACTCAAGGGTTATTGGTTATTCAGATTGCGTATTAATATCAATCCTTACTAATATTATAAATGCGAAAGTGAGTTTGTTTGTTTGTTTGTTACGCTTTACGCCTTAACGGCTCAATCGAGGCGATCATCATGAAATTTTGTATAGACATTGTCAGGTATACATAGAAAGATAGGGTACTTTTTATTAGGGGAATTCCCGTGAAAACTCTGAAATTAGGTGCCACTCTAAAATTAGTTAGAAAATATCACTGGTACAGATTCGGAAGTTTAATAGTACATTGTTATCCTAGGGGTGAAAGTAACTTATTTAGTCCCGAGACGGGGTTTGGCTCGCTAATAGATCGAGGGACTAAATAAGTCTTTCTCCCGAGGATAACACTGTGCTTTTCATTACGAATGCAAGGAAAGTCAAAATAAAAATAGGAACTAGCTAAAGAAAAAAATGAGTGAATTTTATTTTACATAAATCAACCATTAGGGGTGTTACTGGCCAGTAAGTATGCTCCCTATGACATAAAAAAAAAACTTGAGTTTCTGCAGTATCCAGCTGTCAGTTGAAAGCGATTCTCCCTAGGGCTGAAAAGTGTTACTTTCAACCCGCTTCTCAGGCAACTTCAGACCTACTTTCCGAGTATGAGTAATGAAAAAATTATTTATTTATTTATTCAATAATTTCATTAGGGAATGACATTATATTGCTATAACTTATACACATTAGCAATTATATTAATGAGAGAGAGAATTAAGACTAAAATAATTTTAAAATTGTTTCCAATCGCAAATGTAAAAATCGCAATCGCAAATGTAATAAAACATTATTATTAATAGAAACAATAAATCATTCACGGAAATCCATTTGCACTTAGTGCTTAGAGGTTATTATAATCTAGGAACAGTTTTTTTCGGTGCAACCGAAATTAGGAAATACATTTTATTGAAAATATGTCTGCACGATTTTTATTAATTAGTAACTAATTTAAGTAGATCATTTATAAAAGCTGTTCATGATATTTTTTACTCGTTATGTTCGCGTGTATTTCTTTTTCCGGTTTAACATTTGCAATATATTTAAGACTAATTTCTAGGCATTCAACGAATTTTTCATACAGTTTTAGCTTTTCATTACAATAAAATATGTAACTAGGTATATAATTATTTTTTTTTAAAGAGCGCTTATTTGAATTTAACCTTTGACCTTGTTAGGTTATAAGACGAAACCAACGAAAGTGACACTGGAGGCTGGCGAAATGTCAAATAGGTACCTACACATCGCCATAAACACAAGAAATTGAATTATTTGGTTATCCTAAAGAAGTTTTAATTCAAAATAGGTACAATAAATTTTTTAGGGATTTTAACTTATACAATGGGCATGTGGACTAATTTTTATTTTTTAGTCCGTCTTGTAGATTATTAAAAAATATTGGACACGTATTTTTTCTTTTTTTACGTAATCAAAAAATAACGGCGATATATTGAGTTGAAATTTCGCGTGACGTCACTATTCTGACAGTTTGTATGGCGGTTCTAGCGGTTAGTGATGTTACGACCCCCTCACCCTAAACTTTAATGCGCTTTATCTCTGTATATTTTAATTTATTTAACAAAGCAAAAAATACGTGTCTATTGTTTTTTTATTTTCTAACTGACGGACTAATTAGAATTTTGATTTTCAAAAGTAGTCCGCATCCCTATTGCTGACTTACAACCGTTACTAAATTAAGTTATTAGGATATCTGTATGTATGTGCTTCTTAGTAACTTGGACGGTCATTTCGATCCAACTTCTACCGTATCTAGTACTCTAAGTTATTGCACGCTGAATCCAATCCGTACCAGTTTGATTATAGTGATATAAAATTTGCTATACACCATTGGCGTTGTATAGACGGACGCCATTAGCGTCTCTCCACGAGTTACTGTTTCGAACGTTCAATTTGTATCAGATTGTATCTTTTCATTAAATCATTTTTAGAGATCTTTCAGTGAGTTGTCTATGTTTTTATGTATTTTTTTTATGTCATATGGGTCAAACGGGCAAGTGGTACATCTGATGGTGATTGACGGTGATGATTACCGCCGCCCATGGACATCTGTAACACCAGAAGGCTTGCAGGTGCGTTGCCGATCTGGAATGGGGACGGGAACTGGCTTTCAAGTGGGGCTGCCGGAACAGCCTGAAATAATAAGTAACACTAGCTATTTAGCATTTTTTCTATAAAAGCGAGAGAGTCAATTTACAAGACAATTACAAATATCAGAACCGACCATAAGAACTGATATGAAATCAATAAAAGGACATTTTGGTAAAATTAATATTAGACAATAGACTCTGGTCACGGTTGGGTGGAACAGAAATTAGAATGCTGCATAATTTTTCATTGTCATTGTAACTACTTACATCTTTTACAGTAACATGTTTTACAGTGTCGTAAGAAAACTCACAGAACCCATTGCTCCTGTGCAAAAACACGTTATTGACCAAACAATTTAATAATAAACTTTATGTTTTCCGTAATTTATGGTGCATATCTAAATAATTGTTGTACACAAAAGATACGGAGCTACAGGTATTTTGAATTAATTTTTATGGCCAATTCATTTGATGGTTGAAGTCCAGTTGTTATTTTTGTTGCTACATCTATACATCAACAACTATATAGATGTTTCCGTTATCTTGGATATTATATTCTAGATGTTTTTGTTGATCTGTTATTTATTGAGCAAAAGCATGCGATATTATAATAAAAGTTATTTTGTTTTTTTTTTAATCCTACAAATTGTTACTATTACGGCCGATTCGGTGTGAAATAATTTACGTGTACTTTTAGAATCTCAAAAAATTAAAAAAAAAAAATTAAAAAATCCTAGTTTTTAACAGTTTTGATAGAATTGAATGTCATTTATCTATCATGGAACGGCTAATAAAAATATTTACGGAAAACATATTAGATTAACTAGGTGTGCCCGCGGTTACACCCGCGTGAGTTTCGAAACTCCCGCAAGAATGATTTTTTTTTTAAATAAAAGTATTAAGTTGCTCCTTATAACATCAGCTATCTGCCAGTGGAAGTCCCGTTAAAATCGGTCCAGCCGTTTCACAGATTAGCCGGAACAAACAGACAGACAGTCAGACTAAAATTTCACAACTTGTTTTTCATGTAAGTACCGTTTAAACTTTCTTAGGCATTAAGTAATAAGCTGTAAAATAATACAAACAGACACTTAAATTTTATTTATACTTATATATAATATGTATATAATAGATGTATAGATTCAATAAAGTATCCTAGCAATTAAATAAATGGTTTATTAGACATAAATTAATCATAACTATATATTTATGTCACATATTTTTTGTGGCAATGACATACATGTCTTCTTTATCAATAGGTATATCGAAATTAATAATTTAATATTTTAAATCATACACTGACAAAAATAAAATGTATATAAAATGTATATAAAATGTATTTAGTCTTTAATTACATTAATAAATACTTGAATTTATTTATTTCGACTTTTTATTATTACTTTGTTGTTAAATCTTGACACGGTGCGAATTATTTGCACCGGGCCCTTATTCACTATGACCATAACGCGCCGCGTTAAGATAAGACGCCGCAAAAACTGTTTTTCCCTCGCGATCAAAGAAGTTTCACTTCAAAAAAATACGTTTACAATATGACTGTGTTATGGTATACGGAATATTAATTTCTAGATTTCTAGAGCGGTCAAAATCGTGTTTTTAGGACGCGCGTTATGGGCAAGGAATATATTGGTCATAGAATAAGGGCCCTGGTCAGCTAGCTTTATTTATAGATACATATAAAATCGTACTATGTTTTAGTGAAGCCTATACCTAGGCGATGCCGTTGCGATAGTGAGGCGACATCGCACGGTGCGCGTCCGCGCCGGGCAAATCACGAGGGATCCACGCTAATTGATCTTATCTATGCAACTTGGGCCGGGACTTGAGCGGGATGAAAAAATAACCTAAAAAAGAGTTCGAAGGAAATATAAATTTGAATGACGAATGATCGGATGCTGGCATGTTTTGTTAAACGATTCCATTTTTAAATATCTCATTTTTTATATTAGACTAGCTGTCCCCCGCGATTTCATCCGCGGTAATTTCGGAGTTCCCAGAATTACGCAAAAAAAGTGCTGTAGTTTACGGTGATAAGCAGTTCCCCGCATTAATTCCGGAGTTTCCGAGGGAATTCCGGGATAAAAACTATCCTATCTTTTTAGTTGGATCATACTATAAATGGTTACAAAATTTTATCAAAATCCGTTCCGTAGTTTCGGAGTCCATCGCGGACAAACAACGTGACACGTGATTTATATATATTAGATAGATATCTATGTAAAATGCTATAAAAAGGCGTAATCTCTAAAATTTATTAAGAAATCTATTATAATAGGGTAAATACTAATTTCTAATGATCAATCTGCAGCGATTACTGATATCAGAAAGTTTAAGCAATAAAAGTGTAAGAACAGTAAATTTTTTTATTTATCTTTTTATATTATGTTCTAATACCTACTTCAAAATCATCATAGAAAACCAGTATTCCCTATTTAAAATACCCTCTCATAGAATTGCATCTTAAATAAGTATCTCAAAGGATATAAAGAAAGACAATAAACATAAGTTTTTATAGCGAGTGCAGCAAATGGTTATCTAAATTTTGTAAGGATCTTAAAACACTTGTTTCGCTAATTATTCCTGGTATACATACCTACATATATATATCCGATTACCTATATCCTCAATAAAATTTTTATTTCAATAACTTTAAGGTCTTCTTGAATGTTACAGGTGACCTTAAATTTTATCATCTGCATAATGACTGTTATTATAACAACGCACCGTAATAGCTTAAAGTCAAAATGAAAAATTATATCCCATATAAAGGCAACGTTTACAAAATTAATGGATATACTTTGTAGAAAACAAAATGAATTTGAAATAAATACCGGCAAAAGTCGTGATATCGCTATAACCTATGACACACACACGCCTGTGCGGAGTTTTAAATTACTGTGATATAAGATATAAATTATTTATAAGTGGCCATAAGTAAATTATTTAAATGATAAAAGGAAAATAAGAAAAAAACATGATTTCTTACCGTTTTTGTTTTTTTTTTTCTTATTATTTGACTTATTTTCCACTCCAACTAGATGACATTAAAATCTTTGTGTTTGACTATAGCCGCAGTTCCATCCGCATCAACTTTGGTATTTTCTCAGGATTTTTTTAGGTAACATAGGGACAAAAATATCCCGTCACTCAAAGATGTAGCTTTCTATTACTGTGAAAAGAAAATAGAAAACTAAATCTAAGGTCACTGTGAACCTAGCATCTCAAATGTTGGCATCTCAAAAAAAAACTTCAGATTTACTTGCATCCAGCATAGTTCTACAGTTCCTGATAGATTTCAACAATAGTTCTGTTGATTTACCAATTTAAACGCAATTTAAAGAATGAGATGCCAACTTCACAAATGACATTCCAGCATCTCATTAAATTTGAAGTATTTGAGCATCGAGGAGTTATGTCTAGCATAGTTCTGTACCTCCTGATTGATTTTTAGGATAGTTCCGTTAATTTGGATTTAAAATAGAAATTTTAACGCAATTTAAAAAATGAGATGCTAACTTCACGAATGACATTCCAGCATCTCATAAAATTTGAAGTATTTGAGCATCGAAGAGTTATGTGTAGCATAGTTCTGTACCTCCTGATTGATTTTAAGGATAGTTCCGTTAATTTGGCATTAAAATAGAAATTTTAACGCAATTTAAAAAATGAGATGCTAACTTCACAAATGACATTCCAGCATCTCATAAAATTTGAAGTATTTGAGAATCAAGGAGTTATGTCTGGCATAGTTCTGTACCTGCTGATTGATTTTTAGGATAGTTCCGTTAGTTTGGCATTAAAATTAAAATTTTAAACGCAATTTAAAGAATGAGATGCCAACTTCACGAATGAAATTTCAGCATCTCATTAAATTTGAAGTATTACAGCAACGAGAAGTTATGTCTAACATAATTCTGTTTATCCTAATTGATTTTAAGGATAGTTCCGTTGATTCGGCCTTATAATAACAATTTAAGGGTACAATATGATATATTACGATACGATTTTTTTAAATTTCAAATATACAACTGTGAGATGCTGACATTTTAATGTCAGTTCTGGCCTCAGTAGGGGATGTAATCGACAGATTTAGTCATCTTGCTTACTATCGAAAAGAGTTCCCATCTCTGACTGTATTCAATAAAAAAATACGATTTTTTTTAATTTCAAATATACAACTGTGAGATGCTGACATTTTTATGTCAGTTCTGGCCTCAGTAGGTGGTGTATTCGACAGATTTAGTTATCCTGCTTACTATCGAAAAGAGTTCCCATCTCTGACTGTATTCAATAAAAAAATACGATTTTTTTAAATTTCAAATATACAACTGTGAGATGCTGACATTTTTATGTCAGTTCTGGCCTCAGTAGGTGGTGTATTCGACAGATTTAGTTATCCTGCTTACTATCGAAAAGAGTTCCCATCTCTGACTGTATTCAATAAAAAAATACGATTTTTTTAAATTTCAAATATACAACTGTGAGATGCTGACATTTTTATGTCAGTTCTGGCCTCAATAGGTGGTGTATTCGACAGATTTAGTTATCCTGCTTACTATCGAAAAGAGTTCCCATCTCTGACTGTGTTCAATAAAAAAATACGATTTTTTTAAATTTCAAATATACAACTGTGAGATGCTGACATTTTTATGTCAGTTCTGGCCTCAGTAGGTGGTGTATTCGACAGATTTAGTTATCCTGCTTACTATCGAAAAGAGTTCCCATCTCTGTCTGTATTCAATAAAAAAATACGATTTTTTAAAATTTCAAATATACAACTGTGAGATTCTGACATTTTTATGTCAGTTCTGGCCTCAGTAGGTAGTGTATTCGACAGATTTAGTTATCCTGCTTACTATCGAAAAGAGTTCCCATCTCTGACTGTATTCAATAAAAAAATACGATTTTTTTAAATTTCAAATATACAACTGTGAGATGCTGACATTTTTATGTCAGTTCTGGCCTCAGTAGGTGGGGTATTCGACAGATTTAGTCATCTTGCTTATTATCGAACAGAGTTCCCATCTCTGACTGTATTCAATAAAACAATACGATTTTTTTTAATTTCAAATATACAACTGTGAGATGCTGAAATTTTTATGTCAGTTCTGGCCTCAGTAGGTGGGGTATTCGACAGACTTAGTCATCTTGCTTACTATCGAAAAGAGTTCCCATCTCTGACTGTATTCAAATAAAAAATACGATTTTTTTAAATTTCAAATATACAACTGTGAGATGCTGACATTTTTATGTCAGTTCTGGCCTCAGTAGGTAGTGTATTCGACAGATTTAGTTATCCTGCTTACTATCGAAAAGAGTTCCTATCTCTGACTGTATTCAATAAAAAAATACGATTTTTTTAAATTTCAAATATACAACTGTGAGATGCTGACATTTTAATGTCAGTTCTGGCCTCAGTAGGGGATGTAATCGACAGATTTAGTCATCTTGCTTACTATCGAAAAGAGTTCCCATCTCTGACTGTATTCAATAAAAAAATACGATTTTTTTTAATTTCAAATATACAACTGTGAGATGCTGACATTTTTATGTCAGTTCTGGCCTCAGTAGGTGGTGTATTCGACAGATTTAGTTATCCTGCTTACTATCGAAAAGAGTTCCCATCTCTGACTGTATTCAATAAAAAAATATGATTTTTTTAAATTTCAAATATACAACTGTGAGATGCTGACATTTTTATGTCAGTTCTGGCCTCAGTAGGTGGTGTATTCGACAGATTTAGTTATCCTGCTTACTATCGAAAAGAGTTCCCATCTCTGACTGTATTCAATAAAAAAATATGATTTTTTTAAATTTCAAATATACAACTGTGAGATGCTGACATTTTTATGTCAGTTCTGGCCTCAGTAGGTGGTGTATTCGACAGATTTAGTTATCCTGCTTACTATCGAAAAGAGTTCCCATCTCTGACTGTATTCAATAAAAAAATACGATTTTTTTAAATTTCAAATATACAACTGTGAGATGCTGACATTTTTATGTCAGTTCTGGCCTCAATAGGTGGTGTATTCGACAGATTTAGTTATCCTGCTTACTATCGAAAAGAGTTCCCATCTCTGTGTTCAATAAAAAAATACGATTTTTTTAAATTTCAAATATACAACTGTGAGATGCTGACATTTTTATGTCAGTTCTGGCCTCAGTAGGTGGTGTATTCGACAGATTTAGTTATCCTGCTTACTATCGAAAAGAGTTCCCATCTCTGACTGTATTCAATAAAAAAATATGATTTTTTTAAATTTCAAATATACAACTGTGAGATGCTGACATTTTTATGTCAGTTCTGGCCTCAGTAGGTGGTGTATTCGACAGATTTAGTTATCCTGCTTACTATCGAAAAGAGTTCCCATCTCTGACTGTATTCAATAAAAAAATATGATTTTTTTAAATTTCAAATATACAACTGTGAGATGCTGACATTTTTATGTCAGTTCTGGCCTCAGTAGGTGGTGTATTCGACAGATTTAGTTATCCTGCTTACTATCGAAAAGAGTTCCCATCTCTGACTGTATTCAATAAAAAAATACGATTTTTTTAAATTTCAAATATACAACTGTGAGATGCTGACATTTTTATGTCAGTTCTGGCCTCAGTAGGTGGTGTATTCGACAGATTTAGTTATCCTGCTTACTATCGAAAAGAGTTCCCATCTCCGACTGTATTCAATAAAAAAATACGATTTTTTTAAATTTCAAATATACAACTGTGAGATGCTGACATTTTTATGTCAGTTCTGGCCTCAGTAGGTAGTGTATTCGACAGATTTAGTTATCCTGCTTACTATCGAAAAGAGTTCCCATCTCTGACTGTATTCAATAAAAAAATACGATTTTTTTAAATTTCAAATATACAACTGTGAGATGCTGACATTTTTATGTCAGTTCTGGCCTCAGTAGGTGGGGTATTCGACAGATTTAGTCATCTTGCTTACTATCGAAAAGAGTTCCCATCTCTGACTGTATTCAATAAAACAATACGATTTTTTTTTATTTCAAATATACAACTGTGAGATGCTGACATTTTTATGTCAGTTCTGGCCTCAGTAGGTAAGGTATTCGACAGACTTAGTCATCTTGCTTACTATCGAAAAGAGTTCCCATCTCTGACTGTATTCAATAAAAAAATACGATTTTTTTAAATTTCAAATATACAACTGTGAGATGCTGACATTTTTATGTCAGTTCTGGCCTCAGTAGGTAGTGTATTCGACAGATTTAGTTATCCTGCTTACTATCGATAAGAGTTCCCATCTCTGAGTGTATTCAATAAAAAAATACGATTTTTTTAAATTTCAAATATACAACTGTGAGATGCTGACATTTTTATGTCAGTTCTGGCCTCAGTAGGTGGTGTATTCGACAGATTTAGTTATCCTGCTTACTATTAAAAAGAGTTCCCATCTCTGACTGTATTCAATAAAAAAATACGATTTTTTTAAATTTCAAATATACAACTGTGAGATGCTGACATTTTTATGTCAGTTCTGGCCTCAGTAGGTGGTGTATTCGACAGATTTAGTTATCCTGCTTACTATCGAAAAGAGTTCCCATCTCTGAGTGTATTCAATAAAAAAATACGATTTTTTAAAATTTCAAATATACAACTGTGAGATGCTGACGTTTTTATGTCAGTTCTGGCCTCAATAGGTTGTATATTTGAAATTTAAAAAAATCGTATTTTTTTATTGAATACAGTCAGAGATGGGAACTCTTTTCGATAGTAAGCAGGATAACTAAATCTGTCGAATACACCACCTACTGAGGCCAGAACTGACATAAAAATGTCAGCATCTCACAGTTGTATATTTGAAATTTAAAAAAATCGTATTTTTTTATTGAATACAGTCAGAGATAGGAACTCTTTTGATAGTAAGCAGGATAACTAAATCTGTCGAATACACCACCTACTGAGGCCAGAACTGACATAAAAATGTCAGCATCTCACAGTTGTATATTTGAAATTTAAAAAAATCGTATTTTTTTATTGAATACACTCAGAGATGGGAACTCTTTTCGATAGTAAGCAGGATAACTAAATCTGTCGAATACACTACCTACTGAGGCCAGAACTGACATAAAAATGTCAGCATCTCACAGTTGTATATTTGAAATTTAAAAAAATCGTATTTTTTATTTGAATACAGTCAGAGATGGGAACTCTTTTCGATAGTAAGCAAGATGACTAAGTCTGTCGAATACCCCACCTACTGAGGCCAGAACTGACATAAAAATGTCAGCATCTCACAGTTGTATATTTGAAATTTAAAAAAATCGTATTTTTTTATTGAATACAGTCAGAGATGGGAACTCTTTTTGATAGTAAGCAAGATAACTAAATCTGTCGAATACACCACCTACTGAGGCCAGAACTGACATAAAAATGTCAGCATCTCACAGTTGTATATTTGAAATTTAAAAAAATCGTATTTTTTTATTGAACACAGTCAGAGATGGGAACTCTTTTCGATAGTAAGCAGGATAACTAAATCTGTCGAATACACCACCTATTGAGGCCAGAACTGACATAAAAATGTCAGCATCTCACAGTTGTATATTTGAAATTTAAAAAAATCGTATTTTTTTATTGAATACAGTCAGAGATGGGAACTCTTTTCGATAGTAAGCAACATGACTAAGTCTGTCGAATACCCCACCTACTGAGGCCAGAACTGACATAAAAATGTCAGCATCTCACAGTTGTATATTTGAAATTAAAAAAATCGTATTGTTTTATTGAATACAGTCAGAGATGGGAACTCTTTTCGATAGTAAGCAGGATAACTAAATCTGTCGAATACACCACCTATTGAGGCCAGAACTGACATAAAAATGTCAGCATCTCACAGTTGTATATGTGAAATTTAAAAAAATCGTATTTTTTTATTGAATACAGTCAGAGATGGGAACTCTTTTCGATAGTAAGCAAGGTGACTAAGTCTGTCGAATACTCCACCTACTGAGGCCAGAACTGACATAAAAATGTCAGCATCTCACAGTTGTATATTTGAAATTAAAAAAAATCGTATTGTTTTATTGAATACAGTCAGAGATGGGAACTCTTTTCGATAGTAAGCAAGATGACTAAATCTGTCGAATTCCCCACCTACTGAGGCCAGAACTTACATAAAAATGTCAGCATCTCACAGTTGTATATTTGAAATTAAAAAAAATCGTATTTTTTTATTGAATACAGTCAGAGATGGGAACTCTTTTCGATAGTAAGCAGGATAACTAAATCTGTCGAATACACCACCTACTGAGGCCAGAACTGACATAAAAATGTCAGCATCTCACAGTTGTATATTTGAAATTTTAAAAAATCGTATTTTTTTATTGAATACAGTCAGAGATGGGAACTCTTTTCGATAGTAAGCAGGATAACTAAATCTGTCGAATACACCACCTACTGAGGCCAGAACTGACATAAAAATGTCAGCATCTCACAGTTGTATATTTGAAATTTAAAAAAATCGTATTTTTTTATTGAACACAGTCAGAGATGGGAACTCTTTTCGATAGTAAGCAGGATAACTAAATCTGTCGAATACACCACCTATTGAGGCCAGAACTGACATAAAAATGTCAGCATCTCACAGTTGTATATTTGAAATTTAAAAAAATCGTATTTTTTTATTGAATACAGTCAGAGATGGGAACTCTTTTCGATAGTAAGCAAGATGACTAAATCTGTCGATTACATCCCCTACTGAGGCCAGAACTGACATTAAAATGTCAGCATCTCACAGTTGTATACTTGAAATTTAAAAAAATCGTATTTTTTTATTGAATACAGTCAGAGATGGGAACTCTTTTCGATAGTAAGCAGGATAACTAAATCTGTCGAATACACCACCTACTGAGGCCAGAACTGACATAAAAATGTCAGCATCTCACAGTTGTATATTTGAAATTTAAAAAAATCGTATTTTTTTATTGAATACAGTCAGAGATGGGAACTCTTTTCGATAGTAAGCAGGATAACTTAATCTGTCGAATACACCACCTACTGAGGCCAGAACTGACATAAAAATGTCAGCATCTCACAGTTGTATATTTGAAATTTAAAAAAATCGTATTTTTTTATTGAATACAGTTAGAGATGGGAACTCTTTTCGATAGTAAGCAAGATGACTAAATCTGTCGATTACATCCCCTACTGAGGCCAGAACTGACATTAAAATGTCAGCATCTCACAGTTGTATATTTGAAATTTAAAAAAATCGTATCGTAATATATCATATCGTACCCTTAAATTGTTATTATAAGGCCGAATCAACGGAACTATCCTTAAAATCAATTAGGATAAACAGAACTATGTTAGACATAACTTCTCGATGCTGAAATACTTCAAATTTAATGAGATGCTGAAATTTCATTCGTGAAGTTGGCATCTCATTCTTTAAATTGCGTTTAAAATTTCAATTTTAATGCCAAACTAACGGAACTATCCTAAAAATCAATCAGCAGGTACAGAACTATGCTAGACATAACTCCTTGATTCTCAAATACTTCAAATTTTATGAGATGCTGGAATGTCATTTGTGAAGTTAGCATCTCATTTTTTAAATTGCGTTAAAATTTCTATTTTAATGCCAAATTAACGGAACTATCCTTAAAATCAATCAGGAGGTACAGAACTATGCTAGACATAACTCTTCGATGCTCAAATACTTCAAATTTTATGAGATGCTGGAATGTCATTTGTGAAGTTAGCATCTCATTTTTTAAATTGCGTTAAAATTTCTATTTTAAATCCAAATTAACGGAACTATCCTAAAAATCAATCAGGAGGTACAGAACTATGCTAGACATAACTCCTCGATGCTCAAATACTTCAAATTTAATGAGATGCTGGAATGTCATTTGTGAAGTTGGCATCTCATTCTTTAAATTGCGTTTAAATTGGTAAATCAACAGAACTATTGTTGAAATCTATCAGGAACTGTAGAACTATGCTGGATGCAAGTAAATCTGAAGTTTTTTTTTGAGATGCCAACATTTGAGATGCTAGGTTCACAGTGACAAATCTAAGCCGGTTCAGTCGTTCGGAAGCTACGTTGCTGCAGACACACAAAAATACAGATACACATAGCTATACGACTACAGCCTTCTATTTACGTCGGGGATTAAAAAGACACTTGTATCCAAATTATCTGCATTGAAATATAGGTATTTTTTTTTTCTGTCCAAGCGCAGTAGTGGTAACAAATAGGCAATTTAAAAAATTGCGCCAATGGTATCTAATTGTCTAGTATTTATTTATTTATTTAACAATTAATGCACACAAGGACAACAAAAAAAGTAAAAAAAGTATAAAAGTAATCATGTACCTACAAGGGTCATGCTTATTCCATGTGGAATTTCTAGTATGTGGAAGTATTTTTAAAAAGCTTACACAATCCATACATTTTAATCTTCAGAAATCCTGTAAAAAAAGTTTTTTTGGTGCTTAAATATCAACAGCAGTTGTTCGGCCATCTTGTATACGAAACTACTACGTATTTTCCCAAGTATTTCATATACGCGACGTTAGTACTCGCACCCACCTACTTGCTTACGACTAATCGCTAGCATGAATTTGACAAATCGTAACTAAAACTGAACGTCCAATGAAACGTCTCGCGACGCGACACAACTAATCATCGCAAGATAAAGACAAAAAAAAATGAAGGAATAATAGCGATAAACAATTCATTCGAGGTCGAAGGTTTATCTCGATGGCAACAGAGACATACGGTGTACCACGATGTCTCTCAACTGTTAGTGGACTAGCGACGACCCGATGCAACATTAGTGTGGCTTTAGTGTAACCAAATTAATCAAATGGTTAAATTACGTAACAGATTAACTAAATCTATCTTAATCTATACTAAAATTACAAAGAGAAAATATTTGATTTTTTGTTTGTTTGTTACGATTTAACACAAAAACTACTGGACCGATTTCAAAAATTCTTTTGAAAGCTATATTATTCCTGAGTAATATAGCCTGTATTATAATCCAGAATTCCCGCGGGAATTCTTAAATTAATACAGTTGAAACCGCGGGAACAGTTAGTAGATACTATAAAGAGAAAATATTTGTTTTTTGTTTGTTTGTTTGTTACGATTTAACTCAGAACTACTGGACTGATTTAAAAAATTCTTTCACCCTTAGAAAGCTACATTTTCCTTGAGTAACATAGGCTATATTGTGACCCGAAATCCCCCCGGGAACTCCGAAATTACCGCGGGCGAAACTGTAGGGAACAGCTAGTTTATATTAAACACTCAGACTACTCATGAACATTTATATATATATATACCCCATATATAAATGTTCAACAGAAATGTTTGGCCTTTGCCAAGATCGAATCCGCGACACTTACTTACTAACCACTTAACTAACGGCGCTGTGCTGTGTAGTGCAATTAAATCTATACATGTGATAAAGTTTAATAGAAAATAAAAAAAAATAAAAAGAACAAAAAGTTTTGTTCCATCCAGAAACCGGGTGCAAACCCCTTTAGCTTTAACTGTAGAAACATAAAAGGGCACTCACATAAATTAATGTTTAATGATTTACCAAACAGTACCTGCATAAGTAGCTAGTAATATTTTCTCTTGCATCAACATAAAAGAATTATATCGCCGATAAAAAAGTTAATTTCTCGATCGACAACAAATTTTATTAGGAGCCGGGAGGCGTTATCGCCGCATCTCGGCCGGCCACGGTAGCCGAGGATAAGGTATCTCTCGCGCGACATCACTAAAAGTGAATTTAGTGTCGCAGCCGACCCCAGGTTAACAATGTAAAATGTCCCGCACTATTTCTCACCGATCCCGCTGTGATATCCTTCATTAAAATATTATTATGTGTATTAATTTAATTATTATACAATTTTATTATATTAGTCTGTATTTTTTTTTTACGAATATTTTACAATTTTGAGCTAGTATATTTATTGTTACACTAGCTGTGCCCCGCGGTTTCGCCCGCGGTAATTTCGGAGTTCCCGCTAGAATTCCGGGATTAAAAGTACCGTTGACAACGTGCATGCCAAATTTCATCCGAATCCTTTCAGCCGTTTTTGCGTGATTGAGTAACAAACATCCAAACATCCACACTTTCACATTTATAATATTAGTAGAATTAGGGGTCCCATGGTTTCATCATATCATGGTTTAATTTTGGAGTTCCCGCGGAAATTCTGGGATAAATCTGTCTACCTATATCCTTTTCTGTACTGTATCCCTGACAAAAATCTATACTTGTCTACTATCTATGCTAATTTTATAAATGCGAAAGTAACTCTGTCTTTCTGTCTGTTTGTTACGCTTTCACGCCTTAACGGCTCAATCGATCATCATGAAATTTTGTACACACGTTGTCAGGGGTACAGAAAAGGATATAGCGTACTTTGTATCCCGGAATTCCTGCGGGACCGCCGAAATTTCTGTGGGTGAAACCACGGGAAACAGCTATAACAAAAAATATATCTATTAACTATATGTAATTATATACACCTATAAAGGAAAATGTTGGTCATGTCTCTTCTCATCATATGCTATCACGTTTGTCAGTTGCTCCGTTTTGATATAAAAAAAGGACAAACAAACAAACAACACTTGTGCTATGTAAAAAAAATATGAAGAAGTAAGGAAGAAAGCCATACGTGCATATAAATTCAATATATACCTACGTATATCACGTATTAAGCAACATTAGAAAAAGGTTTCTACATTATTATGTATTGATTTATAGACAACAACTCTTATAGAAAATAGTAAAAACAAAAACCAACGGAGATTTATTGTAAAGAATGTAAGCTAAGATCGTGCGAAACACGCACTAAATCATGGAATTTTAACACACCATATAAAACACACATTTCACGGGGCCCAGTTTATGGCTAATTCCTCTTTGGTAGTAACAAAAATGTTAAAAGATTTACGATATCGATATATCGATACTAGCGAGCCGCGCGCGCTCCGGCATCTCGATTTTCGCGGCGCGCGCGCAATATGGCCGCGGAAATATGGCGTCCGATCGACGGATACGCGCGACAGTCGTAACTTCGGCAAGGGACCTCGCTTAGAGTTCTCAAAACTATTTTGTATGGTAGAATTATAATATGTTTTAGTATTATTAGAATCTAGTATTCAGTATACTAGTTATTGTTTTGTTTGTACACTCCATCTTCTATACCTATATCTCCCTGTCTTCCGAATGGTTAACTGGTAGAGAATGCCGCAAGGCATTAAGTTCGCCATATTTATATACTGTACAATAAAGAATAAATAAATAAATATATTATAATATTATATTTGTTTGTGTGTAAAAGTAGATATAAGTATCCTCATATATTTTTTTTTTGTGAGTACCATGTAGGTAAATAAAACGTTGGAAATGGCTCCGCAATTTGTCAATAAAAAAAAAAAATGGTCATGAGTCCCAAAGCGACAACTGATATTGAATAGTTTTTGTTTTTTTGGAAATACTTACCAAACATCCAGACTCAAGGTGAACACAAATGTCTATCGCTTAATTGCTTACTCAGCTTACGCTGTTGCAGGGGTAGAACCCGCTATACCTGCAAACCAAATAGATATTAAACCTTCATGGATGCAAAAATGTTACCAAAATCTACGCTACTATAAGATTGGTTACATCTTGTAAAGTGGGAATTAGTATAGCATTTTTGGGAATGTGAAGATGTTAACTCATGGTAAGGGCTCGGATATTCGTTCGGATATCGATCGCAAGATGCGTTCGGTTTCGTTATTTGTTTCCTTTTTTTAGTTTGTCACAACAATATTTTGTACTTTAGATGGTATTTGATTGCATTAGTTCGATAAAGGGAGACCGATTTTATAATGACTATAATTTTAAAGTTTTAAACGATTGTTTAAAATTTAATATTTTTCGTAACTACATACAATCTATACCTACATATTTGAGACTTAACACATAATGTTACATAAAAAATAGTGCATGTAATCAATGTTGATAAAAAAAGTCATTACACTAACCGGAAAATGATTGCATGTTTCCGTAACGCTTACGTTTTGCCTTTTTACCTGATTTCAAAAGAGAGGAGGTCAATGGGCATGTTGACTAATTTTTATTTTTTAGTCCGTCTTGTAGATTATTAAAAAATATTGGACACGTATTTTTTCTTTTTTTACGTAATCAAAAAATAACGGCGATATATTGAGTTGAAATTTCGCGTGACGTCACTATTCTGACAGTTTATATGGCGATTTTGCGGTTAGTGACGTCACGACCTCCTCATCCTAAACTTTAATGCGCTTTATCTCTGTATATTTTAATTTATTTAAAAAAGCAAAAAATACGTGTCTATTGTTTTTTTATTTTCTAACTGACGGACTAATTAGAATTTTGATTTTCAATAGTAGTCCACATCCCTATCCGGATGTACCAGGTGTTTTTATAATGTATGTTAGGGCATAGCTCCGACACATGGACAGATTTGAATAATTCTTTTTTTGTTCGAAAGGGGTGCATTCCGAAATGGTCCCATTTAAATTTTATGTGGATCTGATGATGAGTTTCGCAGACAGATAACGGAACTCTTGAAGTCAGTTTAAATTTTTTTTGTTAAAATTTTGCTTATATCACACCTCACTTGCACAGTTTGTGTATAAAAAATTCAAGTTTCGAATGGAAACGTTAAGTAGTTCATTTTTTTTTTGGAATTCAAATCTCCAGTTGTCGAAATTGAAATATCAATAGTGCCTAAGTTACTCGTTTCAATACACATTGAAATTTTTTAAGATTTCCGTACATTTTCCACTATTAAAATGGGTTTGGTTCTTAATTTTGAACAGATGGCGAGTATTACTAAAAAAAAATTAAAATTTAAATGTATAATTTCTTACCTGTTTTTTCCGATAATTCCAAAAGGCAAGAAAATTCATGAGTTCAAAAGAAATAAACGCGTATTCATATTAAAATTATTAGTGCCAAGAGTATTTAAAGTATAAACTTCTATCGGCTTGGTAACCCCTTCCTGACTAAACGTGTCCATTGTATTGATCAAGTTCAAACTATTAGATCCCATTATCGGTCAAAATAACGGTTCAAATTAATTGCTCGTTAATTAATGCAATCAAATGCGCACGTGTAACGAATTAAAAACAATCTTTGTTAATGAAATTAATTTATTAATTAATATTACTTTATTATCGTCGACGAGATAATAAACTTTCGAAAGACAATGTGAACCATGGAAATCGGTGAAGTGAAGGGCTTTTTATATCTTTGTCATGACATGTTTTATTGTTTAAACATACTTGAGGTGAGATCGACTCGAAAAAAATTGTATTCCAGCACGGCACTGTTTATTATACTTTTACTCTGTATTTACTCAACCGATCATCATGAAATCCTACTAATATTATAAATGCGAAAGTTTGTAAGTATGGATGGATGAATGGATGGATGGATGTTTGTTACTCTTTCATGCATAAACTACTGAATGGATTTTAAACAAACTTTACAATAATATAGCTTATACATCAGATTAACACATAGGGTACTTTTTATCCCGAAATTCCCGCGGGAACTCCGATTTTACCGTGGGCGAAACCGCGGGGCACAGCTAGGTTTGAATACATATTGTCAGGGGTACAGAAACAGACACTGGGTACTTTTGTGCTGGAATTTCCGCGGGAAATTACCGCGAGTGAAACCGCGGGGCACAGCTAGTAATGATCCAAATGTTTACCTTGGCGCTGGAATCGAATCTATGACACATAGCGTAACTGTAACTGCTGTCAACCAGTAGAGTAACGCTCTTGTGAGCTCAAAGAGCTCCTTGGTTTTCTACAGCCCCCCTAGCTAAATTAAAAAAACTAAGTAACGAATTATCTTGGTCACGTAAAATCTTCCGTAAATCCGTAAAGTTTAGCGTGACCACGTCACCTAAAGATCCTTAGTCTATACTAATATCTATACCAATATTATAAAGAGCAAAGTTTGTGAGTTTGTGACGTTGTAGGGGGTAATCTCTGAATCTCCTGAACGGATTTTGAAAATTCTTTCTATAAGGGAAAGTTTTTATCCCGGAATTCCCGCGGTAACTCAAGTGTTTGTGAGGTTGTAATTTCTGGATCCACTGAACCAATTTTGAAAATTTTGGTCACATAGAGGATGCTAAAGTGATTTTGAGTGACATAGTGACACAGGGTACTTTTTATCCCGGAATTCCCGCGGGAACTCCGAATTACCGCGGATGAGACCGCGGGGGTCAGCTAGTTTTCTATATGCGTTAACGATTGTACAGTATTTTTTTTTTTATTTATTAAAATTACTTATCTTTACAGTTAGTCCTAATGCGATAGTGTAGCAAAATATGTCAAGTATATAATATGTTGTATGTATTTTACTTGTAACTTAGGAACCATAACACATTTCAAATAATGCAACTTTTGAGAATTCATTATTGTAATGTTAATTTAGCTAGGGCGGCTGATCGAGTTTCGCTACTTTGCGCAGGTTGTGTGTGGCAGGTTAGAGGTAGCGGGTGCGCAGGCGCAGACGCAGACGGTCTCGCGGGGCGATGCGCTCGTAAATCGCGAGGTTTACGCGCGTCGCGGCCCGGGTGGTCCGGCTGCGATCCGTTTTATTCGCCGTGATGATAATATGCAGCTCTATAGTGGAACACTTTCACGTCGATTCTCATATGGACGCAGATAAGCAATAACATGTTAACCCACAAAACTAAGTTATTGATACAGAACGTTTTTTTGAGAGTTAGAAAACCTTTTTTAATCATGTTTTCACCTTGTAAATATGTAACAAAATGTCGAACACAAGAAAATGTTGACACAAAATGGCGCTATAATTTAAAAACACTATTTACTCAAAATTTCGCCAGTTTGGGTTTACACAATTGCTTATCTATGTCTAATTATCGTCCCATAGCTAAAAATATCGCATCTTCAGTCATTTTTACCAACTTTAAAGGCGACGAAAAATACTGTCTATTTAAAAAAAATAAATTAAAAAATCTGTTGTTACTTAATGAGTGGTCAAGAAATAATTACTTGTACTTATTTTGACCATTTACTTTGTTTTAACTTGTTAACTTAAGTTTGAAATGTGTAAACCGCCCATTTTCGACTTGAACGGACAATACGAGTATGTTACCTAGGGTACAACTACACGTGATTTTTGTTACGTATATCGTAGTACCTACTTAAACATGTAATTTTAATGACCTACGGTATACAAGTAATTTCCGATCTGTACGTACGGTTGGTGATGTGATGTAATTTATATCCGCGGATACGGATCCGAGTACGGATATTTGATGTCAAAATCCGTGGATGTGGTTACGGATCCGGATCTTAACTTTGTTACTCAATCGGTATCAGTGCGAGTGGCCTTGGAACGCTAGTGGACGCCACTTATCGCTTTAAGTGACAGGACATATTGTTTTGACTTGCATTTTGCGGGTGTTTCTTTTGTTTTGATTATAGAACTTTATAGTTTTTTATTCTAATCACCTAATCACCTAGATATATAGAATTTCGTCTTTGTATTGAAAATTAATGAGGTAAAAGATTCGCTGAAAAAGTAATGAATACGGATACGGATCCTTTTTCTCCCTCGAATATCTGCGGATATGGATGCCCGGCATATCAAAACTTGACGTAAACACGTAATTTTATTTTTGTTATTGCTTTTGTTACTGTTGCTGCATAGAATTATTAGGAGGATTACTATGGGCGTATTTTGTTTAAAAAAAGTGGATCTTAAGTACATTGTACTTAGTCGATATTTGCCTTCCTAAAAATTAGCAATCACATCACGATCACTGACTACAATAAGTGGTTCTTTTTAATGTTTGGTGACGTGCTCGTTTGTTTTCGTCGGCATCGTGTCGTGTTGCATGAAACCGTCCAGTAACGACGTGTCGTCGCAACGCTCTCACGTCGCGCCTATAATTTAGCGATATCTCATCGTTTAGTGCTGACTCGCTCGCGTTGTTGCCGTCCACCGTGGCAGGTGTACTATCATAAAGTGTCGTCTTAAGTATGCGAATGTGAATTACATTTTCGAAATTATAAATCATCAGCTGTGGCAATTATTGTAAAAGTATTGGGTTGCAATTTTTTTTTAATATTTACAGTTTTTTGTACCTATGTTACCAAAGTTTCGGCATTTTTGGTAGGTACCTACTCAAAAATAGGAGATATTGAGTATGAACATAGATAATAATGATTAGAATTAATGAGGCACTTAAATAATTCGTGAGGTCATCATCAATCGTATAATTTCATTGAACGTGGCGCTAGGTTTTTCGAAATCCTTGTCAAAAAAAATTCTATCATAAAATATAAAAGTTAGATCATCGAAATTATCCACTTGAGATAAATTATGTGTATTTTACAGATTAAAGGCATGAAGATTACTGACAATGTAAATTCTAGGCAAAATGTAGAGGCGATAATACCTTGTAATAAGCATACAAATGGTTAAAAAATCCACAGGAAAAACCTTCTGACATAAGCTTTTGATCATCATGAGAATTATATAAGAACTGATTTGAGGAAAAAGTTGAATCTGCAAGAACTGATTCTATTTCTGGCCAATAAAAAAAAAAGAAAAAAAAAAACACATTGGAATATTAAAAAAGGATACAGTCAATAAATATAAAAACAATTTAATATAGTCACGGTCGCAGATAAGAGAAATAAATAGAATATTTTAATAGTGGCGCCATGCCCGCTATTTTATAGCGTTGAAAAGAATAAAATACTAAGTAATGACTTAAAAAAATGGGACCAAGAGGCCATCGTAAATTACGTGCTCAACCATCAACGTCTCACAATCACTAAATCGTTGGTATACCTACAATAAAACTTGATTCATAAGTACTCGTATGTGAACCATAAATTAACTGGACACTTTTAATGCGTACCTATTTTGAACTATTACACTGGCATTAAAATTTTTAACAACAAATTCAGATCATAAAATCGTTGAAACCTTTTCAAAGGTTGTATTGAATGTGATGGTTGTAGAGTAGCCATGATATTGATATAAAAACAAGAATCACGTTTGCAAGGATTTAGCTAGATTATGAATTTATATCATAAAATTATCTAATAGGAGAGAAAAACCATTTTTTAATACAGTTGCTCAAAAAGTGGCATATTGCAGGGACGTATAGCGTTCGGGAAGTGGGCTATTACATACTCGAGCTTTTTCTTTACCTTTTCCGAACTCGTGCGTTCTCTTTCCCAACTGTCAAAAATGGCGAAACGACTTTGACACACTTTTTGTATTGCGCAACGTAGGTTTCGTATTACTAATACGACTAGCGCCATCTCTTGATCACAGTTGGAACTTAGTTGAGTTTGTGTTTTTATTATTTTACTAAATTTCTTAATTTTTTTCGCAACTGTATTAAAAATAGTTGTTCAGTACACGTGCGGAACCGTCATTGCAAAGAGTTCCGACAAATGTCGACCCGAGCTGATTTTTTTAATATTGTAATTATGATTGAAACTATCAACTCGTGGTCACCCTACAGCCTAAGCTCGCGCTTCAAAGTTCAGTCAAACACATCGTCCTGTTATTGTCACCCTTGATTCATTGCCGTCCGGCGGCTGTGGATAACATTTGATCTGTCACATTAACAGCCGCGTCTCACGTGCGTTCGTGTGGTCTATAATAGCATCATAAACGGTACAGGCGCTTAGCGTTACCGGAGCTATAGCACTATGGTTAACGGTAGAGCTTATCTAAACTAAAAAGACACGCCCCACTACTCAATAAGCAGTTTTAAATGTACGAGATCATGTTGTATTGATATACATACGTAGTGTAGAACTAATTGAATATTAATTGCGGATTAAGTTTCAATGTTAAAAAGGGAAACAATGTAAACATACAAACACTACGTCTGCTTTGAAGTAAACGTAGACTGTTTTTCAATTTTTTGTTTGTAGAAACTTATTGGTTTTCCACGGTAAAATCAAGAACAACGCAAATGAAGCCGGAAGCATAATATAGTCTGTACGAATATAGATTAATCTCTGCTACCTACTAGGTATCTACTGCCTGAAATTCCTTCAACGATAGATAGCTATCACATGGAATTCACTAAGCACCACCAGAAAGAGTTACCTAATACTCAATATGAATCATTTAAATTACAATTTTGTAACACGATCCGCTGCGTTTGCTCGAATCAATTCAATATTTCAATAACATTGAGTCGTAATTCTAATTTTATTGCGTTTAAAATTCATGTATCTTTTTTTAAGTTTTTATGTGATCCTACATCATAATCCGGTAGTGTGTCCCCGTTGGGGATAATGTACCCACAGCCAGCGGAACTGCGATCACTTTTGACAGTTTTTGAATCTTATTGCAATAGTAATAAAGTTCAAAGACTGACTAGCCATTTTTTTTTTTCGATTCCGACTATAGGTACTGTGTAAAAGTACAAAGTGATTTAAATATCTGAAACCAGATAGGCGTATCCGTGATATTGTTACGGGGCATCTGTTTCAAATAAATGTTGTGTACTGTTTTATTGGGTAACAAACGTTCGAAATAATAACATTATTCATAGATGTGTCCATTATTATACGTGGTTTTTAATTAAAACTAGTTGATGCTTGCGGCTCCGCTCATTTAATTATTTTTCTGTCTTACTTAGAACAACATATTTAAGATATTATTCGCTGTTTCCCTCGGGAACGCTTTTTATCGAGTTTAAAGTGTCCTACGTCCTTTTCCTTCTCAGGGATACACTATCATAGATATCATTGAAATATTTTTTTTAATCGGTTCAATAAAGATTATTATCACCTGCGTGCAAACTCACAAACTTTATTATTAACGTAAGTGTAAAAGGCTACAACTATTTTTGTATTTTAAATCCGTAGTGTACCTAAGTTCATAAAAAATATTAGGTACGTATTTTTTCTTTTTTTAGGTCAGCAAAAAATAAAGGAGATATTTTAAGTCGAAACGTCACGTGACGTCACAAGCAGGTACAGTTTTTACCTGCATATTCCGAGCCCCCACTCCCAAGCTTAAATGCGCATTATCCAAGTATATTTTGATTAATTTAAAAAAGCAAAATATACGTGTCTATTATTTTTTTATTAACTAGCTGACAGACTAGATAGAATTTAGAAAAAAAAAATATAGTCAAATAGCCTATTGTAAACGGAAAGAGTTTATTCGTTATTTGTAATATTTATTTAGAAGTGCTGAACCAATTCCAAAAATTCTTACGATGACAGCTACACTATCCAAGCTGAGTAACATAGAAATCTTTTAACCTACAACATTGGGTTCCCGAGGAAACACCAAAGTTTACACCAGGAAAATCGCGGGCATCAATTACTACAAATGTTCTAGAATATCACATAGTATTGTTAAAGAGATTAGTCGGGAAAACGCAGGAAAAAATTATTCATGTAATTTAAAATAGTCAAAGAGCACTGTAAAAAATAATTCTCATCTACAACGTTAATCAAGCATATTCAAAGACGACTGTGCCTTTGAAATTGTTAAGTCAAGTTTACCTTCATTGTCATACCATAACTTAACGTAAACCTACAAATATTTTATGTAAATGATACGGAAATCTCAAAGAGTATGATCCCACTTGTACTTGACTATTATTTTCATAGTTATGCTAAAAGAGATCCTTCTATTACTTGCTAGCTATGCCTGTGGTTCCACTCGCGTGAGTTTCGGAATTCCCGCAGGATTTTCTTTAATTCAAACCTTAAACAGACAACCACGAACATACAACAAAAAACAAATTCAAAGCGGTCTAGTCATTTTCCAGTTCTCGCGAGACTAACACACGGTAATTGATTTTTATATGTAGGTATATTTATATACATATACATTATACAAATAACAAATAAAGCGAATTTCGTCTGTCCTGTAGAGCTTATCTAAGCTAAAATGACGAATGATCGATAGGGCACATTATAAATCTGGTCTTGCCATTCGTCCTGTTACCGCATACTGTCGCCGCATTCACACTATTAAAGAGAAATTAATCAGTGCTTAAGAAAACTACTAGATATTTAGTTTTTTATATACACAGATCGGTGAAGTGATATCCAAGTATGTTAACATTGTGAAGATACTTTACATATTAAGTGGATCACTCCTAGGCATGTTCAATGGTTTCACGGAAAGTGAAGTGTAGAACCTTCCCTAACAATTAATGTATACAATCTCCAAGAAAAATAGCTATAACATAAGGACGGAGAAATTTATATGTTTAATTGTTCAAAAACCAGCCAGGCTTACGGTAGTAGCCAAATTGCCTCTCTTGTTATAGGTAATAATTACTAGCTATCCCCCGCCGTTTCACCCGCGGTAATTTCGGAGTTCCCATGGGAATTTCGGGATAAAAATACCCTACGTCCACTCAGGACTACCGTGGCTTCCTATAAGTGAAAAAAAAAACCGAAATAACTTCAGTAGATCCAGAGATTACCCCCTACAACGTCACAAATTCACAAACTCACAAACTTTAGCTCTTTATAATATTAGTATGGATTCAAAATAAAACGTTTTTAAACTATGGCAAATATAATTGACGGACCGGATAAAATTATAAAGGTTCCGTATTCAAAACACCAAGCAAATGTCACTTCTGACAACCACTAGTTGAAAATGAATTGAATGATATGAACGGTATCATCGATCCATCATGAATACGATACCAAAAAGGATCTAGGATCGGTAACAATTTGTCAATTTGTTCAACATTGATCGATAGCTACTAATCGCTTATGTTGAAAGTCATATTAACAATATGAAATGGGATCTTCATCCACCGCCAACCTTTACGGCTTCCGGAAGTCACCAACATCCTTTTTAAATGCCAGAAAAAAGACACCTTTTTAAAAAAAAATTAAGAATGACATAATATAGTTCAATGATTTAAGCAAAAGATTTAATATAAGTGATTTTTGGCATTTTAAAACATCTTAACAGAGATAAGAAGTTTAGATCATTGTCTTCCGACCCAGTTAATGTTTGCACAAAAAGAAGTAGGTAACATTAAAAAAATTTCATTATAATAATTATTGTATTATATTTAAAGATCTTATTTGTAAAGACAAATTCTGAGATTTGAGTTATTCAAAAGTTAGAAAAATAAAGATTATTTTAATTCTCACTTTTAAGTAGTTAAGAAGATTGCGACGTGTCAATAGAACAAAATTATTTCATAACAAAAAAAAAAACGATTAGCCGTTAAACGTTTCGTTTTAGTTCTCGGAACGGCAAAGATCGGATTGGAAGTGACAAAACAGTTTTCTTGTGACATAATATAAGTAGGTATAAAGAAATAACAATACTTAATAAATATTTTATTATTATAAATATTCATATGTAACCAAATGCATTCTTCAAAGTCGCTTCAGGGTCTCGGCGTCAAATGTTTGCGCTACAAAGAATGGTAGACGGAGGTATATTAAAGTAAAAAAAAATCTCTTTTTTCCCTACACGTACCAAACAATGTTTGTGTGAAATTTTAAGTCAAATTGTCAAGGCACAGTGCCGTGTGTTCGTATGAATATTCAATGGCGCCGGAGTTTGCTTAAAACAAACGTGTCTAAAATCATGTGAGCCATAGGTGAGAGGCCAGGATACACATAATTTTTGGGGACACCTCATTTTGTACTTTGTAACAGATTTTTTGTCTCGACAAGTCGTTATTGTTAACATTTGTTACGCGTATGTCGTTACGTATGTACAGTCACCAATAGCAATATGTAACCACTTTTGTCAGTCTTTGAAATTTATTGCTATAGCAATAAACACTAACAAAAGTGGTCACATATTGCTATTGCTGACCCTACATTCAGGATTTGTAGCTATTCCTCCTGTGATTTCTTCCGCATGAATTTTGGTATTGCCGCGGGAATCCTCCGTTTAGCGACAAAAGTGTCCTATGTCACTCTGGAGTACTGCAGCTTCATATCAATGGGCATGTTGACTAATTTTTATTTTTTAGTCCGTCTTGTAGATTATTGAAAAATATTGGACACGTATTTTTTCTTTTTTTACGTAATCAATAAATAACGGCGATATATTGAGTTGAAATTTCGCGTGACGTCACTATTCTGACAATTTGTATGGCGGTTTTGCGGTTAGTGACGTCACGACCTCCTCATCCTAAACTTTAATGCGCTTTATCTCTGTATATTTTAATTTATTTAAAAAAACAAAAAATACGTGTCTATTGTTTTTTTATTTTCTAACTGACGGACTAATTAGAATTTTGATTTTCAATAGTAGTCAACATCCCTATTGCAGAACTTTTAGAATCGGTTCGGTAGTTTCTTAAAAACTTTACTTATTTTAAAATATGTCTAAGTATGTATTGTGGACATGAAATTAACGTTAAAAGCACTTACTCAAACTTCAGCGTTTATCCCTAAAAATTTTGCAGGTAAAAATCTACTTAATGAAAAGATTAAGTTTTGTTATAATACTAAGTTTGAGTTTTGTAATAATGTAAGGTAACTTTAATACTCATTTTATTGTTCAGAAACTTCTAAAACTTTAAGTAATTTTATCAAAAAAATTACGTATAATATGTTTTTTTGAAGCAATTTTAACTGAAGCGTAGGTATCTACAAATTGCTTAGTTAGAAACCCAGTCAAATTTTATTATTATATGGTATTAGGTATAATTTTTGATGAAAAATGTAAGCTATTTGGAGATTTAAAATACATCTTTCTCTCACTTTATATAGGAGGTACCTTTAGGAACATTAGCAGGCGCATATTGCACCCGTCTTCATTGTATGCAAATCTATAGGACGTGTTCATTTCAGAACAACAAATACAAAAAAGAAGTACCCCTTACACTACCGAATCGAGTCTCTGGCTGTGGCCCTTTTTCTTTATATTATCTCAAAAAACATAACACGAAGGCTGTGGACAAAATGTTCTGTGACTGTGTTTTGTTTTTTTATGAAATGGAAAATACCGATCGCAAGTCACGCTTTTTCGTACCGAAATAAATGCAGTTCCGATTATCACTTTTTTGATTTATTTCTTGCGTTCCGAACTAAATTTGACGCAATACGTTTACATTTCATCAATTCCTGAACTGCGAGACGATGTGATGGGTTTTTTTTTTGGAATTTATTAGATAGTGTTATTGCCGTTTAAGCTTAAAACTTGGCAATGATAATAAAGAGGAGTAACTCTGAAGCCATTCAGTTACTCCGTTATCTGCAGTAGGTATGACTTAAATAACTATGGGGATCAATTTTTTCTTCCAGTTTAGCATACCCCTTGGTAAATACAAGGAGTCTTAATACAGGTGGTCGTTCCAGCGTGTTCTATGAATTCCTTTTTAAATATTACTTTACATTACATTTTTTTTTTAATATTAATTTTTGTATATTGATGTCGAATTTTGAAATAATGTACTATACCTAGTACCGACTCTAAATGATACTCCTCCAGCACCTCTGCTGAATGTACGCAGGTAATGCAGACGAGCGGTTTAGGAATAATGCAACATACACACTTTTGACACTGCGATACCATAAACGCCTACGCGTCTATCCATCGGTTTATGGAGACGTCCCACATCACTCCGATGACACTTTTACGATAATAGTCGATTGTTTCCGGCAACCACTTAGCGCAGACGAGCGGTTGGAACGATGCGTTTTTTTTTTTCAACTAACGAGTGACTACTCAACCATGTTATGTGCTTATTTTATATTTTGAAATCTTGAAATCGTTCTCAAGGAATAGACTAATTTTACAATTAACATACATCAAAAAGTAATGGAAATAATAGATAGGTAAGACCTAGATTTCAATAGGGTACTTGCATGAACTTTTTTTTCAGTCTATTTTAAAGATATATGGCCTACTTAAACAAAGCAAGAAAAAGAATAAATATATATGCATAAATTAATTAAATAGAGCGTTTCAAAGTTCCTACTTTAGACCTTACCGCCGAAACGCGGAATGACGTCACTTGTTCAAAATTTCGCCTTATTAATAATAATAATATAATAATAATATTAAGCGAAATTAAGATTGAACTGTGTCGATTTACTTCCAAAAGTTCCAATAAAGAATCTAAATGCATCTTACCGATGTATTTTAAAGTAAAAAACTTCAGAAAATGGAAAATATGCGTTGACTGTATGCACTTAGTTTCTTTTGCCTTCTCTGAAAGAGGTAAATGTTTCCTAAAAAAATAAAAGTGACGTCATGTGTTAAGTTTGGCTGTGATTGGTGTTTCGTTGCAACGTTCCGTTTCACAAAATTAAAAGTTGAATATATTGGAAACTATTGAAAAATTTTTAGTAAATCTTTCACGATAACGCTTTTCTAAGGCTCTATTTTTGAAATATTGACACAATTTCTTATTATAAATTTCATGCAAGTACCCTATTCATTCGAAATACAATGGGTGCAATACACTATTCCAACAGTTAATTTAAAATAATAATAAAAAAATAAAATCATTTAGGTACAGTTATTTCTCTTACTTTGTGAAGAGTATTTGGAATTTAATGCCAGTGTATAATATTAATACAAATTCTATTTCTAGACAAAATAATGTTGAAAGATGCTCATGGAGAGTAAAGCAAAATTTTGATTATCAATATAGAAAATAATGGTTACTTATGTCAGTCTGTCTGCACTCTGGGGCAAGTTTACGACCGTTGGAAATATTACGGCTGTGTAAAATAACTTTACTGCACACACTGTGGAAGGCATGCGTGTGCGCATGACATAGACTAAATAAATGTGTATGTGATCTAAATTTTTATAAAAATCTCACTCGAATATGCCGTTTTTTTTAAATATGTCCTGCGATACTTCCGTCAGATGGGAATCAGTAGGTAAAAAGCTTAATAAAATTAAAAAAAAAAGTATTTTTCAAAATAATAAAATAAAAATATGAAAAAATACGATTGCTATAGCTAGGTTACATTTTAATTACACAGTTTCTATATATTAAATTATTTACACACCAGGTACTTTATAAAAATTAGCCAACCAATAGTCTAAGTTGTTTACTCCTGCAGTTAGTTGGTTGTGAATAATTTTTTAATGCAATTAATCAAAAGTAAGTTTGAAATAAATTGGGTACTTTTTGCAGTAAAGAAAATAATAAATCCAAATACAATAATTCATTCTGTCAGTCATTCTGATACTCAGTTTGCAGTTCTTTAGTAAACGCATATTCAGTGATTGAACATCTGTGCACTAGAAGTAGCTTAATCTTTGAAGTTGTAGCAAAAACTTAGTACTATGTATGAAGAGAGACGGTCGTTATGAGTAATAATATGCTGCAATTCCTTTTCGAACTTGGGCTATTTGTGAAATGCCCAGTTTTAAGTGTATTTTGTAAAAGATGAGATATTAAGGGTTTATCCATCTTAACTTAATAACTATGTATAGTCACAATCAGAAATATGTGATTACTTTTGACAGTCGTGGAAATGTTATTACAGTATCAGTAAAGTTTAACGACTGAAAACAGTGCTTAAGTACATGTTTTCAAAGCGAAGTGTAAAAAATTGATAAAGTAGATATTATGTGCTATTTTATAACATATAGGTAACTTATAAAAGAAAACGGTATCATAATAAAGTTTTTGTATCGTACACTTTTCACGGATATCTATCTTAAAATCCTGATTCCGCTTGCAACCACGCAACATAGACATTGTATGGTCCAGTAAAATGTAGAAAATATTGTGTCTTATAATTTATTATAGCAAAATACTCGTTGTGACTTCGGCCGTTAAGTGCGTGTGTTCCATAAAAAGCGATCCATTTCGCGCTGTATAGTTTTTGAAGTACGACCCTTTGTTTTAAGTTGTCTCTGACTGGGCCAGGGCCTGCGCTGTGCCGTTCACTACCGGATGCAGTAGCATTTGCTGAACTGTGGATTGGATGTTTCAAAAAGCACAATCAGGTTTTTTACCACTGCTGGGACACAAACTTACACTACATAAAACCAAGAGTGCGCATGTGATAATCCACCACATAGGTACAGTAAGGTGTACTCAATTTCTAAATTAAGGTTTCCTCAATTATTTTCCTTCATCGTTAAAACCACATATATCATTTTAATTCGTAACATTATACGTAGAAATTCGGTTTGTTTGTGTAACAATTATATCTCTCCCATTTTTAATAATTTTTGGAAATTATAACTTAGTTACTAACTGGTGCCGGTGGTTTCACAGTTAGCTTTCTCCGTACCCCTGACAAAGTGTATGAAGATGTAAAATTTTGTGCATTTTTATGCAGTAAAGGCGTTAACGTTACAGAAAATATATAGAGTACACTATCACAACTAGACATATACATAAAATTGCAGTGTCTGTTTGTAATTCCGAATTGACAGCTTTTCACTAAATGCATATGAAAGTCTTTCATTTTAGTCTGTCTGTCTGTTTTGGACCAACTTTGACGGGACCTTCACAATGCTAATTAGCTGATTTTATAAGGAGTAAATTAGACTATTTTGAAGTTCCTACAGGAATAACGAAACTCACGCTGATGAAACCGCGGGACATAGCTAGTTTATAATAATATTAAGGATAGTTAGGTTTCCCGCATTCATCACATTGCCCGTGACATATATATAGATACATTCGGCTGCTAAATGCAATAGTGGCACATTAATATATGTGCAGCAATACGAACATAAACGCAACGCGACAAAAAATCTGGTTCTAATTCAAATTACCTAATGTTTTGTTTTGTGCCACTGTTGCATTCACCCAGCGCATTATCAACCATCGCCCGACAGTCTTAAAAAACATCCATTTTGGTGACGAGCGTAAGCGGGGCGTGCAGGGTCACGCCTTTTACCCGCGCCAAACAATACACCCGTCCAATAATGTCAATCAAATATTTATTCTGGCGGACGGTATGACGAATTTTCTGTGTCGGAACTGTCGTGTCGCCGTCGCGTTGCTCTCACTTCTGACGCGGTACGTGTTTTTGTGGGAAAAATCTTTTGTGTTCCCTTTTCCTTTGCGAGAACTGGTCTTTTTTATGGCTCTTTTGAAGGTTTCTTTCACATATAAAAAATATGTGCTCGAGTCCGTTTGTTTAGTCAAGTGTGGCGCAGATTATTATAAATCGTATGCGGTTAAATTATTGAAAGTATTTTGGAAATACTAAAACTTTGTAGCAGCATCTACGTTATAGATTTTTTTTTTTTTTTTTTATTTATTTACTTCAGAAAAAAACAAATACATTAACAACATTATACATGACACTTAAGCCCGAAAGGGCTTATTGGTGTCGCATCTGACTTTTTTAATTTGTGAGGTAGGTAGGTAGTTGCTATGATTTATTTCCTAACATCATACAGGTACCATATTATAAAACAAAATACCAGATAGTAAACACCAACCACATTACAGCCATCATGGAGGTAGGTAGCGATGACGAAGTATTTGAGAAAAATCATTAGAGACTAGCTGCGCTTTAATTTTGGAGATCCCGCGGAAATTCCGGAATAAAAGTTACTCCTTACAACATTAGCTATCTGCGAATGGAAGTCCGTTAAAATCGGTCCAGCCATTTCAGAGATTAGCCGGAACAAACAGACAGACAGACAGAAAAAAAAAATAAAAATTGATTTTTCGAATGCCTTTAGTGAAAAGCTGTTAATTTGAAATTACAAACAGAAACATTTTAATTTTATTTATAATAAAACTGTAGAGAAGTCAATTCTGTACATTGAATATATATTCAAAATTAATATTGGAGGATGAATGGTGATCGATACTGATGCCAAAAATGCAATCAGTAAATTTTTGTCTGTCTGTCTGTCTGTCTGTCTGTCTGTATGTGCACGCATGGGTCAAAAACTACTGAAGAGATTTTAAACAAACTTGGTACGATTGTAGTCCATACTCCTGGACAGGTTATAGGCTATATAAAATAACGCTAAGACACACAGGAGCTGAGCAGTGACGATAAATTTGAAGCAAGTCGGATGAAAATGCGCATACGTTAACTCAATCACGCAAAAACGGCTGAACGGATTTGAATGAAATTTGGCATGCACGTGTCAGGGGTACTTACAGAGTAAGACATAGGGTACTTTTTATCCCGGAATTCCCGCGGGAACTCCGAAATTACCGCCCGTGAAACCGTATGACTGAAATAAATGAATTATATATTATTATTATGTAACCTAAATTGTATAACTATAGGAATACAAACGTAATAAGCTTTGCTTTTGAAGGAAGACTGCCGCTTGGAAGGTGTTAAAGCAAAAAAAAATACATCTTAAAGTCAAATTTCATGGTGTAACTCAGGATGTGATAAAAATTTTGAATCATTAAAATGCTCAGGCAAATAAGAAATAATGCTACACAGTATTTGCAATCAGATATATAACTATAACGATACAAATCAAATAGAAAAGTCATTTAAATATTAAGGACCTGCTTTTATTTCCAATCGCGTACCGAAACTCATTAGTTGTTTAAATTAACCATCACCCAATCTACGCAACGTCGATCTTAGCGCAATAAACATAGAGTTCAATGTGATTTGGTTTGTGTTGTAGTAATTTCGAGCCAATGAATCGCTGCTAATGCAAACAGAAGCGCTACCGTGCAGCTACTTAATGTATTGTCAACATTGATCGTGTTTGTACAATACGCTACCGCTCATGGAGTGTGTTCGCTACCTTCGGGAAAAGTAAAGTGCACGCAAATGTGTATTTTGAGACGCCTACGATTCGTAAGTGGATTCACTTAAGCCCCTAATGTAGTATAGAAGGTTTGATTTCCGTTGAATACTAATTGTTCTGAAAGCATGGAAAAGACACGAACGCCTTTAAAAGGGGCACATCCACGTTTTCCCCCCTTTCTCAGCTTCTTCATAAAAGGTGGAGGATTTCAATTTATCTATACTTTTCTAAAAGTATATTAAGCGGCATATCCGTCAATTTTTATATATTTATGATTTAACCTCCAGGGTGGTCCCATATAAATTTGATTAAGATTTGATCAAAATTTGCAGTCTGTTTTTATGCTTTATGATGTTAAATTGACTATATTTCTTGCACGAGTCGCGTGCTCGGGACCTCTTTGATAATATCACCGGGTTAAATACTGCCGAAGACATCCTGGCTCTAAACTCATAATGAGATAGATAAAGTAAGATTCTTCGACAAAAATGATAAGAACACCTATTTAGTTTAACAGTGCTGTTCAACTCGTTTAAGTCTTTTCCTATACGAGAACGAGGAGCTTTCAACATAATATTATTCACAGTCATAAAATCTGGCAACGCGATTTTAACCTATAAAACGAGACCTAAAATCGTATTAGGGTCGCACTTAGGTGTCCAATTTTACACTTAAGTCCACTCCCGTGAAAGTTATAAAATAAATATGCGCTGACAGAACTTTATTGCTGCAATGGACAAGAATAGTTCCGACCATATTCGTTTGTTTATCCGGCTTTGACGCTGCGACGGAGTAACGGAACGTGATTTTTTAAACGAGCCATTCCCGCGACTTTACTCGCTTGATTTTCGGATTACACTGACGTCACCTCGCGCTGATTGAAAATATACCTATATTATTTATACATATTTACATAATATGATATTTACTTCAATATTGACAAAAGTTCTCTTTACGAGATTCAATTGCAATGGCCTATAATCAATATTATCAAAAACAAGATTGTAAAAACAGCAACTGTGACAATTCCGTTGAATTTTATCTACTTAGTAGTTTTTTGTGATACGCGTAGGTACTGACAGACAGAAATTCTTACAATTTTGGATTCTACTAATGACAATAATATCTATTTATTTTTTTGTTATCTTTGACTTATAAAGCCATCTATTAACATTTCGAATATTACTATGTTCAATACATAATAATACAAAATAAGAATACCTACACCATATCACATCAGTAGTTTATAAGTTGGTGCTCAATATATTATTTCACTGTAATGAAACTAACTCGTTGTTAGTTTTACTCTAAGCTTTAAGGAACCCTAAACCAAATCACAATAGAAAACATCTGTTAACAACAATACACATAAATAAAAAGACAGAGACAGTCCTATTCATAAACCAAAGTGTCGATCCGAGATGGGCTCGGGTCGATAAATCGATTATTCTAGATCATGTTAACACGCGCGTACAAATAATAATAAGTCGACTCATGGGAATGGATTACAATCGGGAACGGATCTTATTTGTTCGTTGTAATGTTATATCGGTCGCAGTGAGCGATTGTTTCGATTTAATTCTACCTACGATTTTTATGAGACGATTTGATACTCAGTTTGTAGAGCAGTATTTAGATCCTTCCACCTCTTTTAGTTTTTTTGTATGTGTTTATAAGTAGATAATATCATTTTATTATTCAATGTTTTTTTTTTATTATAATTTATGAAAACTTTTATCGTTCTATTTTCAAAATGAATATAAATTGTGACTAAGTGAAGAAAATTCGAGAATTCAAAAAAGGAATTACCTACTAATCCCATGGAGGTAACAAGCTGTCGAGGCAAAGACACTTTGGGAGAGTAAACCTACGAGGTAACAACTCATTGATGCAGTAAACCATCGAGGTACAGATATCGCGGTAACATTAATAGAACTAGAGTACCAAATTCAACCGTTTGAATTCAAAATTTAAATTATACCACTACTAGCTGTGCCCCGCGGTTTCACCCGCGGTAATTTTGGAGTTCCCGTGGGAATTCCGGGATAAAAAGAACCCTATATCCTTCTCTGTACCCCTGACAACGTGCATGTCAAATTGGTTTATTCTTCGTTCGTCCCAAAATTTTGTCCCACATTCCAAAAAAATCTTGGTTCGTCCCATATCACTATTGATGTCTCGCTTCGTCCCAAATTTACAAGTACTTTAAAGGTACAGTCAAAAAAAAAGAGAAAGTACTTATTCCCAATTTTTTTAAGATAAATTTAATAATAAATAATTCTAAACATTTGGGAATAAATCATCTTTATTATCTAGTATCACACCTTCAGGCAATTGTATCATCATCATATTTGTGCATGTCCCGCTGTCTCTCAATAACAACTTGGCATTGATTTTTCCCTGCAAAAACACTCTACAAAACGCAAATGTCCCAAATATTGGAGGCATGTGCAGCCGTGCAGGTCCATGCCAACGAGCAACAACATCAATGAATGAGAGGTCAGCAGCAGCCACACATTGTGTCTATATTGAAAAATATCCCTTGCGATTTCTGTACAGTTCTGCATTATTACCTACCACCTGGTGAAATTATTCTCACATGTGCAGTCCATGTGGAAATTTTGCAAACTTATAAAGCAAGTTCTTGTTGTTTCTGATTGGTTTTAGGGTACTTTATATACTTTTTGTACAATGAAGCAATAGCAATGGGTTACTCTATCGATTATTCTGCGAGTTGAACAGCCATCAGAGCGCATTTAATTTTGACAGATCGCTAAACGTGTTTAGAAACGGTGAAAGACGTGAGATGCATTTAAACTTAAAATAGGGATGTTGACTACTTTTGAAAATCAAAATCCTAATTAGTCCCTCAGTTAGAAAATAAAAAAAACAATGGACACGTATTTTTTACTCATCAAATAAATGAAAATATACAGAGATAAAGCGCATTAAAGTTTAGGGTGGGAGCTCGTGACGTCACTAACCGCTATAAGCTGCCATACAAACTGTCCGGTTAGTGACGTCGCACGAAATTTCAACTCAATGTATCGCCGTTATTTTTTGAATAAGTAAAAAAAGAAAAAATGCGTGTCCAAAATTTTTAATTAATTTACAAGACGGACTAAAAAAAAATTTAGTCAACATGGGCCCCATTCTGTTTTTGAGCGTTAAATACGTTTAGCACATTGGTGAAAGTCGCTCAGTGGAGAGTGAAGAGTGTTATTATAATATAATAGGAGTAAATCTTCTCTCGCAGAGAAGACTGGGAGGAGCGGTTGTTTTAAATGTGTGGTTGATAGATGTTAGAATATTTAATAATACGTAACTCTTTTTTGCTGATGGTACAAAAAAGCAAGTTTGGCATATACAAAAAAAATATGGGCCGTAGAAGGAATATAAAATAGGACGAAGCGAGAATAAAATGATCAAAATAATATTTTGGGACGAAGAAAGCATATTGTTTGGGACGAACCAGGAATTTTTTATGTGGGCCGAAACTTGGCGGGCCGAATGAAGAATAAATCGTCAAATTTCATCCAAATCCGTTCGGCCGTTATTGCGTGATTAAGTAATAAACATCCAAACATCCATATTTTCACATTTATAATATTAGTAGGATTATCTTGATGCCACCACTAGTTTAGTGGTTAGCGAATCTGATTGTTACGCCGGATGTCGTGGGTTTGATTACCGTGTGTGATAATGTCTCAGTATTTTTATTATTATAAAAACACTTTTATCTTTGATGATGCATTTGGTGTTTAATATATTGTCTCTAGATATCCAAATTTTTATCGAAGCAAGTTGTAATGCAGACATACTTACTTTTTAATGGTGAAACAACCACGGTCAAATAAGATAATATCGATTAGGCATTCATTTCTACATCAGATATTCTTAACCGTAGCAATAATTATGAGAAATATACGAATTAATCGGCAGTTTCGATGTTTTTATTGTGGCGTCGCCGTGTTCGGTCCACCCTTAACGATAAATTTGTATATTTAATTATTAATTTCTCAAAGTACAAGATAAAAAGATATATTTGAACAACCTGACCGGGACTGCCCAGTGCTCAGGTCATATGTAACAACCAACGATTTTATTTCTCTTGTAGTTTACACAGACTAACATTGAAACAGAGTCTGTAATATATATTAAAACTGACTGCTCCCCGCGGTATTAAGTTCAGAGTGTCTGCGGAAATTCCCGAATAAAAAATAACCTATGTTCTTTTCTATATCCCTGACAACATGTAAGCAAAATTTCATGATGATCGGTTGAGTAGTTAAACCGTGAAAGCATAACAAACAAACAAACTAATGAACACGAATTCACATTTTAACGATAGCAGTAATTATATCAAAAGATTTAGATAGTATTTAAGATTTTGTGTTTTTCTATATTTGCTTTCATATATTTGAAACTGGCTGTTAAGTATGACATTAATAGGATTAATTAAAAAAAGTATAAAATTATTACATCAACATCAACGAATGAATAAATCAACCTTAGGGTCATTGAACAAGATCTGCTTAGTTTAGAATTTGGTGACGCTGAGTAGTAATGTCAGAAAATTGTGATTATCCTACTAATATTATAAATGTGAAAGTGTGGATGTTACTCAATCCCGCAAAAACGGCTGAACGGATTTGGATGAAATTTGGCATGCACGTTGTCAGGGGTACAGAGAAGGATATAGAGTACTTTTTATTCTGGAATTCTTGCGGGAACTCCGAAATTACCGCGGGGCACAGCTAGTATTTCTATAATAATATTGTAAAGAGAAAAGATATGAATTTTTGCGTTTGTAATGGATAAAATTAAAAACGTAATTTTAATAAACAGAAAAAAAAACATACATAGTTATCACATGGTCACGAAATGCAATGAAAAGTAAAATTTTAAATCAACGTGATGTACTAACGATTCCGTTGCTTAGTTTTCTATGCGTTAATATTAGTTATTATAGATTGTCAACTTTGCGAAAGGGGCTGAGCTATCAACGCTTCGATCGTGCCGGTCTCTCTGACTGACCACAGCTCTGCGCACACGGAACGGATTTGTAAAGAGCAAAGGGGGCGGGCGCCTCAGCGATCGTAGCCGCAGATAACCACCGTACAAACATTATAAATTATATTTATTACAGATATTCGGGCCCCGGCGATATTCGTTTAATTCGATCAAAGCTCGCGCCACGCCCGCGGCCCGAGCCGCTCACGGATGTCATGAAACGCTGCGTTGGTGAACGTTGGTTAAATTTATTGTTTACTAGGTGCTCTCTGCAAAATTCGGCGATCACGTGAGAATTGGCTACGTGACAAAATTTTTTTACTTCTCATGCTCGGAAAGTGCTTGTTTGTGCAGGATATAGGCTGCAAAAAATCGAATTGTGTGCACAAGGGCATTAATGTGTCTACTCTTAAATGTATCTATCTACGCAAGGCAAAGAAAATGAGCCATATACAGCCAAACACAATAAGAAGTTCATCGATAGAATTTTTGGTAGCCATAGAAATAGTCCTAGACAGTAGAGTGATAGTTTCAGTCAAAATAATATTGTTCGAAATTCAAGCGCAAAACAAATGCACCGCTGCATTTTAAGAGTCTGCACTTTCTGTTCTAACTCGAAAGTACTAGGGTAACAGAAGTTAGTAGGAGGTTAATATGCCGGGAAAAACCATTTGAATTTTAATTAAAAAAATGTTATGTTATACTACTTTTTTATTTCCTCGCAATCGAAGTGAAAAGCAAAACGATTATTATCCGAGACTTATGGCAGATAGTAATTGTAACTTATAGCTGATAGTAAATTCGAGGATGAAAATGTTCGTTTTGTGCACTTGTTGTAAAATCTACTATTTTATTCCGTCGTGTAAATTAGTAAAAAATATTGGACACGTATTTTTTCTTTTTTTACGTAATCCAAAAAATAACGGCGATACATTGAGTTGAAATTTCGCGTGACATTAAATACTGACGTCAGGAGTCCCCCCCCCCAAAACTTTTGCGCTTTATCTATGTTTATTTTCATTAATTTGAAAAAGCAAAAAATACGTGTCTATTATTTTATTATTTTCTAACTGACGGACTAATTACAATTTTGATTTTCATAACCTGGAGAATACCAAATTCTCGGATCCATAGTAAATACTTACTCTAAAACTACTTCTGTCTATTGATGTGTATTTGAAATTTCATGCGGTTCCACCGGCGTCAATTTGGGAGTTCCTGCGGGGATTTCCGGATACAAAGTATCTATACCTTATGTTCACTTCTGTACCCCTGACAACGTGTATGTAAAATTTTATGATATGATTTATCGATTGAGTAGTTATGATGTCCCTTTTTAAACTATTTCTCCACAATTCGCGCGGTTCATGTCAAAACGTCATTGTAAAGGAAAATTACTCTGCTTCACTATATCCTCATAGAGCTAAACATTTCACATTTATTTTTTGCCGACCTACTTATATACCTACCTACTAAGTATAAATTCCAACAACGAGTCCTATCTACAGAATTGATATCCACTCATATTCTCTCGTTCGGGAAATGGCAGTAAGTGTTATAAAGGTGGTATAGAGGTAATAGATGGTAATAGTAAAAGTGCGAGTACTTAGGCTTTAAAAATGGCCGCTCGTATGGCACCTGCGTGGACAGCGGCCGAGCATCGCTCAGCGATGCGTGCGGTCGACCCACGGGGTGGATGGTGGTATGCAAGATGGCTGATTTAACTTTACGTTCTAATTTTTACGTTGCGCCATCATCGATCTAGCTCATTCAATATATATATAATAATCATTTAATAAATTCTTACGGCCGCACTCAGAGACGTTTTATTAATTACATAATTTCAAATAAAGATTTTTAAAACATTTTTTTTTTGATTAAGACAAATTAAGTAAAATTTAGTTAAATGCCAATTAACATTAATTTAATGAACGTCTTTGATTTTAGCAATTTGGTTTTAAAAATCTTTATATCGATATAAACTATTATGTACAAAAGAATTAAGTGTAACCATAAATTATAAGTATTTTTTTTTTTGAAAAATGAAGGAAAATACCTTCAAACCTCAAAAACCTTAGCAATTAAACCAAAATCAGAACAAAAAATGTACCAGAACTGAAATTTGTGAAGCAAATGACCATATTTGGACGCTGATAGACAATAACACATTGGCACAAAATGAAGTTATTGATACAGAAATTGATAGGTAGTATATGTATGTTTTTTAATTATATATTTACTTTATTACATTGTTTAAATACTAAAAAAATGTTTAACATAAAAGAATGTTGACAAAAAATGGCGCTATAATTTTAAAACAGGATTTACTGAAAGTTTCTCCGGTATGAGTTAACACACTATTGCTTTTATCTATGCACATTTATTATTTCGAAAGTATGATTTTAGAGTTGGTTCATTTCTACACGCGCCTTCCAGTTGCGTAAAGTTGACACGCGTTTAGCTCGCGACAAATGCTTGCGTTCGCGGCGTGCGCGCGCGCAATGTATCAGTGCGAGTAACAAATTCAGCCCTCGCCGGTGAACATATGCGAGTTTTGAGTTATCGCCGACCAAGTTATTGGTTGCAGTAGTGTCCGCAACGATGACAGGTTTCTAACCACCGGCTATCGTGAATTTCGGAGATCCCTCAGGCACTCTTTGTTGTACAAGGATAAAGTGTATCCTATTTGCTAATCAGGTACATAATTTAGTATTTATTTATACGTAACAAGTTTTGTATGAAAACGTTTAACCGTTTCTGTATGATGCGTACACAGACAAACAAACGTGTGTATATTATTCTTTACAGTTTCGAAACATTTCATCGTCGCAGTCACAACAAACTATAAATACAAAAATGATAAAGAAATATATGTATGTTTCTCTGAAATTTTTACAGTTTTAAGAACTTTTTTACAAATCCAGAAGAACTTGAGGAATATACATTCCATGTGTTTCCTTTTTCTTGAATCCACAATAAGTTACTAAGAGCTTGTTATTGTTATTTACATTACTATATTATGTTGCATGTTTGTCATAACCTTATATTATTACATTAAATAAATAGTCAGTATATTTCTGACTTAATAAATAAATAAATATAAAAAAACACTCTGTGGTGTCAACCGCGGTAATTTTGAAGTTCCTGCGGGAATTCCGGGTTACAATACAGCCTATGTTACTCAGAGATAATATAGCATTCTTATGGCAATTTTTTTTTTAAATCGGTCCTGTAGTGTTTGAGTTAAATCGTAACAAACAAACAAACAAAAAATCAAATCTTTCCTCTTTATTATAAAGTATAGATTTTTATTTATTTTTTTATTTTTATAGTGTAGACTATTTCAATATTACGTTTATAAATGCGTACGTAACGAAACTGTTACCTTTGCTGACTCTACTTAAGCCTGCGGCTGCGCTCACGCATGTGGTCCTATCAGTAGATCGGTGTGATTGATAGCTTTGTTCAATCCGAGCGTGGTTCATGTATGAACGTCTGTTGATCACATAAAGTCACACCTCGCAACGTATGTAACATTTTTGCTTTGCCCTCCAAAAGTTTAAGTGACCCTTTGATCTATTACGTGAAGTAGTAATCGGAAATCCAGTTAAAATTATGTGAAACTGTCTGTTTCATCATTTCGAAATTTGTTCGTTTTTTCTCTTGACTTGTGTGCCAAATTCAAATAAAATTTTAACCCGTTTAAGAGATTGATTCATTTTATGGGTGATTTAATAAAAAAAAAACATCAAACATTTAAATATCAAAACTCTCTATATTATAAGACCGCCGATTGTTCCACCTTGTAGTAAAATTGTTTTTGTCATTGTTTATTTTTAAGTGGTGTTCAATAAAGAGTTTATTATTATTATTATTATTATAAACGCGAAAGTTTGTTTGTCCATACATAAAAACTGTTGTTTGTTACTCTTTCACGTAAAAACTACTGAATAGATTTTAATAAAACTTTACAATAATATAAACATATTATACATCAGAATAACCCATAGGGTACTTTTATCTCGGAATTTCCGCAGGATCTCCGAAATTATAATCTTTAGAACTATAAACTATAAAAACAATTCTAAAAAGATTTAATTAGTAAAGAAGCTAATCTTTAGTAACATAGGATACTTTTTGTCTCGAAACAAAAGTTTCCGAACAAAAAGGTGGAACAGCTGGTAGCATAAAACTTATGCAGGTCTAAATTCGGAGTCAAACTTTTAAATTTGGCAATATTTGCTGAGAAATATTTGCCACAACTTTACCTACTGCGTCACCGGTGTTGGGGCAATGCAAACAGACGGACGAACAAGCCCTTCGCCTGGTTATGCTAATTGTGAGTTACTCACAGTTTTATTGGGACATAAAGCTCCTTCAAATACAGACATTGTGTTATGTGGTTTGAGTGCGTTATGATGGGTCAGTGCACCCAGCATTAGTCATCGATTGTTGAGATTTTTCTGACAGAATAACGAGATTAAAAATTTGCATAGATGTTAATAGTTTTAAATAAGCCTTTATAGTCTGTGAGCCAACTGTGAAAACACCTTATAATCGGGATTTGTCTAGGAACTCATTGTTCATTAAAATTGGTCTATGTTACTCGAGGAATAGTTGTACAGTGAAATAATGCTTATAGTCGGTAAATTAGTTTCTCCATTCCTTCTACATACTCAAAATTAACAACAAAATTACATAAATATTATATCAGTACTAGACGCAACCCTGATAGTACAAACTCCGTCAATTTGACGACTATGTAGCAATGTATGACAAAGTCGAAGCATTACTATTTTGTTTTCACAACTAGCTCTACGCCAGTTCTTCCTGGAATACCTGTATAAAAATACCCTATATCCTTTTCTGTATACCTGACAGTGTATCACGATGATCAATTGAGTAGATAAGGTGTGAAAACGTAGCAGACAGATAGACAAACAAACAGAGTTACTTTTGAATTTTTAATATTGTGTAATGATTGTATCGGTTTTATGTAAAGTCGTAATGTAGGTATGTACTAACTATTATTTTACTTAAGTAAACATTGATTGGGTTTATCGATATCATTTATTGTTGGGAAGTAGCAATACGCGAAACCATTAAAACACATTAGTTTTGATTTGAATCTAGACATAATAAAATTAATGATTTATAATATTGTACTGCACGCCTACCGAAGTTAATCTATGTGGATATGAATAATTGCGAATAATTTTTTACTTGTTTGAATAAACGATATCAATATAGGTATAAACTTATATAATACATAGCTGATTTTATTTTGTCGTAGTGATAAGTCAGTTTGACTTGTATACGTGTAGTGTAGGACAATGAAAAAAGTTTACACAAATTATTAGAAAACCAAATTCTTTTTGCAATAATAACGTTTTGAAATTCTTTCTTCCGATTTTTTTAAGAGCAGATACAATACTTAACTTACACTTTTTTTTTTAATGAAGGTATTTCAACATTTTGTTTTGTTTGTGGAATTTAGGGAGTCTTTTAAAACACGTCTGCAACATCGTGAACTTTTGGAACAATTTTCAAAGAGAAAGAAAAAAAAAACAATAGAAACTTCGGTTACAATTTTATTGCTATCGAGTGTAAATAATGACATGAAGAGGCACAATAAAGCTTGTACAAGTGTGTAGGCTTTAGAGTGATGAGGTAAATGAGTGCTATAAGCTCATATTGTGAAATCGATTCTGTGTACGTATAAGTTAAGTCGTTAATATTATTAGGCACCGGGAGGTCGTGGGATCAAATTAATTCCCGTCACGAGTGCACTTCAATAATATTAATGTTTCGTATCTCATTAACGTCTGCTTTTGGAGGCCTTTTTGTATAAAACTCTCATTGTGGGAGTTAAATATGAAATTAGTTTTGACAATTTTTTTTTCTTTTTAAAGCTGCCAAGTGACAGATTTCGATGAAAATAAAGTTAAAGTACAATATTATTACATATTTATATGTCATTATAATCTTTTTAACTTGTAATATATTTATGTCTTGCATGAAAAAAGAAAAAGAAAGACACGTGTGTACAGACAGCATCAGTTATGTCAGTCGTTGAACCTTGTTACTATTTGATAGGATAGAATAACTGTCAAAAGTGATAACATAATTATGATGCTGTTTGTACACATTGTTTAAAAAAACAATGAAAAAGTTTTTCAAAAATTAGGAGAAATCGTGACTCGAACTGCCGACCTAGCGAGCTAGCGCTCACTAGCCGCAACTTTTCGACCTTCGCTTAAGTACTACCCTCTAAACATACTTTGAACATGTTAACGTATAACACCACAAAATTTCCTAGCCTTGGCCAAAGAAGTTCTACTTCATTGGTCTCTTTGAAAATGTAGTAAAATTTTATAATCGGCACCTACTCGTAATCATTGATTGAAAATGTATGGTGGAAATTCAATATTACATTTTTTATTTTTGACTTGCATTTTTTATTCCAAAAGCGATTGTTTTAAATTTATCTATAGCGTAAATCTTAGATGCAAATACGTGGCATGGCATAGTCACTCGGTGATCGGTGCCAGGACATTAGGGTTTCCCAGATGCTCAAAAAGTATATATCACAGTATAAAGAGATGTAACAGTATCGAAACTGCAATAAATAACAAAAGAAGATAGGAAATAAAACATCTCTTGAAAATGATTTGAGGCTGATTTGATTTCACCTCGATGTCATTTTAGTAAATACTTTTGAGATCGAAATCAAATCGTATTTGGAATCGTGTTAATGTTTAAAGATGAAGTTCGACAAGTCTATAACACGACTCCTATATTGAAATCGAGAAATTTGACAAATAAATTCGATAGAGACAGTAGCAAAATTTGATTCCGTTTCGATCTCATTTCGATTTGAGTTAAATTTGATCCTAACACGATTACGTCAAGAATATGACCCTTGCTCGATTGCGTCAATAGTGAGCTGACTGTTTCTTGAATTTATCCAAGGATATTCAAATAACATTGTGTCTTGATTCCAGTGATTTTTTGGTTGGATATAAAAGTATAGGAAATGCGGTGTCGCCATTATTACCATTTCTTCTCCACATATTTTGCAAGTTGAGTTGCTGGAGAGCACCAACGTGGCATGGCGACTGCAGTTGTCATCTCGGCCTGATGTGACCTGTAATAACAATATTTAGTTGGACCTGGTTGCAATTCAATAGCAATAGCAATTTATACTTTTTGCAAATGAGAAAAAGGTGTAAAATAGCATATAAAATAAGTACTAGTTTTTGATAATAAGTGTGCGTAATTCAAAATTTATACTATTGGCACTTTTAATTTCGTTTGTTCGTTTATATTATTATATTACAATACCAAAAAATTATCGTCGAAATTAGTATTTACCTAAATGTTCTCCTATCGATTTCCTTTAAAATGAAATATCTTTGAAAATGGTTTTATTATGCGAGGGCTTAAAATTGTTACAATATTCTGAGCGAGTGTGCTTGCTGATAAAATTAAAAACCTTCAACAGACTGTGCCTCTACCCAGATTTGTTTGACGATACGCCATAGCGGCGCGTGCGTCTTGCGTGATTGACAACACAATGCGTCATATGCTAATCCGGCAGAGGGCGCGACCGGGCGAACTGTATATTGTAGTATACTTTGGCTCGCACGCACGTGTGTTGCTCTCTTGCAGTTTTTAATATACTGCGTACCTTAATAATATTGTTTTTAATGAGCTAGTTGACACAGTTTGAGCTTATGCATGAGTTCAAGACGACCGGGTTGGTGTACTAGGCTACCTGGGCCCTTATTCATTATGACCATAACACGCCGCGTTAAGATAAGACGCCACAAAAATTGTTTTTCCCTCGCGATCAAAGAAGTTTCACTCTAAAAAAATACGTTTACAACGTGTGTTATGGTATACTCACAGAATATTTATTTCTAATATTTTGGCATCTGGAGCGGTCGAAATCGTGTTTTTGGGACGCACGTTATGGGAAAGGAATGTTGTTGGTCATAGATAATAAGGGCCCTGCTAATCAAGAGGTTCCGGGTTCGATTCTCGGTAGGGGTGGACTTTGTGTAGAATACCGGATTCCACTTTCCAGTAAAGGCGTGTTTGTATTGTATATTTTGTACGATAATTTATAGGAATGTAATTAAATGAACCATATACCTCGTTTTTTTACGTTTGCTTGGTTTCCACGATACAAGCTTATAGCTTAATGTGGAATCCAGCAGATGTCGTGAAGTATTATTACGACAAAGATGACAGATCAGATGTCAACTTGGTTAAGGAGGCTGAAATGAGTTCTATACCGCCGCAATCCGACTGTATTTGCAGAGCAAACTGAAATGGTTTTGACTTCGCGAACTGAAGGAGATGACAAACAGACGGACAATGTTCGAGTGATTTGCATAGGATGTTACGTGGACAACTTGATCGCAATATCGCATAATCATCCATTTTGATTTTTATAACTAGTAGTTGCATGCGGTTGTACTCGCGTGGTAATATATGAAAGCGTGGTGTCTTTGATATACCTATTACATTTTAAGTTTCACTTTAAATGTCATGTCTGTCTTTCCGTGAACCGGTTGCGATGGAGCAAAGACTACGTGTTATTTTTTACTCCAAACAAAAAGATGGACAAAACTAATAGGTACAAACAAAAAGAAGAGACAGAACAAATGGCGGCCTTATTGCTAAAGGCAAACTTTTCAAGGCAACCTGGTAGTTTTTGAGTTTATCCATTACAAACAAGACTCAAACAAACATACAAAAAATAAAACCTTTCCTCTTCGTATTATTTGGTGTAGATGAACGAAATTAAAGCTAAACTGGGATCTCTACCGAGATACGCAATGCGCAGGAGTGGACAAACTCCGCGCGTTTGCTTTGTGAATGGAGCGTGACTGCCGTGCGCAGGCGGATACTTACCAGCCCCCTTACCCAAGTTGACGGTCTAAAATCGTCAACGCTATAGGAAACTAAGGAACGAATCGCCACGTAAATAGTGAATACCTTGATTTCTTGGTTTCCACAACATAAGCTTATAGTGAACTTTTATTATTAAATAGATATTATTTATGATACCAGATTTTGAAGAATCCATACGTTATTATCTAACCGCCGCACTCAGAGTCGACTTTAATGATTACTTAGTTAAGTATAGATTTTTAAAACAAAACTGACACAATGAGACAAGTTTAATAAATTAATGTTAATTGGCATTTAACTAATTAAGTTACATCTCATTTAATGCCAATTAACATTAATCTACTGAACGTCTCTGATTGTGGCAGTTTTGTATTAAAAATCTATACTTAACTAAGTAATCATTAAAGTCGACTCTGGGTGCGGCCGTTAGTTTTTCACGTCGCAATAATAATTTCAGTTTGCATAGTAACATAACAAGCTCTAACTGAAACCCAATCTTAAATGACCACACGAAGAAAATAATGAAGTAATATTAATCAGCAAATAATGGCGTCTAATTGGTCAATCGTGGCCATTTCTTAATAATAAATTAGCAACCCACAGCGCGGTCCATCGTTGACCTAGGACCCAATCAGCTTATCTCAGCCGAATCTAAACAATGGAGCGTGTAGGTTTATCTATTTCGCAATCCACTAATTATTTATTATAAAATCACACGTTAATCACTTTCTAACCTTGTTAAAGATTGAAACGTGAGTCAGTGAAGAGCGAGATGTCGTAATGGCGCCCACGCGTGCCCGCGCCAAGTGAATTGAATGAGATTAGAGTAACTGCGGATTCAACAATATCTTATAGTAATCGCTCAATGAGTCATTGATGAGGTGTAACCCGAATCTATCTTGTCTATTGTACGCATAGGCGACGCCCGCGGCCCCGCCCGCGTAAACTGTATCACGTTAACCAAGTTTTGTGATTAATGATCGCCGTCAAACCTTGTGATTGTTATATGATGGGCAGATAATTTCCTTAATCAATTTGAAACTTGAACACAATAGATTCAGATTTTGGTCAAAATGTTTATCTACCCAATCATGAAATAGGAATTATTTAGGAGGCGCTGGGAAAAGTTAGTGTACCTTTACCTACATTTATCTAAGCCAAGAGAAATGTTTCTTGTGTTATCTATACTAACATTATAAAGAGCTAAAATTTGTGAGATTGTTAATCGTAAGTTAGTGACGTTGCAGGGGGTAATTCTTTGGATCTACCGAACCGAATTTTGAAAATTATTTCACTTATAGGAAACTACGGTAGTCCTGAGTGACATAGGATACGTTTTATTCAGACATTTCCGCGGGAATTCCGAAATTACCGCGGGTGAAACCGCGGGGGACAGCTAGTATAATATAATAGAATGAAAAAACATACATAGAGCAGAACTTATAACCGCCTGTTTTGTAAAGTCGATTAAAATTTAGACTCACAATTTATGTGTGTAACATCAGTGGACAGTTATAAAATGATATCTAAAGGGACCTAACTACTAATAGTAAAAAAAGTCCTACTTCGTTTCAGTAATAAAACCCAAAGATATTGAAAGAAATAGATTGACAACACGCTCGGCCGTTAAGCTTTCCCCTTGAACCACGCAGTGGTCAAATGATATTATGCTAACAATATACCGTTGGCTAGCAGAGATTATTGTCTATATGACCTGTTTTATAGAAACATAATATAGGTACATATTAAAACAATTACGTTCGTTGCAAATTTATTTATTGATTCAATTAATTATAAAACGTGGGCATCAAAATACAACGGAGGAGTACCTAAGTATCTACTTACGCCGCTGCAAATTCTAAGGCCGATATCCCACTAATATTTACGAGCGAATTCCCAGCGAAAATGTGAACGTGAAAAATGGTTTTATTATGCGAGGGCTTAAAATTGTTACAATATTCTGAGCGAGTGTGCTTGCTGATAAAATTAAAAACCTTCAACAGACTGTGCCTCTACCCAGATTTGTTTGACGATACGCCATAGCGGCGCGTGCGTCTTGCGTGATTGACAACACAATGCGTCATATGCTAATCCGGCAGAGGGCGCGACCGGGCGAACTGTATATTGTAGTATACTTTGGCTCGCACGCACGTGTGTTGCTCTCTTGCAGTTTTTAATATACTGCGTACCTTAATAATATTGTTTTTAATGAGCTAGTTGACACAGTTTGAGCTTATGCATGAGTTCAAGACGACCGGGTTGGTGTACTAGGCTACCTGGGCCCTTATTCATTATGACCATAACACGCCGCGTTAAGATAAGACGCCACAAAAATTGTTTTTCCCTCGCGATCAAAGAAGTTTCACTCTAAAAAAATACGTTTACAACGTGTGTTATGGTATACTCACAGAATATTTATTTCTAATATTTTGGCATCTGGAGCGGTCGAAATCGTGTTTTTGGGACGCACGTTATGGGAAAGGAATGTTGTTGGTCATAGATAATAAGGGCCCTGCTAATCAAGAGGTTCCGGGTTCGATTCTCGGTAGGGGTGGACTTTGTGTAGAATACCGGATTCCACTTTCCAGTAAAGGCGTGTTTGTATTGTATATTTTGTACGATAATTTATAGGAATGTAATTAAATGAACCATATACCTCGTTTTTTTACGTTTGCTTGGTTTCCACGATACAAGCTTATAGCTTAATGTGGAATCCAGCAGATGTCGTGAAGTATTATTACGACAAAGATGACAGATCAGATGTCAACTTGGTTAAGGAGGCTGAAATGAGTTCTATACCGCCGCAATCCGACTGTATTTGCAGAGCAAACTGAAATGGTTTTGACTTCGCGAACTGAAGGAGATGACAAACAGACGGACAATGTTCGAGTGATTTGCATAGGATGTTACGTGGACAACTTGATCGCAATATCGCATAATCATCCATTTTGATTTTTATAACTAGTAGTTGCATGCGGTTGTACTCGCGTGGTAATATATGAAAGCGTGGTGTCTTTGATATACCTATTACATTTTAAGTTTCACTTTAAATGTCATGTCTGTCTTTCCGTGAACCGGTTGCGATGGAGCAAAGACTACGTGTTATTTTTTACTCCAAACAAAAAGATGGACAAAACTAATAGGTACAAACAAAAAGAAGAGACAGAACAAATGGCGGCCTTATTGCTAAAGGCAAACTTTTCAAGGCAACCTGGTAGTTTTTGAGTTTATCCATTACAAACAAGACTCAAACAAACATACAAAAAATAAAACCTTTCCTCTTCGTATTATTTGGTGTAGATGAACGAAATTAAAGCTAAACTGGGATCTCTACCGAGATACGCAATGCGCAGGAGTGGACAAACTCCGCGCGTTTGCTTTGTGAATGGAGCGTGACTGCCGTGCGCAGGCGGATACTTACCAGCCCCCTTACCCAAGTTGACGGTCTAAAATCGTCAACGCTATAGGAAACTAAGGAACGAATCGCCACGTAAATAGTGAATACCTTGATTTCTTGGTTTCCACAACATAAGCTTATAGTGAACTTTTATTATTAAATAGATATTATTTATGATACCAGATTTTGAAGAATCCATACGTTATTATCTAACCGCCGCACTCAGAGTCGACTTTAATGATTACTTAGTTAAGTATAGATTTTTAAAACAAAACTGACACAATGAGACAAGTTTAATAAATTAATGTTAATTGGCATTTAACTAATTAAGTTACATCTCATTTAATGCCAATTAACATTAATCTACTGAACGTCTCTGATTGTGGCAGTTTTGTATTAAAAATCTATACTTAACTAAGTAATCATTAAAGTCGACTCTGGGTGCGGCCGTTAGTTTTTCACGTCGCAATAATAATTTCAGTTTGCATAGTAACATAACAAGCTCTAACTGAAACCCAATCTTAAATGACCACACGAAGAAAATAATGAAGTAATATTAATCAGCAAATAATGGCGTCTAATTGGTCAATCGTGGCCATTTCTTAATAATAAATTAGCAACCCACAGCGCGGTCCATCGTTGACCTAGGACCCAATCAGCTTATCTCAGCCGAATCTAAACAATGGAGCGTGTAGGTTTATCTATTTCGCAATCCACTAATTATTTATTATAAAATCACACGTTAATCACTTTCTAACCTTGTTAAAGATTGAAACGTGAGTCAGTGAAGAGCGAGATGTCGTAATGGCGCCCACGCGTGCCCGCGCCAAGTGAATTGAATGAGATTAGAGTAACTGCGGATTCAACAATATCTTATAGTAATCGCTCAATGAGTCATTGATGAGGTGTAACCCGAATCTATCTTGTCTATTGTACGCATAGGCGACGCCCGCGGCCCCGCCCGCGTAAACTGTATCACGTTAACCAAGTTTTGTGATTAATGATCGCCGTCAAACCTTGTGATTGTTATATGATGGGCAGATAATTTCCTTAATCAATTTGAAACTTGAACACAATAGATTCAGATTTTGGTCAAAATGTTTATCTACCCAATCATGAAATAGGAATTATTTAGGAGGCGCTGGGAAAAGTTAGTGTACCTTTACCTACATTTATCTAAGCCAAGAGAAATGTTTCTTGTGTTATCTATACTAACATTATAAAGAGCTAAAATTTGTGAGATTGTTAATCGTAAGTTAGTGACGTTGCAGGGGGTAATTCTTTGGATCTACCGAACCGAATTTTGAAAATTATTTCACTTATAGGAAACTACGGTAGTCCTGAGTGACATAGGATACGTTTTATTCAGACATTTCCGCGGGAATTCCGAAATTACCGCGGGTGAAACCGCGGGGGACAGCTAGTATAATATAATAGAATGAAAAAACATACATAGAGCAGAACTTATAACCGCCTGTTTTGTAAAGTCGATTAAAATTTAGACTCACAATTTATGTGTGTAACATCAGTGGACAGTTATAAAATGATATCTAAAGGGACCTAACTACTAATAGTAAAAAAAGTCCTACTTCGTTTCAGTAATAAAACCCAAAGATATTGAAAGAAATAGATTGACAACACGCTCGGCCGTTAAGCTTTCCCCTTGAACCACGCAGTGGTCAAATGATATTATGCTAACAATATACCGTTGGCTAGCAGAGATTATTGTCTATATGACCTGTTTTATAGAAACATAATATAGGTACATATTAAAACAATTACGTTCGTTGCAAATTTATTTATTGATTCAATTAATTATAAAACGTGGGCATCAAAATACAACGGAGGAGTACCTAAGTATCTACTTACGCCGCTGCAAATTCTAAGGCCGATATCCCACTAATATTTACGAGCGAATTCCCAGCGAAAATGTGAACGTGAACGGAATCGCCTGGCTCATTTCGATTTCTCGACGAGCGCTATGAAGCTACACCTAAGTACAAAATAAGTAACAGCACGGTTACTTCTGTTATCGAAAATCTGCAGTCAAAATATGCGGAATAGTTCAAAGCGATCGATAAGTTAAGTGTGGATGCTAAAAACATCGTCTCCGCATTTGTTTTCTACGTAAGAATCTTCAAAGTTATTCAACGAACACAAACGTTCGCTCGCCAGATTACCTTATTATGATACGGACTGTCCGAAAACATTAAACTCACTAAGCAGCCCAACCAGGGCCGGCAGTTTCGACAACGTTTTGACAACGTTATCGTATCGATCGTTAACTAGGGACCGAAAAATCATAACGATCAACATCATTACAGTAACCAACATTACATTAAATGGACGCAGATAAGCAATAACATGTTAACCGACAAAATAAAGTTATTGATACAGAACGATTTATTGCGAGTTAGAGAACGTTTTTTAATTATGTGTTTACCTTATGACATTGTGGAAATATTGAAAAATATGTTGAACATAAAAAAGGTTGAAACAAAATGGCGCTATAATTATAAAACACGATTTACTCAAAATTTCTTCAATGTGGGTTAACACACTATTGCTTATCTATGTCCAAATGCAAGGCTCGACTCGAAACTTGCAATTCACGTACCTAATGTTGGTTACCGTAATGATGTTTATCGATATGATTTCTGTGTCCCTAGTTAAAGAACGATACGATAACGTTGTCAAAACGTTGTCGAGAGTGCCGGCCCAGCTCTCTTAGATTGCTCTAGAAGTTGACAATCTATATAATGGTTGTCGGTATAGAAAATTAAGCAAGTTAACATCATGTCACGGTTCATGAAAATTTATCCCATCAAAATAAATAAATAAAATAAATAAATAAATAAAAAAAAAGAAAAGAAAGTTCAATCTTTGCGATCACGTGACATGGCGATACCTTCCTTTTTTATTTTTCTACTAGCTATGCCCCGCGTTTACCCGCGGTAATTTCAGAGTTCCCGCGGGAATTCCGGGATGAAAAGTACCTTATGTTCTTCTCTGTACCCCTGACAACGTGCATGCCAAATTTCATCCAAATCCGTTCAGCCGTTTTTGCATGATTGAGTAACAAACATCCAAACATCCACACTTTCACATTTATAATATTAGTAGGATAGATAACGATTATTATTATAGCTTGTAAACTTGGTTAAGGTGGTAAGGTTACAGTAAAAACGTATAGATACGCAAACAGTAGGTATCTACCGCTGGAAACAGGCTCGTAAAACCACCAGTGGAATGTCATCCTTAATAATCTTTGCCGCTCTTAACATAACGCATTAGCGAACGTCCTTTGTTCAAAGACAAAGGTCAATCCGTAGGTTTGCATTGAGGCGCTACTTTTACAAAGAAATTTTGAAATCGAATCCCAGAAATGTGACGACAATCCATCGGTGCCCTTTTACAGTGAAATAATTTCGACCCACTTATTATGATTTTTTATCTTCGTTAAGTGCCTTAATTGTTTGTGGGCGAACATTTTTTGGTTTCGACTTTTTCTAATTTTAAACCTAATTTGGTGAAATGTGTTTTCGGTTTGCATTGTTAATAGATTTTTAATTTCGTTTACAAAATTGTGTCAATGGATGAATTATATCATATATGGATTGTATGCTCAGACATGAAGGTACCTATTGGAAATGAGTTTAATGCATTGACAAACATTTAAAGATTATATTAAGAAATATCATTGACTTTTACACTTGCATGGTTGCGATATTTCTGCCTATTCGTTTTATAATGATTTTAAATTATTAATAATCATGAAATTTATGTAAAAAATTATATACTTAGCTGCTAATATTTTTTTTTTAATGTATTTGCATGTGTAAGTGTAATAGCGCAAAGTTATTCAATGAATCAGTAAGTTGTATTTCGCTTTTACGTATCGATATAGATGAAGAAAACTCGTACCGTGGTATAAAATTTCGTATGGTTTTATCAATATTAGTCCAGCCATTAAAGTTGCACGTGCTCTGGTTACGGCCTAATTGCATAACGCGCAGAAAGACAAACAAACATCGTCGCAGTACACATGAGAGCAGAAAATCTTACCTTGCAGGTATTTGCTGTGGAGAAATCTGGGTTAATCGATTTTTCTTTGTTAATTAAGATAAACATTGCTCGTTATGAATATTTGACGTCGATGTTGTGTTGTGCCTGTTTCAAATACATACAAACCTTGTCGATATGATCTGCTCATAATTTCGGTGCCTTTTCCAAAGACGTTAAAAGAAACGATCATTCTGTTTGAACACGAATTACAAAAAATGTAATTGGCAGGTTTGTTTAAAACTAAAAATAAGTAATAAATCAACATAATTGAATGTTATTTTATCTTAGGAGATTTTAGACTTCCTAAGGAAATCCTGGAAATGTGTGGGTGAAACCGCTGGCAGCTATTAAATTATTAAAATTTATTTTATTTTAATATTGACGAGGCAAATTAAGGTTCTAGTTTATTATTACATGAAGTGAAAGTTTTGATCTGTGCAGATGCCTACCCCTTCGGGAGACAATTGTTATGTGGTGCTTTGATAAAATAAAAAATAAGCCAGAAGGACTGAATAGGTGTGGAAGGAGTCAGTATACATCCATATTTTTAAATTAATAAGTATGTTTTACAGTCTTTCTCTCTTTTTTATATCACACACAGCACAAGCAAAAAAATATATATAATATAGGTACCTGCACATACACGCACAGACATACACACCTGAGAGAGTGAGGATCACAAGAGTTCTGTACCTACTTCTTCCCCATCCATAAAGCTTCCAACGTTCCTAAAAAACTTTTCACTTCAAAAATAGCAATATACCTAATACTTACCAACAAAACCACTATCGTGCAAACACCATCCGAAATGTCGGTAAGAACGCGTGCGCCGAATCCCAATGCATGTAGTTTTACCTATCGCGCACGCGCTCAGTGATATTGATGTGAATTTAAATCGGAGTACCTCCATATGCTGTATAAATGTACCTACGTACACACCGATACGCACATCGATATACTATCTGTGGCCGTCGTAAAATACATTCGGACATTGAAAGATTTATTTACAAGTGTTTACCGTAAATACGTTCAATTGGAGACATTTTCTTGGCTGTGTCTTTTTGTTAGTTCGGTATCAAGTTTCCTGTACCTACTTTCGCAGTTCCAAAATTCAAATTAATAGGTCCCATAGTAAATGCGAAATAATGTAGTATGTGTTTCTTAAATACTCAACCGATAATGGTAAAATATTGCATACAATATTATGTTGTCAAGGGCACAGAAAAGGACATATACGTAGAACAATTCTATCCCGGCATTCCCTCGGGAATTTTGAAATCAAGGCGGATAAAACCACGGAGAACGGATAGTAATGAATAAAAAGTACATGTAACTTTGCACACGTGAGAAGTACAAAATACTAGCCGTTCCCGTGGGATTTCCCCCGCGTTAATTCCCGCGAGGAGATCCCGCGGGTATTCCGAAATAAAAGTACTACTCTATATTTTTTCCATACCTTCCTAACCTTGACAACGTGTAGTATGCAAATATTATGTGGTTTCACCCGCGTTGATTTCGGAGTTCCCGTGGGAATTCCGGGATAAAACGTACCCTATGTCTTCTCTGTACCCCTCGAAACGTGTATGCAAAGTACCTTTTTTCAACACTTCCACCAATTATCGTTACATTTCAACCAATTTACACAAAATCTTGACAAATTATGTATACTTAAACCTTTGTCATAAATCACTCTATCTATCGGTGAAAACGGCATGAAAATCTATTCAGTAGTTTTTAAGTTTATTGCGAACAGACAGACAGACTAGTAGGTCTTCGTTCTATTCTATGTACCTAGTTATTTGAACGAAACGAACAAATCGTTTGCATAAAAAATTGCTAGGAATTCCCCATACCAATTAGTAATCAATATGGTTCTAAAGAGGTATTATAATGTACTCGCTCCCATAAACCAAATAAAAACAAACGATCACGTTCTAAATAAAGATACAATTATTATTATTACATTCAACAATTGAATTTAGACCAATGGGACTCGAACGAGTAATAAGCTACTTAAAAGTCAATCCAGACAAGACGACAGACGCACTAATCCACGCACCATAAACGGTTAGACGAAAAAATAAAGAAACAATCCCTCTTTGACCTCCTAAATAACGCCACTCTTGCATACAATGCATTCGGGAACACATTAGTCGGCTACTGTAATACGATTTCAAATTCAACATAAACACTCGAATCTAAGCTCTATTACAAGAAGCTAAAGAGAATTTAGAGAGAAAGATAAATTTGTAGCAATTGTATTTGGAACAAATTAGTTCGGACACGACAATTTTTATGTTTCGCATAGATTAGAGGAAGTTGAACCGTAAGCCGATGATTTTAAAGGTGATATGGTGGGGAATGTAGAGTAATGTACGGTTTACAACGTGGTTGTGACTGTGCCAAGTGGAGACAATGAGCTGGTACACCTAAATAGATTTGATCCATGATGTTTAAATATAAAGGACTAGGTTTGATATTCCTTTTTAATAAATACGAACACACTTCATTGAATTAAACTGATGATAGAACAATAGTTATTTGTGCAACAAGAGAGCAAAGTCATTTTTTGCTGTGAGTGCTGATTTTGAATCCTGAGTGTGGCGAAGGATTCAAAGGCACCAGATGCAAAAAACTTTGCTCTCGTGTAACACACATAACTTTTCACTTCAGCAGCGAGAACACTTTAGGAGATAGATAGATAGTAGATAGTTATTTACAGATTAAATGTCAGTTTTATTTGCAGTAAATACTTATTTTCGTTTAAATACAATAATAAGTTAAAAATTCAATAAATTACATTAAAAGACATAATTATCTTTTTGCAAAATTTCTTTAGTTAGTACAAATTTCCGAACGTGTTTGTCTTTGAGGTCGAATTCAAAATCGGAACCTCGAAAGGGCTGATCTTTGTCACTCTCTCTTTCTAATGGCGAGAAAGAATATAGAGTGTAAATGTTTCGAATTGTATGATTAACCCAAGGCTGAATAAGATATTCGCGGTTTTCTGAAAACAAAAATTAAAAAGTTACTTTGTCTCACTCAGTGAGCAAAATCGCATTTTGCTCACTGATTTCAGACAGCAAAACCTACATGTTTGAGCTACTGAAGTGAAAAGAGAATTTGTAAACTAGCTCTATTAGAAAGAGATATCAGAGTAATTCTACAATATCTTTGATGAACGAATTCATCGTAGCGTTGTCTCTTCTCTATACAAATTAATAATAATAAAATGCTTGTCATCGATTGAAATGAGCGTCAATTATAAATATAATAATATTAAAATTTACCCTGTCCAAATTGTTTTGGGCTCTCGTTGAGTCAGTTTACGACCCACATTACGATTCTGAGGCTCAAATGTTAATTAGCCATTGACAAAGAATAAACACGGCGCGACGTACGGTAGCTGTCTGACTAGACAAATATGGCCGCTGTAGCTTTGTGCCTTTAGGGAACCTTCAATGTGTTTATTTAAACAGGAGCGGGCGCTGAGATGATTTAGTGGAAATTTTAATTAAACCCTCTTTATTTTGAGTATTTCAACTTGAAGTTTAAATGATTTTGGTTTGAGTACAGCGTAATCAGCCTTTTTAATGTTCCTAGTTGCTACTGTTGGAGCACAGGTCTACTTTAACACTAGCGGCCGCACTCAGAGTCGACTTTAATGATTACTTAGTTAAGTATAGATTGAGATGTAACTTAATTAGTTAAATGCTAATTAACATTAATTTATTAAACTTCTCTGACTGCGGTAATTTTGTTTTAAAAATCTATACTTAACTAAGTAATCATTAAAGTCGACTCCGAGTGCGGCGGTAAGAGTGTATGCGGACTCAATGCGGATTAGTAGCTTTATTTACGGTTTCGAATTGCTTTTAATATGTATTTTAAGTTCCCATAAGGTGTTTTTCTTCGCCGTAATAGTTTTAGCCTGTGGTAATAGTTTTGATTGTAATATACTTGAGTTATCAACTAAAATTCCAATGCATGGAATAAGCATTGACCCTTGTAGATGTTTACTTTTATATTTTCTTTCTTTTATGTTGTCCTTGCGTGCATTAATTGTTAAATAAATGAAAGAAAATTAAAAAATACGGCGCTAGGTGTAGGTACTATGTCTTGCCCTTTCTGCAGAGAATGCTGATTTACTGCTTGCTTTTCCTGTGTTGTGGTAGAATATTATAGATCATAAAAAACCTGTAACTCAAAGCTCTTACGAGTAATTCTATACACAGGTCACATTTTCCTGATAGTAAATTAGTAATTTTAATATACTTATTGGAGCTATTCTCGATATAGCAAATGCGGCTAGATTAGTAAAACTTTAAATAGAATGGCGGAAAAAATATTTACACAACATTGTGCTCTGCATATTGTGGAACTTAAGAACGGAAAAAAAAATTACGGTGGCAGTGACACGAAAAATTCAGAGTTTTTTTTACCAATTTCATAGAGAACTAATTTGGTTTTAAAAAAATCATACATTTCAATAAAAACACGATCATTAGGTACCATCAAACTCAACAACAACAATATATATCAAAAAAGGTTCTATGAAAACAGCAAAGTAGCGAACATACCTACCAACATACACCGCAAGGTACTCGCGAAAGATGTCGCTGCTTTATTTTGCGATACCTATATGCAAACGTGACACGCAAACTTATTAACATGTATAATATTATGTGAATGCATAAAATAATAATTTTACTAGTTTTTTACGACCGTGTGCTGTTTGAATTTTTCCATTCATATAAATAAAAAAATCACGTCCGATGTTGGTGAAATGCAAGTGCTTTTTGCCTATCGTGTTACTGTTGACCTCTGTTGTCGGTCAAATTCATCTTTTTAACCGACTTCAAAAAGGAGGAGTTTATCATTGAGCATGTTGACTAATTTTTTTTTAGCCCGTCTTTTAGATTACTGATGTAATGAAAAAATAACGGCGATACATTGAGTTGAAATTTCGCGTGACGTCACTATTCGGACAGTTTGTATGGCGGTTTAGCGATTAGTGACGTCACGACCCCCTCACCCTGAACTTTAATGCGCTTTATCTCTATATATTTTAATTTATTTGAAAAAGCAGAAAATACGTGTCTTTTGTTTTTAATTTTCTAACTGACGGACTAATTAGAATTTTGATTTTCAAAAGTAGTCAACATCCCCATTCGGATGTTTGTTTATTCTTCTTTAATATATGTATGTTCGGGCATAACTCCGTCATTTATAGACAAATTTGCAAAATTATTTTTTTGTTCGAAAGGGATGTATTCCCAGCAATTCCCATTTAAGTTTTATAGGGATCTGATGAACAGTTTCGGGGGCAGATAACGGAACTCTTGGAGTTGGTCTAATTTTTTTTGTTAAAATTTTGCTTATTAATTCAACTTTCTTTAATTAGAGCTTTTCTATATTGAAAAAGATGTTCATTGTCAATTATTTCTTGTATTATTAACTTCAATGGTTAGGTATAAATATTTTTTAATTAGCTTTAAATTTACTTTGATATTTTCTCGTAGGTACTTATTATATCCCGGGTTCTCCACTTATCCACTGTTAAAGTGCTAGTAATATATATTACGTGCCATTTGAATACTGAGCCTTCACGAGGTTATATTGACACTTGACCAGAGGTCGAAAAGGTTTTATTTGCACAACCTATAACGATCGAGCGTACCTACATGCAAATTAGTTATTATTATCAAGCATTAACATCAAACATCACATTGTATTCCATTCGGGTGATGTTAACAAACCCAATAATGGTTCGCCAATCAAATCTGCATATTTTTCTTGTTTACAATTTGTTATGTTGCGAAAATGTGGTCAGATGTATTTTTTTTGCACCTGTGTGGCATAATGCAACTTGCAACTCACGTAGTTGCCGCTACTATTGCTAAATATAGAGGCGTACATAAAAGTTGAGTACATACTGCATCAAGTTGAAGGTAAAATTTATGCGAAAAACCAAATCGGTGTGTAGAAACAAAGCGAAGAGGTCGTTGTCACAATAGTGTTTAATAAAGATTGTCATTGTGCTTAGAAATGCTTGTAGTGCTTGCTTTTCGTGACGTTGTAAGTTGTAGGCTTTTTTTTCAGTTCATAAATATGCAATACTAGCTGTTCCTTGCATTTACCCGCGGTGATTACGGAGTTGTCGCGGGAATTTTGTGTAACAATGTAAAAAATCAAATCTTTTACAATAACTTCTTTTGCTTTAAAAATTAATTCTGAATAAAATCGTACAACAATTTATAATGCTTGTACCTACTTGCTTATGCTTGTATTTATAATTACTGTTAGAACAGATTCTTCCGGAAAGTATCAGCTATTGTAAAGGAAGAGAAAACATTGGCGAATTTAACTCAAAGACAAAAACAATTTATTTTCATTGAAATCAGTTTAAAAAATAAATAAAATAATAAGGTTTTTGTTTTCAGATTATCTTCATTATGTTGTAAGTACCTAAGCCAAATCGTAATTAAAAGCTTTTGTTAGTATTACAATAAAAATTAAACAAAAAGTTTGTTTGCTGCAAGTCACCATTGGGTCAGAATGCATCAAGTGGATTTGAGTTCTATTTATGAAAATGTAAAATGCGCCTCTTTTCTGATTTTTGATCGTTTTAATTAAACTTACCGCCGCACTCAGAGTCGACTTTAATGATTACTTAGTTAAGTATAGATTTTTAAAACAAAACTGCCGCAATCACAGACGTTCAGTAAATTAATGTTAATTGGCATTTAATAAGATGTAACTTAATTAGTTAAATGCCAATAACATTAATTTATTAAACTTGTCTGATTGCGGCAGTTTTGTTTTAAAAATCTATACTTAACTAAGTAATCATTAAAGTCGACTCTGAGTGCGGCGGTAAGAATTTTTTTTAACTATAATACTTATATATCTGGGTAGTTTTGTCAAACTTTCTATAACGCCCAAAATGTTACAAGTATTTTTTGAGTAAACAGATAGCAATTCGTCGTATATAAAGTCATGATTTGAATCTATTTTTTTTTGCTTTAGCACATTGAGCATAATGTAGTAATGTTACCATAACGAATAGGTACAAGCTAAACCTGCGGTACGATCTAGAGTTATTCTAAGTTATTCTACATGTTAAGTGCTATGATATCACTCTTTTGAGGGCATTCTTAAAATTCATATTACGTTCTTGACTGTGGGACGTTTTATGAGTTGTGTGCGATTTGAATTTTGTGCCAGAGCAGTTCTCTACCGAGAGTCTTTTGAAAGAGAGTACAAAACTTAGTATACGTAATTACTCAGACACCAAATTATTTTAACTGTACGTGTACAGATCTTTTTTTTTTAATAAACTTTCGATACGTTCCTTAGACTTCTATAGCAACAATGATTATACGTTACTAGCTGTCCCCCGTCATTTCGTCCGCGCTAATTTCGGAGTTCCCGCGGGAATTCTGGGAAAAAAGTACCTACTCTATGTCCTTCTTTGTACCCCTGACAGTAGTTTACGGTGATTAGCTGTTCCCCACATTAATTCCGGAGTTCCCGCGGGAGTTCCGGGATAAAAACTATCCTATCTTTTAAGTTGGGCCAAATTTCATCATGATGGATTCAGTAGTTTAGGAGTCCACCGCGGACAAACAACGTGACGCGTACTTTATATGTATTAAGATTATAGATTGCCAACTGGCATAATTACCCAAGGTAGTATTAAAATAGCGAACTGGAAGACATATTTGCTATCTCTAGATCTGCACATTGTACCACACCCGAATCACTTGACCAACGGACAGACGGACGGTCGACAAATCAATAGAGAGCACGTGCCGAGCCTGCGACCGGCGCGCGATGGCGCGTGGAATGTTGGCCGATAAGCCGGCGTAGCAGACAGTTTTATAATGTCAAAACAACTAGGCAGGTACAAGCTGTTCCATCCTTATTTTGTATAAATTCACAAATTGATTTTTTCAGACGAGTGTAGATGTCACTGTCACACATAATTATTCCACTAACTTACTTACGGCCGCACTCAGAGTCGATTTTAATGATTACTTAGTTAAGTATAGATTTTTAAAACAAAACTGCCGCAATCACAGACGTTCAGTAAATTAATGTTAATTGGCATTTAATGAGATGTAACGTAATTACTTAAATGCCAATTAACATTAATCTATGAAACTTGTCTGATTGCGGCAGTTTTGTTTTAAAAATCTATACTTAACTAAGTAATCATTAAAGTCGACTCTGAGTGCGGCGGTTAATCACTACAAAGTCGCTTCCCGCTGTATGTATGCTTACTGCTTAGATCTTTAAAATTACGCAACGGATTTTCATGCGGTTTTCACCGAAAGAGTGATTGATGAGGAAGGTTTAAATCTATAGTTTATCCTGGAATTCCTGCGGGAACTCCGAAATTATCGCTAGTGAAACCACGTGGGACAGCTAGTTAGGTACATAACACATTATATAGTGCTTGCAAATCCGAATTCAGCATTAGTTTTAGCTTAGTCATATAATTGATACGCGTAGCCATATGGCTTTGCAGTTAAATATTTCCCATATATAATAGCTTATTGCACCAATATCTAATGGAGTCGGTTGAAAAGCGACGACGCTGACACGAGGCAAACGGTACATTTCATATTAAGCCACAAAAGGCACCGGAACAAAAGCACCAATTTGTCGGTTTGCTTTGGTCAATTTCGTTATGTGGATTCAATGGTTTTCGATAAATGTGAAATCGGTCAATTAAAAGCTGTAAGTCGGTATCGGTGTACACAGAAATGGTTTAGTTTAATTATTTTAAATTAAAATTCAGATATATTTCAGGACGTATTCCGAACTGACGGTAATTTATAGTTGTAAGAACCTGCTGACGATTACAAGTGATTGTAGCCAATCCTAAGTAATAAATAGCTTTTGAATTTTAAATTTTGAATTTTTTTAAATAAACATAAAGAAAAACACTGATGAGTCACAGGGAAAAAGCACAGCAAAAAACTGAACTTTTCGCTTTTTTGCTTTTTCATGGACAATTACATAAAAATTAATGTTATGTTTTTATATATTTACTAGCTGTCCTCCGCGGTCTCATCCGCGGTAATTTCAGAGTTCCCGCGGGAATTCTAGAATAAAATATAGATATAAACCTTCCCCGTGAATCTTTCTATCGATTGGTGAAAACCGCATGAAAATTCGTTGCGTAGTTTTAAAGATCTAAGCATACATAGGGACAGACAGCGGGAAGCGACTTTGTTAAGGACAAGATTTGAAGAACCTCCTGCTTCTCATTTTGCTTGAATCGCGGTTTAACAGTTCTGAACATTACAGTACTTCAAAAACACGATGTAAAGTAAAAGTTTATGCGATATGTAATTGGTAATTTTTTATTTTTTTATGTTTACTTTACAACTATAGAATACAGACTGACGGCTTTGCTTTTGATATCTAAATGTAATAAATAATAACCTTCATTCAACTTAATTTAACGGTAATATTAAATTGGATTTCTTCAGGTTTCGATTATAGCTTTTAACAGGTCAAATGCCTCTATTGTAATCGGAATGTTTAGAACTTTTATAAGCAGGTATACTAGTTACTCCCTGCGGTTTAATTCGATTTATATTGAGAGTAAGTACTCGCGGACCTCGTAAAATCCTTCTTAGCTGAGCCTCCTACGTTTGAACTATCCATCTGCCAAATTTCAGCTTTATAAGTTGAGTAGGTAGTTTTCGAAATCTCATCTCTAGTCAGTGAGTCAGTGACCTGAAGCTTTTATATATTATTATACTAACTGTGCCCCGCGGTTACACCCGCGTGAGTTTTGGAATTCTCGTGGGAACTATTTTTTAATTCCTTATAACAAAAGCTATTAGTTAGTAAAAGTCCCGTCAAAATCGGTCCAGCCGTTTCAGAGATTAGCCGGAATACAGACAGACAGACAAACATTTTTTTTTTAATGTAAGTACTGTAGATATATACTTTCATATGCATTTGGTGAAAAGCTGTTAATTTAGAATTACAAACAGAAACTTCAATTTGACATATATTATGTATAGATAGATATACTTATAGATAACTAGCTGCGCCCCGCGGTATCACCCGCGTGAGTTTCGGAGTTCCCGCGGGAATTCCGGGATGAAAAATACATAATAGCCGATTCTCAGACCTACTGAATATGCATATAAAATTTCATGAGAATCGGTCAAGTCGTTTCGGAGGAGTATGGGAACGAACATTGTGACACGAGAATTTTATATATTAGGTAATATACTAGTCGATCCCCCGCGGTTCCACTCGCTTTAATTTCCGGTATTCCGGTATAAAAAGTAAGTACCTACTTTGTGTCACTCAGGAATAGTAAACTTCCTATAAGTGAAAATCGGTTAAGTAGTTTCTGAGTTTATCCACTACAACCACCAATACACAGCAAATTTTTTTTCTCTTTATTAGGTATAACATAAGATTGGTCATGCAAACATTCTACAATTTGTTTCGATGCAAGTTCGCACAAAATTCTAGGTTTACCTTAGAGAATGACAAACAAAATCGTTATCACCTATCTATATTTTTATCTCAGTATCGTCGAGTGAGCAATTTGGACCGGGGCCGTGGGAATGCGGCGGCGCACGCGCACCTCCGCGCCGACTATCCGCCGCGATCTCATCAGATAAGAGAGTTATCTGTCGCGATCTGGCGCACGAGTGCCGTTGGGGGCTAGCCGAGGCGACGGTGGCGCCCTCTGCGAGGAGGACAGCGGCGTGTGTTGAGTCGCTGCCCGGCGCCCGCATATCCTACTAATATTATAAATGTGAAAGTGTGAATGTTTGGACGTTTGGATGTTTGTAACTCAATGACGCAAAAACGGCTAAACGGATTTCGATGAAATTAGGCATGCACGTTGTCAGGGACACAGAGAAGGACATAGGTTACTTTTTAACCCGGAATTCCCGCGAGCACTCTAGAATGCGGGGCACAGCTAGTTTATCTATATTTATAACTAACTAGCTGTGCCCGCGGTTTCACCCGCGTGAGTTTTGGGGTCAGGAACCTTTTCGGACGCAGGTATAACAATTCGCCACAGTTTTATCACAATCGGACCAATGGTTTCGAAATGCATAGAGGACAGACACACAAAAGTTCACTTTTATTTATAAAGAAGAAAATGTAATAAAACTGTTCGTATTTTTATGATTAGTTGCTTGGTTTATCAATACTGATATTATAAAGAGGAAAGATGTATATTTTTGTCTGTTAGTTAAGATTTAACTTAAAACTACTGGACTGATTTCAAAAACTTTTTCACCATTAGAATGCTAAATTATCCCTGAATAACGTAGACTATATTGTAACGCGAAATTCCCACAGAAACTCTGAAAAGAAAATATTACGATAGTGTGGTTAGTGCGCTAGAGGGGTTAGCAGCCATCAGAGCTACCCGGAATATATGCCTTTACCTACAGTATATTTAAAAATAAAGTTATTTATTTGTATTTTATTTTTCAGATCTTTGACAGTGGCTTGTCCTCAACTCCGATGTTACTCAACTATTAAGTACCGTTAGATTAACTGTGGTTATAAATACAATAGTAAAGAAAGTTTTCTGCTTCTTTTAAATTGAAGCCTTCACAAGTTTTTAAAGAATGTATTTACACAAATATAGTATAAAGATCGTATAATAATAATAATGATAATATATTTCTTTATCTCCAATGATGACTCCATATATTTTGTAGTCCCAGTGTCGTTACTCGTATCCTCTCTACAGTTTAGTTAAATCAAGCTTTTAAAATAGCAACGTGACTTACTGTCCGATGTTCGGTCCGGGACCGACATGTGCAGGGTTCGATTCCCGACTTAGACTTTTTGAAAACAAGTATTAGGGAAGCTCTTCTTACCTATTTTATCTTGGTGGACGCTCAAGTTTATTTGCTGAAAATATTCGAAACATTTTTTGTATATTTTACTAGATACACACCACATTAACTGCCAGACACCTGAAAGATTACTGTGACATTTAAAAAATATAAAAAAAAAACAATAAAAAAGATAAAAAAGCCTTCAGATTAAACAAAACTTTTTTGTTTTGTGGATGTACCTATAAAGATTTAGATGACGTTTTTTCGATATTTCTCTGCATACCTTGAATAGGAAAAATTCTTAAAAATAAAGTAAATAATAATAACATTTCACAATCCACAGATTTCAAAATGGAATCCTGTGATCATCACACAAAGTCCACCCTCACCGGAAATTGAACCTGGAATCTCTTGATTAGCGGGCAGGTATGGTGACCACTGCGACAACCTAGTCATCAGTTCAGTGTCCAATAGACGTTACACCTACACACCATTAATATAGATGTCATAAAAGTTGTGATACTAAATTTAAAAAAAAAGTAGCCACGATCATAGTACCTACGAGTATCACAATATAATCCACTCGGCATACAAAATGAGATCAACAAAACGAGAATCCGTATCAAATCACGATCGATCCCGAACAAAAACTCAATAAAACATCATTTAACTAATTACAAGAATAACATAAAGAGACTCTATCTAAAAGATCCATAATACAAAATCAATAAAATCATCGCCCAATATTAATAATGCCTTATAATGAAAGAGGAAAAATCTCGCGGCCGGCGGCTTTGATGTCGATCGCTTTCGGCGCTTCTTTGATATATCAATAATGCGACCAAATTAAACCAAAAGGCACTAAGCGTGTGACGAATTGAGTTATCAAAGTATTTCTTTTCGAGTCGCGTCGACTGCCGCGGCCGCTTATACATGGTGTTCGGATAATGCAAGCAGATCTGTTAAATAATTAAACATTCTTTTTTACGTTTCAAGCTTTTGATTGAGTGAACAAGTTACAAGAGGCATTATTTCGAAGAGAAAACGAATAAAAAAAGTGTTGAAGAAAGATTAAGAAGATAATTACGAAATATCACTTATTTACTTAACTAATCATGAAATCGCAAACCCTACAGTGATGATGAAGCTAAGTTTTGGCAGGTTGTCGTATATCATGGAAAGTAAACATCAAGTATAAGTTTATATCACGAAGCACCGTTGAAAACCTGGGGATAACTAGTCTTACTAATATTATAAATGTGAAAGTGTGGATGTTTGAATGTTTGGATGTTTGTTACACAATTACGCAAAAACGGCTAAACGGATTTGGACGAAATTTGGCATGCACGTTGTCAGGGGTACAGAGAAGGGCATAGGGTACTTTTTATCCCGGAATTCTCACGGAACTCCAAAATTACTGCGGGTGAAACCACGGGGTACAGCTAGTAATCCATATGTGTGAAACAAGCGTGATAAATTAGATGTGGTAAATAAGACGTTATGTAATGCTGTTGGTTTTATTAATGAATAAAATAAAAATAAAATATAATAAAAAACTGTTTTTTTTTTTTTTTAAATCCATGAACAATAGTTACATTGATGTTCCATCCTATATATACCAAATTTACAAACACACCCAAATAAAAATCAGCGCTTGCAAATGTCAAGTCAATAAAAATACACCAAAAATGTTTAGAATAAACGTTCCTTTGTACATTATTGCCTTATAGGAATAACAGTCGATCTGATCAAAGATTTCTTTAGATCTATCGACTAATATTGCTTCCATAATAATAGGTGAACCCATTTATGGTAAGCGAATAGTAAAACGTTCATATTAGATTTTAGTTGCGTGTGTGTCAGGTAATTTTGAGCCGCTCACTTCCAAAGTTAGCGGCGTCTGAGCTGCAGAGCCACGACTCACTAGCGGCTGACTCAAACAAAGCAAAGTAAAAAGTATGGTCTACACGATACGATGCTACACATCAGCCGCTAACTGAAAAAGTTAGCAAGCGTTTATCCGCAAACTTCTTTCTGTAAGCGTAAACGCTGGAGGCTAACTGATAATGGGGATGTGGACTACTTTTAAAAATCAAAATTGTAATTAGTCCGTCAGTTAGAAAATAAAAAAACAATACACACGTATTTTTTGCTTTTTCAAATAAATTAAAATATACAGAGATAAAGCGCATTAAAGTTTAGGGTGAAGGGGTCGTGACGTCACTAACCGCTAAAACCGCCATGCAAACTGTCAGAATAATGACGTCACGCGAAATTTCAACTCAATATATCGCCGTTATTTGTTGATTACGTAAAAAAAGAAAAAATATTTTTAATAATCTACAAGACGGACTAAAAAATAAAAATTAGTCAACATGCCTATTGTTGACTTCATTTCTTAGACTAATTATATACCTTTTAACCTAACAAAGTTACACTTAAATCACCGAATGTACCTAAACTTAAATCTATTACATTCATATACCTCGACTTTGAGATGTATGTATGTACATAGTTATGAGATTTCTTCTTAGTACAGTCAGACACCAACTTAGCGCGGCACGATGTCACTGGGACCGTGTGTCACTCCACGACTTCCTTACACAGTTGTGCAAGACAATTATTTATAGGTTCCCGAGATATCTGCAGACAGTAAGATGTGTGAACACACAGGCAACAGTACCGTTGGCTGAGGTTTCATTGAAATTAGCTTTAATGGTATGTTTTGAAATGAACAATGAAGTGGGTGTATGGAAAAACAATTGCTGTTTTGATTTTCATTGAATAATATCCATGCCAAGGATTTTTAGGCTAAGAGAATTACATATTAGACTGAAAAAATCTTTTCAATATTTATAAAGCACAGAAAAATAATTCAGAAGTTTTAATATACTATGCGATAAGTCAAACATATCTAGTTTCTATACAATAATAAGTTTACATCCAATACGTATAAAACCAAATGCCTAAAATAGGGCAGCATTTTTTTGTTTGTATGGATAATGTTCGGATGATTCTGATATTCTTATTGAGTTAACAACACGTATTTTTTTTGGCAGATCTTTTAGTATTTTACTAAGTAAATGAACAAGCTATTGCAATGACATCAATAAATTACAAAACTGCTTCTCAATTGAACGATCATTAAAATTTATTTTAGGTGAATAACTTGCGTTGAGGCAAGTAAATTCAGTCTTAGTTTCTTTTTTGTTATCTTAAACATTTTTTTCCCTTAAAAAAAGGATTGTTTACATGTAAAACAAACTGTATCCTTTTTGGTTTTCGTAAACTTATTTTGTCTTTTTTGTGTATTTTAATCTATATCTACCTACCAATATTATAAACGGGAAAAGTTTTTTGTTGTTGAGTAAACCCAGGGTAATTAATATCAGGAACGACAAAACGGATTAAAAAATCCTTTCACCTTTAATTAGATAAGAAGTTTTCTTTCCTGGTGTCCCAAATATTCCACAAACAGTTAACACAACGTAAGTGAATATCTAACCAAATGGTGTTAAATTTCATTATTTTAATGAAGAAAGTTATATATAACTGTGTCTAATTTGGAATCATTAACGCGAGCCCAGACCCGTAATCGCGTTAGCCGAGTCACCGACGCGCGCCTATCACTCTAATAATGATCAATGATCTGTAGGAAAAATGCCAAATATTCCATACATCACCTATAGTTTGAATATTGACAGGCGGATAGCGATTGTGTTGCAGAGCTAGGAAACGTCCAGAAGTGCTTTCCAATTATTAATTATCATTACGCTCTTTGACTTTTCTTTCTCTTCTGTGTATTATGTTACACAGTTAATACATGTTTAATATAATATAAAGTTAAATACGGTTATAAAAGGAACTAAGTTAGCAAAAAAATATTTTTAGGAAAGCTGAAAGAGTCGGAAAAAATGTTAAATTTTTTGGCTTAAAATTTAAACCACCCTATTTTTTTTTTAAGACAAAAATATAATCATTACTAACTGTTCCCCGCGATTTCATCCCCGGTAATTTCGGAGTTCCCGCGGGAATTCCGCGATAAAAACTATCCTATCTTTTAAGTTGGACCATATTATAAATGGTTGCAAAATTTTATCAAAATCCGTTCAGTAGTTTCGGAGTCCATCGCGGACAAACAACGTGACACGTGATTTATATGTATTAAGATTATATAATTTTGTTTTTTTTGCAGACTAGCTTATTTCAATTTGGTATTATGCATTATTTTGTACAAATTTTTATATTGGAGACAGATAAGGCAAATAAAAACAATTATGTCCAATAAATATGAGTAACTTGGAAACGCTTTATCAGCTCTATGAGTTCTATGTTAAAAATGCAACATTAAAAAGGTCAAAAATGAAAACTTTAAAAAACGATTGGCGATCTAACATGAGAGCACATTTGATTACTATTTGTAACGTGTATATTAATCCGTTTGAATAGTACTGACAGCCCAGTGGTGATTGACGTACCGTGTAACGAGTGTATTTTGTTATCGGGTCAAATGCGGACGCGGCAATGGGAGTCGATCTCCAGGCATAGATTAAATAATAGCGACAGATAATATAGTAAAAGAACCTTTATGTAGCTGAACCACAACAGAAATTGCGAAAAACGTATGTAGATTAAGGGGAGTACCTATTGCTCGAGCTCTGAGTTATAACCAGTTACTTATTATAAAAGAAAATAAGGATTTAACAAAAGTTAAATTCTATGAAACAATAATAACAAGATTATTTATTGAGATTAATTAAGATATTGATGTCATGAATTATAAACATTTTTAAGAAGAAGACCATTAAGAATATAACTGAAGAACTTGTGATCATGACTTGCGAAGTTGATTATCTTTCCAACTATGGAGGGTGTCATCATCATCAATATCATATCAGCCGAAACATAACCACTGCTAGATATAGACCTCCCCCAAGGATCGCCACAACGACCGGTCTTGCGCTTCTCGCTTCCAATGGCGTCTCGCGATCTTCACTAAGTCGGTACCCGCTGTCCTATCTGTATTTAACTATCTTAATTTTAGTCTATGAACTTAAATCCGCGTATCGACAATGCAACCACCTATAGACCCGTGGATCGTCCGCCGACAAAGCGTTTGACTTTCCGCGACCTTTATGCCTTTCTGTAATCGATGCGCCCGCGCACACATTCATTATACGGTGGATGATAAAAGGCTGCGTTTTGACACATTTCTCACGATTTCTTCGGTGGTCATTTTCGAAGGTCCGTTTTGAAATATGTTGGTATTCTGTGGAAGAAACGCTGTTGCCACCGGATGTCAATCAATAGAAATTTTGAATTCCGAACAATATTTCGTCTAAATATAATACTAGCTGTTCCCTCGCGGTTTCACCCGCGGTAATTTCAGAGTTCTCGCGGGAATTCCGGGATAAGAAGTACCCTATGACATAAAAACACTGTCGTATTCTATTGGTAAAAGAATTTTTAAAAGCGGTTCTCTAGATCCAAAGGTAATCGCCTACAACCTCAAAATCTCCCAAATTTACCTATTTATAATACGTATATTAGTAGCTAAGATGGGTTTTATTCTATCGAATTCAGTGGAGCGGGAAAATCATTACATAAAATCTAATTCTCAACATAATGAATTGCTGCCATTAATAGGTATAACCAATCTCTTAGAATTAAAAATAGGTCTTTTCTCGCAACCCGTCAAATGGGCATGATGACTAAAATTTAATTTCTAGTTCGTCTTGTATATTAATAAAATATATTGGACACGTACTTTTCCTTATAAAGTGGTCAAAGAATAACGGCGATACATTGAGTGGAAATTCCGTACGACGTCACACCGAGGTACACATTATACTTAGTTATGAAAAACTAATATGCATTTAATCTAAGTATTGTTTCAATAGGGATGTTGACAACTTTGGAAAATCAAAATTTTAATTAGTCCGTCTTTTAGAAAATTAAAAATCATAAGACACGTATTTTTTATTTTTCAAACAAATTAAAATACACAGAGATAAAGCGCATTAAAGTTTAGGGTGGGGGCTCGTGACGTCACTTACCTCTACAAGCCACCAAACAAACTGCACTAGTTAGCGACGTCACGCGAAATTTCAACTCGATGTATGTGTTATTTTTTGATTACGTAAAAAAAGAAAAAATACGTGTCCAATATTTTTTATTAATCTACAAGACGGACTAAGAAAAAAAAATTAGTCAAATAGCCTATTAATTCGAAAAAGCAAAAAATACTTGTCTAATATTTTTTTACTATCAACTGACGGACTAAACAGAATTTTGATTTATATAGGTACCTCATCATCATACCCATTTCGCAAAACTAAATCTATTCTTTGTGTTACACATTATGGCATTGTTGTATTTGGCAAGTGACAATTCCGCTTCTCCGTTTTGATATCCCGCTGTTTCTTCTAGTTTGGTGATTAGTACTTACCAAGCTACAAAAACATAGGGAACCAGTTAGCTAACACAAACGACAGACAAAAAACGTCCAGAGTCATAACAGTTTTGTTTTGTTGAATAATATGACAAGGGTTTGTTGGTTATATATATATTATATTTGAATATTCATTGCAAATAATACAGGATGATCGCGACAATGCGATTATTATGAAAAGTTTTGAATAGACTGAAATGTTACAAAAAAAAAATCTTCTTAGATACTTATTTTATTTTGAAAGTGCAAAACGAGAATTATGATATGTAAAATATTATAAAATATATATGCCTACTGATTTTTGAAGATAATCCTCCGGTAATTATAAAAATAGTTTCATGAAACATCGCCAAAAAATTAGTTATATGTGTATTGAGTTATGAGAAAATTATTTGAAAATAAATTTATTAGGTATTATAATATGTTTAAACCGGACTTTTGTATTACAACACATGCTGTACATGAAAAATGAGCTGAGCTAACATTGCGAGTGCAAAAACACGAAACAAATGCGCACCCTGTACAAAAATTGGAATAAGTCACAAAGCTGTCATAAATACTCAGTAATCCGACATGAAGAGGTAGCTTTAACCTGTCATTGAGACGTCTCGTGAGAATTGGGCTTTACGGCCCTCTTATTGTAAACCATCATACGATTTGAAACTTTAGCCCTTTGTGATAAAGTAGGCACAGTAGGGACGCATTTTTTTTTTGTTTTCGGTCATTATTCTCTTTATGAATGGTTATTCGGGTAATAATTGTTGTGGTTTGGCGACTTTTGTACGAAGACAATGACGTCATGTTACAGATATTTGGGCTTTGTCGCTTTTTTGTTTGCGTGTTCCGTTTATGGGGTAAACAAAAGTTTTCGAACCCTTTCGTTCGTAAGTTCTGGTATTTCTGAGTACTCGGACAGACTTTTTACAAAAAAATTAGATTGTTGAAAACAATTACAATAGATTCTCATAAATTTTAAAACCATTTTGGTTTACTACACTATATCGGTGTAGTTATCCAAAATGGTCAAATCAAACTAGCATTGTATAATAACATAAGTATTTTAAAATATTACATAAATGATCACACAAGAAACATAATAATTATTTTGATTAATTTAAAAAGAATTTTGATGAGAAATATAAAAAAACTTAAATATAAAAATTTGATTGTTTTTATTTAATTTAGCATTCTTTTTATTAAAATTTAATTTATTATAACAACTATGGTTTATTTTTTTTTTTCGAATAATATAATTATTAAGTTCCTTTTAGTTTTGGTTGTATTAGGTGTACCTAATACATATTAATTTCATCGAATATGTTTTAGCAGAGTTTTAGCTTTAATAAAACCTCGTTATAGTTTTAAATGATAATCATCAAGCAAAAACAGTACGTTCACAGTGTAAGAGTACCTTCTTTGCAATAATCGTCAACCGTTAAAGAGTCTCATGATCATTTGTATTTAAATTAATACACAAGAAATCATAACAAACTGACAATATTGAGTAGGTATTTAGTAACATTTTATATATGCACATAATAAAATGTAGATATTGTAATCTAGTGCTCCCCGCACTCGGGTTGCCTATATAACCAGTCTGCGGCGACGGCTGCTAACTGCCGAGTTGACAACCGCCGCGCCTTCGAGAGAAGATTATTTAACCAATAATGCGCTTGAGTCGTCTTGAGTCTTTCCTGCACGGAGAGAAATCAATTAGACCGAAGACGTTTCAGTCGCGCTTCGTTGCCCGAAGGATATGTTGGCGACACAATATCAGTGACCAGCACAGTGACCGACCCCGCACGGTGTCCATAGTATGCAAACTATGGGAGTGTGTACTGGACCAAATATGGTGTCCACCCGAACACCGGTAGCAGAAATACTGTTGACCAATCTTCGGTGGGGAACTTTTCGGTCACGAACTTACCGAATAAGCCCTTATTTTTCTCTCAGGGTGTACCGCGCCCCAGAACTATATCTTACGCATTTTTATTGCGATAGAAATTCCAAAAAAAACAAAAACCCTTTTGCAACTTTTCCAAATTACATAATTCATTTAATATGCTTTAATAATTAACTTTAAAATAAACGCTAATATCTATGGCTTACATACTGGTATACATCAGAAACGGACTTTTTAAATCGTTAAGTATATTATAATAATAATTTTTATTGAAATATAACTCGATCACTGCTTTTAAGAATTTATGTTCTTGAATAAAGTTAAGAGTTAGTAGTACAGAAAAACACTTACAAGAGAATTATGCACCTATAAACTATCAAAACTGACGAAGCGCAGTATAAAACCAATCTCATTGCAGCAAAATTACCGGCTGCACCGCGGAAGTGTAAAAATATAATCTATTTTAAACATATTTTGTCGTGCTCACCTCCCTTTATTGTCGGCGTAATGATACACGCAGTGGAAACTGGCTGCGGTTTGGGCACGGTTAACGGTTAGCGGGTAACTAGTTGCGTGCTTAGTTACCTACTTGTACAGTCTTCAGCAATATGTAAACACTTTGCTTAGTATTTAAACTTTATTACTAATGTAATAAGGGAACGTACCCATATGATTCTATACGTGACCCGTTCAGGGCGGTCTTAAAAATACCTCGCTTGGTCACAGGAGCTTAGGTTTTCGTCACGTATAGTCCACGTTTACAGGTGGTCACAGAGGGGGGAGGGGGGTAAAAATTCACGTAGTATATGAACCTACGTTGCCCTAGATTCAATGGTTGTCAAAAGTGTTCACATATTTCTGCAGCTGACTGTACCTTCGTGAAGGCGAGCGCTGGGGATGATTCTGCTTGTTACTAAGCAAACTAAATTCGGGTTAAATAGCATTTATTTTCATACGAATATACATTCGCTTATATGAGAATTAAAGATAAAAATAAATAACAAATACCATCCAACACTTAAAAACAAAATTGCTAAAAATAACCGGAAAAAAAGAGAATAAATACGAGAGTGTTTTTTTTGGAATCAGTTGGTGCTGAGTGATAATGTCATACCGTGAATCCCATGTCTTGCTAAGGTTGCATTTTGCCTTGATGTCCTTTCTTGTGTATCTAATGTAAATGTGTTTTTGTGGTAATAAAGTGTATTTTTATTTGATTTTGAATATAGCCAGCAACACTATCATACATTATTTAATTAATAATATTAGTTCTAAACTCCTTATAACATCAGCTATCTATCAGTGAAAGCCCCGTCAACATTAGTCCCATCATTTCGGAGATAAGTCGGATAAAATAGACAGACAGAAAAAGATTTTAAGAGTTGCCTTTAGTTTTATATTAGCGTATAAACTTTTAAATGCATCTAGTAAAAATCTATTATTTTAACGTAAAAGATACTTCAAATTTATTTGTATATATAAGTATATTATTTATCATTATTTGTTTATTTTATGATACTTTATTTATTCCTTACAATCGTTGCCCAAATTGTTAAGTTCAATCCTAAACGGACAGTCGTGGGTGGTTGTATATAGGTAATACGAAATTCTTTCATTCACAGATCTCGGTCCATATACGCAGCTTTCACACGGGAAATCCTATGGTCAGGTTGTGTTAACTAATATTAATAGCGGGTATAACTCTGTAACTCAATTCTTATCGCATTAGCACCATAACTAAGCAACCACTCAAAGTTTGCCTCGAGAGCCTTCCCACTACGAATAAGTAAGAGGTCATGTTGAATGGGTGCACCGTAAACTAATCTCCAACTTCAATGAGCTTACGAATGAAATATTTCGTTAGTAAACTAGAGGTCTCGTTGAATTGGTTTGGAAATTTGTTACCAAGACAGGAAGCTTTACGCTACCGCATGTAGTGTGAAATATTTTGATTTTAAAATCTCACTATGAGTCGCTAAATGAATGAAAACTGTAGTGACAACGTTATTTTTTTTTTGTAATCGCAGTTGTTTTTCCTATCGTGCACGTCAAATCTAACCGCGCGTTGATGTCTTTTCTTAACTATAAATTTTAACTTACGCAATAAGGTAATTTTCTATCGGTATTGATTGTCTGTAAAAGATCGCTAGTTAAGCAATAAAATCGTCTTTTCTATGCATTAATTACATGAACTTCCTGTAATATTTGTTGTACAATAAATAGTATTGTGTTCTAAGTATTTTCGAAATATAAACTTCAGGTTCCATCACATTAAGATTTATGAGTGCTTTTTACACACAAACACACACAGCCATACAAACATCTAAGATTTATATTTTATTTATGTTTTTTTTTTTTTAACTTCTTTATTTTAAATGTATAAAACTGTCTCTTATTCTTAGGTAATAAGGTTAATTGAAGAAAGAGGATACCTACTATTTAAAATATAATTGTAATTAGCTATAGAAGAGCGGGGTCTCCTAACACAGGTATTGTTATACGTAAAAGGAGACCCCAGTCATGTTCTAGTTTACTTTAAAGTTACCTATTGAATAAACTTATTTAAACTTAAACTTATTTTGTCGATAATTTGGTGAATAAATTTGATTATATAAATAAAAAAGTGTAGATTTTCTCTCACATGTCAAATTAGCGAATGTTAATCGTCAATCCCATTCAACCGGCGTGTGAGTTGTAACAATGGAGTCACCGGTCCCACGGCGCATGACCCGCTAATTGCGGTCCTCGCGCATGCGCTGCGCAGTGGCTGAGTATTCGTTACGAAACGAACCGCCATTTTTTATCCTCTCAGCACAATCAATCGAAGCAAATAACACTTTGAAATCCAAACATAAAACACTAACCGACACATCGCTCCACCAATTCAATAAGACCAACCAAATTACTGTTAATTGAGAACAAACGGGTTAGGTTTTTGCCTTTGCCTAGGTTTTTTTTTTCTCAAATCACCCAATCAAAGTCAAATTACTGAGAAAATCCTGTTTCGTCCCACGCTAATCATGATTTGGTATTTCGTTCTAATAATGAAATAGTCCCTTACTCTGAAATCACACTCATCAATAACAGATTGTACTAAATTACGTTACCATATTTGTACACAGGTACCGCAGTTTAGGGGAAGAATTGATGCTTTTTATTCAGTTCGATCCCAAGTTTGCACTTATGGATCTCTTATTAAGACAATAGATAGATGGACTCCGAAACTACTGAACGGATTTTGATAAAATTTTGTAACCATTTATAATTTGGTCCAACTTTAACGATAGGATAGTTTTTATTCCGGAATTCCCGCGGGAACTCCGGAATTAATGCGGGGAACAGCTAATAACCGTAAACTACTGTCAGGGGTAGGTACGAAGAAGAACGTAGATTACTTGTTTCCCGGAATTCCCGCGGGAACTCCGAGATTACCGCGGATGAAATCGCGGGGGACAGCTATAGTCAATAATAATTATTAGTAATACCACGAGTATACTGCGCTGGGATCATTCGTTAGGTACAGGACGATTTGTTCAATTAAAACAAACGTGAAGGTTATATCTATTTACATAAGTGTATATTATGTTACTACAAAAATAGTCCAGATTTTATTTCAAATTCAATGATAATAACTATAAGTATTATCATTTTGATCTAAAAAAGGAAATTGGAAAATATGAAATATGAAATATTTTTTGCCCACAAGCTTACACTTTACAAAGTTTATATGAAATGTGAAAAGAGACTATGATCGTACAAAAATGTTTGTACTATTACTTACAATACAAAATGAGTTCCCTTAGTAAGTTAATTGAGATACGAATTCCTATTAAGGCTATAGGAATTCGTATCTCAAATGACTTCGGGATTTAAAAAAAAAAGCTGAAACGCAATAAGGTTTTTGCCGGATGCAGTTTGATTGAGCGAAAAAATCAATTTTTGTATAAAGTCGCTCGTGCCAAAGCGAAAAAAGGTCTGCGGGTGTTTTTTCGGTTCAACACTTTTGTGTCAGAAACGATTATGTGTCATTTGTGACATCTGATAAAGGGTTTCGATTTATTTTTAGATCTCATTTCAAACGTCTCTTTTATGCATTTATACGTATTATTATATACATATATATATGTAAAGAAGTATGTAGGTATGTACTTATGAATGTACGTATAAATATACTAGCTGTTCCCTGCGGCTACACTCGCTTTAACTTGAGAGTTGGGAATTTACTTACCAAATTCAGTATCACAGGTTACGCAATTTTCAAGATTTTGCCTTTACTCTGTGAGTATGTGACCTTTTGAAGATAATCAAAAATATATTGAATCTGAACTAAACAATTTAAAAGTGGTATTAATATCAGATGATATATGGTGTTATTTAAGATGTATTATTTTCTGTTGTATTTTGGTGTTAATAATAACAAAACGGGCACGTGTATCAGTATATCTATATGTGCCCGTTTTGTATTAATAATAACAAAACGGGCACGTGTATCAGTATATCTATACGTGCCCGTTTTTGTGTAATTGCACACCAGCCCATTGCATGTTTTCAGAAGAAAAAAAAAGCGTCAATAATAATCATTTTCGTTGCCAAAGTCACAAAAATAAGCAAACTAACGAACGGCGGTTCCAGGTCAAATGTACCATTCGTAAAATTTGCGCTTCACACAAAATAAACATTTTGAAACACTTAACCCACTTCCTTACAAAATGATTACAATAAAATACTCGTAAGTAATTCAAATGAACTCTAATTCAAACAAACAGGTAAATGCGAATTTTCAATATTGCGCAAGGCACTAAGGTTTCGGTGGTGTGAGGTGTTTTTCTACTGTGTGTGTGCAATAAATACGTATAATTGATTTGATTTGATTTCTGAGATCGCTAATATTTTATTTTAGTGGCAACGGAACCCAAACACTTTAAAAAAAATCCGATCAGGTGATTACGAATGTTTATTACGCCCCTAAAGTGTTTTATAATGTGCATCATTAAAGGCGTTTTTCACCCGGCTACCGGTTTCAATCCAAATTATTATTGCCATTTTTTTCCGATAACCCCAAAACCAAAGGACGACCGCCATTTAGCATTTTTATTACGTGCAGCGATTTGAGCGCACTATACGCGTCGGTAAAAAACTGGTTAACTGCCTCGTAGATGAGGTTGTTTCGGGTGGATTTTAATTTGAATAATTGTTATTGTGCTATTTTAATCATATTAAATGTTCAGAATTTGATTTAAGATATTGGTGGCTTGTTAATTGGTACGAGGTTGCGGTGAATAAAGAATAATCATATTGCATCGAATATAGACTAGCTTTTTCACGAGAGTAAGACATCGGGAGAAATAGATGACAACAGTAATATATTTTTTTTTTTAAATATGCTTTATTTATAGCACCATGAAAAAATACAACAATAAAAATTAAATCACAATAGATAATGTGACAAAAAGGGATGTCATTGCTGAGATATGAATAAATATTTTCTAGGCGACCAAATAACCTAGATATTAGTGTACTAAAAATACGACTAGGATCGCAATGACTTTGTTCATTGAAAATATTTGAAAAGTTTGTTTATAAAAAACAACTTTTACAATCGTGATTGTGTTTTCTTGTACACATTCGTCTTTTTCATAATCTAACTTAAGATGATGACTTGTTTCGTCACAATCGGTTAGTGGGAAGAGGAGTTATATTATGACTGCAAGAGCGAAGCTGAAACACCATCAGACATCACGGGAGCAGAGTCACGGGGTCTAGCAAGTGCAAATATGACAAGCGACGTTCATAATCATAAATTACATTTAGGTATCCGTGTTGTAGTGACCTGTTTAGGACAAAATAAGAGGAAAAATGTAAATGAAATCATATAGTCACCTTAATATTTTGTTGACAAAATCTATAAAATTTAGCGTCACCATAAATCACATTCACATGGCGGACATTCTATCAAGCAAAACAAAACGTTGACGTATTCACAGACATCTCAGTAGTTGTAAACAAACAATTATCAAGACGTAGGAAACTTCCAAAAGAACGCTTGTTTCTTGGTAAAATATGGAGTCTAGACTCTATCATAAGTATAGGTTCCCCTCCTATTGTTAATTTTGAATAAAAAATTACATTACTGGAGTTAAGAGAAATTAAAAGAGTAGAAAAAGCTCAGCAAAAAATCATGTGGTGATGGAATACACACAATCCTACTACTACAGTACAGTCGACTACATTATCTTTTAATGGTACTATTAGAAGCCTTTAAAAGAAAGAAGTAATAAAAAAATGCACAAAAACTAATCTATTAGCATTTAAAACAAAAATAGTGAGACAACCATAAAGTTGGAACTAGAAAAAAAATCTAAACTCCATGTCACCATTCGAACATCCCGTGTTCGAATCCAATTCCAAATTTGAAATTCGAAATCGTATCGCGTTCTGACGTTTCCTCTACGTGCCGTTTCCGCTCGGCGCACGCGCACCGCGCATGTTTAATCGCGCGCGCTTTTTGTATTTATTATAGGTTTTTTCTTCTTCTTTTTTCTTTTTCTCTCTGCTTTCAAACTATATGTATCCTGTGTTTTGATTGATGGAGTGGAGATAGGCTGGCGAAGGCCCCATTAAGCAGTCCGACCTCATAGGGTACCGTTGATAAATTGGTTGGTTGTATTCTGTGGGCGCGCCATGTTGGTTTTTGTGTTCGCAATTAGATTCCTGACGCTGTGAACGCCAGTTATTTTGTTATATTTATGTACGGGTGGTTTTTTTTTGTAACGGAAACCCTTTTTGATGCTAAGGGATGAATCATAAAATAGGTCGTAGTGAGTGGCTTCGACGTAGTCCAAATATTTTAATATTTGTTATTTCTAGGTCAATATTTTAAATTTGTACTTAGTTAAGTAGGATTTTGGTCAAAAAATCATATCGAGTTCTTTCATGATTGTCGCTTTATTATAAAAACAACAAAATATGGTAACATCTGAAATGGTTTATTCCATCTTTTTTTTGTAAGATACTGATTTCAATTAAATTAGCTTTTGTATCTGCTTATTGTCGGCAATATTAAAATTCGTCTAATTGGCTACTTGACAAATTTATTTTTAAATCTGTCGTTTAGATTATTAAAAATTGAAAATGTATTTTTTCTTTTTTTCACGCACCTAATCAAAAAATAACGGCGATACGTGGAGATGAAATTTCGCGTGACGTCACAACCCGGTGCAGTTTGTACGGGGCTTATACGGAATAATGACGTCACGAGACCTCCCACCCTAAACTTTAATGCACTTTATTTATGATTAATTTCAAAAAACAAAAAAATACGTGTCTACTATTTTTATATTTTCTAACTGATGGACTAATTAGAATTTTGATTTTCATACCCCGGAAAATACCAAATTCTACTATTTTCATAGTGGTTAGACTAGTTTTTTGATCCAAACTCTCAATTTAGACACGCTAATAATCAAAGTCATAAGCATCTAAAATGGTCTAATTCTGATGCTCGGTACTCGATAGCTATCATATCGCAATTCACCTCACGTAGGCACCGCTGCCGATAGAGGGCGCACGTTAAATACTGAACAAATATATGATCTATATACGAGTTGTACACGAGCGGGAATACGTAAGTTGAATAGTAAATGCGGCGTCGATTGTGATGGCAAAGAATAAATAAATTGAAATTGAAAATTGATTGTTGCAATAATTTGGTCACATTAATGATAAGAGAGAGGGTTCTGTGACACCAAACTAGATCTACAGCTGCAGAAATAAAAAAAAATTGTATGTAGTTCAACCTTGAGAAAGCCGAGATAATAGAAAATACTTTTTATGGTATTCTATCTCATTTTTCGCAGGCTAAATTCTATAGATCTATATGTTTGTCTCTTTCTAGTATCGCTTTTTCGTTTTAAACCACAACAATACCAAAGAAGTTTTTACTTTAAAACTTTTGTTTACAGAGGTGATAGCCTGTTATTTTTAAATACAAAACATTAATGAAAAAACGTCAAAGTGGATGTTCTTATTTAAAAAATATATTTAAGGATACAAAAAATAGGTTCGAAGGTACAGATAGTTTAAAAGAAAAAAATATGAATGCAAAAGGTCGATATTATAACTGGTCTTATGCAACCTCGTAATAAATGCGTACCTCTCTGAGGTACGCATTTATTTCAACTTGAATTTTTTTTAGTCTATGACATAAAATTCTAAAACACTTATTCAAATGTCACATCGCCAGTTAGAGATAGCATCTTTATACATATAACCTACGGGATTTCCGGCGTCTGTCGTGTTGGCGCGGTTTGGACGCATAATAATAACACTGGCCTTAAATGTTTGCACTGAAAAGAATAAACGTATCGCTACCAATTTCAGGGTCATTGAACGTGGCAAATACGTGGGTACTCGTGGTTGAAAATGAATAATAATATTACTACTTTGGAACGAAAAGTATATCAGAATAAGCTTAATTATACTATGTTTTGTAATTTTTTTCATTGATTTCAGGAAGTGTGAAATAATGTGCCAGAAAAGGTCATCCGAGGAAGATCTATAATACCGATCAAGTAGTTAGAGAACGTCCATAATATAAATGAAAGCATTATGTAAGAGCAATAGAAACTGACAAATTAAAAACTATGGCTAGAATAATGTGAACGTGGACGAAGCAATGGAGGTGAGGGTCGTAAAAATTAGAGATCCATAGTTTGGTCTACCCCTAGGCTTATGTATTGCATGTATTGTATGTATTGCCAGAAAAGATGCTTTAAAAGGACTTCGAAACAATTCTTATTCGATTTCACTCTATTTTATTTTACGGGCTGAAATTTTCAGGCTGGAACTTGGCTTTCATTTAAAATAATAACCATGTTTTTCGTGATATTGAGTGGTATTATTGTTTTATAACATCCATGTTTTGTGTTTTAAGTTTTGGAGTTGAATAGTTCTTCCCTTTAATATCTGTGGTGCAATAGACTCTCGGTCTTCAAGTGAACAAACCAACCGCATACACTATGCAGTAAAAGTAAAAATCCTACATCTTAATGACCTGTTAATTGAATAAACGTTTCTTTCTCTTCTCGGTTTTCGAGAACAATCGACGCGTCAATGGATTTGTGATCCAAATCAGCTGTTTTATATTGCAAGTACGACCGCGCTCGTGCAGCGATCTACAAGTATAACATCCAGTGCGCTCGCGCATTTGATTTGGTTCGGGCCCGATCTATTCTTGGAAACGTGTCATGGAGTCATAGTTTAAACAATGAGTCGGACAAAGATCATTCAAATTGAGAAGCGACAGTCGTTGCGCGGGTTTACCTATCACATTGCAGCCGTTTAAAACAGTTGTTATAGATGGCTCTTTTATAATAATGCTAGCTAGCTATGCAATACTTGCAAATCTAATCAGATCAAAATCATCCTGTAATTTAAAAAATATTGAATTCGTTAGGTAATTAATATGATAAGATTTAAATTCAGTCAAAATATAATATTAAAGTTTTGACATTTGCTCATAAAGTAAGCTTCTCAACCGAAACGAGCGAGAAATTTTTGGGTTAGTTATTGTGTTTGCATATTGGAGATAATACTATACAATTCTATCACGAATATGCTTTATAATACTAATAATAATAACAATCCACATCACAACACAAAGATCTACTTGATCCCACAGTAAGCTATTATTAGCTTGTGTCGTGGAAACCAAGCAAACGTGGTATATTGTACATAGAATTACTTATATATTATACTACAGATATATAAACACATCGAGACTGGAAAATGGAACCCTGTGTTCATCACACAAAGTCCACCCCCACCGGGAATCGAACCCGGAACCTCTTGATTAGTGGGTAGGCATGGTGACCTCTGCGCCAATCGGGTCTTTACCTCTCAATTTTGCTAAACTTGTCTAAAGTTTATATTTTGTTATTCGATACAAACTACTAGAAGCAGTAATCATTTAATTTCTCTGATTAAATATTGCAGTTATTTTTTATATTTTAGTTACTTACTTATATTAAAAAATTAATAATAAATAAACACCTTATGTTTCGTTTTCCAGAAAAAAAATCAATACAATTGTCTCTCAGAGACAAATTATTAACACCTTCCTAAGTCACTTTCGCAGCCTGTTCTGTCGTGACTAATTGATCTATAATTGTATTATGGATCATCTGTAAGGTGAGCGTGGGCGCCATTGAGGCGTGACCACGCATAGAAATCGGTCGTAATCGATTTGTATCATTGATTTAGTTTAATGTTGGTCGACTTATGCAATATTTGTACTTGTACTAGAAAAAAAAAGTATACTTAATGAAAAAAAAAAGAAATGAGCTTAAAACCACACGGCAGAAGTGAAAACTTTTTCATATATCTTTCTATAAAAATCTTATATCGTCTGTATATCTTCTAGTTTTAGATGTTAATATTATTATATACTCGCATGTTATATCCTATAGAAATGTGGGGTTGTCTCTTTGTAGTGTCGCGTACTCTTTGCGATTTTCAAATCACAAAGAAGTTTCACTTCAAAAAAATTGTTGACAATCAGGAACTCCGAAACTAACTCGGGCGAAATCGGAGAGCACTGCGTGTCTCTGCTTCCCTACCAATATTATAAATGCGAAAGTAACTGTCTGTCTGTTACGCTTTCACGTCTTAACGGCTCAACCGATCGTCATGAAACACACACACACACACACACACACACGTCAGAGGTACAGGAAGGATATATACATATAGGGTACTTTTTATTCCGGAATGCATGTGAGATCTCCGAAATTACCGCGGGTGAAACTAGGGGCACAGCTAGTATTTAATCAAAGTGAAAACATGAGTTCAAACTTCAGCCTAGCGACTCGATGACATAAGCCTCAAAGCTAACTAATGTGAGTTGCGTTCGAAACAAATTCATCTTACACTACTCTTCAACAGACCAATGCATCATTTCTAGCATACCTACCTGAACTGCTCGAGGTGGGTATCGAATTATCGAACAATATGTCTTTCAATAATACACCTTATTCTTCTTCCCGACAAAGTTGCGTTTCGCTTGAAAGTCTAAGAAGCTTTTATTTCTAGGTGGTGATAAATACATTTGTATGACAGACACTGCAGATACAGATTAGCGTAGATAAGCCATGTTTATAAAATTATATTTATTCAAATAATAAAATTGTACACAATACCTACCTACATGTTAAACCGTTAAAATGCAGCATTTTTTAAAAGTATTTTTTTATTATTTTTTTGTAATAGCGGCAACAGAAATACAATATCATCTGTGAAATTTTCAACTGTCTAACTATCACGGTTCATGAGATACAGCCTGGTGACAGACGTACAGACAGACGGCCCCTTGTGCACGGAACCCTAAAAAGGAACTTGACTAGCACACTTGCGGCACGTTCAAGAAACAACTTGCGTAGTCTATTTTACATAATTATTTTATCTGTGCATCAGAAAATCAAGTGTGCATGAAAATAGAGTTTGGCATTTCGCTCGTCTAGTTCCAGTCAGTACTCGTTACCGATTGATATATTTGTGCAGTGGAAGACAACATGTGAATGAGGATGCGGACTACTTTTTAAAATCAATATTCTAATTAGTCCGTCAGTTAGAAAATAAAAAAAACAATAGACACGTATTTTTTTGCTTTTTTAAATAAATTAAAATATATAGAGATAAAGCGCATTAAAGTTTAGGATGAGGGGGTCGTGACGTCACTAACCACTAAAACCGCCATTCAAACTGTTAGAATAGTGACGTCACTTATATTATAAGTAATTCTATGTAGTATATACCACGTTTGCTTGGTTTCCACGACACAAGCTAATAATAGCTTACTGTGGGATCAAGTAGATCTGTGTGTTGTGATGTGGATTATTATTATTATTATTATTGCTTATGGACGAATAAGCAATAACAACACCCACAAAATTAGGTTATTGATGAGCTCTTTATTGAGAGTTATGGAACGTTTTCTAATTGTGTGTTTACCTTTTAACATTGTTTAAATATCAAAACATAAAAAAATGTTGATACAAAATAGCGATATAATTTTAAAACACGATTTACCTATTTAAAATTTCTCCAGTGTGCACACACTATTGCTTATCTATGTCCAGATGGATGTTTGTTTTTCAATCACTCCAGAACGGCTGAACGGAATTGGATGGAATTTGGCATTGAGATATAGAACATAGTCTGGAATAGGATGTAGGGTACTTATCCTGGAATCCCCCGGAAAAACTAATATTAACGCGGGTAAAACGGTGGGTAATAGCTATGTAGTATAAAATACCCAATTGTAGACTGGCCACTGCTGTGTTTTCATCTGCTTGAATTCTAAACTCCATTTCAAACTACGCATCAAGACAAGATGTAAAAAAATAGTGGTTAAAAACAATTCAGTTTTTCACGGAAATTATTATTTTACGGATTTTAAGGATTTTTTAGATTTCATATTAGTCGTATTTATATAATGTAGACACATATTAACAATATTTAGATACGACATCGGTACTCACTTGCATCTGCAGATTTTTTTCAACTCCGTAATTACCAATTTATTACGTAAATGTCACTTTTTGCTTCTCCAAAAATATTGCGATTAAAAATTGCACAAAAAATTTGGATAAAAAATGGCGCCGTCAATTTTCGTTTCATACAAGTTATTTAGGAATCACAAGTGAGTGGGTTAGGTTTTTAGCTTCATTAAATAAAGGTTACCCAGCTAACATAGATGACAGTTAAAAATTGGCGACTGATATTCTTCAACTATAGTACCTACAGGCACGTACAGGTATACCTGTAGCAAAAAAAGTAAATGCCAAGTGTTAAAATATAAGCTCTAAAATATATCTTTCCATGATTCCGCCCGCTAATTGGCCGAGTCGTGAGTTGTGCAGCAAAATAGGTGATTACGGATTTAAATATGAGCTTTTACTTCTCATTTGGAACTCGCTAAAGATGATGTCGTCGTAAATTTACTACTGATAATGGACTCGTAAAAAATTAAGTTCTTGAGTCACATGTAAGAATTAGTTTTTTTTAAGGTTAAAGCAAAGCGTGTAAAGCAAAAACAAGTTAGAGAGGTGTTGTTAAAATAAAAACAAATTATGAAAAACAATGCGCGAGAAAATAGATGTGCCAACGGATCATACCTATGTCCTTTTCTGCACCCTTAGGCCTTTTGCACATTGTATGAAATTTTCTTGTGTCTTACATGCATCCGACAAAAATTACTATGCGCGTCTCTTATCCGACATTTCTTGTAATATGTACGGTCCTATATAACAACCAAAGCGACTGGATGTCTTATCAGACATTTCTTTTAAGACACAAGAAAATTTCTTTTAATGTACAAAAATCCTGACTTGTGTGCGAAATGCGGTTTTACTCGCGTTAAGTTCCAAAGGTCCCGCGAGGATTCCGGAATGAAAAGTACCTTATATCTTTTTCTATACCTCTGAAAAAATGTATGCGAAATTTTATGGTTATCGATTGAATAATATATTCGTGAAAAGGTAAACAAATAGACAAATAGATTTACATTCATATTTAGAATGGATTCTTTTTTATTTTAGTGCTGTAAATTTATGACGACTTTTTCTTATTGCCTACCTACATTGTGGAAGGAAGTCCTGTTACAAATTTCATTCTTACTGGGTCTTTAGAAACTGCGCTGGTCATCAGTGAATACGTTTCTCATTTTGATACAATATTTAGATAGGTAACAGACCGAATAGATTGATCAAATTGCATTTACTTAATGGCAAATAAAAAAAACTGTAATGCGTTATCATGTAGAATAATAAACTTAGTTGCCAATTAGTTTTACACCAAATATATTGCAAGTACTTAATCAATTATAATGAACATTAGTGCTATATATCATTACGTATACCAATTTGATATTTTATAAACATGTAGGTACAATGTACATGGTTATATACGTAAATAGGAGAAAAAAAACCGGTAAGGTTAAAGATACGGAAAAAATCAGGTATTGATCAGACGCAAAACTCATGAACACATCCGGTTGTAGTGGAACACGAGTAATAACAACTCGGCGATTGTATTAAAGCATTCGAATTAAAAATCGATTCAGTGACGAGATCGATTTGTTTACGATCTCGATTTTGAGTATTGATGATCTAATTTTACAACGAGCATGACGAATTCGTGCTATAGAGTTGATGAGTGTTTTAGAAGTCGTAATTTTTATGGTGGGATAAACTATAAAAAGAAAAGTTGTTTATTGACTTCGTAAACTTTATGAGGAGCGCTACGATGTTTTTTGATTCAAGAGTGTGTTTGAGTTAATTTGATTCCGACAAGCTGATAGTGATTTCACAAGTATGAAAATCAAAGTATTAAAGCATAAATATTATAGTATAGTAAATGTTTATAATGATTGACCAAAGTGATGCTATAATGGGCATGTGGACTAATTTTTATTTTCTAGTCCGTCTTGTAGATTATTAAAAAATATTGGACACGTATTTTTTCTTTTTTTACGTAATCAAAAAACAACGGCGATATATTGAGTAGAAATTTCGCCTGACGTCACTATTCTGACAGTTTGTATGGCGGTTTTGCGGTTAGTGACATCACGACCGCCTCATCCTAAACTTTAATGCGCTTTATCTCTGTACATTTTAATTTATTTAAAAAAAGCAAAAAATATGTGTCTATTGTTTTTTTTTCTAACTGACGGACTAATTAGAATTTTGATTTTCAATAGTAGTCAACATCACTATTATTTTTAGATATTTGATTTAAAATAGGAGGTACAGCCCGGGACAATGAAGAAAACTTTACTAAATTAGACCTGTGTGCGGGTATAATTATTATATATATACCTATACTACTAGCTGTCCCGCGCGGTTTCACCCGCGATAATTTCGAAGTTCCCGCGGAATTGTTCCATACAAACTTTGGAACCCCTTGTCATCCCCTTAAGGGTTGAATTTTAAAAAATCCTTTCTTATCGGATGCCTACGTCATACAAAGAACACACCCTCCAATTTTCAGGTCTCTACGATCAGCGGTTTAGGGTGTGCGTTGATCCATCAGTCATTCAGGACCAAGCATTTTATATGTATAGATCAGAGGTTCAGATACTTTTTTTTCTCATAGACCACTTTAAACATTTTGCTGGATCTGGTGGACCCCCTGCAGCTATTAAATTTACTAACTTTCTTCCGAAACCCGAAAAAATTATATGTCTATGGCAATCTGTGTTGTGGCTATTTTTCAATCAACTATGAGTTAAAAGTTTTCGAAAAAAGGTGAGAATTTATATTGCTTTGAATATGCTGTGAGTGGATGTCATTTAAGCTAAGTTTCAAGGCCAGTCTAAAAAGCGTCTTCATCCAACAGTTGAATTCCTACTTTACTTTTTTATATTCTAAGATTGACTCACAGTACAAGAAACCAATAAGCTCCGAAGTGGGAGCTTATTGGTACCACTTCGGAGTGGTAAAAAGTAAAAATAAATATTTTCTTTTTTGTAACAAAACAACAAACACAAAAATTACTACACTTTTAATTATTCATAGGAGAAGTCAAGTCGGGTCACCTAATACATTTTTATAGACCCCCGTTAACAAGTTGTGGACCCCCATTTTTTTCCACGCAAGCGTAGACCCCTGTCGAGCTACCGTGGACCCCTGGGGGTCCACCTGGACCACTTTGGGAATCAATGATATAGATGGTACTAGGATTCAAGATCGTTCAAGTTTGTTCATTAAAATAATCAGCTCCACATGATTCGTAGCTCTACCAATGTTCTAAGGAAGTGTTATATTTAGGTCATTAAATAAGACACGATTTATCCATCAGCAGGATTACTTACTATAATAACAACGTGTTATAATTAATGCGGTTTGAACATTATTGAATACCCAGAAATTGTTCATATTATCATGCAATGGGACTGTGGTATTTTGATGGACAATTAATTTCCTGTTTTATTTGCATATTATAGAGATATATTTATAGATTCCGAATGAACATAATAATTTTATTAGTAACTTGCTGTTCCTGCGGTTTCACCAGCGTTTATTTCGGAGTTCCCCCGGGAATTCTGGGATAAAAACGTGTAGGTATGCAAAATTTTACGATGATCGGTTTAAGGCAAACAAACTCACTTTCGCATGTATAATCATAATAAATATTTCTTAAAAGAAAAGAATAATTAATATTAATATTTATGGATATTATTAGAATTATGTATTTTCATGTTTTTAAAAATCCTATATTATCAATGCGAATTTGACTCTGTCTGCCTGTCTTTTTACGAACTACTCATTAGCAAGGGTACCCGGGGTATTTTTTGTCCCGGATATCCCGCGGGAATCGCGGATTTATCGTGGAACCGGAATAAACTTTACAATAATATAACTTATACATCAGATTAACACATAGGGTACTTTTTATCCCGGGATTCCCGCGGGAACTCTGAAATTAACGCGGGTGAAACCGCGGGGCACAACTAGTATTACAATAAAGGAAAAAAAATCTAGTAAACACCTAATTGAACTTCCAAATCTCGATGGCGTCTTTGTAGAGATTCTTGAGGTACGCTTTTGTCTAGTAGTGGATGTCGAACGACTGATAATGATAATATTATGATGAAAATTAATTGATTCAAAATATACCACGTTTGCTTGGTTTCCACGACACAAGCTTACAGCTTAGTGTGGGATGTGGATCTGTGTGTTGCGAAGTGGATTATTATTATTATTATAACTTCTGTGCCATAATAACTGAAGAACAAAATTAAATAATCAACACAAAACTCTCCTTCCCCCTTTGGAATCGAACTATCGAGCTTCCGAAGTAAAGTTGTTGTAATTTATGTTACCCAATAGATTCCTACATAAACCCACTTATCCGTTTGGAGAGCAGGAAGTATCGACCAATATTAAGTACCAATACCATAATAAGGTTATAAGGCTTGGGTACACAAGGTGTACTAGCGAAAGTTTTCGGGTCATCGGTCCATCTCGTCTCACACCCACACGACATCCGAGCGTACGTAATGGAAAACAAAAGGCTGACGCCACACGGTCACGGTAAAAATAAGTAAGCAGTACTCCAACTTCATACAAACGGACGAAGCGCGAGCTATACCTACGCACCTCGATCTCTGCGTGCGCTCCAGATGCAGACAGTCGCGACTGTGCCGCGTGGCCGCAGTGACGAACGGAATCAAAAAACAACACGCATTTTTATTGAATGCGTGTTCCTATTCAATTCACAAAGTATTTTATTTTTTTTACATAAAAAAAGTATATTGATAATCTCATAACTAAATGGAAACACAAAGTAGGCAAATGTACCTAATTAAAATGCTGGAGGCGGGGCCGACAGCCCTATCGCATGATTACGTATCGCGCGGTTGTAGGCGTTTATTTCAAGGACACAGCCGAGTTATAATACTGATTAATTATTTTTACCTTGACACGGTCGTCCCGTTGGATCGAACCACGGGCCACGGATCGAACCGTCCGTGATACAGATATCCATCAATGCGCCATAAAGTTATTAATTCCCATACAGTTATGGCCTCTCTAGTACAAAATAAATATAGAACCCGTGTCGAATCGAGCGCTCACAAGACTTTATTGAATTATAACTTGAGCGATATTTTATCTCGCAATATGTTAGCGACCCGAATGGTTTTGATCGTTCTAGAACATTATGAGTTTCTTGTCAGCTCTTTTCAGTAGAGGGCGTATTCCAAATTGACGGTAATTTATAGTTCTAAGAACCTGCTGACGATTATAAGTGATTGTAACAACCAATCCTAAGTAATAAATAGCTTTTGAATTTTGAATTTTTTTAATTAATGTTGCTAACAATAGCAAATACTTACTGGTTTCGGAAGTTTTTTCATCTATTACAATATTTTTTAAGCTATTCTTTTGCTCTCATTATAATAATGGTTTTTCTACACGCTTTTATGAAATAATAATAATAAATCATTGCGGCACAACGCATAGTGGGTATAGTTAGTAAACAATGAGAGCTGATATTCGATAGGTACATTAATTTCCGTGGATTCAAAAAAATATACGTAGTAAGGTTTATCTCGGTTAGCTAAATACAAGTCAAGTTTATTTCACATAACATGTCATCTACAATTTCCGCTTAACACGTTATCACACCTTTATATTTATATTTAGTGAATAGACGCAGTTGTCTGTTAAACTAGCTGTTCGTCGCGGTTTTACCCACGTTAATTTCGGAGTTCTCGCGGAATTTCGGGATAAAAAGTAGCCTGGGTTACTCTATAATATTAACTATCTGCGAGTGAAGGTCCGGTTAAAATCGGTTCAGCCGTTTCAGAGATTAGCCGGAACAAATAGACAGACAGACAGACGGTAAAATTTTAGTTTTTAGTAATTTTAGAAAGTCCCGTATATACTTTCGTATATACATTTAGTAAAAAGCTGTTAATTTGAAATTACAAACAGACAATTCATTTTATGCATTTGTATAATTAGATATAAATCACTTTAATGTTGTTCGAGTATCAAAACAGCAAGTCGTAGTATAGAGCAGTAGATATCGAGGAAGAGCACAATGCGGACCAAAGCTGTGGTAGTAAAAAAATTGAAATATAATAAATCAATTTGGAGGTTATCCGTCGATCAGTGCTTACACTTCACGACTTGCGCATAAAGTATTAAAGCACACGCTGTATTGTTTACATTCTACTCTATATAGGTACATATTATTTTTTTCCTCATCATTTGTTACCACCATCATTTTTCCGTGCGTGACAGCGGGCTGCCAACTGAAAACCAGCGCTAGGTGTTCCCGCACCTAGCTAATGCTGAGTTGGTGACTCTTTCGGCAGAGCATGCAAGAGATATAATATATCGACGACCCGATTGGCGCAATGGTCACCATGCCTGCCCGCTAATCGAGAGGTTCCGGGTTCGATTCCCGGTGGGGGTGGATTTTGTGTGAAGAACACAGGGTTCCATTTTCCAGTCTGGGTGTGTATATATATCTATAGTATAATATACATGTAATAACATGTGTAGTATATACCACGTTTGCTTGGTTTCCACGACACAAGATCATAGCTTACTGTGGGATCAAGTAGATCTGTGTGTTGTGAAGTGGATTATTATTTATTATCTACAAAAGATTAGGCACTGTTTATGTTTGTTTCTTTTGCTTGTGTGTTGTATTTTCTTTCTTTCTTTCTTTTATTATACAATTTTTCCTGTTCTCTACCTGCCACTATACTATCACCTAGCCAAAAAGTTGAGTTGTAGAGAATTCCTTAGGCATTAAGTCCGCCTTTTGTACGATAAAGTTCTTTAAATAAATAAATAAATAAAATAAAATAAACTGCTGAACATCTCAGTAAAGATTTCCTTTTGAAACTTGTGGTATGCATTAAAAAAAAACCTATCGCGAATCAATAAGGAAAATGGTGATCGTAATTTAACCTGATTCTGTGAACTATATCATAGATTTTTTACGCGTGAGTAATTTCAATAATGTGTTTTTTGCCATACCAAAGTTAATTATAAATCAATATTAACTTATCCTCCTCCGTACAAGCTAAAACGCGCGGTTTTACTCAAAGCTGAGTTCAATTCAATTTTTTTTTCCTAAAATTAATTATAAAAAGGGTGTGTTTGCTTGAATGTTGATCACACAATTTAGATACCTACTTCATAGTATAGGTAATTTACTACCTAATAATATCGTCGTCACTGAAAACCAGCGTCGTGGGACTTACCGCCGCACTCAGAGTCGACTTTAATGATTACTTAGTTAAGTATAGATTTTTAGAACAAAACTGCCGCAATCAGACAAGTTTAATAAATTAATGTTAATTGGCATTTAATGAGATGTAACTTAATTAGTTAAATGCCAATTAACATTAATTTATTAAACTTGTCTGATTTCGGCAGTTTTGTTTTAAAAAGCTATACTTAACTAAGTAATCATTAATCATTAAAGTCGACTCTGAGTGCGGCGGTTAGTTCCACGGCATACGCTGAGTGGCAGCCATTTTGGTACCAGTTATTCTTCGTTAGTTTAAGACTGTGTACACATTGATATTTATTTTAATAATTTTTTGGTAACAAACAAACTTTTTTTTTTCCACTTCACAACATATTTTCTATCATATTCTTTTCTATAGTTATTCTCTACTATACCGAATTGATCTTTTTAGTCTGAATTATACTTGTATTACTTTCGTATATTTTCGACTATTTCATTCAATAAAAATATCTACCTACTGTTTATACGAGCATTTTTTTACATTGTAGGTACCTAAGTACTAGACAATTCAAAATAACCTAATCTATATAATAAAAATGAGTCGCCAAATGTGTTGCTAAGCGCATAACTTCCAAACGACTGCACCAAAATGGATAATTGTGATTTTTTTGTGTTTGTTATTATCAGGACAAGGTTTATATAAGAAGATGTTTGGAGTTCCTGCGGGAATTCCGAAACTCACGCGGGTGAATCTCCGAAACGGCTGGACCGATATTGACGGGACTTTCACTGCTAATTAGCTTTTGTTATAAGGAGTAAATTAGACTGAATTGGAGTTCCTGCGGGAATCCCGAAACTCACGCGTGTGAAACCGCGGGGCAAAGCTAGTTAGTAATAAAAACTAACCTACTTATATCAGCTAGTTGATACTGACTTTAAATAGTGACATCTTTTATTAAATAAAATTATTTTTATGATTACAGATCGATTTAGTTTTTTTTTTTAAGTTTAGACTCATACCTAGTTTTTATGGTCTTTTTACTTGTATCAACTATTTCTTATAAGTTAGATTTTTTTTGTTAGTTTCATAAAAGTCAGTTATATTTTTTACCACTCAATAAAATTATGCCCCCATTTATGAATAAAAACAACGAGTGCGTGCGGGGGACCCCCGTCAGGGACGAATGCCTTTTGCCTAATGCCTTTTCATTTAATACCATTAAACGTATATTTTGATATATTTCTTTTTTAACTATTCCATTCCTTGAATCTCTATTGCAAACGACAGCGTACATTAAGTCATTTACGAATTAATATCTACAATTCACAAAAATGTCGCATTGCCATTCACATAATATTTTATACCAATATGGGGCATAACGCTTTTTCCATTCCTGATGATTTACGCGCATTAACTTCTACCGCAAGCCGCGTAAAGGAACTCCGTTTAAAAAAAGGCTTACCGCCGCACTCAGAGTCGACTTTAATGATTACTTAGTTAAGTATAGATTTTTAAAACAAAATTGCCGCACTCAGACAAGTTTAATAAATTAATGTTTATTGGCATTTAACTAATTAAGTTACATCTCATTAAATGCCAGTTGACATTAATTCACTGAACGTCTCTGATTGCGGCAGTTTTGTTTTAAAAATCTATACTTAATTAAGTAATCATTAAAGTCGACTCTGAGTGCGGCGGTTATTCTTTTATAAGGTTGTAGGTAGGTCCCCAATATTTGACGTTCAATGTAGGTCATCGGAATTTTTTCATCCGTTCTTAATTACACCCACAGTCTTTCAATATACAAACAACAAAACCAACCGCACAACCTATGTGTACTCAACAATCGCTTAGTTCGAGAGTGTACTTCTGGTTTCTATAATATATTTTAGGGTCCCTTGGAAAAAAATAAGATCGCGTAGGGTATTAAAACTACGACAGTAGATGGTGGATAGAAGGTATCTACTCTGAATCTTATTTAAGGGAGAAGAAAGCTTTTTAATCTAATAAATTAAAAAACAATTATCTCTATTTTAAAAAGCATATAAGGCGTAAAAAGCGATTGAAAAGAATTAAGCTGAAATTGATATCGATTTCGCTTGAAAAATCACGCTTGATTTGTTATTATTAATTAGGAAATGCTTTAGAAGATTTGAAAAATTATATAAAAGGAAATAAATAATGGAATTTAGATTACTTTTTTGTTTAACACCGTTAAAATTTGTTTTTCACAAAAAAAAACCTGTTAGGTAATGTTATCTAAACTGGCATAGATATAACAAACGAATTTGTTGCTTTAATAGCTCTTTCATTCAACATTGTATAAATCGATTGCTTTATAGAAAACTAGCTGTGCCCCGCTGTTTCACCCGCAGTAATTTCGGAGATTCCGCGGGAATTCTGGGATAAAAAGTACCCTATGTCCTTCTCTGTACCCCTGACAATGTGCATGCCAAGTTTCATCCAAATCCGTTCAGCTGTTTTTGCGTGATTGAGTAACAAACATCCAAACATCTAAACATCCACCCTTTTACATTTATAATATTACTAGCCGTGCCCCGCGGTTTCACCCGCAGTAATTTTGGAGTTTCCGCTGGAATTCCGGGATAAAAAGTATCTACCCTATGTCCTTGCATGCACATTGTCAGGGGTACACTGACAATGTGCATGCCAAGTTTCATCCAAATCCGTTCAGCCGTTTTTGCGTGATTGAGTAACAAACATCCAAACATCTAAACATCCAAACATCCAAACATCCACACTTTCACATTTGGACATAGATAAGCAATAGTGTGTTAACCCACACTGGAGAAATTTTGAGTAAATCGTGTTTTAAAATTATAGCGCCATTTTCTGCCAACATTTTTTATGTTCAATATTTAGTTACATACTTAAACAATGTAATAAAGGAAACACATAATTAAAAAACGTTCCCTAACTCTCATTAAATCGTCCTGAATAGATAACTTGATTTTGTGGGTTAACATGTTATTGCTTATCTGCGTCCATTTATAATATTAGTAGGATAACCTACGGAACCATTAAAGTTTTAATCGCACTCGTAGAACGGACACGTCATAATATTTTGAGAAATGAAGCGCTCACTCCAGTTCTGGGGATTTAGTCGAGTGGACGGACATAAGGACACTTGAACTACAATCGACCGTCGACAAACAGTCTATCCACAGATGACAGTAGGATTTTGAATCACGACCACCAAGTCCATAGATACAGTTTGCGTTTGGATGTGGTATTGCGTTTCTTTCGTTTCAGAACGTCATATCCTGTTTTCAAATCTCATTTGCTTATAAGTAGGTAATTGAGTTGCAACAATTCAAATACCCAAATCCCTACTAATACTATAAATGTGACAGTAACTCTGTCTGTCTATCTGTCTGTCTATTACGCTTTCACGGCTTAACGGCTCAACCGATCGTAATTAAAATTTGCAAACACGTTGTCAGGGGTACAGAGAAGGACGTACTTCACATCACACATCACATCACCAGCACATAGCAGTCCACTGCTGGACATAGGCCTCTCCAATTGCCCGCCACTTAGCACGACTCTCAGCCTCCCGCATCCAGCCACCACCAGCCATCCTGCGAAGGTCGTCACTCCACCTAGCATGTGGGCATCCTACACTGCGTTTGCCTATCCGCGGTCTCCACTCCAGAACCCGACGGCCCCAACGGTTATCGGTTCTGCGGATAATATGGCCAGCCCACTGCCACTTCAACTTGCTAATTCTTACGTACTTATTATACCAAAATACCCGCGAGAACTCCAAAATTATCGCCGGCGAAATCCATTGATATTTTGCATATAGGTACTCGTTTTTAGGGGCACAGGGATGGATGGATGGATGGATGGATTTTATCCTCGAACTCCTGCGGGATCACCGAAATTACTGCGAGTGAAACCGCGGGGAAGGGCTAGTATTGAAATATTTTAACTTTATCATTTATCGTTACCTGACTGTCAGATAAACGATATTATAGTGTGTTAACATTAAATAAATAAATAAATAGTGGACATTTCAGGAAAGTACCTAGATTTCATCCTAAAGAGTAAAAAGTGGCCATAGATTTTTTACCCTTTAGATTCTTAAGTAAAATATTTCCTCATATTTATTCATTTACTACACAAGTACCTGATTGAATACTACCTGTCGTATGTATACCTATTATCGCCTTTTTCAAATCCGGGATCGGTTCTAGGCTTTTTGCCAGAAGGTCGCGAGGCAACCTGCACAAATATTGAAAGCGATTCAAAAGCTCGTAGTCCACAGGACAACACTAGGTCCAAGTGGTCGACCGTTGGCCTCACAATCACAATGCCCTAAAGTCAAGTAGGCCTGCGTCCGAACAGTGAAGAAAAAACCCGATGATTATTTAAAACTATAGCTATGCTCCGTGGTTTCACCCGCGGTAATTTCGGAGTTCCCGCGGGAATTCCGGGATAAAAGTACTCTAGTCCTTCTCTCTATCCCTGACAACGTGCACGCCAAATTTCATCCAAATCCGTTCAGCCGTTTTTGCGTGATTGAGTAACAAACGTCCACACTTTCACAATTATAATATTAGTAGGACTAGCTGTGCCCCGTGGTTCTAAACTCTATTTCATCCGTCAGTTATATTAAAACAATAATAATAATAGGCAGTCACGTAACGCATTAAAGTTGGAGGTCGCGACGTCATAACTAAGTATAAAGTGAACCTAGGTGTGACGTCACTCGGAATTTCAACGGTATCGCCGTTATTTTGACTAGCTGTGCCCTGCGGTTTCACCCGCGGTAATTTCAGAGTTCCCGCGGAAATTTCGGGATAAAAAGTACCCTATGACCTTCTCTGTACCCCTCACAACGTGCATGCCTTTCATCCAAATCCGTTCAGCCGTTTTTGCGTGATTGAGCAACAAACATCCAAACATCCACACTTTCACATTTATAATATTAATAGAATTAGTAGGATTTTCATTTCTCTTTGAATAGGTATATATATATATGGTCAATCGTTGCAGTTAATCTGTTCATTAGTTGCTAATACATTGCAAAAGTCAACGAGTGTCGATAAACTTTTAATGCGGGACCTCGGCCGTGCGTAGATTTGCTATCGGCCCAAGTACCTGTTCAGATAAGATTAGATCTAAGGAATAGCTACCGGGTAGCGGCTGGTATCATATGGTACACCATCGGCTTGTACCATTAGCTCATTATTTTCTGACGCGATACGCAAAAGTGCGGTTGCGATATTGAGAAATTATAAAATGCTAGCTGTGCCCCGCAGTTTCACCTACGGTAACTTCGGAACTCTCGCGGGGATTCTGGAATAAAAGTACCCAATATCCTATTAAAGACTATAATTTATCTCAGTGCCAAATTCCATTCAATTTCATTCAGCCATTCTGACGTGATTGCAGAGTAACAAACATCCATCCACCCTCCATCCCAACATTCATATTTACAATAATTCTAGCTCGCGGTTTGACCCGCGATAATTCCGGAATTCACGCGGGAACTCCGTATTAAAAGTACTCTATGACCTACCTAACCTAACCTCAAAATTTCATGGTTATGGTTAGAGCCGTTAAGGCGTGAAAGCACAAACTCACATTCGAATTAATAATGGTACCTAAGATTTTATAAATGTTAATAATATAAACTTAACTAGCTGTTCCTCGCGGTTTCGCCGGCGGTAGTTTCGGAGTTCCCGCGGAAATTCCGGGATAAAAAGTACCCTATGTCCTGCTCTGTATCCCTGACAACTTGCATTACATTTGATGATGATCGGTTGAGCCGTATAAGGCGTGAAAGCATAACAAACATTCAAACAAACAAACTCACTTTCGTATTTATAATATTACTAGCTGTGCCCCGCGGTTTTACCCGCGGTAATTTCGGAGTTCCTTCAGATGTCCTTCTCTGTACCCCTGACAACGTGCATGCCAAATTTCATCCAAATCCGTTCATCCGTTTTTGCGTGATTGAGTAACAAACATCCACACTTTCACATTTATAATATTAGTTCGATTATTAAAGATTATGATTGATGTTTCTACGACAAGATTACCACATCCATCGAAAAAATCTTTCTAGCATCGAAAGCTTAAATAAATTCGGCATACTAGCTGCGCGGAGGCAAGATTGTTATGTTAGAAAGCAGCTTGGAATGTAGCGTGTAATACCGGAATTCAAACAATAAACACCGAATTAACCGCCATCACATTATGACTGTGTGCGCGCGCGCACCCGTGCAGTGTCTGATTTGTCATATTGGTACTACTGTAATTATTACGTTTCGAATGTTGTGTTCGGACTAGAGGAAACCACAACGCATAGGGGTCAATGGGCCTTCAAACTTAAAGGTAAATTACTCCCGAACATACTACATACAAGTCGTGCCCCGTAGTTCCACCCGTGTTAATTTTAGGGTTCTAAATTAGATAGTTTCATTCAAATCCGCTTAAATCTAAAATGGATTCAGTTTTTTTTTTAATGCCTCTCCATAAAAATGCCATGCCTGCAGTAGGTAGGTATAAATTGCAGAAAAATTCAGCGCCAAAAGAAAGAAAAAGAAAAGAAAGATTTATTCAAGCAAGAGGAGAAACACAACACAAATGAACACATACAGAACATTACAAATGAAAACAATTAAAGAATAACAAAATAAATAATAACAAAATAAAAAAAAAAAACAAAATAAAGAATAACGAACACTATCTCTCGAAATGCAAATCATTAATGAAACAGATGGAAAATAGGTACAAATCCATTCATATAAAATATGCTTTGTTCTGAATGACTGATGGATAAACGCACAGCCTAAACCGCTGATCGTAGAGAACTGAAACTTGGAGGGTGTGTTCTTTGTATGACGTAGGCATCCGATAAGGAAGGAATTTTTGAAAATTCAACCCCTAAGGGGATGAAAAAGGGGTTGCAATGTATGGAACAATTCCGAGGGAACTTCGAAATTATCGCGGCGTGGAACAGCTAGTTATGAATAAAAAAAGGAATGTTCAAATAAGTAAAAATAATAAAAATGAGGCAGGATATCATATCTAGTGGCATACATCCGCTTCGTTACAGCATTTATTATAACAACTTCATTAATGTGTATAAAGTGCATTACTCTATCGTTATTTTCTCTATTTTAACATTTACAATGCTCGGACGCATTTTGCTCTATATAATAACGAGCGAAACAATTTCGCAACCTCGCTCCAACATCTCGGAACATATCTTCGCCTTCGTTGGGTGATCTCTCATTGTTCTGGATGTTGTGGCGGGAAAAATGTAGACAATAGACCAGTTGAGAGCGCCCTGAACGCCGCTGGGCGGCCATAGCAACTATTGTAGTCTAGCAGAACTTGGATATATTACTGAACAGTTTGTTGCTGCTTTGAGAGTAAGACGTTCGAAAATCCCATCCCGTCCCCATTCCAGGTCTGCAACGCACCTGCATACCATCTGGTGTTGTAGGTGTCCATGGGCGGCGGTAATCACTTACCATCAGGTATACCACTTGCCCATTTTCCCCCTGTGACATAAAAAAAAGGAAATAAAAATTTATAAATAAATTAATAATAAAAAACATGAAATTCAATACAAATAATATTAGTTTTTCTATGTACAGTGTAAAAAAGTTTCCTGCGGGAATTCCGAAATTAACGCGATAGAAACCACGGAGATTAAGCTAAGGTAAGGCAGCATAAAGAATAAATACAGGCCTACTTTGGTCATGAGTTTTGATGTTTTGATCTTATAACATATACAAGCAAATATAGCAGTCTCCATACGGGGCGACTTTGGTGAAATTCAATAAAACACATTTTTATGATTATACCTATGGCGTTTTGAACAAATTCTATTGCACTGAGTATAAAAGAGAATTTGATGATATTGTTGTGTTAGTGACATTACTTTAAAATAATGTTTGGATGTTTTACGTAGATGGTGGCGTTATCAACAGGTCCGTTAGAGAAAAAAGAAAAAAGTTGATGGGTATTGCTATAGATATTTGCTTCTACACGATTCTTATGTTGATATAATTTTCCCTATGCACCTCATGGTTGTCTGGAAGAGATCGCTCTGAGTGATAAGACCGCCGATTGTTACACTTTATAGTAAAATTGTTTTTGTTATTGTTTATTTTAAGTGGTGTTCAATAAAGAGTTTATTATTATTATTATTACAAACTTTGATTGCATTCGACATCCATCCCAGTGGTCTGTCTTTGGTCCAATATTACATCAGATATCTATCCCAGTGCTGGTCGCCTACATCCACCGTCCATTGTATGCGCTATTCAAGTCTGTGCCTATGCATATTTCTCGCTACATTTATCATGTATTATTCCAACGGGTACACACATCCAGTACACGTTACTATGCTCCGTGTACGCGGGCTTTAATTTATTAATTGTGCACCGTGCCCCTTAACCTCGGGCCAGATTTATGGGGCATATACACATCCTGGCGGACACACTGATTCATTGTTAACTATTAAACTCGAATACGTTGGTGTTTAAAATTTTCAATCACCCACTTACTACGTCATTAGGTATTCAGTTTTGCATCTCTCGGCTATTTTAGTTATATTACCTACAATACGTTAAGGAAGTAACGGGGTCGTGTACATGTTTTTTTTTTGTGAAAGTTATCTATTTATTTATTATTTATTTAAACTACCAGTACAGCCACAAAACACAAAGAACATATTATTAGGTACAATATCTGCACGAAGTTTTGTCTTGCTATACTTATATCATAAATAGTTTTGGCGTATGAAGAACTATTAAAGTAGAGTGTAAAAGTATAATTGGACGCAGATAAGCAATAACATGTTAACCCACAAACTTAAGTTATTGATTCAGAACGATTTATTGAGAGTTAGAGAACGTTTTTTAATTATGTGTTTACCTTATTATTGTTTTTTAATTATGTGTGTTATGTGTTTGCTTAAATATGTAACTAAATATTTAACACAAAAAATTTTGACACAAAATCGCGCTATACTTTTAAAACACGATGAGATTGACAGGGTATGGACCAAATGCTGCCCAGGAGTAAGACTACCTTGACTGAGTTCCTTGCATTGTTTTATATTGAAAAATTATTTTTTTTTCAAAATCGGTCCCGGAGAAAAAAAATTAACGTCAGTTTTGTTTGTACGTTTTATATAGTATGTATGTTCCCCGATTATTCGAAGACGACTGGACCAATTTGGAAAATTCTTTTTTTTGGTTGAAAGGGTATACTTCCGAGGTGGTACCACTGTCATAAGGTCAGGATCTAATGATGGGATATTGGAGAAATGGAGGGAACTTATCAAATATTATAGGCACACCTACCAATTTTGGGTATTTTTTGGAATATTTCATGCATTTGCTTTCGGAAAGCACCATTTAGTGAAGTGAAACTAATGATGAAGACAACAGATGACCAGCGGAACTACTCAATAATAGGTATTTCACAGGTTGCGATTCGATTACTTTAAGGTGGTTGCTGAGCAGTTTATGCTCATCACAGTGCATGTGGTGAAGTGGAGCTGATAGTGTGTATCAGTAAAACTCCTCAAAAATATACATCCCTCCATCGGGAAAAGCATTTATTTATTGTTATTGTAATTAAGTATTTATTTTTACCCAATAAATAATACCTTTTTTCCCACGACTCCTAGGATGGAATTAGACGCGCTTTATTTTACTGACTACTACTACTATTAGGAACATATTGTACTATGTCTACATCCTGGGCAGCACTTGGTCCACCTTCCATGAATGTTTATGGTTTCCCAATAAATCTCAACAAAAACTTTTTTTTTCACGACTCCTGGGATAGAATTAGGCGCCCTTTATTTTACAAACTACTACTATCCTAAGGAACATAATGTACTATGTTTACATCCTGGGCAGCACTTGGTCCACCTTCCATGAATGTTTATGGTTTCCCAATAAATCTCAACAAAAACTTTTTTTTTTCACGACTCCTGGGATAGAATTAGGCGCCCTTTATTTTACAAACTACTACTATCCTAAGGAACATAATGTACTATGTCTACATCCTGGGCAGCACTTGGTCTACCTTCCATGCAAGTTTATTGTTTCCCAATAAATCTCAACAAAAACTTTTTTTTTCACGACTCCTGGGATAGAATTAGGCGCCCTTTATTTCACAAACTACTACTATCCTAAGGAACATAATGTACTATGTCTACATCCTGGGCAGCACTTGGTCTACCTGCCATGCAAGTTTACTGTTTCCCAATAAATCTCAACAAAAACTTTTTTTTTTCACGACTCCTGGGATAGAATTAGATGCGCTTTATTTTACAGACTACTACTACCCTAAGGAACATAATGTACTATGTCTACATCCTGGGCAGCACTTGATCTACCTTCCATGCAAGTTTATTGTTTCCCAATAAATCTCAACAAAAACTTTTTTTTTTCACGACTCCTGGGATAGAATTAGATGCGCTTTATTTTACAGACTACTACTACCCTAAGGAACATAATGTACTATGACTTTATTCTGGGCAGCACTTGGTCCACTCTTCATACAAAGATTGGCATTGTCCTTTCTCCAGTGTGGGTTGACACACTATTGCTTATCTATGTCCAATTAGAATTGAAGAAAATAAATAAATATAAAAGTTTTAATGAAAATATTTACAAAAATATTTTCATGGTTATGATCGTAGCTATCATTATGGAAGAAAGAAAGGAAGAAATTTTATTTGCCGAAAAAGGTATAATATACCTACAAACAAAAGGTAAAACAAAAATGACACAATTTTTCTAATTTAAGGACTCAAAAATACCTTATAGCTAAACGGTTCCCAGTTCAGCATATTGCATAGCACGGAGCCGTAGCGCTGACCCCGGAATTAAGAAATTGAGGATTGGCAGCACACTAAAAAAAACCAGTCCAACATTTCCATGGCAACACTTTTCCCTAATGATGAAAATACACCTTCTCCACACAAAACCAAAACCTTACTTAGAAGTTTTTTTCTAATAATAAACCGTTTTCCTGTCCGCATTGCAAATTGTAAGTATGATATTTTTAATCCTGGTACAACAAGGCACTTTCGAGAACATTCCAAAAAAGTGGTTAAATAGCAATAGCTCTATATACTTTATTGATTTCATAAACTAGCATTGTTCCAAGTTCCACCAAAGAATCTTTTAAAGAGATAAAAGCTTTGTACTGTACTTCAACAATAGTAGGTATATCTCAATCACAGGACGTATAATATCAATTCGTTACTTCGAAGTAACATAAAAGCCGGAGAAACAAACATAATTTGGTATAAAAAAAAGTTTGCGAGTATTTAGTGCAATTAAAAATCTCTACATAGTATAAAATAAAGTCACTTTCGCTGTCTGTTCAAGATAAACTTAAAAACTGCTGAAGGGATTTTCATGAGGAAAGTTTATAACTTAGTTTATTCTGGAATTCCTGCGGGAACTCCAAAATTACCGCGGGTAAAATCGCAGGGGAGAGCTGGTAGTTATAATAAAGGTTACGGCCTACATGTTTAGTATCTTACTGTACCTAAGGGAAACGTAATGGAAACAAATTCATGTCTAACCATATTATAGTCAGTCGTTGTGTTAAACATAAAACTGTTATGAGCTTTTGCAAGTTCAACTTTTGCCGCGACCATTCCTACGACCCTTGTTCAGCTTTTACATGGCACGATACGATAACGATACGACTAAATCTTTTTCTATTTATAAATATAAATAAATTCTATTAATAAATAGCTGACTATAAATTCAGCAAATGGTCCTTCAAGTTCGTTACTGCAGTCTTGATAAGTGGTTGCGTCATGAGAGTATAACTCACGTGAATTTCAGAATTTCACCGGGAACTCATTAAAAAAAGTCTAGACAAAACATAAAGTAGTCGTTTTAGGAAAGTGGACATTTAAGGAAAGTGTACATTTTGGGAAAGTGGTCATTTTCAACTAAAGAAAAATAAATATGATGTCAGTCGATCAAGCAAGTTGTTAAGAAGTTACATGATCACGTCAACCATGATGCAGTACTGAAAGTGGTCATTCTCGACTTAAAGACCTATTGCGTTCAGATTTTGTGATTTTCTTTTTTGTCACTAAACCAACTACGTAATATATTTTGAATAGATGATCCCTTTTTAAGAAAATTATCGTAAGTGTTTTTAAATTCTTATGTATGTGTAAGTGTTTATGTCTTTTTTTTAATGTACTACTATATTTATTTTTCAATATTTCCTATCTTATAAAATGAGTAGGTCATCTATAGTCTTTTTTTTCCTATTTCATAAAAAAGTCGTCAAGTGTAAAACGGCCGCGAGCATTCGCATCCGGTTTGCGTAATGTGTGGTGCGGCAGTAAAACTGGAGAGGAGCACTAAGCCAACTCGACATGATACGAACTCGGCGAACTCTCTATAGTTTAAAGTATTCACTTGAAATACGACCGTGGTATACTCGCCCGGCATACCTATCGCGAATAAGAAAGGTACCTATATGGTATTTTACCGTTATTATAATGTATTAAATGTCCAAGAGATGTTATTATAATATAATATTATATTGTACTAAATACCCAATATTTTTTATTAGTACAGTTTGTCGTGTGACAGCAAACGGTACCCAAAAACGACGACAGGTTTCAGGGTAACAGGGTTAGGCATGTCGTTTGAGTGCGAAAGAATTTTAATTTTTATACAATAAGTGGTTTTATTTTTCGATGATACTTTTTTATGAATCAAGGTACAAAGTTTTTTTTTGTACCAATGTAATCGACCACACACCAGATATTCTTTGCCTCCTTTTTACTTTTTAAACGGGAATTTTTTCACCCATAGACGTATTTGACGCAAAAGCGTTTGCAGTGGCTCCACTCGAAAAAAAAAACATCAATATTTGGTTAGGAAAAACATTCTCACTTCCGTCATTTGTGTGACCATCAATTTACGGGTATTTATCTGTGAGTTTAACGAATGAAAATACGGGAACTAATTGTTAACTTTCAACCTCGTAAAATTTTAACCTCTCTACTCAATATACAGGTGAATTTTTGAGACGGGACAGTAAGGGCGGGTACCTTAACCGTTATAGTTACAGAAAAACGCTTTTAGGAGACTATGAATAAATTTTTAAGATATTCTGAACTGCATTTACAGATTTTGGAAAAATGGTAATTTTTTTATGCCAATCGATCCTCTTTCTTATAAGGATCAAAAGTCTCTACTGAATCGACAGTTTTTTTGCGATTTCTGACATTTCTAGTACTCAAACCTCAGTCGGTCCAGTAGAGACTTTTGATCCTTATATCCTAAAGCGTTTTTCTGTAACTATAACGGTAAAAGTACCTGCCCTTACTGTCCCGTCTCAAAAATAATAATAATAATTCACATCACAACACACAGATCTACTTGATCCTACAGTAAGCTATTATTAGCTTGTGTCGTGGAAACCAAACAAACGGGGTATATACTACATAGAATTACTTATATATTATACTATAGATATATAAACACACCCAGACTGGAAAATGGAACCCTGTGTTCATCACACAAAGTCCACCCCCACCGGGAATCGAACCCGGAACCCCTTGATTAGCGGGCAGGCATGGTGACCATTGCGCCAATCGGGTCGTCACCCATATATCTATGAAAAATAATAAGAAAGATGGCAGTAAAGAAGTTATGCTGCGCGTTTAATGCGCCGGTGGTGCTGGTATCGTCACTGCTGCAATCCGAGTTAACAATAAATCAACCGACACGAACAAACCGCGGCCTCGCGTCCAATAGATCTCGATACACAATAAATGTACACTATTATTTCACACATTGTGCACGTGTGCTAGATACGGTCCGAAAAAATGATTGCATTCATTCAGTTCAGATTCGCATAATATTAACTGGTAGAGAATGCCGCGAGGCATTAAGTTCGCCATTTGTACTTACTGTGCAACAAAGAATAAATAAATAAATACTAGCTGTGCCCCGCGGTTTCACCCGCGGTAATTTCAGAGTGCCCGCGGGAATTCCGGGATAAAAAGTACCCTATGTCCTTCTCTGTACCCCTGACAACGTGCATGCCAAATTCCATCGAAATCCATTCAGCCGTTTTTGCATGATTGAGTAACAAACATCCAAACATCCACACTTTCACATTTATAACATTACTAGCTGTGCCCCGCGGTTTCACCCGCGTGAGTTTCGGGATTACCGCAGGAACTCCAATGTAGTCTAATATACTCCTTATAACAACAGCTAATTAGCAGTGAAAGTCCCGTCAATGTCGGTCCAACCGTTTCGGAGATTCACCCGCGTGAGTTTCGGAATTCCCGCAGGAACTCCAAACTTCTTTTATATAAACCTTGTCCTGACAATAACGAACACAAAAAGAAACAATTTTCCCATTTGGTGCAGTCGTTTGTAAGTTATGCGCTTACCAACACATTTGGCGATTCATTTTTATTATATAGATTATACCTATACTAGCTGAACTCCGCGGTAATATCAGAGTTCTCGCCGGAATCCCGGGATAAAAGTCCTACCTACTAATATTATAAACGCGAAAGTTTGTAAGAATGTATAGATGGATGGATGTTTGTTACTCTTTCACGCAAAACTACTGGATGGATTTAAATGAAACTTTACCATAATATAGCTTATACATCAGAATAACACATAGGGTATACTGTTTATCCTGGAATTCCCGCGGGAACTCTGAAATTAACGCGGGTGAAACCGCGGGGCACAACTAGTACTCTATATCGTTATTCTGTACTCCTGGCAACAGTACGCCAAATTCCATGATGAGCCGTTGAGGCGTGAACGCCTAACAAACAAACAAACAAATAAACAAACTCACTTTCGGATTTATAAATAGGATTAAGGATAAGGATAAAAGCTCAAAAAAGCTATATTTTTTTTTATTATTGTTTGATGTATTTCTTTGGTAAATAAAAAAAAATAACGGTCAAGTGTGAGTTGGACTTGCGCACCGACGAGGAATCCGCTCAAATCTGTAGGTACGTAAATAAAAAGGTAGTTTGTCCATCACGGGAATGGAGATCGAAGATTTAAATCGATCGAAAATTTAATTTTCTAAATTTTCGAACTTCATTTTCCAATGGCTGAAACTAATTTTTTTGTTAATGTTTCACACGGTATTCGGATTTATGATTAACATTGCTTTTTTCTCAGAGAAAGAATAGAACCAGTCTAAAATAATATCTCATGATCATATCATCAATATCAATCTCCTTTGAATCTCTTTTTCAGTAATAGTTTTCCAGTCCTTAGTCATATGAACGCTGATTTCAAACCACACTGACAATAAAACTCTTCTATTCATTAATTTATTTATTAATGGGTAGTACACAGCTTTATATTCTAAATACAATTTTTTAAACATTATGCAAGCCAATTACGACTACCAAAGTACTTACAATAAGTGAATACAGGTGCCAAACAATAACAAAGATAGGAAAAAAACATAATATCATGTCACATCATACTCCCACCATGTCTCACCTCACCATATCACATTATCATTCAGTCTATTATACAATACCATGCCATGCTGTACCTATTTAATCATAAAAAAATCATTGACCAGCTATAATGGCATATAAAGTACCCACTGGAAAATGCAATTTTTGTATCACGGTGGCTTTGCTTGCTGTCCGTACGTTGAGTATGTGTACGTATGTGTGTTGGGTCATAACTCGCGAACTCGTCTAGCGGTACCGCGGTGTTACGACCTTGCGCTCTCGTAAAACGGCCGGTCGCGGGAAGTGTTGTGGGTGAGTCCCACACCGCATATGCTGTGCATTCATTGCCAACACAATACCTAGGTACCAATTTTAACCATTCGTCCATACGTCTGAATACAATCAATCGTCTATGGATCATGAAAAATTTCACTTTTAATTTTATTATTTAATACTAGTTTATCTCAGAAACCTACTAAAATATATACCACAGGTCACTGGAGTAATTTTCCAGCTATCGCAATATTTTTCATTGAAGCTACGCTGATGTTGGTCATAGCTAGGCTATAATGACATCAGTCATTATAGCCTAGCCTTCGTTGAAAAATGAACTATCCAACACAAAAATAATAACAATTTTACAATTAGAATCATTAGTTCCTGAGTTTAGCGCGTTCAACTAAACAAACAAACTCTTCAGCTTAACAATAATTAGAAAAAAAAGGATGAAAGATTTATTGAAGCAAAAAGAGACAAACAACACAAATGAACATGCCTACATAACAAAACACTTGAAAATGATTAAAGAATAACAAACTAAAACTAAATAGTATTTTATTGGTATACAGTTACGTTCAATGAGCATGATGACAATATATAAAAATCTAAACTCTATTTCATCCGTCAGTTACATTAAAACAATAATGTACCTACGTATTTTTTGCTTGTTCGAATTATTGAAAAAAATACTTAGATAAAACGCATTAAAGGTTGGAGGTCGCGACGTCATAACTAAGTATAAAGTGAACCTAGGTGTGACGTCACTCGGAATTTCAAATGTGTCGCCGTTATTGTGACTAGCTGTGCCCTGCGGTTTCACCCGCGGTAATTTCGGAGTTCCCAAGGGAATTTCTGGATAAAAAGTACCCTATGTCCTTCTCTGTACCCCTGACAACGTGCATGACAAATTTCATCCAAATCCGTCCAGCCGTTTTTGCGTGATTGAGTAACAAATATCCAAACATCCAAACATCCACACTTTCACATTTATAATATGAGTAGGATAGTAGGATTACTTAAAAAAATAGAAGTTTTCAATATTTTTTATGAATCTAGAAGACGGACTAAAAATTAAAATTTAGTCATCATGCCCATTAGCTCAGCGGTTGGTGCTTGAGCGGTCGGCGAAGGAAAGCTTGGTGAGAAAACTGTAGTATAGAGGTAGGTACTCACTGGCACTCACCTAGGTATACTTACTATGAGAAACTGAAATTTCTCCATATTTTTTTTAATGGGGATGTTGACTACTTTTGAAAATCGAAATTCTAATTAGTCCGTCAGTTAGAAAATAAAAAAAACAATAGTCACGTATATTTTACTTTTTCAAATAAATTAAAATATACAGAGATAAAGCGCAATAAAGTTTAGGGTGAGGGGGTCGTGACGTCACTAACCGCTAAAACCGCCATACTAACTGTCCGGATAATGACGTCACGCGAAATTTCAACTCAATGTATCGCCGTTATTTTTTGATTACGTAAAAAAAGAAAAAAAAAAAACGTGTCCAGTATTTTTTATTAATCTACGAGACGCTAAAAAAAAATTATTCAACATGCCCACTATCCGATGTATTGCTTGCTATTCGAGGCGGAGACAAATCCTCAAAAACCTGTCCAGCTGTTCTTGTGTTGTAAATGGTGTAAAATAACCATGACTTTGTTTTGTATGAAGTTATAATTAACAATCATATTATGATAATTACGGTACAAAGCTGTTACGGGTACCGAAGGCGCGGTCCGGTCGCGGTATCGGCGCGCCGGGCAATATATCGCGCGAGTCGCGCCGCGGGTCAAAGCTAGCGACCTGCGCGCGCATCCCTACTTATTAGTGTTGCTTATGTCAGTTGGGACGCTAAAATGTTACTCATTCAAACTTGTCCTAACCATAATAATGTTTTAAATGCGAATGTGAGTTTGTTTGTTACGCTTTCGCTACTGAACTGATCATCATGACACTTTGCAAACACATTGCCAGAATAAGACATAGGTTTGAAGTCCGAAATGTCCGCGGAAACTTCGGAATTAGCGTGGATGAAATCGCTGGGAACAGCTTGTACGTATATATAAAATCGATCTATTTTAAGCAAACAATATTGTATCAGTCGTTTGGTATGCATGGTAAGCGTTGCGCGGTGTGATATGAACGTACCGTCGAAAAATTATTATTATTAATATCAAATTTATTTTATCTATCAAATAAATTTCATCATTTTATTCATCACGCGTGAACAGCTGGACCGATCACCATTAAATTTTGCACACAGGTTGTCAGGGGTAGGTAAAGAGAAGGGACATATTATGGTACTCTTTTTATCCCGGAATTCCACCGGGAACTCCGAAATTACTGCGGCTGAAATCGCACGGGACAGCTAGTACATAATTTAATCTAATACATATATATAAATCACGTGTCACGTTGTTTGTTTGTGATGGACTCCGAAACTATTAAACGGATTTTGGTAAAATTTTGTAACCATTTATAATATGGTCCAACATAAAAGATAAGACAGTTTTTATCCCGGAATTCCCGCGGGAACTCCGGAATTAATGCGGGGTACTGCTTTTCACCGGAATCTACGACACTTTTTTCCCGGGATTACCGCGGGAACTCCGAAATTACCGCGGATGAAATCGCGGGGGACAGCTAGTATTTTATATTACTCGTTTCGACCCGACTCGATCAATCCGATTCTCTATCATAGCGCTATTCTGTTTCGACTCTAGCGCCATTTTATTGGTCACAGTCGCTCGGATGTGCTTTTAGATCGAAGCGAGCTGTAAATAAGCCCGGCGCATTGTATTTAAGCCTTATGTAATAAAAGCCCGCTGAGAGCGCGGTGTGTAATGTGTTATAATAATAATATATGAACACACTCTTAAGTCTTCACATCTGGACAAAATGTTTGATAGCAATTGCGTCAAACTTAGGCTGCGACACAAACAGTAGGGTAAAACCAGGATAGTTGCCCTGGGGGTATAGTTGCCCCGATCGTAATTACTCTAGTTTCGCAGATGAATCGCGTGCTATTTTATTTATCTATCAAAAGACTTTCCAACTACCATTAAGTGGACCGCGTCTCATGTCTCTGTGCGATTGCACGGGAACGCAAGGTGCGATCAAAGATTTTTCGGGATAGATGCCTTGTTTCCCGGCGGGTCGTCTATCCTAAATGTAATTTATATGGACTAGGAAACTATCCCATATATGGGATAGATGTCACAAAAAGTAGAGGTCCGTAGAAATCGCTAATACTCTGGAAATTTCAAAGATAATATCTTTTACATTTAATAAATTTATAGATAAAGAACCACTTACTTGCCAGTTTAAAAAATAAAATATTTTGATTTATGTACTGGGAGATATAAAATGATTTCGAAAAGTGTGGCAACTATCCGGGTTTTACCCTACCTATATCTGGAGGCTGATCACGCTATTTCACAATGACACTAGCTGTTCCCGCTAACTCTCTCCGCTTCCAGGGTAAAGTACCTACCCTATGACATGATTGCATAATGATCGGATTGAGTATTAAGGCGTGAAAGCGAAACAAACCAGCAAATAAACAAACGAAAATAATAAATTATAAACTCATATCCATTTAGGTATAATATTACGAATATTTTATTTAACTGTCGTATCGCAATGATTATTTTAAGAATGACAATGCAACTCCTATTTAGAAAATATTGTTGGTTAACCCTCAGTCAAATTTTAACAAGGGTCAGGATGAAGATAAATCTAAAAACAAATTTGTAACATTTCACCGTTTTCTTTTGGTAATATGGTTCAAAAATATCGCGATCGGTCTTCAGAGGTCAATCGTCTAACATGAGTTCTGCAACTGCACTGTAGGCTACTCTGAAAGATGTGAATGAGATGTGTCGAGTAATTTTTAAATATTAAAATTAATTAATTTTTAAATCGAATATTATCGCAAAAAAAAACTTTGAATTAGATGGAACGTTCTTCCGCAATATAAAGCCCTTCACTCTATTTGGTCTCACACTGGACACACACTTGGCTTGTTTTTAAAAATTTTATAATTATTAGTATTACAACAAAGTTGAAAATTTTATAAGAAGTAAAAAAATACAATTCACCTATCAGTCATTAGACAATACCTTACAACTTTCTTATTTATAGCTACGCAGTAATTACTTTCGTAACAAACTTTAATTCTTTGTAACTGAGAATTTGTTTTTACAACATGCGTGCTTAAAAAAAGAAAAACACTTTTGACATTCATAGAGTGCTAGTGATGTGGCAATGTAATTGAACCATCTATCGATTGTCGTCAACTCGACACAGATTTACACACGGTATCGAAATTAGCATTACAATAGGTGTGTAAGTCGATAATTCAAATAGAATTCGAGTGCTGTACAAACTTGTTGTCTTGTAGGAGATTATGTTTTGTTTTTATTGTAGTTATATATTTTAATAGTAGAGTAGGTATTTTGATTCTCGGATACAATGTTGCGTATTATATACGTACTAGTAGGTAATAGGTGCTGATCCACTGGCCATGTTGATCATTTCTTTGTCATTCATGACCACTCACTGTAAGACTGACGGCTAACCTAAGGTTTCTCACCTCTTTGTTTTCTTTCCCTTTTTATTTCTTTTAATTTTTAATTTTTCTTTTATCTTTCCTTATTACTAGATAATAAATACAATATATTTCTTCGTTCCTTTTTTTTGTTTTCAATATAAATATATTTTTTTAAGTATGGTTACCTATTTCATGTCCATGAAATTAAAGGTCCCTCTTTACTAGCTTCTACATACCAGCTTGGTTTTATTGAAATAATTTATGTCCCAACTGAATAATAAGCACTATACAGAGAGTCGAGATCAGTTTTTTTAATATTAAAATATATGTGCGCGAAAATTGTTACGATATCAATAATACTATGTTTAATTTAAAAACAAAAACAAATAAGAAATATAAAAAAAAAATTGTAAACAATCTATCATTAATTTTATTTGTGAAAACAAATTAATAGTGTTGAGAAACAATTTTTCAATGTAATCGTTGTCTATGGATTATGTGAGATCACTTTCATTTCTTTAACGTCGTAGAAATTGGTAACGTAGGTACATATACTTGACCTTTAAGTTGATAAATATCGATAAAGTTCAGAGTTCACTCAGTGTGGGGCTACGAGTTAAGCGTTAAAAGCGAAAGTACCTACACAGGAAGAATTTTTGTAATCTTTTTTGCTTACCAAATAATTGGGTTTTTAACACTTTGTGAAGAACTTTTACTCTTTTTAGAGCATTACAGAAATGATCTGGTGTTCTTCAGAAAAGAGATGCAAAGTGAAATTATATCGATAATGTAATCTAAAGGAAATTTACATTCAAGTTAAAAAAAAAAATCGAAATTTCACAAAACTTATTGTTATCAAACGCTGATTTAGCAGCCTTCATAGTAATAATCAGCTTACATCTAAAATATATATCGATATCGATAAGTAGGCGGGACTACTCCGCCCCACTCAAATAAATATTTAATTAAACTTATGAGACCTCACGGAATTAGAATTTTGTTTTTAAACTAAATTTTAAATGATTTAATGATCAAAAAACACGAGAATATCAGTCGTTTGTGTTTCGATTTCGTGAATATTTATCTATCACAGCTATAATTATGCATTTCACATTTTAATTAAAAATATAGAATTCGTTCCTCTTCATTTGTAGGTCTCTTCTCGTTTGTTTTGTACAAAATTTTTGTTAATTTTTTCCGTTTATATCACGACCGTTCGATTGAAGGTTAGTTAAAAAACCCAAACTGCAAAAAATTGGACGTTTTTTATGAAACATCTTAGAAATAATGATTTTTCAGCGGGTGTCGCTATCGGGACCGGATGGAGCTGCGAAACATGACTTCCGTCCAGGTCTTGGATGCTTCCCGTGAGATAACGACTGCGAATTTTGTCGTGTGGACTCTCAGGTCTCTCTTAGGCTCACAAAAACAATTGAATGAGAGTGAAACGGCGCGAAATTACGTTCATGCCACAAGACGTAGATTTATTTATTTACTAGCTGTGCCCCGCGGTTTCACCCGCGGTAATTTCGGAGTTCCCGCGGGAATTCCGGGATAAAAAGTACCCTATGTCCTCCTCTGTACCTCTGACAATGTGCATGCCAAATTTCATCCAAATCCGTTCAGCCGTTTTCGCGTGATTGAGTAACAAACATCCAAACATCTAAACATCCAAACATCCTAACATCCACACTTTCACATTTATAATATTAGTAGGATTTAATTTACAGGAGTTTATTGCACATTATCGTACAAAGATGGACTTAATGCCTAAGGCATTCTCTACCAGTCAATCTTTTGGCTAGGTGATAGTTTAGTGGCATGTTACAGAACAGGAAAAAAATATATAAAATTTATATAAATAATATTACTACGAATATATTAAATAAATAGATTAGAAACTGTAGATATACGTTGTAACGTGATCTCTGGTTATCCAACCACACTTTCAGTTCCATGACCAGGTATGTGTGCGCTGGACGCCGTTCTACGCCTATTAATTTTATGCACCGTGCCTATTACATAGGTGGTTGAGTTCGTACATAGATCTTCTATTGCTACAAATTCACGACATAATTTCTTAGTGCATTGCATACGCAATTTATAGTGGCATCGCTTCCCATGCACATGGAGGGTGTTGCCAGTGTAATTAATACACGCCCACACCAGCGCGGGAGTCGAACCGGCGACCCTTGAGATTGCTGGGTTCTATACGCAATGTACCTATGCTATTTTGTTAATGCTAGCATCTTTTTATAGCCACCTACCTAGTTGTCAAAGAATTAGACACGAACGAACTACAGCTGAAACTATGCTACTGATAAATAATTGGTCAAGTTAATTATACAAATACTTGAGAAAAAAAAAAACAAAATAGAAGAAAAAGTGGTATGAAATTAAGGTTACATGCAAGGAATAAGATTCTTCAGATTAAATAAGTTTATTTCCAAAAGTTGACTGGTAATAACTGTCACTTACGTACCAAATAAGCCTTTAATGTTAATTTATAAAACAAACAATTAAAAAAAGAGTGTACCCAGAATTTCTTTTAATAAATTAAACTAAGATAATTAAGATGATTACAACTTTAATGATATCAAAATAGAAATAAATGGGATAGCAAAGTTTAATCTCTTTGCTATAATTGATTTGCGAATGTATAAGTCCATCATTGAATAATGGCGATTCTTTGCGCTTAAACTTCTTAGCAAATCAGTAATAAAATTCTATCATTTATTTAATTTTATATTGAGCACATAAATACAGTACTAAAAATAAACCAGCTAACAACATATTTAAATGCCTTTTAAAGTTGTTTAAATTAAAGGATAGGCATTCATTAATTCTAGTTCACATGTCATTAACGAATTCAATTACACAAAGCATATTAATTATTACCGTATTATTCGATTACAGTACGAACAGTAGGAACCTAATCGAATTGTAAAATTAACAATTAATCGATACTCGATACTGTTAAAACAGTTTTCGCTTCACAATAACGTTTATTTAATTTAGCGAATTGAATGCGATGTGAAATGTCTGTGAAATTACAATACAAGCGGGTTTTATAACACCTTCCATACCACTTGATTAGAAATCAACATTTGTCTGGAAGGGGTCGCTGTTTAAGTAGTAATTTCGCCTATTTTGCGCTCACTTAGTTTTTAAGACTTATGTCGAGATACATTTTTAGGGAAAAAGAGTCGTGATACCTCGTTGTGTCTGTCTTTCTGTCTGTTTATTTATTTATTTATTTATTTATCTATTTATTGTTAACACATACGGTACAGGACCAAATACAATGGTTAACAAATACTAGTAGGCCTTGCATACAACTCCTCACACATCTTCAGACACACAGACAAGAGTTCCATCCACTCATCGGCAAACAAAATCGAGAAAAGGGAATCAGAACCTATAGGATACCTACCTACATCCGTTGCCCTAGAATCAAAAAATGTTATATAGATAGGTAATATTGAAAATTAAGTTTTCTAAATACTCGAGACCTGATTCCTATAGTGGACCAACTATTTGAGATTGCCAACATAGAAATCTACTTGATCATATAAACTTTTTAAGCAAATATAGTATAGCACTAGAATCACGCAGAGTCAACTCCGAGAGTTGAATCCGCGACCTCTTTGTTTGCGGATGCTTGAGTCAGTATAACTAAGTTAGATTCATTGTACCCAAACCCATGTTTCTGTCTGAACAAATGCATTTACTCATTCCTTATCATGGTATCAATAATATTAACGCTTGCTACTGTGCGCCTGCGCACAATCTAACGTCGACCGCAGCACTGATTCGCAAAAATAAAACGAGACCGGATCACAGACGGCGCCGCCGTAATGGAGCAGTGTGGGGATAGCGATCTCGATAAAATTATCGATATTTTAAAAATAATATTACAAATGAAAAATTATTATATTTGAATTATAATAATATTCAATAGATGCCGATAAAATACGTAATCACCGCTGAAAATAAAAGTACCTAATAAAAGATGAGATCAATACTAAATCTACTCCTTAAAGTTTATGAGTAGGCTTTCTGGGTATCAATCAATTTGTGTAGATAAATAATTATTTGTACAATATAAGTAACGATCGGTGTTCTAGACACCATAATAAAGATGTGTTTCTTATGTATAAAACCCTATATATGTACAACACTTAGGTATAATTTTTTTGATTATTTTTATTTCTACCAGATTTGTTTTTCTGCATATAAAATAAAATACTCTATTAGTAAGAGCAATACTTATTGCAGTATCCAATAACATTTATGTTTTATCGAAAAGCATATATAGCATTTCCCATCACTATCAACAAACAATTCTGCGCCAAGTAATCATTTGTCTACTTGACTAAACTGAATTATATTATTTTTTATTTTATTATTCTTATTATTTAATAATGGCGGCGGTAATTGAAGGTTGTCTGAATGAACGCACCAGCTTCTGTTCTGACCCGACTGGGAGTGCGCTCCGACCGACCATATATGTAGCGTCATTGTTAAGGGGAAGCTGTTCTTAAATTGCCTACACTGATATTATTTATTTTTAAAGATTCATTCAACTTTTCGCATACCATGGTGTAAAAGTGGACTTAATGACACCGTGGAATTCTCTGCCAGTCAACCTTCGGTTTAGAGAGTTTACAAGGCGATTTATTTAAAGAGAATTGTAATAGATGGGTAGCTATACATACTTAAAAAATAATACATACGTACATACAGTTGAACACGTAGGTACATACTTAATTACATACTGAAAAACTTTTTATTGGATAGATCATTGTACTCTGTAAAAGAGTATTTATGACATTATTTATTATTAAGGTAACATTATATTTAAAAATAAATTGTTTACGTATTTACTTTATTTATTTTGGTATAAGTTGACATTTTATCGTATTAGTGTTATCAAATAGTATTATTTCAAACTTTTTATTATATTGACAATTTCTTTAGTGAATTTATTTAATTTTAACATAAAATATAAATGTAATTTTTAAAGAGAAAATAAATATCAAATATCAAATCATACATAGAAAATATTCATTTAACATCAATAAAATAAATATTTTATGTTAGATATTAGAGAAAAATTAGAAAAGAAGAAATAAAATACAAAATAAAAAACCAAAGAATGAATTTAAAAAATAGTTAACTATACAAAATACCCAAATCGCTATAGGAGTGCCCATAATTTTTGAAGAGTTCCCTCGATTACTCCAAGATCCCATCATCAGATCCCGACTTGGTGCTAATGGGACCAACTTGGAAGTATACCTTTTCAAACAAAAAAAGAATTTTCCAAATCGATCCAACCGTCTTCGAGTAATCGGTGAACATACATCAAAAAACATAGGTACATACAACCGAATGCAAAACCTCCTCCTTTTTGGAAATCGGTTAAAAATAATTTCATTCGCTCATGTAGGTACGGTGTGTTCCGGCAGCCCCAGCCAATAGCCATTGAAAGCCAGTTCCCATCCCCATTCCAGGTCGGCAACGCACCTGCAAGCCTTCTGGTGTTGCAGATGTCCATGGGCGGCGGTAATTACTTACCATCAGGTGTACCATTTGCCCGTTTGCCCCCTATGACATAAAAAAAAGGTAAAGGTGTAATTCCTAACAAGTTCGATGAGTTCGAAGATTCGATGGTCGGAGGACTCATTAACACCATGCAGTTATTATTTATTTATTTGAAGTAAATATACATTGTTTTTTCCTTAATAATTTTTTAAAGGTGTTAAAAACCTTTTCATTAGTAGGTCTGAAGTTGCCTGAGAAGCGGGTTGAAAGTAACACTTTTCAGCCCAAGGGAGCATCGCTTTCAACTGACAGCTGGATACTGCAGAAACTCAAGTTTTTTTTTATGTCATAGGGGGCATACTTACTGGCCAGTAGCACACCTAATGGTTGATTTATGTAAAATAAAATTCACTCATTTTTTCATTAGCTAATTCCTATTTTTATTTTGACTTTCCTTGCATTCGTAATGAAAAGCACAGTGTTATCCTCGGGAGAAAGACTTATTTAGTCCCTCGATCTTCTTACTACTACCTACTTTCACCCCTAGGATAACAATGTACTATTACGGGTTTGCCCAAACACCACCATTCGTCATTAACACCACTTTATAAGTAGGCAAGGTATGAGCCTATGAGTGAGTGAGTGAGTGGGTATTTCTATTTTCAGCCAGTGAAGTTTTACCAAGTGAAATCCTTCGCCTTAAGACAACATTATTAGATTAGGAATGGAAAATCAAATCATACGCGAGGTCGTGACGATCCGGCCGGGTTCGCACGATATTTATTATTATTGCCCCAGCGTGACTCGAACCCACTACAATTATACTTTGATTCATTTATATATAGTACTAGCTGTGCCCCGCGATTTCATCCGCGGTAATCTCGGAGTTCCCGCGGAGGTTGCGAGATAAAAGTCTTTGCGCCCCGACAGTAGTTTACGGTGATTAGCTGTACCCCGCATTAATTCCGGAGTTCCCGAGGGAATTCCGGGATAAAAAGTATCCTATCTTTTAAGTTGGGCCAAATACAACATAGTCACTAAATTTCGGAGTCCATCGCGGACAAACAACGTGACACGTGACTTATATGTATTAAGATTAAGATAACATTTTTTAAGATTAACACGAATGTGTATATTTGGTTTTGTGTTTTAGCTGTTCCCCGCGGTTTCACCTGGATAAGTTGGGAGCTCCTGCGGGAATTCTGGGATAGAAAGTACCCTATGTCCTTCTATGTACCTCTGACAATGTGTATGCAAAATTTCATGATGATCGGTTGAGCCGTTAAGGCGTGAAAGCGTAACAGACAGACAGAGTTACTTTTGCATTTATAATATTACTAGCTGTGCTCCGTGGTTTTACCCGCGTTAATTTCAGAGTTTCCGCGGGAATCCCGGAGTAAAAAGTATCTTATTTCCTTCTCTGTACCCCTGAAAACGTGCATGCCAAATTTCATCCAAATCCGTTTAGTCGTTTTTGTGTGATTGAGCAACAAACATCCAAACATCCAACATCCAAATATCCAAACATCCAAACATCCAAACATCCATACTTTCACATTTATATATTAGTAGGATGACCAGCATTTTTTTTAATATCTGAGTTCCAGATGGAATTTCGAAAAAATCGAAACATGAGTATCTAAGTTAGACCCTTAGCAATAGAAAAAAAAAACCGCATTCAATTTGGTGCAGCAGTTTTTACGTAGCACGGATACAAACATACAGACAGACAGATAGACAAAAATTCTAAAAATGGTATTTTTTGCTTTTATTTCACTCATAAAGTCGGCTAAATTTATTTTTTCTTATTTATCTCCCATGTACAGACATCGACCTGTTACAATTTTATTATATGCATAGATTAACACGATGGGTATGGTTTTGTGTTTCATTTACTTTATTACTTACTAGCTGTTCCCCGCGGTTTCACCCGCGGCAATTTCAATTCAATTTTATTTATGATACGAGTAACTACACGTTTAAATCATAAGAAATCATAAAAACTTCCATGTAATTTTTGAAGAAAAATCAAGGAAGTTTTCGTATAAATTAATATGTGTCATTCAGTTTATAAGACCCACTTACGTACATGGAGCCTGTACTTAATGTGTAGAAGAATTGCATGAAATTAATTTGCATAACAATCATCTGGTAAATAATTCCGCCTGAGGCCAATGGTATAGTGAGCAAAAGTATTGAAAATCACATACACAAGGTAGAGCATAAAAATGAGTTGCACTATTGTAATTTCGAAATCAGAATAGATAGTAACTATCCACTTTAGAATGGGCATGTTGACTAATTTTTATTTTTTAGTCCGTCTTGTAGATTATTAAAAAATATTGGACACGTATTTTTTCTTTTTATACGTAATCAAAAAATAACGGCGATATATTGAGTTGAAATTTCGCGTGACGTCACTATTCTGACAGTTTGTATGGCTGTTTTAGTGGTTAGTGACGTCACGACCCCCTCACCCTAAACTTTAATGCGCTTTATCTCTGTATATTTTAGTTTATTTAAAAAAGCAAAAAATACGTGTCTATTTTTTTTATTTTCTAACTGACGGAATAATTAGAATTTCGATTTTCAAAAGTAGTCCACGTCCCCATTATACAAGTAAAGTATGTCATATAAAAGATGCTTAGTTTGCATAGGTTCTCCTTTATCTCTACTATCTTTTATACATACTCATTTACAGAGACATTATATGGAAAATTACACTATTTTTATAACCCAGTTCAGTTTATAATAGCCAAAAACAAAAAAAAATACATTAAATTTTTTTTAGGTTAACTCTGAGAAGCGATAAAATAATTAGGTACCTACGAGTAAAATGAACGATCAAAAAAATCGTCTCCTTCATTTCCATAAAAAAAAAAACATTTATAATATTTTAGGTTAAGTCTGAGAAGTGTAGAAGTTAATTATAATGCAAGACCAAAAAATCGCTCATTCGCAACAAGGATGTCACAATTGAAAATGAGTATTTTTGGAAAACTATAGGTTTTTAAGTTTGATTAAAAATAAATTGAAAAAAAAAACTATGCATTTCTGGACTAGGTATATTACTAGTGGCTCAGTACAATCATTTGAGTATATAACTTTTTGAATTAATGAAATATTTTTGTGTCTGATTAAAATTTAGGTAATCCCTATTAATATTATAAATGCGAAAGTAACTCTGTCTGTCTGTCTGTTACGCTTTCAAGCCTTAACAGCTCAATCGATCATCACGAAATTTTGCATATACATTATTAGGGGTACAGAGAAGAACATAGGGTACTTTTTATCCCGTAATTCCCGCGGGAACTCCGAAATTAACGCGGGGCTAGCTAGTTTTATTATAATTTGCTATAATCACTGTTTTTGAGGTGTGACTTCCTTCTTGCGAATGAGCGAAAAGTCCTCATTTCCGTTACAGCATACCTAACTAGTTACAAGTTAGTATTGATTTTGCGAACTCTACGTCGTTTCGCGTAATGGCCTGTGAAATCTTAAATCAATTTTTAAAAATCTGATGTAACTCCAGCGGTTATTGTTTTTAATGAGCCGATCGGTATTGGGCTCGATATCAGGTGAAATAAGTGATCATTATGATAATTTACATTAACATAATGATCAGTTTTACGTGTTTCTTAAATTTTTTTCATCTAGGTTAGGTAGGTTTTCTATATATGTCAATGAAAAACTTTCCGACTGACACAACGTGTAACGACGTTAACGAAAACTACTGAATCTTGTATACTAATCTACTACAATAGTTTTCAAGGGTAGATATTTAAGTCGAAGAGAATAATAATAATAATCCACTTCACAACACACAGATCTATTTGATCCCACACTAAGCTATAAGCTTGTATCGTGGAAACTAAGCAAACGTGGTATATACTACATTTTTTTACAAAATGGATCCCTGTGTTCATCACACAAAGTCCTGCCCCGCCGGGAATCGAACCCGGAACCCCTTGATTAGCGGGCAGGCAGGGTGACCTACTGCGCCAATCGGTTCGTCGTCTGGTTTTTTATGCATGTTTTTTTAGGAAACACTGTAATATAGAGAACTTTCTTCACTACAACTATTACTGGGCGGACCAGTTCCAACAAATCGTTGCACACAATTATTCTAACCCAAAACACACTCGATCTCTTTCCCCGGTCGTTACGATATCAATTATTATCACATGATTTATAATGTATAATTATTTACTGTCTCACTTCGCGCTCTAATTGTTACGATTGATCGTATCGATTTTATTTATTGATTGTTTATTATTGTTTTTAATATCTTGTTTTAGGGTTCGGTGAAAATATCAACAAAATTTTTGATATCACCACGTGCAAGATTTCCCCGAGAATGTTGTCATTTTAGGAAAGTGGACGTTTTAGGAAAGTGGACGTTTTAGGAAAGTGGACGTTTTAGAAAAGTGGACGTTTTAGGAAAGTGGACGTTTTAGAAAGTGGACGTTTTAGGAAAGTGGACGTTTTAGGAAAGTGGACGTTTTAGGAAAGTGGACGTTTTAGGAAAGTGGACGTTTTAGAAAAGTGGACGTTTTAGGAAAGTGGACGTTTTAGAAAGTGGACGTTTTAGGAAAGTGGACTTTTTTGGAAAGAGGACGTTTTAGGAAAGTTGATATTTTAGGAAAGTGGACGTTTTAGAAAAGTGGACGTTTTAGGACAGTGGACATTTTTGGAAAGTGGACGTTTTAGAAAAGTGGACATTTTAGGAAAGTGGATTTTTTAGGAAAGTGGACATTTTAGGAAAGTGAACGTTTTAGGAAAGTGGACATTTAAGGAAAGTGGTCATTTTCGAAATGGAGGTCGATTTTTGAATCACTCGAATTACTTTCACGCTCGGAATCACGAAAATCCTCATACATTTTTTAAGCATTCACGCGTAAATCTTGCAATTCCGTGTGCGAATAGTAATTCGAGCGATTCAAAAATACGGCCCCTGAAGGTTTACAAAGGCCATCGAGATCGGAATGCTTGGAAACTATTGCAGAAAAGGGGTGTTCTGTTATTATTAAATTACTAATTACCATATTAAAATTATCATTTCTACTATACTACTACTACTTACTTACTTTTTATCGTCGTAGGCAAATAGAGTCAATGGGGATGTGGACTACTTTTGAAAATCAAATTTCTAATTAGTCCGTCAGTTACAGAATAAAAAACAATAGACACGAATTTTTTTCCTTTTTCAAATAAATTAAAATATACAGAGAAAAAGCGCACTAGAGTTTAGGGTGACGGGGTCGTGACGTCACTAAGCGCTAAAACCGCCATACAAACTGTCAGAATAGTGACGTCACGCGAAATTGCAACTCAATATATTATCGCCGTTATTTTTTGATTACGTAAAAAAAGAAAAAATACGTGTCCAATATTTTTTAATAATCTACAAGACGGAAAAATAAAAATTAGTCAACATGCACATTCTGTGAGAGACGCTTTGCTGAAAAATAAAATGAAATTGATAATAGGTATGTCTACTGATTTTTTCTTTTTAGTATCTAATCCTATCTATCTTGATGGTTGTGGTTCCAGCTGATTAATTATTAATCATTTTTTTTTTATCGACCTCATGCCTCGTGAATTAGTTTCAAAGCGCCATACATTTAGATATTTTTAAAAGAAGATAGCAATTTTGTGTTCCTAAAAGTATTCATAATGGAAAAGAATCACTGTTGCTGGCATTTCGAAGATATACAACCTCACATCTAAGTTCTAACCTGTTAGCGTGAAAAAAAATGCGATACGGAACCCCCGACGAGTGAACTGACTCGCACTTGGTCGCATTTTAACCTCTCTAACTAGACCACCTGGTGAGCTCTCGTTATGCTATACGTTCGTTTTGTTGTTTCTGATTATGTGGACGATTTATTGGAGAGTTGACTTATAATAGTGTTTAGAGATATCATATTTTTGCAATCACTTGTACGTACTCTGATATCCAAGCGCAAGAATTGTATACTTTATTGACCATAAACAAAGTTTTTACAAATTGCTAAAATTAAAATAAGTAGGTGGGTAATTTAATTTTTTTTTAAATAATTAAATAATATAACAATTAAAATAATTTAATTGGTGATATAATGACAACTTTAACCGACTGTACAAGAGTGGTAGAGTTTCTATCCAATATGATTTTCCATTATAATATTGTGTGAGTAAAACATATTAATTATTCTTAAACTTTAAATAAACCACTACCCATGTCCGGTTGAGTAGTTAAGGTGTGAAAGCGTAACAAAAAACTCACATTCGCATTTATAATATTATTTGCGAATACCTTCTACCGAAACCTATTTGTTCAAGAACAAGAGAGGCCGATATCCTTCCTTCCTACAATCTTTCTCCCCGGCTAATTTTCTCAAAATCCATTTAGCTGTTTTTGATTGAAAAGGTAACAGACAGATAGAGTTATTTTCGAGTTTATATTAGTATGGATTGTACTTTGTTAATCGATAACATAATATTTGCACTATGCGCAGCATTCTTCGTAAACGCTCACCGTCCGAATCCGCATCAAAAACACCCGTGAATGTTATCGTATCGTGTTTTAGTTATTATGCCACATTACACTGCGGTCGGTGGCTATCTCCGTGAACGCGCGTCGTCATTTCAAAATGTGAATTATTACCACCGCAACGGTAGCCCTGATGTTAGTTGACATGGAGTTGCGAAACATTTCTAACCACCTTTAAAAAGGAGGAGTTACTCAATTCGATGATCCTTTCTAATATTGTAAAGAGGAAAAGTATATTGGCTTGTTTCTTCTGGAACTATTGAATCGAATTCAAAAACTAACGAAATTACATATAAAATTTTATTTCTTTGGGACAACTGCTCTCAGAAAAAAAAAGAACTTACCTATCTACAATTAGTGACTGTCTACAATATAAAAGTAAATCTTGTGCCAAATTTCATATTACTAGCTTCATTAATATCGTCTGGACGTGGTTATCTGTATATGGTTATGGTTATGGTATATGGGTTATCTTAGATTTTACCAAAGCATAGAACCGCAATATTTTTTACTCTACCTTAAATGAAACATGCGAGATTTCATCTTCACGTAAAACGAAACGTTCGCCATTTCGTGGCTCAATGTACAGTTTACTTTTTTGTTAGTATTGAGTGCGTTTACTGGCATCGCTTGTGGCCAATGTTAAATGATCACTGCAGGTTTGTTTTTGCTCGACTCTCGTCAGTGTGTAGCGATCAAAGTTTATTTATATTCATTTATCGACATTTTTTGCTCTAAAAAGCACCTTTAATGCAACTCTCATTTTTGTTGTCCGATCCCTTCAAGATACGTACGTACAGTCAGTATCAGAAATATGTAAAGACCTTTGTCAGAACACAGTTACACAGTGTTTTTTTCTGGTCTCCCCCTCAATATACAATATCTATACATCTACATAGGACATATAAGTAAAATTGAGGACTCTGTTTGTAATTCCAAATTAACAGCTTTATGCATATGAAAGTATAATATAGTATAGGTAGGTACGGTACTTACATTAATATTTTTTTTTGTCAATTTTGGATGATTACCTACCTTTCTGAAGTCTCACTTTACAGGGAGGGCGATCGTGCTATTTTCTAAAAGTCGCTAAAAGTCGGTCAAAGGCTAACATTATTTTCTGAATAAAAGTTGAATCGTCATCTTAATTTAAAATAGTCTGCGCAATACGAAATGTGCTATACAAGTATTATTTTTAAAATTCGGCACCATGACGGTACCTAACGATATTTCGTTACGAAATAGCGCGAATCTATTTTTGATCAGTAGGGGGGGCACGAATTTTTTCGCTCTCGTCTAGTCGATATCGTTGTAATGTCAAAGCGTTTTTTTGTATGGAAAATGAACGATACTGGATAGATGGCGCTGTTCATTTTCCATACTAAAAAAATGCTCGATATCGACTAGACGAGAGCGAAAAAATTCGTGCTCCCCATACAGTAGGGGGAGCACGAATTTTTTCGCTCTCGTCTAGTCGATATTGTCGTAATGTCAAAGCGTTTTTTTGTATGGAAAATGAACGACACTGGATAGATGGCGCTGTTCATTTTCCATACAAAAAAAGTGCTCGATATCGACTAGACGAGAGCGAAAAAATTCGTGCTCCCCCTACAGTATTTCCAAAACAAAACCGTGAAATATTCATTAAAAATTAACTTCAGACAGTCGGAGTTTAAATAGATGATTAAACAACTTAAAAGCCTTCAATTAGGCAGTATCGATGGCCCAATTTTAAAATATAAACACAACTTTTTCGTAGGTGGTCTAACCTTGGTCGGCTCATCACTGTCAGTAATTATAATATCGAATGTTTCATTTTCCAATCACAAGATTGATTTTTGCTAGTCGCTTTTTTTTTTAATTAAATTTAAAACCACAAAAAACATTTCATTACTAATAGAGCCGTTGCACGCGGTTTCAGCTGCTTAAATTTAGGATTCGAGACCCTTTGAACAGGTAAGAATAAAAGGGGTTTTTCCGCGAAGTTTTTTGATGACCTTGCCGTGATTCCATGGCACTAACTTTAAAAATAATAATAATTATAATCCACTTCACAACACACAGATCTACTTGATCCCACAGTAAGCTATTATTAGCTTGTGTCGTGGAAACCAAGCAGACGTGGTATATACTACATATTATTACATATATATTATACTATAGATACATGAATACACCCAGACTCGAAAGTGGAACCCTGAGTTCATCACACAAAGTGCATCCCCACCGGGAACCGAATCTCACCTGTTGATTAGCGGGCAAGCGTGGTGACCTAATACGCCAATGGGGTCGTCATCTTCGTCACTTTAAAAGTACCTAAGTAACTATTCGCTCAATATTTTTTTAGTACTTCCTTGTCTAAAAATCTTGTTTATTATTCATAATTTCTAGTCTAAGTTAAATATAGTTGGTCGGTCTATCTATAATTATAAAGCGGTTAGAAGCGGTTAGATGGTAATTTCTGAATTTACTGAACCGATCCTAAAAGTTCTTTTACTAAGCCACAGTATCCTTTAGAGTAGTTTTTTCTAGGGAGTTCCGAAATTCAGTTATGTATATTTCTGCCTTGGTCTTAATTAGAACATTTCATTGAAATAATAATATGTTAAGTAGTTTGATGCGCGTGCGAACACACAAACATCCTTTTCGCTATACCTACTCGTATACACGTGTTTGACGTGCAAAAATTAGTTTGTGTTCAATATAAAAAAGGTTTCTGATGGGTGTTGTCGTCACCTTGAGAACTTATCTTTAACTGATCAAATACTAATGCATTAGTGAAAAAAAACGCATTCAAGTTTTTATCCATTGCTTATCTAATATATATAAATCACGGGTCACGTTGTTTGTCCGCGAAATTAATGAAATTATCGCGAATCCTTCGAAACTACTGAACGGATTTTGATTAAATTTTGTAACCATTTATAATATGGTCCAACTTAAAAGATAGGATAGAAAATATCCGAGAATTCCCTCGGGAGCTCAGGAATTAATGCGGGGAACTGCTTATCACCGTAAACTACAGCACTTTTATCCCGGAATTACCGCGGGAACTCCGAAATTACCACGGATGAAATCGCGGGGGACAGCTAGTATTATATATAACTTCATGCGAATATAATATACGTATTTGCTGATTTGTTTGTCCAATTTAACATTGCAACGGACAAACTGGACTGATAGATTTTAATTGACTTTACAAAACGACGATGACGTATTGACGTTTGTATTCGCACCATTTCTCCAAAAATTAACCAACCACTTTTTAATGTGGTTATTAAAAAACTAAGTAAATATTAGAATGGAAATAAATAATTTATATCGATTCTTAAAATTGATTATTTCAGTTCAATTTGTTAATTGATTTCATAATACTTGGCAAGATACAAGGAAAGGGCGGAGTTGTTGTGAACACGACTTTGTGTTGTTGCTTACAGTGTATGTTTATGATAGATATAATCACAGAGCAAATAAATTAACTAGAGAGGACATGTAGACGGAGCAGGCGTGCTACCGTTGCAAAGGAAGTTAGAGCAAATGCTCTAACTTGCCCAAAACTTCTTTGGCTGCCATCCCGAGTATATTTGCCACAACATATCCAAAACTGTGAATTTTGAAAACAGTGACTAAGTAAAAACATAATCATAAAGCGTTTAATAAATTTCTTTTTTTTAATGAATGTTTTAGTGCGTGTTGAATAGTTTTGTGTACGAAAGTCACCAGACACTGGTTTTCATCTTTTTTCATAATAAACTAAGTTGAAGTCCCTTCTATCTGTTATTTTCTGTTCTGTGGATATAATATAGTATCATGGTATGTTTATATATAGCTCACATACATTTATATTCTCATGCCCTTCAATCACAGAACAGAAAAATGAAATATGGAACTTCAATGATATTATAAGTAGTAAAGGAGGTTATAACTTCATAATTTTATAAATTACCAAATTTTATAAATTTTACTACCTCCATATACATATTGATTCTTAACTATACTGAAATCTTTAATTTTTTTAGAGAACACTCAAAGAATCAGCAGATTGGAGCATGTTAGAATATTATAATAGCTAACTTTGCGTATCCAGGAAAAACACAAGCAAATTAACTCTATAATATTTTCCTGTGTAACTGTATATTCATTATTCCATTGCCCCAATGTGCCAAAAGAAGTATCGCTTCGAAAAACAATTCGAAAATATTTCTTTTAATACCTAAATGCAATAAAGCTACATGTAATATCAAATGCTAATTAATGGAGAGATTTCAATGACCTATAACTTCATAGCGTTGGAAACTTCCATAGTTTATTATTATACGGTATTGAATGGTGTATGACCGTATGTAAGGATATGCGAACATCGTAAAACAGATCACGCACCTATCCGAGGAACGATCTCGTTAATCCGAAAAGCGATTTCACTCGAATTAGTTCATTAAGAATAATGATTGAAACATCACACAACTCTATTACCATATTCTGACAATTATTGACGATTAAATCGAGAAACGATTAAATGATTCGCTTCTAATCGCTCGAAATGTTCCAATTAGTCAAAAAAATATATAAAAATTAACTTATACGTCGATGAACAGTTTTGATTTGTGTTTTAAGTTCAAAAACTGTCGGTCAAGTGGTTTTTGTGTACGTCTATGTCGGGTTCAGTACTACTTTAAGTGAAATATAACTAAACCATCAGATTAACTGCTAAATATATTAGGTATGGTTTTAGTTGATTTCCGTAGGGATCTCTTAAAAACTGATTCATAATATTCCGGCGCCGCAATTTTTTTTCTCTGTTTTGTCTTGATCTTAATGAAGTCGGCTTGTTTTACACAAATTCATAGAATTATGAGAAATGCAAATTTGTAATATGATTTTTATGAAATGGTAACGTAGTTATCACTATTAATGATTGATGATGATCGATCGAATATTATTTATATATAAAAAAAATAAGTTTTATTACACAAATATTTTTTGCTATGGAATTTTTCCTTTGGTTTAGTTTTATGTAATTTCAATGAACTACATATTAACGAGAATAGGAAGTAGCCAAATCTTATTTTGAATTTCGTTCAATTTTTTATATTAGTAATGGTAGGTACTAGTATTTTTTCCACGGCTGGCGTCGCGTGGCCCACTTGGTTATCGAGTATGGGCTGGCGTCACTGAACTCCATTTTAGTTGTCATTGTTGTCATCTATACAATATTCAACTATGGCATATCCAAAAAAATGTTATGGTATATTATAAATGCGAAAGTGACTCTGTCCGTCTGTCTGCCGGTCCGTCTGTTACGCTTTCACGCGTCAACAGCTCAACCAATCATCCTGGAATTTAACATAGACATTGTCAGAGGTACAGAGAAGGACATAGGGTACTTTTTGTCCCTGAATTCTCGCGTGAACCCCAAAATTAACGCGGGTGAAACCGCGGGGAACAGCTAGTATTAAAAAAAAACGTATACGTATTATTAATGATAACTGAGTAGAAGTTGTGTGTTTATTTTTAGGAGATAATCTCTGGAACTACTGGTCTGATTTCCATGAGAGTTTTTCATTGATACTCTGCCAATGTGCCCATACTTGTACACATGCTGGGTGACCGCCATACCGTTTATACAATTATCCAAAATTGTACCCCCAAAGTAGGTACAAGTGAAAAACAAAAAGCTGTAGTTACCGAAGAGCGCTCGAATTTCGTGTTTTTGTCGAAATGTTAATTGTACCGCATTTATTTATTTAAACACAAATCGACAAGTCACGAAGGTAACCAAACTGTTGTTATTTTTCGAGATAAATAAGTATAGTCAGCAGACACAACAGGCATGTTGACTAATTTTTAATTTTTAGTCCGTCTTGTAGATTGTTAAAAAATATTGGACACGTATTTTTTCTTTTTTTACCTAATCAAAAAATAACGGCGATATATTGAGTTGAAATTTCGCGTGACGTCACTATTCTGACAGTTTGTATGACGCTTTCAGCGGTTAGTGACGTCACGACCCCCTCACCCTAAACTTTAATGCGTTTTATCTCTGTATATATTAATTTATTTGCAAAAGCAAAAAACACGTGTCTATTGTTTTTTTTTATGACTGACGGACTAATTAGAATTTTGATTTTCAAAAGTAGTCCACATCCCCATTGGTCACTCTCCATTGTCTAAAATAATATTATAGAGGTAAAGTTTGTGAGTTTGTGACGTTACAGTTAGTAATCTCTGGATTTACTGAACTGATTTTAAAATAACTCTGAATGACCGCAGAGGAATAGCTAGTTTTATTATAAAGAGGATAATTTTCTTTGTTTCTTAGCCTAAAATCTAAGCTTTTTTTAACTTAATTTTATTAAATTATGCTTGCGTTAAGTTTTAACTTCACTTAATCAAGATTTAATTGCCTGCCCGTTACACAAGAGGTTCGATTTAAGGTGGGGATGCACTATGTGTGATAAACTCAGGGTTCTACTTTCGAATCTGGGTGTGTTTATATATCTAAAGCAGAGGTTCCCATACTTTTTTTCTCATAGACCACTTTAAACATTTTCGTGGATCTGGTGGACCCCCTGCAGCAATTACATTTACTAACTTACTTCCAAACCCGAAAAAAAGTATATGTCTATGGCAATCTGTGTTGTGGCTATTTTTCAATCAGTCAATTTCAATGAGTTAAAAGTTTTCAAAAAATTGGTGAGAATTTATATTGCTTTGATTATGCTGTGAGTGGATGTCATTTAAGCTAAGTTTCAAGACCAGTCTAAAAAGCGTCTTCATCCAACAGTTGTGGACCCCCATTTTTTTTCCACGCAAGCGCAGACCCCTGTCGGGCTCCCGTTATCTTAAATTTAGGTTTTTTACAGTATAAATTTACAAAATAATAAATATTATAAATTTTATTATTACTATTGTTATAATTACTGATGGAAGAAAAGAACCAAAAAACAAAGTGTCATTTTCATAGTTTTACCATGGTAGAGAGTTTCCGCAGGAACTCCTTATTTATGCCAGAATTAAAGTACCCTTTCCTATTTTCAAACCTTATAAATAACTCTGGATTATATTCCAAATAGCTGTTCCCCTAGCGGTTTCATCCGCATTCGGTATTTCCTCGAGAACCTTCCTCTACTTTCAGGGATTAGTCGTAACACGCGAAGGTAATGTAGCCTATCAGTGAAATATTTTTTAAATATTGACGTAGGTCGTGACGTCCTAAACTTTAATGCCTTTTATCTAGGTAAGTGTTTTTTCAATAATTGGAATTTTTTTTAAAATACGTGTACCTATATTATATTTTTAACTTCTACTACTGACAGACTAAATAGAATTTTAGATTTTTCAACAATCGCTCTACATGTAATACTTCCATGCGATTCTCATCCTCTTCACTATATGCTCGCCCTCCATTTCCGCAATGGGCATGTTGACTATTTTTTTTTAGCCCGTCTTGTAGATTAATAAAAAATATTGGATACGTATTTCTTCTTTTTTTACGTAATCAAAAAATAACGGCAATACATTGAGTTGAAATTTTGCGTGACGTCACTATTTGGACAGTTTGTATGGCGGTTTTAGCGGTTAGTGACGTTACGACCCCCTCACCCTAAACTTTAATGCGCTTTATCTCTCTCTGTATATTATACGTTATTTGAAAAACCAAAAAATACTTGTCTATTGTTTTTTATTTTCTAATTGACGGATTAATTAGAATTTTGATTTTCAAAAGTAGTCAACATCCCCATTTTACCTTCCTCACTCTACAGTTCAGTGTTTCGTCACTGCACACGAATTAGCTTCATATTCCGATAGTGAGCTTGAGCTGTCAAAAGTTTTTAAGTTTTGTTGTTTAATCTCTGTTGTTGTTGAACTTGGAACTTTGCCTACCCCTTGTGAAATCTAAAGCTTAAATTTATAAGATGTTGTTTTATTCACACACATAATCGTATTTCTCTCCTTGTCTTGTGAATTGTCTACCCTTGCGTGTCGATTACGAATTCTATTTTACGTGTGGCTATACCAGCTTAAAGATATTACGACTTTTCGACGTTAAGTTCTCGCCGCTAAGGTTCCAAATGCTTTGTTTCGCTACGCCATTGTTAAGGCTTTTGCGTGCGGTATAAAGAAGCGCAGGAACAGAAGCCCGAGAAATAGAAGCTCTGTTACAAATAGCTCATTTACATATAACAAATACTGTAGTCACGTTTTGAACCGCGAAAAATTTTAAGTCGAAAAAGCGATAGATAGTTTTGACTCTAGGTCCTTTTAATGTAACTTTTTAATTCATCTATCAGCAGATTTCTACTGTGTCACCTGCGAGGATTTCGATAAATTCTCAAGAACTGAGAAAAATGGGCATGTTGACTAATTTTTATTTTTTAGTCCGTCTTGTAGATTATTAAAAAATATTGGATATTATTTTTTTCTTTTTTTACGTAATCAAAATATAACGGCGATATATTGAGTTGAAATTTCGCGTGACGTCACTATTCTGACAGTTTGTATGGCCGTTTTGTGGTTAGTGACGTCACGACCTCCTCATCCTAAACTTTAATGCGCTTTATATGTATATTTTAATTTATTTAAAAAAGCAAAAAATACGTGTCTATTGTTTTTTTATTTTCTAACTGACGGACTAATTAGAATTTTGATTTTCAATAGTAGTCAACATCCCTATTGTACGCTTTCTTTTGTCCCTTCTACTGTGGCGGCAATTCCGCGAACGTTCTTAAATTTATTAGTAAGTATATTTGAATTATTTTTCAGTTTCATTAAATGTACAGGTATATTTTATAGATTCATAAAGCTATTTACGTTTATTGCTAATCACATTCATTAAGCAGCTATTAACCATCATTTATTGCTAATCAAAACTTTTGATTATAAAGGATCGTTATTTAAAGTGGTTTGCTCATTTGTATATAAAACCGACCGTACCTTTCTCAACTTTTTTTTCGTAATTTTGCCACAGACCCAAACTAAGTAGGTAGCTATTATATGTTCTTTTTTTAAGTTACTTCAAAATTTAAATCGTTAATATTTTCGACTATAGCACGCTCTTACGTAAAAAATCACATTCAAATTTATTCCGAATAAAGGTCGGAGGTCGCAAGTTCGAATCTTGGAAATAACGAGACGGTTAATTTGTTTCGGTCAAGTTAGAATGTCATTCGCAATTTAAAAACGTCGCTCTTGTCAATGCAGTGAGGTCATATGAATGTTAGTTTTTTTTCGTCACATTATATTTATTGTATCGGACATCAAACTAACGAAAAAAAAACATACGCGTCGAATTGAGAACCTCCTCCTTTTTGGGAAGTCGGATAAAAATCACGTTCCGCACCGTTCCAATTTCTTGGCGTACCTATCCCTTTTTGATCTGGCATAAATGCATGCAAAATTTATTTAGTCATGTTTGATTTACCAAATTTAAATTTTTCACATTATAAAAATTTAAATTTGGCTACCTATATGATATTTCTCACCATGAGATTTTGCTGTTAAATATTTTTTACAAATACCGATTGCTTCTGGCACTGTCGGTTTGGGAAACACAAGATTCAGTCCGACCCGGCTTTGTGTGTAATCTGTCATTTATTAAATTTTATTTCATAATAAATAAAATAAAGTAAAAAAACTTTTAAAACATGCTTTTTTTAAATGCGCTGAAAAGAATAAAATAAATTTTTCCTTCAAAACTTTTACTATCAACTTATAGTGCACAATTTATATGAGAGAAAAGTTTATCGCAACAAAAAAAAAGCTTTAAATAAAAAAGAAACGCGAAAGTTTTGAATTGGGATGAAACATGGTTAGTCAGAATGTGTGTAGCTTAAAAGTCTTGAGTCAACGAATGGAACATATTTTATTCTAAAACGATAATGATTTATCAAATAAATACCGAAAACTGTGAACAAAAAAAAATCATCTTCAATAAAATTAGGCAACATCACCCACATTTCCGTTATCAGAGATCCAATTCAAAGCGAATGGATGTACCAAAGATGTACCAATTAATTCATTACCAAAGATTGACCTTCCTCGGAGATTAATTATTTCTATTGTGACCCAGGTGCGTTGTATTACATATTTGATTTTGTACCTCGAAAAAAACAACTTTGAACGTTGTACCGTTGAAGATAAGGATGTAGTTGGAGTTTTGTTAACATAAAATTGTATAATCCAACAGCACATGTGTATTTGAGCTGTCGGAGTGAGAGCGTACCTACGCTCATAGCGTGGGTTTAGAGCCGGGGCGAATTGAATTATATCTACTAAGCGAAATAACCCGAGCCAAAAACAAAAAAATAATTACCAGTTATGAATATGGATTAATCATAGTGTGCGAATAGAAATTCGAGCGATTCAAATTCGACCCCCTGAGCAGTGACGATAAATTTGAAGTAAGTCGGATGAAAATGCGCTTTCAAGCTCTTATCCTCGCATACGTTTACTCAATCACGCAAAAACGGCTAAACGTATTTGGATGTAATTTGGCATGCACGTTGTCAAGGGTACAGAGAAGGACATATTTTTATCCCGGAATTCCCGCGGGAACTCTGAAATTAGCGCGGGTGAAACCGCGGGGCACAGCTATTAAATAATAAATCTATCTACATATACTATAATAAAAGAGTAGAATCCGCGATTCAGTACATTGAATATTTATACCTAAATTTGAGAGCCCAAAAAAAGTTTTTAAAATTATTTTCTGTCTGTCTGTCTGTTCGCGATAATCTCCGCATCGACTGAACCGATTGTCATGCGATTTTCACAGGTAGGTTAAGCTTAGCCTGGAGCTACATATAGGGTTTGTTTCATTGAAATCGGATGTCAGGAAAGAAAGTTGTTGTATAAAAACCTTCCATGCGGGTGAAACCGCGGGGCACAGCTAGTTGTTAAATAAGAGTTCCAGTTGGAGCCACGAAATTCACGAGTGTGAAAACCAAGCAGCAAATCGTATTATCAAACGAATTAGACAAAGTTCTCGTCCCAGCTAACACCTCGTATTGAGAGGAGCATTCGAATCGCACTTAAACATCTTCAAGCTGCAGAGCTTTTGAGAACGCGTGGGAGTCGACCCGTCAAGTGTGGGTCTAACAGACCTTAGTAATTGCTTTCCAATGTTCTTGCCGGCACAAAAGACCCACATAAGAGGGACCAAGGTTATTAACTGATTAGAGTTCAACCGATGAATTAGTTTTGTTTTTATTTTTTTGTACATAGGTACTTGATCAAGCGTGGGCTTTGCCCTTGAGCTGATTCATCCATTGCTTTTTCGCGATCGGTTCTGATGATACTCTCAAGTCTTACTACGATTGTTTACTGGTTGTGTAATTAAAAACACGAGTGCGTTGTTAGGTCTAGAGTTCGAATAATTTTTGATTACTAACGAATCATCGTTACGACCGAAGACAAAAATTTTAAATTGACGATATAATAATAACATAAATTTTATATTTTTTCAAACTAATATTGATATTTTTTCCAACTAAAATTAATTGGAGTGAACCCTGCGTCAGATTTGACCTCAAATCACAAATAATAATATATTTTTTGAGACTTTAAAGTCATAAATAAACATAATTATTATTATTCCGTTTCAATAATTAACTAGTAGAAAGTAAACCTTCCTGGAACTCGAATGAACACTTTATAATTATTATGATTCAGACAGTGTTGTAGTCTATGGTCAGTAGAAAAAAATCCTACTAATATTATAAATGTGTGAGTGTGGATGTTTGAATGTTTGTTACTCAATCACGCAAAAACAGATTTGATTGAATTTAGCATGCACGTTTTCAGGGGTACAGAGAAGGACATAGGATACTTTTTATCCCGGAATTCTTGCGGGAACTCCGAAAGTACCGCAAGTGAAACCGTGGGGCACAGGAAGTATAAAATAAATTAAGATTTACTTTTCTTAATCTTTCTAAAACTTTAATAAGATTTCTATTATGAGAAATTAGTGAATTTCCTATTACAATACAATCATCTAAGTAAATAAAACATTGTTTGTAATTTAATCCAGACATAGCGATTGTCATTAACCTTGAAAACACACTGGGACTTGTTTTTAATCCCATAGGGCATCTTTTCATTTGATACATTTTATCCGTTGTAAAAGCAGTTAATTTTCGAGATTTTTCATCCATAGAAATTTGATAACTTTTATCTACGTTAAATGCCGTATATTTTCGGGATTCTGGTTCTAAAGACAACTGATAGTAGCTTTGTGATAAGTCTAATTTTGAAAAATATACACTACCTGACAATGAGTCTAATATTTCTGAAATATTCGGTAGAGGAAACTTATCATCCTGTATTTTATTATTTAGCTGTCTGTAATCTATAACTAATCTCCATTTTTTCTCGCCAGATTTATTTGTTTTCTTTGGTACGAGAAGAACAGGACTAGACCATTCGGAAGTGGTCTCTTCTATGATGTCATTATCTAACATTTCCTGAATCTGTCGTTGAACTTCATTTTTTAAAGCATGTGGAGTTCTATAAGGCTTAATATACACTGGAGTAGCATTGTCCTTTAATTTAATAGAATGTTGCAATAAATTAGTGACAGATAACTTATCGCCGGGAAGTTGAAAAACATCTGCGTATTTAGCACATATTTTTTCAATGCATAACCTTTCTTCTCTGTTCAAATAATCTAATTCAAGTAAGTCAAATAATAACTTAACGCGATCAGCATTTATTTTTTGTTCGCTAAAATCGCATGATTCAAAACTATTTAAACTATATGTTTCTAAGTCTGAAAAATCTAACTTAAATTCTTCATCAGTAGTGTTCAATATTCGTACTGGAATTAACCCCTTTTCGGGTTTTGCGATAATTCCCGCTATGAAAACACCTTTACAAATCTCTTTTGCTAAGATTACGCAATCATCGTAATGTTTTGTAGGTATACGTTTAATAACTTCGCAACGCGGTGGTATAATGTGTCTATACCTATTCATATCGTTAATATTAATCGTCACCGATAGATCATTGTTTCTCAAAACTATAGTGTTCATTTTATAATCAATAATAGCTTTATATTTACTTAGAAAATTTTGGCCTAATATCCCGTCAGCCATACAAGATAAGTTTTTAAATATATAAAATTTTTGCCTAAAAACTATTCCACCTATCTCTAAATCAAAGTATGTGTACCCTTCGGATTCTAATTGTCCACACACACCTTTTATCGATATTAATTCTTTATAAATTTTAATATTATTAAAATAATTCTTATTACTTTCTATCCACTCGTGTTTGACAACACATAAGTTTGCTCCGCTGTCTACTAATAATTTAATATTAAAGTTTATTCCTAAACTACATGTAATTATACTGCTGTTATTAAAATTATAAACAAAATTATCAATTACTTTGGCGACGAAAAAATTCTGACGACTTCGCTTGAGCTAAGGTATCATCGCGCTGAATGTGATGAACTCGCGGAAAGTGGGCACGCGACTCCACTGCACGTGAGCGCATGCGACCTCGATTCGTCGGTGCTGGGTTAGCATACCTAGGCTTCCAATTACTACGGTTGTTATTGTTTAAATAGTTACTATGTTGAAATCGTTTATTAAAATTACTGTTACGAAATTGCGAATTATATCTATATGAATTATTTTGATTTTGTCTGTATGTTACTTTCATAACCTGATGGGTTGTAGACATAGATTGCTCATCCAAAGCTGTTGAGATAGCTTCTGGTAAGGATGAGAATTGTCTGGAAGCGATTATTGTGCTTAATCTCTGATCGGACAATCCATCAGCAAACCGTTTTATTGCTATCCTCTCATTAATTGGACGCAATATTTCGTACTTATTTTCATCATCGTTACTTTGGGCTATAGTTAGATTAACAAAAAGTTCCTCTAATTCTGATCCAAATGATTGCACACTTTTGTGCCCCTGAGTTGCTCGTTGCAACTGTGCCTGGATTGCGACATCTGATTTTCTCGGGACAAGATATTTTTTCATATCCCCAATCAGGCAATCAACTGAACTATACTTGGACTTTAAACGAAGTTTCGCACTGGCTGAAAGTCGCGTTTTTAGAACAAATTCAATTAATAGAGGCTTAGATGCAATATTAATCATAGAATCGTATAACTTGATCCCATCGATTAATTGTTTCGTAATATTCTCTACTCCTGTCATAATGGGCAATAAGGCAAGAGCCGTTTTTAAATCAAAATTATCGGTAGCCATTTTACTTTCTATCGACTCACTGCAATGTACTAAGGAATTAATTTTTCTATATAAACTATGAATGTCGTCCACTAGTCGATTAATTAATAAGGTATCACTAACATTTAATTCTGATCTCGTTATCTTAGATTGGATACCTAGTAATAACACATCTAATTGGCTATACACAATTCGAGCTTCTTCAAGTTTTTGTGACCGATCTCTGTGTTTCTACGAGATGGACCTATTTTACTTAGATAAGTTTTTAATTGCTGTAACTCTAAATATATCTTATTTAATTCATCTATCATATCTATTTATTATTACAAGAAGTTATCCAACATCTTTGCTAGCCAAATAAACCGATACCTAATACCTAACACAAAACACACTGTAGTACAATAATCAACAAATTTAAACTAGTATTAAATTACGACTTACATTACGGTAGAAAATTTCGCAACGCCATTATGTACGCTCGCCGGACGCCGTGGTCTCGCTGTTGCTGGGCAGGAACCTCGCACGTGGCAGCTGTAGATGCTGTAGCAGCTGACTGTGGGCCGTCCGCTGACTGTGGGCCGGGCTATACCCTGGACTCCGTGGGCCGGGATTACCCTGGACACCGCTCCTTCAATTCTTGACGCGTTGACGTGACGTGAATTTTTGAAAGATGCGCCGCGATTTATTTTGGTATTTATTTGAATGAATTATATTATCTTCTTTTCTTCTGATGTTATGGCCATTTCTTGTGTCTTCAGAATTTATAATTTATGTTCTTCATTATTTTTTTTTTTGCAGTATTTGTTATTGTTGATCTTCATAACTTTTTCGTTTTTCTTAAGTAGTCTTCTTTAAAGTGTTGGGTTTTCGGCAGGGTCGCCATGTAATGGCTGGTGCGACGAGGAGACAAATAAAACCATCTCGGCCGGTGATAATAATAAAAGTCCACGTTTATTTAAAATGTACAACAATTTATAGGCTAATTAATTCTATGTCAGCAAACCTTAATTCACTGTGTGTGTGCAACTGTTCATACACTACATGGCTGTGCCGAGTAAAGAATGGAGTAAAAGATGTCTAATAAAGTCAAGTACCTATTTTCATTGATAAAGTGCCCTGATGCTAATATAGTGTTCAAAGCAGACAGCATCGCTGATCTAGAGCAAGCGAACCTCAGTGGTAGGTATGCCAAGTGTCACGAGTTCGATTCCCGAATCAATAGGGCAATTATGTAACTTTTGTTGCTGTCATTTTCAAAAAAAAAATCAATTCAAAAGCTATTTATTACTTAGGATTGGTTACAATCACTTGTAATCGTCAGCAGGTTCTTAGAACTATAAATTACCGTCAGTTCGGAATACGTCCTCTGCTGAGAAGATTTTTCGATTTCAATCTAAAACATAACGGTTTTGTGGTTAATTGGTTGTGTTTAAACAGCTACAATTTATGAAATATGATATTTTTGGTTGATTGTTATGAATTGTAGCTGTCAAAATGTGTATAATATTGTAACTAATGACAAAACTGATTGAAACCGAAAATGATAGCAACAAAATTTAGATACATATTAGCCCTGGCCTACAAGATAAACATTCATGTGATGAATATTAGTGTTACATTTTTATTCTGAACTAGCTGTGCCCCGCGGTTTCACCCGCGCGAGTTTCGGGATTCCCGCAGGAACCCCAATGCAATTTACTCCTTATAACAACAGCTAATTAGCAGTGAGTCTCGCCAATATCGGTCCAACCGTTTCGGAGATTCAACCGCGTGAGTTTCGGAATTCCCGCAGGAACTCCAAAATTCTTTTATATAAACCTTTTCCTGACAATAACGAACTCAAAAAAAATCAATTTTCAATTTGTGTGCAGTCGTTTGTAAGTTATGCTCTTACCAACACATTTGACGATTCATTTTTATTATATAGATGTGTTTAGTTTATAGCTGTCCCCCGCGGTTTCACCCGCAGTAATTTCGGAGTTCCCGCGGGAATCCCGATTTAAAATATAGCACACAGGGTTCCGGAGTAACACAGGCTATATTTTATCCCGGAAGAACTCTTGAAATCGATCCAGGGATTTGAGGTAAACGTAACAAACAAACAAACAAAAATACGAATTTATCCTCTTTAAAATATTAGTACTAAACTTTAAATAAGCTTTTGGTTTAAGACGTGTGTATTGATGGCCAAGCATCATTATTATTATATAGTTAGCCAGTATATTAAAATACGAATGCAAAACACAACTCGATGGGTAATTGAGAAATAAAACAAAACAAATCACGTAAATAACTGTGTTAATGATGCCTGTAATACAATATAATCGCAAACAATCTCACCTTGATGGAATCGCGTACAAATATTATGCACTATGTATGTAGTTGGATTGATCTTTTGTTAATACAATAACAGTTGTATGGGAACACATCTTAACTAGTGACGTGCCGAATATCCGTATCCGTATTTGTTCCGCGAATAATCGAGGGAAGAGAAGGATCAGTTTATTTTAGGCGGGTCTTTTACGGATTTTTTTTACATTATTCATTAAAAAAAAAAATTGATGAAATTCTATACTATACATGTAGGTGATTACTGATAAGATAGCAATAAAAAATTATTAAATTTCATTAAAATTATTTTTTATTTCTTAAAATCAAATATTTGGCAATAAACTGCACTATAAAGGTTTATATTGTACCTACTTTGTTTTTTTTATTTATTTCTTAAGGTTAACAAACGGTAGTCACATTGTTATTCAACTAAAAAGTAATATAATGTAACTAATTATAAATGCACCACCAGACCCGTCAGGCGTCAACCACATATTACTAAACATGACTGTAGAGATGGACTAGCAAATAATTAATTGATACAACTAAACAAGCACAAACAGAATAGTAGTAGGTACAAACAAAGTAGTTTTGTCGTGCAAAGCGTCAAGTGGCGTCAACTGTCGTTTCAAGGTCACGCGCACCGACACCGGTTGAGCAAAAAAGTTAAGGTCCGTATCCGTATCCACGCATCTTGAAACCAGATATCCGTATTCGGACCCGTATCCGCGGATATACATTTTAACGATCCGGCGGCGCATCACTAATCATAACGTCGTGACTGCGTGTGCTCGCACAGCATAGGCGTGGATAGTTATGACTCACACGCACTCAATGACTACGAATTAATTTGCTTTTCATTCAATTTAACCATGTAATATCGTGCACTGTTAATATGAATGCGTAATTAGATGTAATAATGAAACAATAATTGTATAACAATTTAGTCCAAAATTATGATAAAAGAGTACATAAGTAATATACGACGACCTGATCAGCGCATTAGGCCACCATGCCACCCCGCTAATCAAGAGATTCCGGATTCAATTCTCAGTAGGGGTGGACATAGGGTTCAATTTTTCACTCTGGGCATGTTTATATATCTATATTATAATTTATATATAATATGTAGCACGTTTGCTTGGTTTCCACGGCGCAAGCTTAAAATTATTATTATTAGCTTATCTGTGTTGTGAAGTGAATTATGTATATATATATATAGTAACAAGTCGATGTCTGTACATGGGAGATAAATTAAGAAAAAATAAATTTAGGAGACTCTATGAGTGATATGAAAGCCAAAAATACCGATTTTAGAGCTTTTGTCTGTCTGTCTGTATGTTTGTATTCGTGCTACGTAAAAACTGCTGCACCAAATTGAATGCGGTTTTTTTTGTATTGCTAAGGATCTAACTTAGATACTCATGTTTCGATTTTTTCGAAATTCCACCTGGAACTCGAGATATAAAAAAAAAATGCTGGTCATCCTACAAATATTATAAAATGTGAAAGTGTGGATGTTTGTTACTCAATTAAGCAAAAACGGCTAAACTGATTTGGATGAAATTTGGCATGCATGTAGCCTTTTAGATGTACAAGAACATAGGCTACTTTTTATTCCGGAATTCCCGCGAGATCTCCGAAATTAACGCGGGCGAAATAGAATTAATTAAATTGCATACTATACACGTTGTCAGAGGTACAGAAAAGGACACAGGGTACTTTTATCCCGGAAATCCCGCGGGATCTTTGACGCGGGTGAAATCGCGGGGCACAGCTAGTTATTACTAAAACAAATAGAATACGAACTCCGTGTCCGTTCCCACAAGGGATCCAGCGTGTTATTCCTCGTTTAAGTAAAGAACGCGGATTAGATCACGGTGCGTGGGCGCATGCTTGCGATACCCTCGGAGGCGTAGTTCGCGCGACGCAGACAAGATGTCTTATCTGGCTCAAAATGCAATCACTATAAATCAATGCTCCGCAGCTTATTATGAGGAACGATTTTGTAACTATACGTTTTAAAGTTAATCTTCTTGGAGCGTTGGCATGGGCTACTCTTGATCCACTACCACTACACAACACTCGTAAATTCCAGATTTGTTGTAGGATTGTAACGGGAAAATTTACACCGGGATGAGAGAAATGTGCCTTGAAATCACACGTGTACAAGTCTAGAATAGGCACTGTTTGTGTTTGTTTCTTTTTCTTGTGTGTTGTGCTGAAATAAAATGTATTTTCTTCTTCTTCTTTTTGGCTAACAGTCTTTACAAGTGTGCAAAGTATCATATCGGTTCGTTTCACTGTTAGGATATGAAAAAAGAGGAGACGAAAGTAATTAGTATGTCTGTCTCTACGTTTTCACGCCCTAACTACTTAACCGATCATCATGAAATTTTGCATACACGTTATCAGGGGTACAGAAATGGGGGAAATATGGTTTTTGTTGAGGAATCCTCGCGGGAACTCCGAAATTAACGCAGGTGAAACCGTGGAGAACGAGAATTCAGTTTAATAATAAATAAGTAAGGATCAACAAAAATCATAAAAACTCTCCTCAAAATAATCTTAAGGCTTACAAAAAATCAAAGAAGTCGGTTAACAATGCTAAACATCATAATGAAATCGTGGTTTACCATAGGAATACCTTGGTGCCTCACTGTTTACTACAGACTATGTAGTACATTCAACGTCTACAATAATGGTCATGTTGACTAAGTTTTTTTTTAGTCCGTCATGTAGATTAATAAAAAATATTGGACGCGTATTTTTTTCTTTTTTTACCTTATCGAAAAGTAACAGCGATACATTGAGTTGAAATTTCGCGTGACGTCACTAACCGGTGCAGTTTGTATGGCGGCTTAGCGGTTAGTGACGTCACGAGCCCCCACCCTAAACTTTAATGCGCTTTATCTCTGTATATTTTGATTAATTTGAAAAAGCAAAAAATACGTGTCTATTGTTTTTTTTATTTTCTAACTGACGGACTGATTAGAATTTTGATTTTCAAAAGTCGTCAACATCCCCATTGTAGACTAATTATTAGATATATATTTCTTTACTTTATTGGATACAATAGATAAAGGTGTCCTCTTCTCCTACTTTGTGTTAGCGAATGCTCACCTGTCGCGTTGTTCTTACGTTGGTAAATTATGTCAATCACCATTCAGCAGCCATTTTGTTTTCCAAGAAAAAGACGTGACGGGACGGGGTTCTTTGAGAGAGGGCCGTGCTTTATCTTGGGGAAGAATCAAAATTCGCGTTTTGCCAAAATTATAGTAGTAGAAGGAGAAAATATCGAGACAGCGATAGACGCCGTAATTAAAGTAGAAGAAGAAAAAATAAAAATCTTTTAAAATTATCAATGACTAGCTGACCCCCGCGGTTTCACCCGCGGTAATTTCTGAGTACTCGCGGGAATTCTTGGATAAAAAGTACTCTCAGGATCACTGCAGTTTTTTAAATGTGAAATAATTTTTTAAATCAGTTCAGTAGATCCAGAGATTACCCTCTACAAACTCACAAACTCACTAACTTCAGAGTTCCCGCGGGAATTCCAGAGCAAAAAGCCCTATATCACTCTGGATCACTGAAGCTCCCTGTATGTGGAAGAATTTTCAAAATCGGTTCAGTAGATTCAGAGATTACAACCTCACAAACTACGGAGTTCCCATGAGAATCCCGGGACAAAAAGTTCCCTATGTCACCCAGGATCAGTGCAGCTTTTTAAAAATGAAAGAATTTTCAAAATCGGTTCAGTAGATCCAGAGATTACCCCTACAACGACAAAAACCCACAAACTCACAAACTTTTGCTCTTTATAATTTAGATTAGGCATTGCTTGTGTTTGTATCTTTTTCTTGTGTGTTGTGCTGAAATAAATGTATTTTCTTCTTCTTCTTTTTATAATATTAGTATAGATTAGCAACTTTTGTCACTAATTGTATTTCAACACGACTGTGGGAGACGATACTTCATCGCTGAAATAATATTGTTTGCGGATGCAAATGTCAAGTATCATGTTGTTGCCCGCTCAGTAATTCGAGGAAGGTACTTGTTTGACTAACTCGATGGTTTTGTTTTGTTGGTTGTAGAGATATAAAATATACCTACATACTTAATTCCGTACTAGCTGTTACCCACGGTTTCACCCGCTTTAATTTCGGAGTTCGCGCGACAAATTTCGTGGTGATCGGTTGAATAGTTAAGGCGTGAAAGCGTAACAAACATAAAAACATTCGCATTTATCTAATCTAAATATATATAAATCACGTGTCACGTTGTTTGTCCGCGATGGACTCCTAAACTACTGAACTGATTTTGATAAAATTTTGTAACCATCTATAATATGGTCCAACTTAAAAGATAGGATAGTTTCTATTCCGGAATTCCCGCGGGAACTTCGGAATGAATGCGGGGAACTGCTTATCACCGTAAACTACAGCACTTTTTTCCCGGAATTACCGCGGGAACTCCGAAATTACCGCGGATGAAATCGCGGAGGACTGCTATTAGTAATATATATATTATTATTACTGTACTTGTTTTTACTGTAATAAATGTCTCCATAGGTACTCCACCTGGAAGAGATCGCTTCATAGTGATAAGGCCGCCCTTTGGAGCCACTTAATACCTAGTTGTTTTAAAAAAATTTGTCATTGTACTGTTTGTGTGTTCAATAAAGTGTTTTTCATTCATTCATTTCATTATAGAATATCTATATAACATGAGTTTGTTTATTGGTCACGCTTTCACGCTTCAATTACTAAACCGATTATCATGAAATATTTCCTACACGTTGCCAGGGATACAAACAAGGACAAGGGGTATCTACTTTTGTTCCGGAATTCCCGCGGCACTCCAAAATTAGCGCGAGTGAATAATATCAAGACGAAACAAAAAATACAACATCCAAGATAAACATTTATTAAAGTACTTATTAATAACTGGTTATTAATATCAAAAATTTTAGACGTGAATATAAACAACTTGAAATCCATTTAAAAATTATTATCACTTATCACATCAACTTAACAGCTCGACGTTTGAGACATTCCTTTCGATTCTATTTAACACACAGCCGACCATCGTAACATGAACTGCGTAGCCGACACCGACCGCACCGAGACAATCGGCACTTAACATCAAAATCGCCTGAGACAGAGTTCGAGACGAGCAAGTCGCGTGCCGCTTATCTTAGATGTAGAAAAATCGTTTTCGTATAAAGAAAAATCGACGCTTCAATGTTGAATGTGATTGTGATAAAACAAGCTTTTGTTTCTCGTATCTATTAATGCATGTGATATTTGATTACAGCGCTGAATCGGCTTTATCCGTTGCCTGCACGAATTTATGTTTGAACAATGAAAGGTAATTTACAACGGAAATAATGTTCGACGGATATCGTACGTAAACTGTTATAACGATGGGAATGGTGTCCAAAAGAATTATTATTATTATACCTAACTAGCTGTGCCCGCGGTTTCACCCACGGTAATTTCGGAGTTCCCGCAGGAATTCCGGGATAAAAAGTAGTCCTTCTCTGTATCCCCGACAACGTGCATGCCAAATTTCATCCAAATCCGTTCAGCCGTTTTTGCGTGATTGAGTAACAAACATCCAAACATCCAAACATCCACACTTTCACATTCTAGCTGCAGCTAGAATACAAATAATCCTACTAATATTACAAACGATTTCACCCACGGTAACGGAGTTCCTGCGGGAATTCCGGGATAAAAAGTACGCCATGCTCTTTCTGTATCCCTTACAACGTAGGTAGGTAATTAAAAATTTCAAAACTCTCGCTGCTGATGCAGGCCTACCCTGACTCAGTCCAGTGGACTTTACACGTGGTATAGAATCGCTTCTAAAAGTTCGTATGCAGCAAAAGAAAACACATACCTATCTCAAGCTGTGTTTCTTTCTCTTTTTTTATAGGGATTTTCATATAGGTACCTACTTTATTCAGTCAGTTACAAGTAGGTAATAAATGTATTTCTATGAGCAGAGCATTGTTGTAGAATTAGAACAACCTTTTTATGGTGCTATATTAGATGGCAAAATCTTTCTCGGAGTTCTTGACGGATACCGAAAGATCCAGTCAGATCGAAATATCATCATAGCCACTTTGTGTGTCAAGAGAAAAAATTTAAGATTCCATTATGTTAAAAGATGCGTTGTTGTCCATAATTTTTAACATTAAAAAAAGGGAATTGTATAAAGTTACACCTTTGATCACTTCGGCCAGTAAAAGAGACTCGTCTGATAGTACACACATCAAAAGTGTCTAGGGATCAAGCATTTTTATGCGGATTTCTTGAGATTGAGATGTGGCTTTGTAATAAATTTATGATTTTATAAATTTATATGGATCCTTTTTGGTGCATTACATAATTTGAATCAGGAACTGTCAATCAAATTCGAGTAAAAGATGAAAATCAGCTGTCAATATTTTCCCTATAAAAACATACAACGCATTGAAGACATTATTAGTGCTACTGTTTCCCTACTACTGATTAAAACCAACGTTATTATGGAGCGGCGACGTCATTTAAGCAGGGTAGAAATGCTCAGAGCCGTGGGAATGATAGAAGCTGGTTCCCGGCAACGTACTGTGGCTTTAGCTCTGAATACAAGTCAGAGTGTTATCAGTCGACTTTGGACACGTTACCGAAGCACTGGTACCGTGGCTGAGCGCCATGGAGGACGGTATCGCTGCACCACACGGAGACAAGACCGATACATTCAAATCTTAACTCGAAGAGCTCCAACAATAACCGCCATGATGTTAGCCTTGAGGCTTCATCACTCTTCAGGGAACTTAATTAGCGACCAAACAGTCAGAAACCGCTTGCATGAAGTGAACCTTCATTCCCGAAGACCGCTACGGGTACCACCTATAGCAATGCACAATCGTAGGATTCGATATCAATGGGCTCTTGAACACAGAAATTGGGCAGAAGAACAATGGCGTTTCGTGTGCTTTTCTGATGAGTCTCGTTTTGGTATGAGACCGGATACAAGACGTATACGACACTGGAGAACCCCTGGACGCCAACAGCGATTAAAATCCTGCCAGGAAGTCCATCCTTATAGTGGTGGAACCATCATGGTATGGGCGGGTATTTGGATCGGCGGAAGAACTGAGTTGATTTGGATCAGAGGCAACCTCAACGCTCAAATTTATGCTGAGACGATTGTATCAGACGTCATCGTTCCTCTACAAGTGCAAATCGGTCCCTTATTTCAGTTAATGCATGATAATGCACGACCGCACACCGCAAGAGTTGTAAGACAGACTCTAGCCGCAGCTAACATCAATGTCCTGCCCTGGCCTGCTCAGTCGCCAGACTTGAACCCGATTGAGCATGCATGGGATATGCTACAGAGAAGAGCTCTGCCGAATATGGAGGGTATCCAGTCGCAAGAAGACCTTTTTTTGTTGTTGCAACGAACATGGGCGGCCATTCCACAGCGTGATTTGGATGAACTCATTTTGAGTATGCCAAACCGATGTTCTTGTGTTGTTAGTGTTCGCGGTAGAAACACGGATTATTAATTGTTTAAGTTACCCAATAAAATTTTAAAGAAAACTGTTATTTCAGTCTTTTTTTCGAACTTTAATGTTAGTGGTTCAAATGTCAAAAATCCCTTTATTAGGAAAATGGCAAATTTCTTTATTAATGCAAAGGTGACTTGGTTTATCGTTACTGTGACAAACGAAAACACTTTATTTGATGAATCCTTAAAGAAAATTTTAATTAATATCAATCAGGAGAAAAGTTATTGCCAAAATATATGTTGATCCCTAGACACTTTTGATGTGTGTAGTATTAAGTATCTACAACTAGTTATAATGTACCAACTTAGTGGCTTGAATATTTATTTCTTATTTTTGTTATAATTAGTATACCTATTATGACCTATCCTCTTGCTACTTGATGTCGAACTTGGAAATATTCTGTACTACCAACAATATTTTGTACAGTCATCATATAAAGTAGCTTGAAACTAAAAAAAAATGTGAATTTTACTGCAACAGTAAGGTTCAACAGGTGTCATAAGATTTTAGTGGCCTTTAGTGCCAACTATAGCTACAGCCTAAAGAAACCTAACCTAAAACAGTTAATCGTTAAAACAAATCGTAATAAAATGTTGGCTAGCTCATAGATAGATCCATATCCTGACTCACGGAATATGTTATGCATAACCTAAAGAATTGTGTGGATAAGCAGAGCCGGATAAAATATTACTGCAAACACGATTGACGAACCATGGATCCTAATAATAATTATTATTAGATGATTTCACCCACGTGAGCCCTAGAGTTCCCGCGGGAATACCAAATTCTCTTTTTCTGTTTCCCTGACATGGTAAGTGCAAAATTTCATAATGATGGACAGAGTAATTAAGACGTAAAAGTGTAACAAACTAAAAAACACACATTCACATTTAGACGCAGATAAGCAAATGCCAACAGTCAAGGAGGAAGTAAGCAGATATTGTGCTAAATACAAGGAGAGACTGAGAAATCACACAAACCAACTCGCTAGAGCTCTGATTCACAACGAAAAGGACACTACCAGACTGAAAAGATGGCAAATACTACAGTTGGACCAAAGATGCTAGAAACCAGACACTATTATGACAAAGCTGAGGGAGAAAATTTACAGAAATGCCCCTCTAGATAAGAATGAAAAAGCCAAAACATCTGATTATGACTTGGTCGATTGCAGATATTAAAAAAGAAAAAAAAAAAAAAAGACGCAGATAAGCAATAACATGTTAACCCACAAAATAAAGTTATAGATTCAGAACAATTTATTGAGAGTTACAGAACGTTTTTTAATTATGTGTTTACCTTATTACATTGTTTTAATATGTAACTAAATATTGAACATAGAAAAAGAGACACAAAATGGCGCTATAATTTTAAAACTCTAATTTAATCAAAATTTCTCCAGTGTGGGTTGACACACTATTACTTATCTATTTCCATTTATGATATTAGTTAAGATTAACAGCTAAACCCCTACGGTTTCACTCATGTTAGTTCCGTAATTCTCTTTCTTTTAGGATGAAAGCACTATATTATGTGTTATTCTATTCCAAGACCTAAATTACTCGAAACTTTACACCTGTCAGCTGATTGCTGATCGCCCCGCGATTTCCCCCGCACGAATTTTGACGAATTCAAAAAAAGTCGCCTTTATCACTCGGGGATAAATTAGTTTTCTATCAGTGAAGGAATTTTTTGGATCGCTTCTGCGGTGTTCAAGTTTATTCTACTCGAAAGAAAATAGTGCAAAACCAAAAAACGATGAAATACATACTTAACTTGTAATGTCCACTATATGACCAACGTCGCAGTGCGTGGGCGTCCGTCGGCAGATCTGGCACGACTCGCTCAGCTCCCAATGGTCCCGGACTGATAGTATTGTCATGGGAACACTGCACCACATCCGGCGGTGAGATGAGCTTGTGCACTATTGTTGTTTTATACTAATAAACATACTGTTAGTACTTGGATTTAATAGATGAAAAAACACGGAGCTAAATCCTATGTTCTAATATCTGAAACACAGTCGACACGAGTCCGTCACAAATCGATCTAAAGCTAGGCAACTTAACGAATATATATCAGTGCTTGAAAATCCAATAACAAGTTGGTTTTTAACTTTATTTCACCTAGGTGTTTGTTAAATTTAACGTGAGCAGATAAATTTCAAACTAATCAAAAAGCTGCCAGCATGGAGCTAAATCACATAACATAGTAGTGCATATTATTTATTAATTAAAATATCTATAAATCGCCTGGTGATTGAACTTAGACATCCGAAATAAGTGAATCAACATCCACTTTTCAAAAAATGTACATGACTTGGACTTGATTTTTCAATCATCAGTGACAATGCTTAAATTAATCGTAAGTTTAGTTCACATCTGAGGATTGAAAAATCAGATGAGGAAGAAGTACTTATGCTTTACAAAGAATCTTTACATAATAATAATAATAATAAATAATAATAATAAAAAATCGTTTAATTCAGGCACAGGATATAAAGTTTTACAAACAAAGAACAAAGAACAAAGTACGTATTGTTTGATTTACAATAATAATAATAATAACAATAACGATAATAATATCATGATACACCCAAATTTAAATTTAAACTTAAATTTTAAATTCAAACTATTGAATTAACATTATCAATATCTAATATCTTTAAACGAGTAATTCTTGTACATTACACATACATACATACACACAAATGGATATAATCTGAATCTCCGAAACGGCTTCAACGATTTTCATGAAATTTAGTATTAGTTAGTTAGAGTAGATTTCGGCATTTTACAAATGTTGTTATTGTTCGCCTCGCAGCAGAAGGCTTTGGTTTGCCGGTACACTGTTTTGTATGTTGCTTGTACAATTTGATTTTTTTACATTTAAGCAGCCTTTTATGATAGCTAGAATGGTACATAATAATATATACCATTCTAGCCAGCCCTGGGCTCGCGGATAGAACTGTAAATGATTCAATAACCAAAATAGACTATTTCCACCACGATTCTAATTTACTAGTGATGAAGTATTAAGTTACTGTATTTTAAAATAACAACAAAACAAAATTACACTACATTTTGTACACCAACGGGTTTAACTGTTGAAAAAAAAGACATAATACAATCAAAAATGGTTCCCAACAATTCGATCTTGTAATACGACGTAATGACAGACTGAAAGCATCGATGTCCAATGCCACAGTTGTTAGACCATATTAAAAAGCCATCATCACCTTGTCTATGTGATGGTGTGAATTAAAAAAAATACGGAAAGAGGTCAGTAACGGGTCACGTCGACTTCCTTTGCTTGCACCTGGCTAATTTTGATTACGAAAAAAAAAAGAATTGTCAATTGTGATTAGAATCGTCACGGGAATGAGATCTTATAAAATTTGGTGTGAAAAATAATAGGTTTTGGTTTTGTTGCCGATGTGATAGGGAGACTTCTATCAATCAAGAGTTTTTTCTTTGATCTTTGTTAATTTCACTCCAAAATGCAATGACGTATCGTAGTTGTGTAGTACGATTAAGGCAAAATTAATATTTAAGTTATCAGTGATATTTTTGTGTAATATCATTGAAAGTTATGGTATAATACTTTCGCCTTGTTCTATTATGGTTGCGAATTGGCTCTCAGATGTTAGAAGTTTTCCTTTTTTTTTTTTAACCGACTTCCAAAAAGGAGGAGGTTCTATGTTCGATTGTATGTATGTTTTTTTTTTTTTTTTTTTTTTTTTTTTTTTTTTTTTTTTTTTATGTATGTTCACCGATTACTCGAAGACGGTTGGACCGATTTGAAAAATTCTTTTTTTGTTTGAAAGGGTATACTCCCAATTAGGTCCCATTGCCACCAAGTCGGGATCTGATGATGGGATCTTGGAGAAATCGAGGAAACTCTTCAAAAATTATAGGCACACCTATAGCGATTTGGGTATTTTTTATAGTAAATCGTTCATTTGCTTTCGAAAAGCTAAATTTGAAGAAGTGGAACTGATGATGAAGACCACAGATGGTCATCGGAACTACTCAACAATAATACGTCTTTCAGGGGTCCTAGTTAGAGCGATTTGGAAAATTGTTTTTTTGTTTGAAAGGAGATACTTCCGAATTGGTCACATTGTTACCAAGTCAGGATCTGATGGTGGGATCTTGGAGAAATCGACGGAACTCTTCAAAATTTATAGGCACACCCATGGCGATTTGGGTATTTTTGATAGTAAATCGTTTATTTGCTTTTGGAAAGTAAAATTTGAAGAAGTGGAACTGATGATGAAGACCGCAGATGGTCATCGAAACTACTAAATAATAGGTATTTCACAGATTCCGATTTATTAACTTTAATGTGGTTTCTAAACAATTTATGTTCGTCATAATGTATATGGTAAAGTGGAACTGATGATGGTGTACCAGCAGAACTCCTCAAAAATTAACGTCCCTGCATCGGGAAAAGCAATATTTTGTAAAAGATTATGAGCAGTTGACAGTAGGCTATTGTAACTTAGATAAATTACAAACCGACTCACTAAAAAGCAAGAAATAAACAAATTTTTAACAAAAAAATTAAAACCGACTTCCAAAAAAGCTAAAAATAAAAAGCTAAAAATAACAAAATACCGATTTAATCCAAAAGACAAAAACACACATAATATTATTATAGGTTTGTGCTACCACTGATCGGTATGAAGTCGGTGACAAGCCAAATATGGAGGGGGTAGATGGGCTAAGTCGACTCCTGCCACCAGCTCTTCGTGAGCAGAACAACTCAAGTGGGCAGACACCAGCGGGCTTGTCACCGAATTCAAACCGATCAGTGGTAGCACAAACCAATAATAATATTATGTGTGTTTTTGTCTTTTGGATTAAATCGGTATTTTGTTATTTTTAGCTTTTTATTTTTAGCTTTTTTGGAAGTCGGTTTTAATTTTTTTGTTAATTTTTCGTACGTTCAGTATATTTAGCAGCTATTGCCTGTTATAACTAGTCAGTCAGGTGACGTGACTTCCGTTGAAGGAGACAGAAACTTTGTACGAGTAGTTGTAGTTTAGCGATGATAGCTCAGTGGTTAGTGCGTACGGATTAAACGCCGCAAGGTGTAGGTTCAAATCCTAACAATGAGCTTGAGCTATCGGTGAAGGAAAACATCGTGAGGAAACCATAGCATGGTGGTAGGGCGCTCTCTAGTGCCCGGCTACCACCTTCAAGTTGCAAATCTGTCGCCAAGCACCTAACGGTGTGTTCCGACAGCCCCACTTGAAAGCCAGTTCCCATCCCCATTCCAGGTCAGCGACGCACCTGCATGCCTTCTGGTGTTGCAGATGTCCATGGGCGGCGGTAATCACTTACCATCAGGTGTACCACTTGCGGCCGTTTGCCCCCTACGACATAAAAAAAGAGTATAGTTATCAACAACAACAACATTTGTTAACAACCTTATCAAACCCATCGAATAACAATATAAACTTAGAATACTATGCACCTAGCTCTTCATGATACATTTTCATCACTTCAAACGTTTTATTCAAATAAAAAAATAACGTAATGTAAAGTGAAAAGGAGAAATAATATGTCATCAATACAAACTTGTATGTTCACGGCTCCGGCGACAGAGACCTTGTTTTATTTAACCGCAACTTTTGAACCCGTGAAGCTTTTCACGATTTGCGGTTGTCGCGCTAACTGCGATCACTGGATTAGGGCTGTCGAGAAAAATATTGAAAATAACTTTTTTTTTTCTCTTGAATGAACGATATACTTAGGTAATTTTTTACATCTCATTTTTCATAATTCTTTGACAATCCAAAAAAGGATAAATTTTATAAAGTTTAAACCTTGTGCTACATGCAACTATATTACATAATAACAATAATCTATTGTTGAATTAACAGAAAAGAACAAGGAAATCTTTGAATTATATTGTAACTTAAATGGTAAAGCAATGCTTTTCTGACGTTTTCATTTCCGCCTATAATAGTTTGTTTTTGTTATCTTTTCAATAAAAACCTTTATATCATGTAAGAAGTCAAATAACTAACCAACATACCCATAAACATTAAGTAGAGCTAACCACTATATCATGTATCAGGTAATTTAAAACCTTTTTGATTTTACTAGCTTCTTAAGCTTTTAGTATTAGGTATGCTTTTTTCTGGCTTTACACTTAATACATACTCATTTACAATTAGGTTATGAATTGGAAACATTTGTGTTGTTGACAACCCTAAACCGCAGCGATGGTCGATGCACGAGTATCGCGGAACGGTTGCGTCGACACCGCGCCGCCCCGCGTCGCGCCGCGCCATCTCCGCATTTGAAATTACGATGAGAACACGAAGGGTTGAAATTGAGGTGTGTCTTCAATTACGCCATCTTTACAAAAAAATATTAACGTGAGCGTTTTGTTTGTTACGCTTTCACGCCTTAACGGCTCATTATACCACAAGCTTCCTGAGGTTTCACCCCCGTTAGCTTAAGAGTTCCCGCGAGAATTCAGGGATAAAAAGTACCCAATGTCCTTTTTTATACTTCTGACAGCATGTTTGCAAAATTTCATGATAATCGGTGGAGCCGCTAACGCGTGAAAGCGTAATCAACGAACAAACAAGCAAGGAAACAAATATACAATCGGACTCACTTTCACATTTATAATAGTAAGGATGAGCAATTCCCCCAAAAGTATATAATTTAATTAAGGTATAGTTCTAAACCAATAGGTTTGCATGATAGGCATGATATCAAAATTCAAAGCTCTTCTTTTGCTGGTGTTTGAACTGGGCAATGTTTTCCCATGGAAATGTTTTTGTTTTTTGTTATTAGGTAATTTAATAGCGAAATTTTAAAGTCAAAGTCAGGTTGTTTATTCAAATTTGGCCCATAGTGTAGCTCTTTTTGACGTCAATAAAACCTTCACAGCTTCCTAGTGCTATGGCTGAAGAGAAGAAGCTGCAGCGCAACAAACTCTCTAGTAGCACGCTGGCAGTTCAAAGTTATATTAATGTGTAATATTAGTGGTACCTCAGTTTGCAATCAATTATGTGAGAATAATGAGCCGTAACCAGCAACAAACTACTGTACAGACTACAGAGACATAAGGAGTTAAAATGCCCAATCAAAACACACCTTTACCGAGTCGTGATGCCACCAGTTTTAAATCCACGAACCACCTCCTTATTAAGTGAATATCATAATAATTTATAATATAAAATATCGTTTGAAAAATTACATAATGCACACAATTGACATTCGCCAATGAAATATTGTCTATGGCACGACGTAATTGGATCTACGATGCACGGTTTCTGTGTTTTCGCAAATGCTATGCCGTTCCACGGGGGGATTCACGGAAAATTCACGTGAGATACACGTGAAATGTTCTTATACTAGGTTTTCACGATACAAGCTCAGTCAGCTTAGTTTGGGAGCAGATAATCTGTATGATGTAAAACATTATTGGGCTTTACTGGAAAAAAAGTCACAAAAGTAAATAAATATTATTATGTTTGACTTATTTTTTCTATGCGCCAACGTACCTAACTAAATGTTATCAATGAAAATAATCTCATTGATTTCAATTAAGAATGTAATACATTCAAAAAATTAAGGCTATATTAATGTTAAATGGCTATATTATGTATAACTGTAAAGCTGTGAGAAATTTTGTGTAATAAAAAAAAAATAAAAATATTTTAATGTTTATTAGGACCCAAAAATCTGTAATTATTTAAGGCTAAAGTGAGACGTGAAGTGGAATTCGTGTAAGCTTACAGAATAAGGTGGTCGCTTTAGGTTATGGTACACGGTCGCACGCGTGGGAACAGTTTTGAGGTGTTATTTATAGACGGATACTTGGAAACAATTGCTATAATAAGGTTGAAGTGATATTGACGTTGTCTACGGTATTCGAAGTCGCTATTCTCTATAATATTGCAGTATTTTATTTCGAAATACGTCCTATAGTCCGAAACTTTGACAAACAGACAAAAAAATACAAAACTAATCATGTTTATATTTTATATCCCCACTATTCATTTACTGAAAAAATATATAATTTTCGCACAGGGACAAGTAGGTATGTAGTCCCAAATTAATCAGATTTTGCTTGTGTTTGTCAGATAAATAATTGGTATAGTAATTATCAACTACTTTTGTGTAAAAACTTAAGTCTTGATACATGATCAACAACACTAATGATCATCAATATAAATGTTCATAATTATGAAGCGGGCATCAAACCCACAGCACCCGTGGCTGGAGTCAGCTTACGCTTAAAACTATACCATTGCTGCTGTCAACTGAACAAGGCCCTTATTCACTACGACCAACGAAATTCCTCATCCATAACGCGCATCCCAAAAACACAATCCCAAACGCTGCAAATACCTAAATATTAAGAGTAAATATTTTGTGTGCCATAAGAACACTGTTGTGAATGTATTGTTTTGAAGTGAAACTTCTCTAAGAACGAGGGAATAATACTTTTTTCGCTTCTCATACTCTGAAAGTACTTATTTGTGCAGGATAATATAGGCTGCACAAAATGAAGTTTTGTGCACAAGTGCATTAACGTATCTACTCATAAAGGTATCTACAATAAGGCAAAGAAAATTAGCCATACAGCCAAATACAATAAGAAGTTCATAGATAGAATTTGTTGTTATGTAATATTCACTTTAATTTAATTGCCTTACGTGTTTTTAAGACATAAATACCGTTAATATGCCGGGAAAAACAATTTCCTCCAGTATTCAAAACTGTAGTAATTTTACTTTGAATTTTAATTAAATAAATAAATAAAAAGTAAAATTTACTATTTGTGGCGCATTATCTTATTGCTACGTGTCATGGTCATGATGAATAAGAGCTGTGTTTGTAACCTATTATGTAGTTATAGCTATTACTTAGCCGATAAGTGGAATCAATAAAATCGATATAATTCTGGCTAGAGATACACAAATCGCCGTGAAGCACTTGTTTTATCAGTTAGTACGCATTAGTATTGCTTCGCAGATATATTTTTTGTCATTAATAACTCGTGACACACGCCGCGTTAAAATGAGCAGCAATTTTGTGTTTTAAAATTACTATGAAAAAATTATTTATTTTAATGGTTAGACAGATTTTAATGATATAAAATGTAACTAAAACGATGTTTCTCGCGCAAAATACTTCATTAGGTTTTGTGTTTTTTATTATGATAAAGGAAAAATATGTGCTCTTTATTAAGAAAATAATATTAAGTACGTTATAAAGTCAGTTTTATTTACTTTAATATCCAAACAAGAATGTTAATACCGCACTCGTTGAAGTCTTTTCTTCCTTGCAAAACAAAGAAAGATTTAATAATAAATAATAATAATAAATCTTTTTATTTCAGGCATATAAAACCCAATATTAACTAAAACAAACAATAAACAAACATTATTGTTGTTATTTATATATATTTGTTGAATAATTAACATCGCAGTGTGTCAGATGTACAAGGTGTCTTGTAATTATTATCTAAAGGGTTAATACGGAGACCGTTCCAGATATAGTTTCCATGCGAAATGCAAAAACGTTAAGAAACCCTTCAGCCCTTATCTTTCGAGAATAGAAGTGGATTTCGAATGCAATTTCAGATTACACTTACTTTGGTTAAGTTGGTTTTATTAAATGGTCCGGGCCCGTTATTTTTGTTGCGTCTCATTGGCCATTTAGCTATCACATAGTGGTTCTATAAGTGTTTCCCATTATAGGTAATTTAAAAGGTAATTAGTCGGACAGTTTTTGCTATTATTTATTTTCGATAAGCCTTGCCCATCCTGGTCGTATCATCGCTCTTTAGTTGAATAAAAACTGTACTTTTCTTCATGAGAGATAATAATAATAGGTAGCTATTTCAGCTGCAGTTTTTTTTTTTAAATAATGCAGTAAAATTACCGCTAGTTTTCGTTTCTAGCAGGAAGTTCGAAAAAATATATATTCTTTACACTTTAATGTAATAACATATTATGTACTACGAGTTGTCATTTCATCTATAAAGGTGAGCTTCACGATAAATTCGCCTGCAATAATTTGGTTTAATAAAACACAATAACAAAGAGCTCAAATGTGCGTTGTAATAACCAACGGAATATTGTAACTTTTATATTGATCAATAAATAAAAAATAAAAAAATCTAAATGCAGCAAAAATAACTTAGAACTAAATTGTTTTTGGTTCTTTTTTTTTTCAAATACAACAATAACAAGATTGTGCAACAATATATCAAGTACAATTCTTCCGTCGGACGTCGAACCTTCCTTGGGTACAACGTGGTGGTCTTATCTTGGTCTCCAGCAACATATTACACTCCATTAACCACGGAATAAAGAGCTATTAACTCAACAGTTTTAAGTCTCACTGAGGTCTCGCAGGCATTTATTAAAGCTGGACCCAAGAAAGCAAAGAATAAGATAGAAATGAAAATCAGAGGCGTAGCTAAGGCTTTGACCAGCTAAGAGTTAAATGGGTTTTAAGTAAAGAACAGAATACCATATAAAAATATCGTACCTGAGAAATAAAATAAACGTGTGTGGACTTCCTACTTCTTTGCCATGAATCCATCTATACTTCATAGGTATTATAAAGAGGTAAAGTTTGTGAGTTTGTCAGTTCGTAGGGAGTAATCTCTGGATCTAGTGATAAGATTTCGAAAAATATTTTACCAATTGAATGGTAAAGTCTTCCAGAATGGCATAGGGAACTTTTTGTATGGGAATTCCCGTGGGAACTCCGAAATTGCCACGCGTAAAACTACGGGGGAACAGCTTGTTATATGTATAAAAGCGATAGGTGACTCGCTGATTAAATACAAAATCTAAAATACTACTTGGCCTATGAAGCCGAAAGGCAAGAAAATCGTTTATGGGTGTGAGACGTCAACTAAGAACGGATTTCTCGGGATTTCTGCGGGAACTTCTTACCATGAATGAACTAATGCGAATGAAACTGCGGGAAAGAGCTAGTAAATAGGTTTACGCCCGTTTCTTATTTGCATCTCTTCCGATGACAGAAAACCGCAGAAATCTCAATTTAAATTAAATATACGTAGCGAACCAAGCATCTATTCTTTGATCTCGACACCTATTATTACTGTTTATGTTTAAGCGAAACTTTATCCGCTTTCTTAATCTTATCTGAATCTCAGTCAGCTAGACACAATCTATCCAGCAGTGAATTCACTCCTTTGACAACTTGTGACGTTATAGCGCAAGATGTTTTCAATGAAACCTCATTTATCGTGCATCTATACTAATACGTACCTATATCATAAAGAGGTAAAGTTTGTTAGTTTGTGAGGTTGTAGGGGGTAAACTCTGGATCTACTGAACCGATTTTGAAAATTCTTTCACTCATAGAAAACTACAGTGGTCCTGAGTGACGTAAGGTACTTTTTATCCCGGAATTCCCGCGGGAACTCCGTAATCACCACGGGTGAAACCGCGGGGGTCAGATAGTATGTAATATAATCGATAACTGGGAGAGTTAAAAAGAGTTCTATCATTAAAATGTTAGAAATTAGAAAACACCTTTTTTGTGGAAGTTATAATATTTCGACTGAGCGTAAAAATTACACCCACTCATTGTTGAAGTGAAACTTCTTTGTATCACTCGCACCCATTATTTTTATTGTTTGTTTGATTTTCACAAATATAAAGGTATATTTGTGCGAGTAGCATTCAAGAACTACTGACCTGGTTCCACAGTAGGTTATATTCCAAGAAAACCGCTGAAACTTAAAATTTTAAACTTCAAAATCTTAAAAAATAAATTCACCAAAAAAATAAATTTCATTTTTAAACTGATTATAGGTACCTACAGGATAGAAAAAAGAATAAGGATTAAAAAATAGATTTTGTGTGTAAATAGCAGATTTATTGCAAAAGTTGCAATCTCTTCCAGGCAACCAGTGCCTTAAGCCACTTCACAAATCGAATGTCATCAGGAATGCCATTGTATTTACGAAGCTCGAGCGCGTATCAAAGCTCCAGCTGAGGATAGTATCTGGGTTCGATTACTGAATGGTCGGTGTTTCGTTCACCGCGACCTGCGCCCGCGCATACTCGACAGCATCTGGCTTGCGTTGTTGTTTTGTTCGTATGTTTGTTTCATGGACTACAAAAGAGTAGTAAATTTTTACCAGTGAATTTGTAACGATTTGGTCTATCGGACTGTCATGTTATGAATGTGAATGAATGAATCCTACTTCCTACTAATATTATAAACGCGAAAGTTTGTAAGAATGTATGTAATGTGGATGGATGGATGTTTGTTACTCTTTCACGCAAAAACTACTGGATGGATTTAAATGAAACTTTACAATAATATAGCTTATACATCAGATCAACACATAGGGTACTTGTTATCCCGGAATTCCCGCGGGAACTCTGAAATTAACGCGGGTGTAACCGCGGGGCGCAACTAGTAAATAAATAAACCCGACAATCGTTTGGAATCTAACACCACAAAAAAGAGGTTTTCACTCAACTTATACTACGTAAGTCTCTTTTTTGTTTTACATTTCAAATAAATTAATATTTTATAGGCATTTTCGTTTACCTGAGTACGAATAGTGAAAAAATATTCTGTATGCTGATTATTTGCAGACTCGGCTGACGGTCATTTCCACATTGTAGGTAAAGATAATTCTACAGTTTTATTCACATTTTTCTTGTTTCTAAATGCATTAAAAATGAGTACAAGTATGAGTAAACTTATTGAAGACTCAAACAAACATAAATAAATGCATTTTCTCGTTAAATATTTACGGACTAGTATTTGTCATGGACAATTTGGCCGATGCAAACCTAGCCGTGCTAAATCTATAATGGCGATAACTAAATATACCTAGACGGTCTAGATAAATGCATACCTTTGTATCATCAATACCTAGTTATACCTAGTATGTTCTAAGTTCGTTTACTGGACGCGACATGGAGTTTAGAATACAATGTGGAATTCTCGGACGAACCGTAAACATTTTTCTATAAAACATATTAATTTCTCTGTTTACGATTTAGTAAAAGTGTAATCAATAAAAGTACAGTAATCCACTCTTATGTTTGTCTACAGATAAGTGTACATATATTTCTTTCATGCCGCTTGTTAAAAGGTTTTTTTTAAATAAAACTATACATACGCTTGAAATGCAGACACCGGATGTTGCACTTGTACCCAACTTCATTGTACCTACGTCACTTGCCTCGCCTTTACTTCAATGTGCCAATGGTAGAATTACTTCTATTATACATACTTAATAGGATACATTCAGTACAGAGTATAGACAGCGGCAGAAATATGTTAACATTGTTGACTGCCATTAAATGTTATTTCAATAGTAGTGAAGTTCAAAGACTGGACTGACTGGCAAAGACTGAGTGTTATATTGATGCTGCTGACTGTACCTATTCAAGAATATTCCGAAATTCACGAACTTGCAACCGCGTATGCAAATCGCTCGTGGAATAATATACGTGGTTTTACGATTTACAAAATAAGAAATTTACGTATACTTAATTATTTTTCTATTTTACTAACTGTTCCCCACGGTTTCACCCGCGCAAATTTCAGACATCCGGCAGGAATTCTGGAATGAAAAGTACCCTATGTTCTTTTCTGTACTCCTGACAACGTGTCTTCAAAATTTCATGATGATCGGTTGAGCCGTTTAGCCGTGAAAGCGTAACAAATGAACAAACACACTTTCGCATTCATAATATTAGTAAGGATTCGAACAACTTACTGTCAGAGATCTCGATTCGCAACTCCGGCGCACCTATATTAGCCATGCATCGCGTCCGGCCCATGCCCTGGGAGAGGGCAAAGATGAGTCCGGCCCGGTCCAGGCATAGTGCTCACACGCTCCGGTCACTGCACGCGTTGTGGGAGCACTATTCCACTACTCAACTCTGCTTCGCAACAGGCAACGTCAACAGCAGGCATTTGTATACAACGTGTTAATGAATTAACCAAAAACCTGATACATCCCATTTAAAAAAAAATAAACAATAATATGATTAAAATATAAATTATGTCGAAAAAATTAATAACCTATAGTTTAAAAGTTATTCAACATTAGTTTGGAGGTGACGTATCTACGAAATTTCAAGTGCTACGGTCGCACCCAACGTGTCAATGACCGAATCAATTTTTTTGCTATGTGAGCGGCGTACGTACGCACCAAATATTGAATTATAAATAATTTAGACATAGGCTGATAAAAAATGAAAAAAATATAACCTATGTTATAACATGGTATCTGGTTTTCATATCGTTGTATATACACTACTGCTGTTCCCGCGGTTTCACTCGCGTAAATTTAGAAGTTACCGCGGGAATTCCGGGATAAAAGTACCCTATGTCCTTTCTTGTTCCCCTGAAAACGTGTACCTAGTATGCAAAATTTAATGCAGTTTCACCCGCGTTAATTTCGGATTTCCCGCGGAAATTCTGGGATTAAGAACCCATTGTCCTTTTCTTATACTGTTGAAAACGTGTATGCAACGTTTCTAATGATCGGGTGAGTTGTGGTAAGGGTTGCGAACTAATAGATTAGAGCATCGGCGGTCTTCTATTTCTATAAAGTAAATAAAGCTAATCATATAAAGCAAGAAAGAAAGATTTATGATTATTTGCTTCATATGATACCTGTTACACGTACCGCTAGGGATTGGGGCAACCACCCAGAGCCCTGAGTTTGTGTTTCCTCAGAATTATATAGAATTCAACCTCTTCACGACTAGAGTGTCTTGGTCCATATCTTCGCTTCCCATCAGGCGAGATTATCGGCCATTTGAGGTGGAAGATGATGTGGTAACTAATGTAGGAGGAGGACGAGTTTTATAGTTCGATCAACCGATCGAACGATCTTTCAATTTGGAAAGGGAGGCTAAAAAGTATAGGGACTAAGAAGACATTTACAAGATAGTGTGAGCTTACGTATCTTTGTAAACGTCCAAAATGAATTCGGAATAGGGCACGCGCCATGGCCCACATTATTTTATTAGTTACGTGGCTATTAGATGTCTAATTAAACGAGGTGGAAATGGCGGAAATAAAATTAAACGTAAATAAATATTAAAATAAAACAGAAATTAACGATATACTTCCATACAAACTGCAGCTTAAACACCTTTCTTAACCTTCTCCGGGATTTAATTTTAATACTTCCTGAATGGTTACGTATATTATAGAGGAAGTAGTGTGCTTTTTGTATTCCTAGCTCCAGTTAGGAAAATCAGATTCCCACCAATCAGAGTCAGCGCTAACTTAAGTTAGAAAACTTTACTTTCTTGACCTTTCGAAACCATCACACCTTTGACCGATATGACAATATTGATTCGAAATATTAACAACTAGCTGTGCCCCTTGATTTCTCCCGCGTGAAACGTTTTTATATAACAACTTTTTTCCCGGCATCCGATTTAATTGAAACAAAGCCTATTTATAGCTCCAGGCTAAGCTTAATCTATCTGTGAAAACCGCAAGAATCCGAATCTACTGAACGGATTGCCGTTCAGTAGATTCGGAGATGATCTTGAACAGACAGACAGACAGAAAAGAATTTTAAAAACTTTTTTTTTGTAGTTGGTTACTCTTCTTTTATCACCCTCTGTCAATTTTCGTTAAAATATTCAATGTACAAAATCGTGGATTCCACTCTTTTATTGTGAAAGGGTCACAGCGCAATTTTCTGCGTGTCACTCAACGAATTAAAAAAAAGAAAGAGTATTGCAAGTACTAGTATAGTATTATGTTATCTGTGCAAGTGCAAAATAGATACACCAGTACAAAATGATCTATTCAAGATTCGTTCGAATTTTTAAAGTTAGGTATACTTCTTTTGTGTGTTATAAAAGTAAAAAGTTTTTTTTTTAAATAGACATGAGAATAGAAATGTTGAAAAATGTATTAATTAATATAATCAGCATATAAAGTTGGCAGCAAAGACGACAGTGCTTGTCTAGTTACACCGTTCCATCGATAGATGGTGTGAAATACCTATCGTTATAAATAAAAATGAATGTTTTTATGTCTGTCCTCTATGCGTTTCGAAACCATTGGTTCGATTGTGATGAAACTTTGGCGAGTTGTTCTGCCTGCGTTCGCAAAGGTTCCTGATCCCAAAACTCACGCGGGTGAAACCGCGGGGCACAGCTAGTAACTAAAAAAGACGGGGCGCGGACGAGACGCGGGCACGGCGGGCGCGGGGCGTGTCACGACGCCTCTATACTTTTTGTATGAAAACATACTGAAGGGGCCCGCGCCCGCGACGCGTCCTCATCTTACGTCTTTTTTGTTTTTTTGTTTGCCTTACGTGCTTACATATTATCATCTAAAGACGCTTTTTAATCAGATCCCGCGGGAATCCCATTTTGTCAAAAACTGAAACGTAACTTGGTCATGATGTAATTGAAAACATAATTTGAATTTTAATTAAAATGTTTAATTTTATTTATGCTGATCGACAAACGAAATATTTATTTATTGTTACATAATTATCTTGTCTGATTTAAACGGACCGTTCTATTTCTTTCAAGATTTTCCATTCTTAGAGCGATCTGGAGTGATTTCTCTAAATTGAAGTAAGTACCTACAGTTTAAACATGTAAGCTCAGCTTACACTAGCCGGTGTAGCGAAGGCCGAATGCACTCACTCGCGTCCCACGCCCCCCGACCCCACGGTCTCAGGTTCGCATGGGCAAATGAAATCAGATGTATCAATCACACAACAATCACCATCATACATACATACATACATGCGATAGGTTGTCTTCACAAACGTACCCGCCAAGTTCGCAAAGGATTTAGGTTATTCAAAGCTATTTCGATGTGGTTGAAATTGCATTCGTGTATTCAAATCAAATCAAATCAAATATACTTTATTGCACACACAGTAGAAGACACAATATTTACAAAAACACAGAAACATAATATGGATACGTACAATGTGGCGACCTATATTGCTGTGTTGTGTTTTATTTTAGAACCAGCTGTGTCTCGCAGTTTCACTCGCGTAATTTCAAAGCTCCCGCGGGAATTCCGGGATAAAAAGTACCCTATATCTCTGTACCCTTAACAACGTGCACGAAAAATTTCATTCTGATCAGTTAAGTCGTTGAGGCGTGAAAGCGTAACAAACAAAGTCACTTTCGCATTACCTAGAAAGGATTCGCGCAGGATCTTTTTGTATCGGGAGAACTAGTACTCTATTTTAGGATATAAGAACATCCTATGTCACTCAAAGATATTGTAGCTACTAGCTTCCTATCAATGGAATAATTTTTAGTATCGGTTCAGTAGTTCCAAAGATTAGTCCCTACATCCAAACTTATAATCTCATTACCTCTTTCATTATTAGTATACGACGTGTTAATGAATTAACTGAAAACTAGAAAGTATGTAGTTTGCTCAGAGTCAACTAGCGAATCGAGCGCACTATGTTTTAATATAGGTCATATTTTTTTCATTTTTACTAGCCCATGTCTAAATTATTTATAATACAATATTTGGCGCATACGCCGCCCGCAGCAAAAAAATTCGAACCGGTAGGCGCGGGCGTAGCGCTTGGAATTTCGTAGATAGGTCACCTCCAAACTAACGTTGAATAACTTTTAAAGTATAAATTTTTTCGGCATAAAATATATTTTAATCATATTATTGTTTATTTTTTTAAATGGGGTGTATCAGGTTTTCAGTTAATTCATTAACACGTTGTAGATGCGAAATGTGTGTAGGTGCCAACTGATACCTATGTTTTCGCTAATAACTTTCAAGTTGCTGAATAGGAATCACCTATTCAAAAAATTTGTCGTAAAGTTAAAATAAAATTAATCACCTACCTACTACTGTATCAAAACCTATAAGCACAGATAATATAATACTAGTACTATTAGACATTATTTCTTTATAACTTAAAGGCGCACTGCTTGGAAATAATATATCTCTACTCTTCGCCAGCGTATTTGCAAATATCACATGAGCGGAGCCATGAGCAGACTAATTAACTAACAAATTTATAATCGTTCTAAAGATTTATTGCTATTATTTTTTTTTTTATTTATCTCGACACTCGTACCTGCGTTTTATTAAAACCTCAAACACCAAAAAAACACAAAGTCAACCAAAACATACATTGTTAGTTAGCCGAACATCATCATTACACGAGCAAATTGAATCGATGTATGTAATTAGAGGAAAATTTCAAGATCATACCTAAATTTAGGATTTATTTATAATTTTGTATAATAATAAGTCATGTAGTTAGTGCTTGCAAGTAAATACGATGACCTGTTAAAAGTCTATAGTTTTACCTTCAAGTGTTATTTTGCAAACGGATGTTGGGACCGACAAAAAAGATGACGATGATTTGCGTTTACAAAAACGAAAAACATCTGATTCACTATGAGCAATTAACTTATCACACCTCAATAAGATAACGCACTAAATTATTTGCCTCACGTGCTACAAAGAAGCTTCACTTCCAAACGTTTCCTACGTCATGCAGAATAATGATTTGTCATTGTTGCTCTCGGCGGTTTCACCCACGTTAATTTCGGAGATCCCACGGGAATTTCGAGACAACAGTACCCTATGTCCTTCTCTATATCCTTGACAACGTGCACAAAATTTCATAATGATTGGTTGAGCTGTTAAAGTGTGAAAGCGTACCGAACAAACAAACAAACTCACTTTCACATTTATAATATGTAAAGATTTGTTTATCTTGAACAGGCTAGGCGCAGACCATCACAGTGCACCTGATGTTAAGTGATGGTGTGGTCAAACATTATGAACACTGCACCTCACCAGGAATGGAAACTATCTGTCAAGTGAGGCTGTCGGAATGCACAGAATATGACGACAGATTTTCAACTTGAAGGTGGTAGCTAGCCAACTGATCACAAGAGACTACACTTACGTCGTGCTATGGTTTCTTCACGATGTTTTCCTTCACCACAGGGCACAGTTCCACCTTGCGATGTGTGATCCAACCATACCAACTAATACCTAAGCTGCCATCGCTACAGTAGGTTTAGGATTGTGCTAGAGACAGGAGCGTTATGTGCCAGAAATGTGATTGGTCATAGTGAATCAAGATCCAGGTCGCACAGGTCATGCTGAACATTCGGCCAGAATGCTTAGCGTCTGTATCGATATACTATTGGCAAGTTAATACCTATAAGAAAGGTTAATCTGTTGCTTTAAAATTAGATTTTTTGATAACATTGCGAAGATGCCTTTACAAACCCCCAAGGCGAATCATATAAGCTTCAACTTCATCACCTTATTTATAGACATAGGTCAGAGTAATTAATGGAAGTTTCAAGTACGAAACTGAAATTGTTATGCCACAATTTTGTTCTTAATATAATTTTGAATGAAAGCTTTTTATGACAATAAAGCTATGATTTGACCTTTTTTTCTCTATTTGAATTGATTATCCCGAGACAAATTGATTTTGGTTAATATGGCAATTTCCTTAAACTTTATTTTTTACATTATTTTTTTCTATTTATTGGACTAAATTTGAAGTTTATGTAACGCTTTTATGCACTTCATATGTGAAAATTATCCTGAAAAATATCCTATCTATGTTATACGATAACTGGGAGACTTTTATGTTTATACAAAGTACAGTGCTTGATGATCCCGATGAGAATAGGTACTATATGTACTAGGTCATGGTCATAAAATAATTTGCCACAAAAAAGGTGCCATAATACTTAAAAACAATGCTAATTGCTATGACTATTTAAGAATAGGGTAAAATTCAACAACTAAACCAAATCACCGTCTTGTTCACGCAAGATTTGTCAAAACAAAGAATTAAATTTAGTTCGGAAAAACCTCCACTTTGACAGGAAATCCAAATGGGAGTACATTACCATCAAATCTACTTCATAAACAAAAAAAACAAAAGAACTCAACTCGGTAATTCGACGAATCATAAATCCCACGATGTACCACTTTGCAATCGAAAAGGTGGATGTCATGGTCTTCGTAACAAAAACCTATCGTGTAACAAAATTATAACAGCTAGGTGCTAAAACAAGATGGCGGATAATGGTTCCACCACAAATACATTCGGTGGCAAAGGTCGCGACAGTAGCGCGCGTCAATCAACGCCAGTGTATGGTGTCCATAATTTAGGGAATCATTGTGTACAGCATGTAGAACGGGAGCTAGTGCACATTTAGCGAATGCTGCGTCATACGAGGTCACAACTAAAGAATACGCACAGAAATTACAAAACATTTAAATGTCAATATATGGTAGCGTAGTGTTGGACGCCTCCCTGCCAAATGGACCAATGACCTGAGGAAGGTCGCTAGTAGTGGCTGGATGAGGAAAGCGGGAGATCGTGTACTGTGGCGTGCCCTTGGGGAGGCCTACGCCCAGCAGTGGACTGCAATAGGCTGATTGATTGATTGATACGGTAGGATATGAGTCACGCTCTCGTACTTTTGATAGAAAGGATCGTCCGTCAATAACGTCTCGGAAGGTTTAGTAGGAAACTCGAAATGTACGATGATATTTTTGACCGAGAACATTAAATGTCAATATTAACAGAAAATTCACGTTGCTACATGCCCGTGCAGTAAGACTTATCATTCAAATCCTCTAAGGTTTGCTCCAGCAGTGAGATATTAAAAAGGGCTTATGACACGTCATTATTAAAAAAAAAAAAAAACAAAGTGAGACTTTTTTGGTGTGATTCGCTGGAACTAGCCTTGCTTTAGAATTCGTAGCGAAATATCTGTTTGCTTTTGTCAAGGATGGTTACCCTAAGCAACGACATCGAGTGCGCCAATGTCGAACCATTAAGATTAAAGACACATCTAGTTGCTTTACCGGAGATCGTGTTTTTTATGTCGCTTATTATAATTTCAATGATTGCTATTGGGATGTCGACAGCGTGCTTAAATACCATGGATATGGTATATGTTTTGTCTTTTTGACTGATATAATAATAAGATAAGATCTGTGTGTTGTTAAGTGGATTATTATTATTATTGCACAAAGTGTTAATGAATTAACTGAAAACCTGATACACCCCGTTTAAAAAAATAAACAGTAATATGATTAAAATATATGTTATGTCAAAAAAAATTTTACTTTAAAAGTTATTCAACATTAGTTTGGAGGTGACCTATCTACGAAATTGGAATTTACGCCCGCCGGTTCGAATTATTTTGCTGCGGGCGGCGTACGCGCCAAATATTGTATTATAAATAATTTAGACATGGGTTAGTAAAAATGAAAAAATATTACCTGTATTAAAACATAGTGCGATCGATTCGCTAGTCGATTCTGAGCAAACTACTTTCTAGTTTTCAGTTAACGGCCGCACTCAGAGTCGACTTTAATGATTACTTACTTAAGTATAGATTTTTAAAACAAAACTGCTGCAATCAGACAAGTTTAATAAAATAATGTTAATTGACATTTAACTAATTAAGTTACATTTCGTTAAATGCCAATCAACATTAATTTACTGAACGTCTCTGATTGCGGCAGTTTTGTTTTAAAAATCTATACTTAAGTAATCATTAAAGTCGACTCTGAGTGCGGCGGTAATTCATTAACACGTTGTATTATTAGTCTATACAAAACGGATTAAATATCATTACAATTCTATAGTTTCGGGTCACTTTGCCGCATCCAATCATTCCGATGTGAACGTGCCGTAATCATCTAGCTCTCGGCTGCGAGCTCACAATCGGTCACCTTGACTTTTCCCTATAGGTATGAAATAATTTGACATAATCCCACATCCACCGGCTCATCATTACTGTTTGTGCCAGTCATTACTTTGTGCGACGGTGCGCAATATTTCGATATTCATTAATAGAAATACATCTATATACCTACTTACATACGTTTGTCCATCCGTTTGTATGCGCGGAATAATGTTAGTGTGTGTTGTTAGTGAGCCCCAATATTACCTTACTCATATTGACAATAATATAAAATTATTAGACGATTTTTCGTGACAGACTTGACAATACGTTCCTTTGTTTTCTATAGCGATATTTTTTTTTTATGTCATAGGGGGCAAACGGGCAAGTGGTACACCTGATGGTAAGTGATTACCGCCGCCCATAGACACCTGCAATACCAGAAGGCATGCAGGTGCGTTGCCGACCTGGAACGGGGATGGGAACTGGCTTTCAAGTGGGGCTGCCGGAAAACACCGTTGGGTGCTTGAGCGAACGAACGATTGTAGATTGTCAACTTGGCTAAGGGGGCTGGTTTGCGTGTCCGATTGCTCATGAACAATAATGATAATGAATAAATAAATTTTATTTTGGAAAATATTTTCAGAAACAAGTTTCTAAGAACGTACAACAACACAACACGTAGTTGTACGTACCTACAACATTTGATGTCTGTGCTGCTGACCATCGAGAAGTCAGGATCTAACCATGGCAACCATGCATCAACCATGTCATGGTATAACTCTAAACTGATTATTATATAGGTATAATAAAAATAGTCTTTATAGAAACCCAATTGCAATTGTACAGAAATGTATTAGTCCTTATAATAATAATAATCTTTTCATTACTCATACTCGGAAAGTAGGTCTGAAGTTGCCTGAGAAGCGGGTTGAAAGTAATCCTTTTCAGCCCTAGGGAGAATCGCTTTCAACTAACAACTGTCAAATTATTAAAAAAAAACTAGGTCTATTTTCACATTTCTATTGAACCATGTTCCAACTTTCTATACAGCCAGCGCGATGTAAAATTGAAATAACGTAAAGTTTAAGTAGGTATTAATTAAAATAAAATTCACTCATTTTTTCTTTAGCTAATTCCTATTATTATTTTGACTTTCCTTGCATTCGTAATGAAAAGCATAGTGTTATCCTCGGGAGAAAGACTTATTTAGTCCCCCGATCCCCCGAAACCCCGTCTCGGGACTAAATAAGTTACTTTCACCCCTAGGATAACAAATTATTTCTTTCAATAATTGCAATAATTAGTCTTACATAATGTATCCTACTTATACTATATTTTTTTACTTATTTTTAGTATGTAGGTATGTACCTACATACAAGCGTTTGCAAAAAAAGTGTTGACTGTCAACCAGATATTGGATACTCCAAGCATTTATTATTTGATGATCCGATTGGCACAGTAGGTCACCATGCCTACCCGCTAATCGATAGGTTCCGGGTTCGATTCCCGGTGGGTTTGTGTGAAGCACGCAGGGTTCCACTTTCCAGTCTGGGCGAGTGTGGGATCAAGTAGATCTGTGTGTTGTGAAGTGGATTATTATTATTTTTATTAACTTTTAATAAAATATTTTTAAAATTTGTTCTTGATTTTGGATTTCGACACATTCATCTATTTATTTCGTTCACCATTCGAATACCTAATATTCTGTTTTTAAATACATTCTTTACGACTACCTTTTATAAGTATGTCATAAAAACTGATATGGGCTCAACATTTTACGAGTTCTCGATGTGTTTACACGTCAAAGTTTAATTAAATATGGTTCTGTCACCGCACCCATCACGGACGACTCCATATCAAATCCGTATAATTTATTCATTGGTTACTATGTGCCTACATTCTCTACCATAAAAAAGGTGAAGAAAAAACATATAAACCAAAAGCTACGTTAAACATTTAATCGGATCGTATGATACGAACCGTAATTAAGTCAATATTTTACAAAATGATATTTTGCAATCATACGAATTATAATAATTAAGAATTCAATTCGATCAACCGTGACAAATTGATAGAATGGACCAATATAATATAAATACAAATATTAGGTACCTATTAAATATTCATAACATTTTTTTATAGTCGTGATGTCATGTAGTGGATTATTTATACGTCGATGGTATAAAGGTTACGGGTACAAAAGTTAAAATAATTTGAAAGTTCAAAATAAACTGTAAATTTTAATCACGCATTTTCTCTAAAAATTTGATGAGATTTCAGTAAAATCTAGAAATCTTTTTTAAATGTTAACTTTTAACCCTTCAGAATTAATGGGGGTATAAATTAGTTTGGTCCATTTTTAAAATATGGTTCGGACTCTTATAGTTTCATAGTAACAGCTGAACTTGGTGGTTAATGGTTATAGAGAGGTGAGACATCTGAGGGGCTATTATGTAACTTGTATTTCTATAATTTTTCGGTTGCAAGGTAATAAATATATGGCGATTTTGCGATTACAAGATGCATGTTTTGACACCTACAATATCTAGCAATCGACCAAAATAAATATATGTACTTCAAAAGTTGAAGCTATCTTAACATGATAAATTAATCACAAAATCGCGATTTTTCTGATTGAAACTGAAATATGATAGCAACAAAAGTTGCTGTCAATACCATTCAGTTTCTATCACTTTGAATTTCATAAAAACACCTATTGCTTTCTATTTTGTTGACATGCCAAATTTCGTATTAATTAAGAAGCAAGTGCGAGAGATTTCAATTTTTCGCTTTTATTGGAAGAAAAGTGCAGCGGGAGCGCATCGAATGCTCGTGGAAGTTTATAGTGGTAGGTAATCCAATCCAACTGACAACTGGCTTTTAAATATCTTAATTTTTTTTTTATCCTTTAGTTAGTCAAAAAAACTTTTAGTAAATATAAAAGTAAAAGTACTGAGCATATAAAAGACATAATAAACAATAAACACAATTATGTTCATCTACTCCACACTAATAAGTAAGTATATAATAATAATAATACAATAATACGTAATAATCCACTTCACAACACACAGATCTACTTGATCCCACACTAAGCTATAGGCTTGTGTCGTGGAAACCAAGCAAACGTGGTATATACTACATAGAATTACATATATATTATACTATAGATATATATATACACACCCAGACTGGAAAATGGAACCCTATGTTCATCACACAAAGTCCACCCGAATCGAACCCAGAACCTCTTGATTGACGGGCAGGCATGGTGACCATTGCGCCAATCGGGTCGTCATATATAAGGTAAGTTTGTAAATTTTGATTAAGGGAACATCTTTCGAACTTCTGAATCAAATTTAAAAACGAAACTAAGTTTAAATTGTGAAAGTAAGAAATAATTTTGAATTGGAACTGTAAAAACTATTTAACTGATAGGATGTTACACAATCCCCGACATACGATACTTTTGATCCTGGGATGAAGAGTTCCTGCAGAAATGCCGACGTTCGTGCAGTTAAAACCGCGGGAAAACCGCTAATTCAGTATAAGTATTTCTTAATTGCAGACGTTTAAAATATTTCATAGCCGACTGTACCATCTACAAACAGAGGTAGATACACAAAAAGTTGATGAACCGTGTCAATCGATAATCGATTTACCGAACATAATGTGGTCTGTTATGATTTTGTAAAAAAAAAAAAGAATGCGACCTCTATGAAAGGTCGTTTTGAACCTACTTCACAAAAGGAGATTTCTCCAATTACGTCGAACAATATTCGCGAATTTTCGAGAAGTTTTTCTTTATATACGTATACCTATGTTAATAAATGATTGACTATTAGGTACACAGAGCTACCCGGTACCAAACTAAGCATCAGAGCTTTTACTATCGTTATAGGTACATATGTATATGACTGTGTGGTCGAAGATAGTAACCACCTAACCTGCCTCCTTAGCCAAGTTGACGATCTGCAATTGCTAACGCATAGAAAACTAAGGAAAGAATTGTCACGTCCCGTCCTCCAAATCGTCCAATTAAAAGTCAAATTTTGCTTGATCACATGATATAACGATCCTTCAGGTCTCCGTTCCTTAATTTTCAATGCGTTAGCGATTGTAGATTGGCAACTTGGCTAAGGAGGCTGGAATGGAAATTGGCTTTGGGAAAATATTTGTGCTGTGAAATTTTGTTAAATAAATCTTACGTATAAAAATTTTAACAAAAAAATTAAAACCGACTTCCAAAAACACAAAACTAAAAAACTAAAAATAAAAAGCTAAAAATAACAAAATACCGATTTAATCCAAAAGACAAAAACACACGTAATATTATTATTGGTTTGTGCTACCACTGATCGGTTTGAATTCGGTGACAAGCCCGCTGGTGTCTGCCCACTTGGGTTGTTCTGCTCACGAAGAGCTGGTGGCGGGAGTCGACTTAGCCCATCTTCCCCCTCCATATTTGGCTTGTCACCGACTTCATACCGCTCAGTGGTAGCACAAACCAATAATAATATTACGTGTGTTTTTGTCTTTTGGATTAAATCGGTATTTTGTTATTTTTAGCTTTTTATTTTTAGTTTTTTAGTTTTGTGTTTTTGGAAGTCGGTTTTAATTTTTTTGTTAAAATTTTGTTTATTTCTCGCTTTTAAGTGGCTTAGTTCGTAATTTCTCTAAGTTACAATAGCCTAATGTCAACTGCTCATCACCTTTTACAAAATATTGCTTTTCCCGATGCAGGGACGTTAATTGTTGAGGAGTTCTCCTAGTACATCACCATCAGTTCCACTTCACCATATACATTGTGATGGGCATAAATTGTTTAGAAACCATATTAAAGTTAACAATTCGGAACCCGTGAAATACCCATTATTGAGTAGTTCCGATGACCATCTGTGGTCTTAATCATCAGTTCCTCTTCTTCAAATTTTGCTTTCCGAAAGCAAAGAAACGTTTTACTATAAAAAATACAAAAATCGCCATAGGTGTACCCATAATTTTTGAAGAGTTTCCTCGATTACTCCAAGATCCCATCATCAGATCTCTACTTGGTGACAATGGAATCAATTTAGGAGTATCCCCTTTCAAACAAAATAACAATTTTCGAAATAGCTTCAATCGGAACCCGTGAAATACGTATTATTTTTGAGTTGTTCCGATGACCACCTGTGGTCTTCATCATCAGTTCCACTTCTTCAAATTTTGCTTTCCGAAAGCAAATGAACGATTTACTATCAAAAATACCCAAATCGCTATAGGTGTGCCTATAATTTTTGAAGAGTTCCCTCGATTTCTCCAAGATCCCATCATCAGATCCCGACTTGGTGGCAATGGGACCTAATTGGGAGTATACCCTTTCAAACAAAAAAAGAATTTTTCAAATCGGTCCAACCGTCTTCGAGTAATCGGTGAACATACATAAAAAAAAAATAAAAAAAAAACATACATACAATCGAACATAGAACCTCCTCCTTTTTGGAAGTCGGTTAAAAATGAACTGTTCGTTTGTCTTGTTAAAACTCGGGAATGGCTGGACCGATTTGGCTAATTTTGATCTTGAAATGTGTGGTAAATCAGGAAAGAATTGTATTAAAGAAAATTGGGATTTCCTACGGGAATTCCGAAATTTACGCGAGTAAAACCGCGGGGCACAGCTAGTAAATAAATAAATACTTATAAGCAGGTAATTGATACTGCACTCCGTACTAAGTACATACTACTCAAAGGGAAAATTGTCTTGAAATTTGTTACTAACATTCATCGGCCCATTAGCTCAGTTGGTTAGAGCGTCGTGCTAATAACGCGAAGGTCGCGGGTTCGATCCCCCCATGGGCCATAATTCTATTTTACATTATAATTATATATTACTTACTAGCTGGTTCGACGCGGGTGAAAGTTAAAACTGATAGTGGAATTCCCGTAGGAACTCTTTGTCGAGCTTTCTATGCCACTCAGAGGTGATGTATAATGGCTTCTTAGATTTTTTGACATTGGTTCATTAGTTCCGGAGAATACAACAACTACTGAGTGTAGACAAAAAACTATATGCTGTATTCTTTTCCATAAAGTTATGATAGATTCACCAGTATGTGTCAAAGGAAAAATAAACATCCTACTAATATTATAAAAGTGAAAGTTTGTAAGAATGTATGGATGGATGAATGGATGTTTGTTACTCTTTCACGCAAAAACTACTAAATGGATTTAAATGAAACTTTACAATAATACAGCTTATACATCAGATTAACACATAGGGTACTTTTTATCCCGGAATTCGCGCGGGAACTCTGAAATTAACGCGGGTGAAACCGCGGGGCACAACTAGTATTCCATATACGCTATAGTAGATCTGTGGGAACTAATAGGTGATCCGTGAATTAATATTCAAATATACGTTCATGACGCGATACAGTACATGTACACTTGTTATCAGCAATTGTTCCCCTGATCCGTACCTCGGTGACGGTGGAGCCGGACCGACATTTCCACTTAGCCGGCCCCCATCCCTCCAGTCGTGATGATAAGAAGACATGGACCACCCATTTGCCGGACAACGCACCTCGGATATAAATTATGGGATATGCTTTTGTGATCGGCATTGTTATGTTAATATGGATAAGATTTGGATAAAGGAAGACATCATAATTTCGTTAAATGTGTAAGATTCCGCGTAATGTGTTATCCATGTTGGTTATCATCCACAATAAGCTTCGTAATAGCTGAACGAACGATTTTTTAAGGAGGCTTGGTTCGTGGTTTATGTTGAAACTTTACCTAACTGGTTATTATGGTTGGACCGATTTTGACGGGATTTTTGTTGGCAGATAGCTGACGTTGTAATGATTAACTTAGGCTATTTTTATGAGAATTCCTGCGGGAAAGGACGACCGTATTGGTGGAGTAGGTCATCATGGATACCCGCTAATCAGGGTTCGATTCCCGGTGGGAGTGTACTTTGTGTAATAATCACAGGGTTCCAATGTCCATTCTGGATGTGTTTGCATATATAGCGGTCGATGGTCCTCAGATAAATAAATAAATAAACATTTTTATTCCAAAACTCACGTGAATGAATCCGCGGGGCGCAGCTTATGTCTGGTATAGAGATGTTTATCGGAATCGGAGTTTTTAAAAGTTTGTCGAAGTCGGAAACGGAATCGGAGTCGGAGTTGGACGTGGTGACAGAAGAAAAATGTGTTAATCACCATCCGTATTGCGTATAACTATAGAGTTATCGAGGACAGAAATCACGTGGAGAGGGGCTTCCCCGCGAGATATGCATAAACCTCCGATTTAAATGGGAACCGACCGTGTAATATCAATTGGAAGATCCGACTTACTACTGGGCCGGCAGTCTCGACAAAGTTTTGACAACGTTGTCGTATCGATCGTTAACTAGGGACCCAAAAATCATAACGATCAACATCATTACAGTAGGTAACAAACATTACATTAAATGCAAGGCTCGACTCGAAACTTGCAATTCACGTAATGTTGTTGATCGTTATGTTTTTTGGGTCCCTAGTTAACGATCGATACGATAACGTTGCCAAAAAGTTGTCGAGACTGCCGGCCCTAGAGTCCGAGTCCAAGTTGAAGCTCCGTAACATTTTAGTATCTACACACTAATGAAGCATTATGATCCATACTTCATATCCACTATATGCTAACGTAAGGCCTCGTGTATATCATTGTAATTGGATTAAACGATTTTTTTCTGTCATTGTTTTCTGCAGCTGCCCATTGTTCGTGGTTTTTATTTGTTTGATCGTTCGTTCGCCTATAGCTATGAAACTCGAGTTTGTGTGCTAATAAGCCGTAATATGATTCAATGTTTCATTCTGATGCCGACACCGACGACGGTTTCAAATCTACATAAATACACTTTTAAAATATATCTATCTATGACAATGCTTATGATAATACGGATTTCGATTTGTTTCTTTTTTTATTACCAAAAGTGATTTAAGTAGCTACCTACGTCTATTACGCCCGCGGTTTCACTCGCTTTATTTTCGAAATTCTCATGGAGACCTTTGCATTTACTAAACTTAAAAAAAAGCTTTTATAAAGCTTTGTAACTTATTTACATTCTGGTAACAATTAGTTATTTAGTGCGTTGTAATATTTGTATGTGTGTCATGACAAATAAAGTTTTATTTTAATATCAATCCTTTTACAATGTAATCAACCCACAGTCGTTTAAGATTATAGGCTTTATATTTTTTAATTTCATCATTTATAGAGACATGTTATTCATTAACTATAGCTGATATCCTATTTTGTGAGAGGTGCAATACATTATTCATACAAAAATTGAATTCTTCATTCGCGATTTTATTTTTTAACTAGCTGTGCCCCGCGGTTTCCCGTGGGAACTCCGAGATAAAAAGTACCCTATGTCCTTCTCTGTACCCCTGACAACGTGCATGCCAAATTTGATTCAAATCCGTTCAGCCGTTTTTGCGTGATAGAGTAAACGTATGCGAGGATAAGAGCTAGAAAGCGCATTTTCATCCGACTTGCTTCAAATTTATCGTCACTGCTCAGCTCCTATGTGTCTTAGCATAATGTTATATAGCCTATTACCTGCCCAGGAGTATGGACTACAATCGTACCAAGTTTGGTTAAAATCCCTTCAGTAGTTTTTGACCCATGCGTGCACATATATGTATACAAACAAACAGACAGATTTTATTGATTGCATTTTTGGCGTCAGTATCGATCACCATTCATTCTCCAATATTAATTTTAAATATACATTCAATGTACAGAATTGACCTCTCCACAGTTTTATTATAAGTATAGATATTATGTTTTGTTGAATAGCTGTTCAAAAAAATTGTTTTTTTTTTCTTTGATGAAAATAGTACCAAACAAAGCCACGGTGCCAAGCTTGTTTATAAGCCACCGTGTATAATAACCTTGCATTCAAATTACAAGCTGGGGCCGTAATGAGCTCATAAAAACCTCACTCGACCATCAATAGATAAAAGGGTTATTTAGGACGTAAATTATGTACCTACACGATCTATAACAGTTTTATGCGCGAGGTGAGACCGTCCGTTCGAGCAAATTTATAGATTCGAAGGTTTTTTTTTTCTTGAATGATATACCCAAGGAGGTAAATCATTATAAAACAATCTAGTCGATCTAGTTAAGACTAATAAGTATTAAATTTGACCCAAACTTCTAAACAAGACTATACTAAGAATGTGTCCAATAACACTTTTCTTATTGTCTCTATTAAGGGGAAGACACTTTGTTCTTGTGTTATTTGGATACAGTACTCACAGCACTAAATACACTATCACTATACACTACACTAACTCAAAAGGTTTGGTCCTTTTTAGTCTTCGTTTTATATTTGTGTTGTCGAGGATATGAATCTTCTAAAAGGGGACAAAACAAATCTGTCTAGCCAAGTTTTCGACTAGATGTTCGAGGTTTTGCCTATACTTTTCTTATCCAACTTATTCTAATGTGGATTTTGTCAATTTACCTATATACATCCCTCGAGAACATTATTTTTTTCATGGAAGGTACCTACCCTAAGTAGGTACTTTTATGTACCCCTGGCAACGTCATCAGTCAACGATGATCGCTCGAAAGAGTAGGTACCTTCCAAACAAGAAAACTTACTTTCCCACTTAATTCTACTAGCTGTTCCCCGCGGTTTCACCCGCCGTGATTTCGGAGTTGCTGCGGGAATTTCGGGATGAAAAGTACTCTATGTCCTTTTCTGTACTCCTGACAACGTGTATGCAAAATTTCATAACGATGGGCTGAGCCGTTGACGTGTGAAAGCGTACCAAACAAACGAACAAACTCACTTTCGCATTTATAATATTATATAATAATAAATAACCAATGTGCCTACTCGTACTTATTATAATATTTTTGCGATAATTATCCCGAAGTAGGTATACCTACCTAATTTTATTATTGTCGTATAAAAATGGGAATCCGCTCCCCGATTGTCAAGACTTGGCTGTATGGCTCAATAGCCCTCGCCTGTCTCAGAAGGGGCGAACATAAAAAACAACAACAATCATTCAATCAACTTTATGAGTGACGTCAACTGACATCCGCTTTCTGTTTTATCGCATCCATGACGTTCCGAAAAAAATATGTATAACAATATTTAAATCAACAGATTTCACAATACTAGATCCATATTTTAGGCTTAAAAAACATGAAAGGTCACACACGTTTATTGTACATAATTTATACAAATCCGTGTTTAAAATGTTAATGTAAGTATCAATAATGAAGTGTAACTGTAACGCTAGATTGGGTTTACGATGACATGTGGTTTTAGAGCAATAAAGGTTGTTCGAGTTAAATATTAAATTCTCGCTGTAGCACTGCCATTATCTTTTATAAGTTGTACACTTCAAGCGATTGCGGTGATAAAAATCGTCATAGGCGTAGAAAAGAGACGGATCTAACAAATCTTAAACTTTACAGGGCAGTAATTTCAAATCCTACTAATCCTACTAATATTATAAATGTGAAAGTGTGGATGTTTGTTGTGACTCAATCACGCAAAAACGGCTGAACAGATTTGGATAAAAGAAAGAAAGAAAGAAGAAAGAAGGACATAGGGTACTTTTTCCCGCGGGAGTTCCGAAATTACCGCGGGTGAAACCGTGGGGCACAGCTAGTTATTAAATAATTTTTTCAACATTAAATTTTTAAATTTAAATATGTAATTATGAAACTTGACATATAAGTTAAAAATAGAGTTGGTTTTTAAACGGAAAAAAATAAATAATTATGTATCTATTTTCTAAAAAAATAACTTATTACGTCTTATTTTCATATTTATATCGAAAAATAACCAATAATGAAATAATTAGACTGTGATGTCATTTGTTTCGTTCCAAAAAGTGGCATTTTAACCGATTATCACAAACTTTGATTGAAAAAACACAAAATTTCCACTTCAACCTACGACACAGAGCTGTTTTTTAAGAGAACTCTATTAGATACTAATAATACCTACCTACCTACCTACCTACCTACTAATAATAGTTTTTTAGTTCGGGTCCTGGAGACCTATAATACAGGTTATCCTAGATTAGGCTCCAGATCTCCTACTTTTCTTAATTAAAACACTTTTCATGTACTTAATTTGTGGAGATGAATAAATGATATTATTATTATTATTATTAGATCGGTAATAAATCGATGTTTTTTGGGAAGTTTTTGTGTCATTGTTTGTGTCATAGGTATTGATAATTTTGAATAATCACTTGTTATTTTTGAGAAATAATTGTTGTCCAAAATATAGGTAAGTATATTCATGTTTAAAAACTATATCGCTGGTCGCTTACGTCTTCCATCTTTTAATCGAAAAAATTCCATACACACTTAAGATTTCGTTAATATGATCTCGAATTTCGCTAGACCAATACAAGTCTTAAGGGTCACAGAATTAATTTTATTAACTTTTATACGTATATTGATACCAGCTTTTGTACGCAATTTCGCGATTTCATTCGTGCGATATTTGATATTGTTGTATAATAATTCCATTTCAAAACACAAATTTATTTGAGTTTCGACATTTCGACATAATAATATGAATACTTAGCCTTCTCGTGTGTTGGAAAATTCTCTCGGGAACTCCATTTTTGTAATGGATATAGGTACTGAAGGACATGAACATTCATTAAGAGAAGTAAATTTAAGAATCGATTCAGTGGTGCGCACTTCGACTCCTACAAATAAACAAACAAACAAAACTTTCCTTTTAACAACGCCAAAAAGTTTTAACTTCAATGCTATTTTAATATGAATATAATGACATATTATGTGACGTTAATTATAAATGCGTTATATGCGAAAGTTCATCAAAATGAACAGATAAAAAATCCATTGTAAAAGCATTAAAAAGTATTCGCCAAAACAATAGATCTACTTCGTTAAACGTAAAACAGAAAAGCACTTCTGTATATTATGTATTTGTAGGTACTTATTTTATATTATTAAAGTGTATTAAACTGGTTTATATAAAAATCATATCAATTTTTATTGCACTAGTTGTATTGGATTTGCCCCCTGGCGCGTAGAGTTCTATATATAATATGTATTATACAGTATGATTCGAATACCGTTTGAAACAAATTGTCTTAACGCAACTCTTTTTAACCTAATAAATCAAACAAGAAGTAGAGTACATCTAGATTAGAAAGTAAATAAAAGTAAATACAAATATAGATTAGAGATCGGAAAAGATTAGATTAGAGATAGCATCGGCAAGAACCGATAGAAGCACAAAAGATGACGGATGAAAGAAAGATATAGTATGCAGAATGAAAGTACGAGAGGCATAAAAGCGAGAACTGGTATGAAAGGATTATGTAGAGACAGGCGCCGATCATGTTGGCGGTAGCTAGAAAAAAAAAAAAAAAAAAAAAACTCTTTTTAACCTGTTACGAAAGATACTTCAACTTAACTAAACCAACAATATGTGGGATTACGAAAATAACACAGGGCGTTATTTTTTTAATATTTGCTTTCCCCTTAGTCTGGGGGTTTAATAATATACCAAAAGTATCTTTGTATTAAATAGAACCTCCTCCTTTTTTGAATTCGGCTAAAATATAAATTAGTAGTCTAGTACCTGTAGTACATGCTTAGTTTGGGACTAGATGGCGCTGTATGATAACGTCCATCATTACCTATAATAAAACAAAAACTTAACTAATGTGAAAAGCGAGGTTTGAGTAACTTATCTCTGCTAGTAACTAAATTTTGTTCAAATATACCTATTGTATATTCAGAACATCCCATATATTTGACGAATATTTGCATAAATTAGTTGAGGTGACTCGATATATTTATCATTCGTTCGAATTCTACGTATCAATCATCGGCCTATACGATTATAAATCAATCGATTCATCTTTTTGATTGAACCGATTTTATTATTATCATCTCGATTCTATACAATCGATTGTGTCGGTCGTTAGTTGTTACATCGATTGAACGTTTTTATTTATGGTTAGTGGCTGTTCCTTCCGTATCATCCGCGTTTATTTTGGAATTCCTTCAGGAACTCTTTGTAATAAGGAACCCTATTTCTAAGGAACCCTATTGCTGGGTACGGCTCATTGTTCTCACATAATTAATTGCTAGTTGAGTTACCACTAATTATATTATAGATGTATCTATATTGTAACTTTAAACTAACAGCGTGCTGCTGAAGAGTTTGTTGCGCAGCTTCTTCTCTTCAGCCATAGCACTAGGAAGCTGTGAAGGGTGGATATTCCATGGGTGCTGTCATAATAACTGTAATTATATTGACGTCAAAAAGAGCCACACTATGGGCCAAATTTGAATAAAGGATTTGACTTTGACTTTGACTAACTCCAAGACTTAAGCAAACTTTACTTCTTTATAGTATTTTAGATTATGTAGCAGACAGCGTGCTAGTGGGAAGTTTGCTGTGAAGCATTGTTTCTTCAGCCATAATTACCTAGCTATCAATAGTGATTGTAATGTTATTAAAATAAAGAGTCACACTTGAACAAATATGTTTGACTTTGGATTTGGACACTTCAGTTTAAAGGTAGTATGTAATGTGTATATTATTGAACATTTAAGATAGCGTTGTAAGTTTCAAAATACAAAACTAGCGCATGCATTAAGATGACAATAACCAAATCTGTAACTCTTCAAAGAGAATCCGTTACGGCTTCCAGTCGTAAGAAGCTCGTGTCAAATTATGTAAATGTCGGGTGTTATATCGATAGTGCACCGCAACACGACGTCTATAATACATGTAGGCAAGCAGCTGATATATAGTACTGGGCCATTGTCATGCGGTGACTAAGAATACTACAATCCTTAACCGAATCCATGGTGCCGCTCGAATGGCAAAGATTATATAACCTTTGTCGCAGATACATCAGTTGACGTACATAGACTGATTATTATTGAGGTAGGCAGTAAGAGAACTATAGAAACAGCTTCGGATATAAATTATTCGCGTAATTTCGAACTGAAACATAAAACCAAAAACAACATCGACCGAAAAATTAAGGTCGAGTTTTCATTGTAAAAGTGATGTAAAATGCACAATCCAAACTGAATTAAGAGTTCAGTTTACTAAATTCTTTCGACCATACCCAGGTGTGGTGTGCGATGAGTCATTTTCTAGCAAGTGGGTTACCTTTTATCTAAGAATTCCAGCGGAAATATTGGCGGGTAAAACTGGAAAATCGGCTATTTAAATGATATATTTTTGCCAAATCTAAGCTGAAGTGTTTCAGATAAAATATGTCACAAGTGATGATTTTTCATCTTTTTTTAAATTTACCGAAACATATTGTTAAATTAAAGTAAAGGATAGTTGCTTCCTTGTGTCGTGTCTACACGTAGATGATCTATAGATCATTACAAATTCAGTATTAATAATTTATCTGGAGCCCGTGTGGGCGTAGCGTAGACAATGCAGGCGCAAAACCCATTACCAACTTTTATTAAAACACTATGTACGCGTTGCTGCAATCCCGGTATTTATCGGGCTTGTTAGCAATACATTTAGTTTATCATCTTGTTTATTTTATGTAAGATTAAGCAGTAAATTATTGGTGTGCTGTGGTCGTTAGGACATTATCATTCCAACTCGAACTATTAACGTCGTGTGAAGCGAACAAATCACTCCTTGTGTTTATCCTACTATCCTACTAATATATATTATCAATGTGAAAGTGTGGATGTTTGGATGTTTGTTACTCAATCACGCAAAAACGGCTGAACGGATTTGGATGAAATTTGGCATACACGTTGTCAGGGAAACAGAGAAGGACATAGGTTAATTACCGCGGGGGAAACCGCGGGGCACAGCTAGTAATACTAGGTATATTATGTTAAATTAATTGTTCAGGGTGGAATCGAAATCACTTGCATTCTCTGAACTAAAGACTCTACCTACTTAATTTTAATTATGTCGTTTTGATGATTACTTAATTTTAATCACTAACACGACTCTGAGTGTGGCCGTTAGTTATGGAGCTGAAAAAATTAAAGCGTTTGTGAAAAGATATTTATTAATTTAATCCCAGTTACTCCCAGAGAAACTATAAACCCCCGTAAAAAACAGGGTCAAATTGCATCAGTTACTATTATTATTTTTCTCGAAAATTGCCTTTTCTTTCCGACTATAGTTACCAAATTCATGAACAGATATACCGCCGTACTCAGAGTCAACTTTAATGATTACTTAGTTAAGTATAGATTTTTAAAACAAAACTGCCGCAATCAGACAAGTTTAATAAATTAATATTAATTGGCATTTAACTAATTAAGTTACATCTCATTAAATGCCAATTAACATTAATTTACTGAACGTCTTTGATTGCGGCAGTTTTGTTTTAAAAATCTATACTTAACTAAGTAATCATTAAAGTCGACTCTGGGTGCGGCAGTAAGACTTTTTTACTGATACTACAGTGATAAGGTAGCTCGGGCTGCCCCGTTATAAATGAAATTACTATCCCAAAAAAAGAAAAAAATATTTATAAGTTACCAATGAACCTTCAAAACTTCGAGATACTGCAATTATTTAACTCTATATAGCAACAAATCATGGTTTTGAGTAGCGTTTTTTTATATTGTACTAAAGCAATAACTTCGTTTGGGAGCCGACGACGTGTTAAGATTTATACAAATAAGTCAGCCTTGTTTGAGAACTTAAGGGTCGTGAATTTGAAGTGAATGGAACAAATAAAACAACTCTCATGTGTTGCTATTCTCAAATGTCAAATAAAGCTTTATCGACGTAGCTTCATTTGTCATTGATTTATGGCAACTTACATTTATTTTAGATCTTTTTGTTAAGTTAGCTGTCCTGGAGCAGTCAGTTTCAAATGAGATTACATATATAGGTATTATCCCAAAAACAATATTTTCAAAATACCACTAGAAACTACAAACAAAAAAGGATATTATATAATTGCTATTTTCGGGACACGCGTCTCCGGGAAGCAAAGTTAGCATACAAAGAAAAATAAATTTAATTATGAATAATTGGCATTTGAAGCTAATAAGTCGCTTACTATACTATTACAGCACTCCTTCGGTCTTTTTTATTCCGCGAATGTTAAAAGTAAAGTTTTCATGCGGTTTTTTTAATAGATAGATTCAAGAGGAAGTTTTATGCGCATAGTTTATCCTGGAATTCCCGCGGGAACTCCGAATTCACCGCGGGTGAAACCGCGGGGGATAGCTAGGATTAAAACTATAAGCAATTTTACATTAAGAGGTTAGCTCCCTGAGCTAAACACCTGATTTTCCCGCGACAAACCAGTTGCTTTCTCAGTGCTCTGGATATACAAAATGGCGGTTTCCCGGTAGACTATAGCCACAAACACGAGTGTTCGTTATGGCTTCCACCCGTTGACCGAGAAAAAAACAACTTAACAAAAAAAAAAATATCTTCCAAGATGCTTCATTTCTTTCACATTGAAACTTGACCAGCTGTCTTTATTCAATACTCTCTATGAACTGTCAAAATGTTTACGAATCTCGCCATTTATGGGTTAACTAGGGTAGCAATTCAGCAGTCAACAAGGGCACTTTATTTTTTAATTTTATTTATGAGGCGTGATCTCCCATTGAATGTAATATAAATCTAACTATTCAATAGCAAATCCAACCAGACTTTTTGTTGCTGTTATAAAAATAAACATCGCTCCATTTCTGAACTTTAATCCATTGCAATAAGAGCAATTACATTACTTTCGTCGTTGAAAAATTAATTTGGTCCTTCAATGTGTAAGTGCCCATAAATATAGTTCGGTACACAAAATACTTGCTAACTTGTAGTCTTTTAAAAGGTCATTATTTAACATTTTGGATACAATGTATGAATTGATGAATTAGTTCCGCTCCTTAAATAAAAGGTCTAAATAGAAGTATGGTGTAGTAGTGAGTTGTTGAAGCGTGAAGGGTTCAGGGTTCAATTCTATTTTGGGAATAGTTATATTGTGCATTTTTTTTTAATTTTTAATAATAATATTTATAGTTGTTTATCACAGACTAACAAGAATTACCTGATGATAATATCAATCACTAGCTGTTCCAAGCGGTTTCACCCACGTTAATTTCAGAGTTCCCGCGGGATTTCACTCAGGATCACTGTAGCTTTCTTTATGTGAAAGAATTTTCAAAATCGGTTCAGTAGATTTAGAAATTACCCCTTACAACGTCACAAACTCACAAACAAACTTTTGCTGTATATAATATTAGTATAGATAACGAAATGTAGAGCTTCTATAGTATCCTAAAATATGAGATAAGTAGATACGAGAGATTTTTAGTATAGTGCGTTTTGGTGTTTTTGAAAGTTGGTTTGAATTTTTTTGTGTTAAATTTAGTTTTATTATACTACTAGCTGTGCCCCGCGGTTTCCGGGATAAAAAGTACCCTATGTTCTTCTTTGTACCTCTGACAACGTCCATGCCAAATTTCATCCAAATCCGTTCAGCCGTTTTTGCGTGATTGAGTATCAAACATCCAAACATCCACACTTTCACATTTACAATATTAGTAGGATAATCTTATGCATATTTTCCGTCTGACTGAACAGTAATTTTATTAATACAATAGATTTATAACTAATAAAATGAGTGGTTAAACATGAAGAAAGAAGTAAAATTTTAATGAATTTGTCACAATTATTCCATTATTAATATACTTTCTCTTTTAGCTGAAAGATCACTTTTTGTCCCTCTATTTTTAAGATTTGTCTCCATTTTATGTGCTATTCTTAACTTAGGTGACAAAGTCAAAGAGTTATAGCCTACAAAATTATAATAACATTAGTCAGCAAATACGTTATTTATGTTAATGAATACAGTAAATATCGAATATATTGGATCCAAGGTTGCATTATTGCGCAAAGGTGCAAACTGACAGGCATACGTCAACCGCAATGTTATTGTTTAATATTAACAGCTAGGCCATTATTTTGACAAATGAACGGACAAACGTCAGTGTTCTACCTATATATATTACTAGCAGATCATGATTTCACTCACGTTGATTACAGAGTTCCCGTGAGAATTCCGGGATAATAACTATCCTATGTCACTCAGAAACTAGAGCTTTCTATAAGTGAAAGAATTTTCAAAATCGGTGAAATAGTCTATAAATTTGCAAACAAACAAACAAAAATATAATGCTTTTGTTTAACATATTAGTACAAATTATGCCTACTGGACGAGCTTTCGCCTTAGGTTTTGCTCACTTTCGCACCCAAGTGCTTAACTGTAATAGGGTAGTTTCCAGGGTATGAAAATCTGAATTTTATTTAGTCCGTCAGTTAGAAAAAAAAAATAATAGATCACTATTTTTTGCTTTTCAAATTATTGAAAAAATACTAATAACGCATTAAAGTTTAGGAGTGGGGGGCTCTTGACGTCATAACGTGCTATAAACTCTAGCACGGCGTGACGCTACGTAAAATTTCGAATTACTGCATCTTCGTTATTTTACAAACTAAAATTTGGTTGACAAGCCCATTACTTTTCCGTTAACCGATTGCGATGAGACAAATCGAATGAAAGAAACCTCTGCTCAAGCGCACACGCTAACGAAGAGGCATTGTTGTGGCCTGCGCCTGCGCTGCTCGGATCAAGCTGCGTAAAATCATATTAAACTAGGTATGTGGCGTATGGTGTGAGTAAGGAACTGATAGCAATGGGCATGTTGACTAATTTTTATTTTTTAGTCCGTCTTGTAGATTATTAAAAAATATTGGACACGTATTTTTTTCTTTTTTTACGTAATCAAAAAATAACGGCGATATATTGAGTTGAAATTTCGCATGAAGTCACTATTCTGACAGTTTGTATGGCGGTTTTAGTGGTTAGTGACGTCACAACCCCCTCACCCTAAACTTTAATGCGCTTTATCTCTGTATATTTTAATTTATTTGAAAAAGCAAAAAATACGTGTCTATTGTTTTTTATTTTCTAACTGACGGACTAACTAGAATATTGATTTTCAAAAGTAGTCCACATCCCCATTGATTAGACTACTGGCACCAATAGATATTAAATTAATGAAGGGCAAAAATTAATCAAGCCTAATTAGTACATAATCACTATGATGAACGGATAACAACAGTTCTAGCTGCACGAATTTCGTGATTCTCCTGATTGAGAATTATATGCAGCCACTGATGCAAATTTCCATTCGAATTCGCTACTCAAATAAATAAGAGCGTGTCAACCACTAGAGATTTCGAAATAATAAAAAATAAAATTAAATAATTAATAAAAATTATTTTAATATTTTATGTAACCGAAATCGATATCCAATAAAACCTTTGATAGAATATAAGATAAGATTATTAAAGAAAGGCATGCATTACAAGCTACAAGTTACAAGCTTAAAGCCCATATCTTCCACACACGAGCATTGTTGCGTTCACTAACAAATCCGAACAGAATCGAAGTGTCGTTCGACAAAAGGTTCCGTCCCCAATACAAAATTGACAATAGCGAGGGCACAGCAAACGTCGAATTTATCACCTACTGTTTTGTTGCAGACCGTACACGTATACACTGTGACTAAAATGTTGGAGAGCGATAACGCTTTGTGCACAGGGTGTTCTAGTTAGTTGGTTTTTGTAGTGAAATAGTAACGAAATGTTAACGCACACAAGAAATCCAGCGATTAGTACCGAAGATTATCGCTTACATTCCCGGGTTTAAAAATTTAACTTCTTTATACTTTACTAGTTGTGCCCCGTGGTTTCACCCGCGTTAATTTCAGATTTCCCGCGGGAATTCTGGGTTAAATAGTAGCCTATGTGTTAATCTGATGTATAAGCTATATTATTGTTAAGTTTCATTTAAATCCATCCAGTAGTTTTTGCGTGAAAGAGTAACAGACATCCATCCATCCATCCATACATACTTACAAACTTTCGCGTTTATAATATTAGTAGGATAGGATAACTAACCTATATTATTATAGATTGGCTGTGCCTCGTAGTTTCACCCGCGTTTATCCCGTAAGGATTGATACAAGTAGTCTATGTTTCTCCTTATAAAATCAGGTATTTGCCAGTGAAAGTCTGATCTCATTCGGTCCAACCATTTCGGAGACTAGCCGGAACAAAAAGACAAGAAAAAAAATTAAAAATTAGTTTTTTGTCTTAGGTACCTTAGCTACCTTGTTATTTTAACACTACAAACTGACACTGTAATTTATTCACATATTTTGATTTAGTTTTTTTCCGTTGAAAGTTTATCTTGGTAGAAAGTGTTTTTTTTTTTAGGTGGTCAGGGCGCTCCCACCTCTACAACTCAGCTACATTTTTACAGCACCCTGTACAATTTAAGAAGCCACGACCTATCTCAACAAACGCCATTACCATGGTGTAGAACATTAACTCGTTTACGACTGTTTCAGTACGCCTTCGTAACTTTAATAAGAAGAAAAAGAAGAAGAAGGAGAAAATACATTTATTTCAGCACAACACGAGTATTGGAGTAGATACGTCTAGAAGTATGAAGTAGGTATGAATCATCTAAACTAGTGTTAGAAAAGATTTGATTTCAAGTTAATGTTTGTTTGTAATGGCTATACTCCAAAACTACTGAACCGATGTTAAAAAAAAAACACTTATATTAAGCTACGATGTTTTTGAATGACAAAATAGGTAGTTTCTATCCCGGAATCCTCATGGAAGCTCCGTAATTAACATGGGTGAAACCGAGATCGACTAGTGTGACATAAAATTGTACAATTTTTATCTAACATTATAGAAAGTGTCATTATAACCTGAAATCTGGTGAAACCAAAATCCTTTCTTATCGGATGCCTACGTCATACAAAGAACCCACCCTCAAGTTTTAGGTCTGCGATCAGCGGTTTAGGCTGTGCGTTGATCCATCAGTCATTTAGGACAAAGCATTTTATATGTATGTTTAATGGAATATGCATTTATCAGTAATAAAAGGCTAATAAATAAATTTTATATGTATAGATAATAATGTTTGGTTTTTACAACGAAAATAAAAGATTAAATAAATATAGGGGTACAAAATGTGATTGAAGGCAAGATGAATTTGGAATATTTTTCCAAATTCATCTTTAATTTATATCCGTTTGTTCATATAGTATTTGAACGCGCATCACGCAAAAACTATTTCAAACTTTGAGCGTATGTCACAGATCAACTTTTAAACTTTTAGGATGATTTTATCCCAACATCAAGGGGGCTTACGAGGGAATACCAAAATTCACAGCAATGAAATTTATTTCATCAGCTGGCGCACATAAAAATTTACTCCTGTCTATCTCAATAGAAATCTTCACTTCCATTTCATATCAATATCGGCCCTTATTTGGCCACTTGAAAAAAAAAAAACCTTTTTTTTTTTCGAATTTCTCAAAACTTCTACTGCTGTAAATTACGCAATGCCCCACCCCACTTATCTTGTGACAAGAGAATCCCATCTCTGTTACAAACAGTTGATCAGCGATGGCGAGTCGATAATCACCGCGCCACCTGGCACGACTGCGGGGTGGTGCCGCCGCGCGGCGGGCGACGCAAACAGATGTCGGGTGGCAACAATGGACCGAACATTCGGTAGGCGGTGACGGATAAACTGCCGAAACGCGGTTACGCGGCGACCACGGTATATTAATGTGGATACGGTGAATAAAAATTTATTTATTTTACTACCTGCTGTTTCACCCGCGTTAATTTCGGAGTTCCCACGGGAATTCCGGGACAAAAAATACCCCGTGTCCTTCTCTGTACCTCTGACAATGTGTATGCAAAATTTAATGATGATCGGTTGAGCCGTTAAAGCGTGAAAGCGTAACAGACAGACAGATAGAGTTACTTTTGCATTTATAATATTAATAAGGATTACTACTTAGCTGTCACCCGCGTTAGTTTCGGAGTTCCCGTGGGAATTCCGGGATAAAAATACTCACCCCATGTCCTTTTTTGAACCCCTGACAACGTGTATGTAAAATTTCATGATGATTGACTAGGTAATATAGGCGTGAAAGCTAAAAAAACAAAAAAAACTTACATTCACATTTATTAATAGTGTCTAAGATTTATAAGACACGTTTCTATGTATTTTTGTGATAATAATAATAATATTTTTTTATTTCGGAATATTAAAAATCCATAATAACATTTAATATATAAAAATAAAATAAAATATTAATAAAAAAATCCACCAGCAATATCTATTTAAGATTTCCACTGTGGTGCACAGACAGCCAATGCTTGAAGAAGTTGTTATCTGGGCACTCAGCGATCGTCCTCAGGATCACATCGGATGATGCACGCAAACGAGACCAGAAGGACTCGATGCGATGTGGTTTATAAATGGAACTTCTTTGAACTTCTTTCTTCTTCTTTAATTGAAACTATTTTTGTGTTTAATTAATTTACTTATTGTATAATTATCGTAACATACTTAACGTTGTTATTAAGTTTTGCCATGATTCGCCTGCTAGACTGCCACTTGCCACTAGACGCTGAGCCTAATCGTAAACTCGTCATGTCCACACAAATCTTTCGTACACAAATCGTCCCAACAAATTACACTTAATTTATCATCTAGGAATGGCAACAGCAATTTATCTTCACCGACCACAATGGTAACGAAAAGATTGTTCGTTCACAATATTGACACGTTTTTGTTAAACATTCCATACGGGGTCCGCTTTTGGACCCCGACTTAACGTCGATAATTTGATGAGGACATTATTTTAATGTGCTAGTTTAATATATATTTTTATCGATAACAAACCCTAGTTTCCATGGTTATTTAATGGCAATGGACAAGCAGATATTGTCTCGAAATTTGGACCCTTGGGATTTTTTATACTGTACCCATCCTTTGATGCCCCCTGTACTTCATAAGAAACCTCCAAAAAGCTAGTGTGCAAGAGAGGAGGGGTATAAGAGCCAAGCTGTCTGGTATCAAGCAATGTAGAGACACTGCAACGTGATTATAACATGCTTTATTTGACAGCGTCGATGGTGTAGTGGTAAATGACTCTTACTACGCGAGGTGTCGTGGGTTCGAACCTTGCATCGCAAGTAATTTTTATGTGGGATTATTTGTGTTTACCTCGTATCTGGGTTTTAAATAGTTATAATCATGTATGTATTTATAAAAAAAAGTATATGCTTAATCAAAGATATTGAAAGAGAATAGATTGACAACACGCACGGCTAAGATTTCCTCTTGAACCACGCAGCGGTCAAATGATCTCATGCTAACAAAATGCCGTTGACTAGCAAAGACTATTGTCTATAGATACTACCTGACGGAAAGCGATGTGATTGACTATTTTAAATGTACTATGTGGTGACTGGTATTTGATTGCGTCCCAACGATGTGATGGGTTTTTATTTTGATCATACCCCCCGTAAAAATTGGTTGACGTGGATTGCATAGTAAAAGTTTGTATTGTTCGTCTATTCTCTTATAATGTCTTTGAATATAGGTATTTATTAATACTGTCCAATGTTTTGAGAGCCTCTATCTCTCGAGCCTTGTTCCCAACTGTACCGCAGTTCCTGTAATAAAAGATTTGCTAGTTAAAAAATTAGCTGTTGCCCGCGGCTTTGTCTGCGTGGTTTATGGCAGTGCGCTGGCGCCATCATTATAATAAATAACATCATGATTGATTTGGATTAACTTTGGATTGATTTCGCTCCCGCTTATAACTTTCACAACTTCTGCAAACCGCATCGCTTTACCGTCAATATTTTGAGGCATCGTGTCAAATGATCCCATTATATCCACACAAGTAGATACCATATCTAACGCGTATGTATTGTGTTCGCACAAAGTGAATTATCGTCACATTCAATGTTGCAAATGGTTCACGTATTGTCGGTACTCGGGAGTCATTCGTCAAGGTACTCGAAGGCTTTGTGAGCACTTTTTTCTGATGTCCTTTCATTGAATTATTTATGTATTTTATTAACTGTGTTCAAGTATCAAAATAAATTCTGACTTCACGCAGCTCGTAAAAATCGCTAAGCAATATAAAATATATTTGATCATCCTGATTCCATAATGATTAGCAGTAAAAAAGATGGAAATGCGGGTAAACCCGCAGGGAAATTCTTGTCGTTTGTTTTACACCACATAATCCTTACTAATCTTTTAATCTGTATGTCTGTCATGCTTTATCGTGGATGAAACTGCATAATAATTTGCGTATACATTGCCAGAGGTACAGAAAAGAACATGCTGTACTTTCTATTCCGGAATTTCCACGGGAACTCCAAAATTAATGCGAGTGCAACCGCAGGGAACATCTAGTATGATATCAAAATATAAAACTGGTAATAATAATACTCTTGCTATAAATGACTATCGGTAGAATGGAATTCCGAAAACTCAAAGACACGATAAATTTTTATTAGATGCTCCAAAAACTGATAAAAACACAATGCACTATCTTGACCATAGATCAAGCAATAAAATATATTGTGTCGCCAAAAAGTATAACAAACCCAAAACAACAATGCCGTGTGGGTGAATAGGTACGAGAATATGTCAAACTCAAAGGAATACTTCTCTTTTCTATTATCTGAATTGAGTGATTCGTGCTATCCCTACAGAATATTAAATGGATTATAACCAATAAAATATAGAGCAAGGCTTGGTCGATGGCTTTGCTCTATTTTTGTTTATTTCATAGCGAATGGCTTCGCAGAATTCTAAATTTATTGCTTTTATCTTTTAAACCATTGAACTTCAGTTTGTATTTTTAAGACTTTTTATTGACTTCACTGGTAGACATGTTGTTTTTAACATTTTTTTATTAGCTTGACCTGAGGATATGTTTGAATTGTGTAGCTAAATTTGTTTTGGTGTTCATGCAACCAATAGGTAGGTACTTCAGCAAAAACACTTTGATCGATATCTTCGACCATACAGTCACAATGTGATTTCAAAACTTTTTAAATGATATCTCACACAACTTAAACTAGCTGGTTAAAATTTAAAACCGTCTTTGAAGGGTGAGGCAATGGATAATGGCGCCACTTCGTTCCTCCCAAAAACTTCTAATACCTATTCGTTTATAGGAACATTAAAATTTAAACACAGTGATGGTTCACTGCGGATTCGTGTGATGGTCGTATCAGATCTGTAGAACAAACATGACATGTGAATGTTTGCTTTGAGCCGAGTTATGACAAAGAGCTACCGTGCTTTACGATTTTTACATCGCATTCTTGTCAAAGGACGCAAGTGGAATGAAGAGATATTGTTTAAGCCGTTTTATCGGATGCCAGTTACTGCCCGCTGTTTCTCGTTCGGGAACTCTCATAAGTAGGTACTGGAATAAGTATAGTAACTTAAAAGTTTCTGGTGCAATGAGAAAGATGAACAAAAGATACGTTTTCGGGTTTCCATTACTAAATTATGAAGATAAGTACCTAAGGAATCAATGCAATAAGAAAGTACTTAAGGATACGGAAAATTGTGACATTGATTGTGAAAATTGAACAGATAATTCCACCATCCGTAAATTTGCATATCACTCTGGGTGCGCTGAAGTCGGTTTTATGCCTATTATTTTCAAATTTTACCTTTATGAAATAATCAATCAGTCGGAATGTTTAATTTTATATATATTTCCTAAAATATAGAGAACTTTAGTCTTAAAAAGTAGTTAAATGTTAGTTTTCAAACAATAAACAATAATTTCAGCTGAAAGACATGAACATAAGAATGACACTACTATCGCCATCAACCGGATTTCTACTAAACTACATCGACAGCTATGCATCCGAGTGACGAGCGCTCGTCACTTCAGTCGGTACGTCGCGTCGTCGGGCGGCGAGTTGCAATACTACAATGCACTTAAATTGGTGTCACATTTATTGACAACAAACTAGGTTGTATAAACAAATTTAGATTTTGTGCAATTGTAATAGATGTTAAATTAGCTAAACAGTTTTTTTATTGTCCTATTAGATTTTTATACGAAGGAATAGGTATTTTGATTTTTTTATAATTTTAGGTATTAAAATCGTGTTTTTCTTTTCAAATGGAGAAAGTCGATCGATGTAGGTACTTAGGTACCCATTTATTGCAATCTAAGGAAAGGATGGATGAAACTCTACTACAGAGATTCACTCTTCCTTAGGAAGTGAGTATGAAATATAGAGCAAGTGAGGTCTTGACGTGATCGCCCGAGGAGCTAGAGGACGTTTCCAAGAGGTCAATTCTGCTCACGCAAAACCGGACCATTTGATAAGGGTCTCCCTAGTCACAACGATACTCCCCAACTCACGTTAAATCGATCTCCTGTCGCGAAGGGAGTGTATGTGGGGAGGCTCTTACTCGATCTTGATTTGTGTATTGGCTGATCTTATTAGTTTTTTGTTATTTGCATTATTTTTTATCTATACTAAGTAATATTATAAAGACGTAAAGTCTGTGAGGTTATATAGGGAGTAGGTAATCTCTGGATATACTAAACCGATTTTGAAAACTCTTTTACTAATAGAAAGCCACGTTATTTGTGAGTGTCATAGGCTATTGTTACCCGGAATTCGCAAGGAAACTCCGAAATTACCGCGAGTGAAACTGCACGGAACAGCTAGTGTTCAATAAAGTGAGTTTGTATTTTCTTGAATTCAAACGTCAAGAGTCTAAAACCTCACATATCATTAGGGGGGTTAAAAAGTTGCTAAAAACATTACGTGATTAATGGACAAATCCTTAATGGATGCATTATTGTTTTAGCAAACCTTTTGTTAAACACTTTTGTTCGTGTATATAAAAACATAAAATGTAATCAGTGGGATGAGTTCGAGCGGGCTGAGTTGACAAGAGCCATCTCTGCCTACCTTTCTACGATGGGATAAGTGTGAGTTTACCTATACCTATGGATTTGTATACTCCATATCTTTTAGTTACTGTAACTGCCTATAACTTGCAATAGTTTAATAAAAAAAATCACGTTTGTATCACAAAATTAGCATATTTTAAGAAAATTTATTAATGCATTAAATTGATGTTGATTGGTTATAAATAGTTGAATGCCAATAAATAAGGCGACCATCAACCCAGCCCGGCGGGGGGTAGGCGGCACGTAATCCTATGTCGCGGGTTCTGGCTTTACGACAAACTTGGTTATTTTATTAGTCGACTATGCTTTTTCACGCAACTTTGTATGCTCTGAGATTGTTTTTATCACTATTTTATAATAACAGCTCTACTTACTTTCGGCTTATAGTTTTAGTCGTCCTAGTGTGATCTGTAAATTCAAAGTCATTTCTTATCTATCTATATATTATAATTTAAAAGTTCGGATCTTACTTCAGGGCCTAAAAATCAGTTATCTGGATAGTTTATGAAAGAAAACACGGTTTTTTTTGTTCAATATTTGTTTTAAATCTTTTTTATAATATTTTGCTGTTTCGTTCTCATCGACGTAGTTTTAACTTTTTATATTGCAGAAATCACAGAAAAAACTATTACTCACCTAATTTAAAAACAAACTTATCAACAGAACTATATTTTTGTAGGTAGGTATGCTTAGGTACCTATAATTTTATAAAATATTTAAATTAAAAGTAGCGAAATGATAAAATATGTAATATAATTTAAATTATTATATGATTTAAATCACACATTAATTTATGTATTCGGACACTTACGAGTATTTGGACTCTTCATTTTGTCAGACAGTGTCGCCTGGTTCCATTATTCATTATTAAAAAATCGAGTTAGATATTAAAAGAATATCATATCATCTATAATTTGATTTTGATGCAATATTTTACCACTAACTCTTCTCGGAGTTCCGTAAAAATAAACTCTATTAAAATTGAAAAGGGAATGTCTTAACGAATTAAAAAATCACTTGAGATTTTCGACATAGACATAGACATATCTTTATTCGGCATCCCAGAAATACTTAAAATTAAAAAATATGTAACAAAATTTAACAATAATCGCCTAGAAATTTTTGTGATTCTGAAATCCGTGCCGTCGTGATGGTTTTCAGAGCCCGGGCGCCCGCGCGATATCCGATCGTATGTCTGCCCGCCTATTCAAAACAATAACAAACGTAATAATAGATAAATTAATTAATTATACTATATATCCATTGATAGATACACAGATAAATAGCAATTATTTGTTATTACTAATAGATAGAATAGTAAATAATTAATAATAATAAATTTTATCAATAAGTATGAGTGACGTTTATAAATACACTTCACAACACACACACAGATATGAGCCCATTATTATTGTTCGTTTCCAATGGGCATGTGAAATAATTTTTATTTTTTAGCCCGTCTTGTAGATTATTAAAAAATATTGGACACGTATTTTTTCTTTTTTACGTAATCAAAAAATAACGGCGATATTTTGAGTTGAAATTTCGCGTGACGTCACTATTCTGACAGTTTGTATGGCGGTTTTAGCGGTTAGTGATGTCACAACCCCCTCACCCTAAACTTTAATGCGCTTTATCTCTGTATATTTTAATTTATTTGAAAAAGCAAAAAATACGTGTCTATTTTTTTTTCATTTTCTAACTGACGGACTAATTAGAATTTTGATTTTCAAAAGTAGTCCACATCCCAATTGTTGGACCTGGTTCGAAATTAAGCAGAGGTGGTATTGCATAGGTTCTTGACAACCGATTTTATTAATAGCTACTTTTTTATTTCACAAATACATCCATTTCACCCACTGTATTTGTAAATCAGTTTTTAATTTTTTGTTTTCATCAATCGACGACGCTTTTCGTAAGGACATTTGTATGGAACTGTTAATTTAGATGCAATACAACATAATTTGTTCTAGATCAATTATTTTAACGCGTTATTATATCAGTGGTTTATGAAATACATATGTTTTATCACATCTTTTTTCCAGAAAACTTCATATTAAGTTAGACAAGACCTATCCCGGCGTGTACTAATGAACCACTCAACAGCCAATCTATCTCGGAAGTCTGACAAAAAGCTCTACATTATAGGCCAATAAGTTATTAGTGATGTCATAAATCCAATACAATACAAGCTCCAACACTGAACGGGGCAACAAATAGCTGACAGCATTCCCGGGCATGCATTACGGACTTATTTTATCACTTCGTGAGACATCAAAGGGCGCCGGCGAGTAGTTAATTTTTATGAGATCTAGAGCTGTTAGTCGCTCTATTGCTATAAACGTTCACTAAACGTGCTTTAATACTAAACGTCATTTAGTATTAAAGCATGTATCAACCAGAAATATACGTAGTAGCGAAATGTTTCAAATAATAGGCAAAGCAACAAATCATAATTGTCACTTCATTTTTTTCTAAAAAATCCAACACGGTTTTTACTTTATTTTTTTGGATTGAATATACCTATTTAATTCAAAAGTCTAGTATTTTAGTAGTGTTAGGCTTTGTCTATGAATATTTTGGTTCCTTTATTGTGAGTTTTGTAATTAACTAGTATTTGCCTGCGGTTTTATACGCGTGAGTTTCCGATTTTCCGCTTGAGCTTTTACATATCAGGAGCCTTTACATACTTACGATCAATGATTTAGGATCGTATAGAGCACAAACAGACATCACACCTATTTCATTTTTAATAATAGTGTAACAAACAAGCAAGGCGATGCCTTGTTTTTTAATAAATCCTTACTATTAACACCTTATCCTTACTATTTAAAAATTAAAATATGATTGTTTTGTTTGTTACGCATTACGCCTTAACTACTCAACCGATCATCATCAAATTTTGTACAAACGTTGTCGGGGGTACAGAGATGAACATAGGGTACTTTTGTGTCCTGGAATTCCTGTAGGATCTCCGACATTTACGCGGGAAATTGCTAGTATTATCTAGAAATATGTCGACTTGTGATAGGTATCTCTCCTGCAACTCGACACATGACCCTTCTATTTTTAAATGCCGGTTACCTATATATTAATACTAACCTATAGGTACTACCGTGCGCTACTCTCTGCGCACACGCAGCATGTCAGCGTGCGCACATCCTAAAGTAGGGTGTGCACAAAAAATCGTCAACAAGTCGACAATTTGTTGCTCTGCTCCACCGGTCGTGCCAATAAAGCCTTAAACGTGTGTTGCGACAGATTGCCGCCGTGTTCGAGAAATACCCGGTGGGTTTTGATGTTAAAATGTTTTCTTCTCGCCATTTTGTTTGCTAGTTAGTAGGTAGGTAGGTAGGAACTTTACAATCGATCATCATCGATGACAATTAACTCATTTTAAAATAGAAATGGAGGTATGTTCTATGCCCGTCAGCTTCGTGTCGTGGGAAAGAATCGTCAGTCTAAAGAATCACGTTGACGTATTATCGTCTTTTGGTATATGGAGAATAAAATAATAAACAATAATTAGTTAATCAAAATGAGACAGGATAAAAAGAGCATAAATAGAGCCACCTCGTTACATGCCTAAATGAAGAAAAATAAGTGTAAGGAAGTATGCGATATTATTATGTTTTATATCATAGAAAGTTAGGAAAGTATTGAAAATTAAAATTAAATGTTTTTTTTGGAAATCGGATACTTTCGTTGATTATAAAGTAAAATAGACATAGAATATAGTTATAATTGGTTGTCTGGAAGAGATCGCAACTAAGCGATAAGACTGCCATTTGCTTTCTCCTTTTTCTTTTTCTGTAACATTGTTATTTTATGTGCAATAAAGGATTAAATAAATAAATAAATAAATATATTTATTCAGATAAAACAATACAGCAGCACATAAAACAATTCTTGTTCTTTTTCTTCTTCTCTCATCTTAAGTTGTAACAGATTAACATTATAGGAATATGTTAGAATAAGAACTACCTACCTAATTAGACTCTTATTAGAACTAACCTTTTCTAAAGGTGATTAAAAATCTTGAGAAAAATCGAAATGGAGTCTTTGCTGTAATAAAGGACTACTTACGTTAGAAAATAGCTAAATGGTGAAAAGACTGCATGTGAGAGAAAGTGATTGCTTGGGCGCATGACGAATTAAAATGAAAAAAGTCATTATACCTACTGCTTTACTGAGTGAAATTATGAGGTTCGAAAGTAGGCAAGGCGCCAGAGTTCTCCGGCTAGCTCAATGAAAGGTTTATTTTAGTAATTAAAAGCTGCTTTATTCGTTAGCTTTTTTTTTAAGCACAATCTTTAAGATGTAGATCGAGTCCATCAAAAATATCGAAAACATCAATTTTCAAATATAAAAACAGAACAGATAAAAAAAAAATTCAAAAGTATTAGAAATAAGGCGGTATATCATTACGAGTGGCATAATGCCGCTTCGTTACAAAATGCTCCCTCTTTTTATTGGTCAAATCTCGTTTTTCTATAGATCACTGTGAATAAGTTACATGGATTTTGCGATAAAGGTACCTAGCTACACAGGCGATAGGTATTAGGTAGGTACCTACCTACTTTGATTTTTGTCGTAATCGTGTTTCGGCTTAAATGCGAAATCAAACTCTTATGGTCTAATTAACCGCCGCACTCAGAGTCGACTTTAATGATTACTTAGTTAAGTATAGATTTTTAAAACAAAACTGCCGCAATCAGAGACGTTCAGTAAATTAATGTTAAGTGACATTTAACTAATTAAGTTACATCTCATTAAATGCCAATTAACATTAATTTTTCTGAACGTCTCTGATTGCAGCAGTTTTGTTTTAAAAATCTATACTTAACTAAGTAATCATTAAAGTCGACTCTGAGTGCGGCGGTTAGTTACATTTAGTTAAATGCCAATTAACATTAATTTATTGAACGTCTCTGATTGCGGCAGTTTCGTTTTAAAAATCTTTACCTTAAATTGATTGATTATTAAAACGACTCTGAGTACGGTCGTTAGATGCTTAATGATTTTTAAATCAATTTTCTTTTACAACGCCCATAACACTTTAAAATACCATGGTACAAAATAATTAACTGACGTGTGGAACTCGGTGTACCTGAAGGCCACGAATTCAGAAGTTACATCAGGAATTGTTTAATCAAGTTGTTACGACTTCATTAAAGTTTCTATGTAGGTACCTACCTAAGTTAGTTTTTTTTTAAATATCATGAAAATTGATGTTGTGTTTTTTAATATTATCTATACATATTTTAGAGGACAATCGAATACTGATTACCTGCTCTTCTTCGATACGCCTGTCGCTTACATCCTCTATAAATGGGTTGAGACTTCCAAAATTGTCCACACAAAGATTTGATTCGATTCCACATTTTTTTTTGTTTCTCTTTTATTTTATTGTCATTAAAAATTATAATACATATTTATTTTTATGTTAACAAACTTTACTTGAATGCCCGTTACAAAACATATAGGTTTAGATATTGACAGTAAACAACAGCGAAACAACATCCTGTTTGATATTATTAAAGGATGATGGTGACCGGTTGGAGGCGATATACCGGCTGCTTATTGCATTTAAATTTGCGACATGCAGACCTGTGAACTTACCTTTGCAACATTATATTGCGGTGAATACCTATATAGGTAGGTACAGACCACAGAGAAAATAATATATTAATTAGAGATGCCATGTAGAAGCCGCGCGCGTCACATTTGCAAAGTTACAGCAAATGCTCTATTATTCCCAAAAAAGCTTTGCTTGAACCCCAAGTATATTTTTCACAACATTCCGAAACCTGGGAATTTTCAAAACATAATAGACACGTACCTATTTTTAGGTTTCTCTAATTATTGAAAAAATGCATAGATGAAACGCAAGTTTAGGAGTGGGAGGTCGCGACATCATAACTAAGTATAAAGTGTAGGCACCTAGGTGTGACGTCACACGGAATTTCAACTCGATGTATCGTCGATATTTTTTGATTACCTAAGTAAAAAGAGGAAAAAGCGTGTCCAATATTTTTTTATCTACAAGACGGACTAAAAATTAAAATTTTGTCATCATGTCCTTATCGAATTAAATTTGACTATGACGATGTTTTAAGTTTGCTATAGGAAATATTTTAATTACGTGTGTGCTTAATTATAATTTGAAACTCTACAATTACAAAAAATTTGTTGCATAATATTATAAATGTCTAATACGGTGACTAGATAGGTACCTATCTATATGTGTGATCCTAGAACCACTTAACCACTTGTGATTGTACTGCCTCAGGGTATTTGTAGGTATTTCTTCCTCGCCGATCCCCTTAACAAAGCAATGTTTTTAAACTGTTTTGTTTTCAACTGGGTGTGCAATGTGGATGGTCAAATCTGGAAATAGCCGGGAATAGCGGATAAAGTTCAAAAGAGTTTAGAAGCCGATTTTATATCTACCTACCTCAAACTGTACAAGATAGGGGTAGATAGAGGATATAACGGTTGACGGTAGATTATAAAACTATTATTAGGGTCAACGGTTTTACAATTTAGAAAGAAATAAATTTAACATTATAGGTTCAGAATTGATTTTCAGAAAGACCATGTAAAAAGCGAACTTTTACCTACCTGTCCTATACCTACCATGTTACATTATCATACTTTAATAGATTTGGTAGGCATTACTGAGTACCTACTTATTCTAGACCAGCTGTTCCCCGTGGTTTCACCCGCGTTAATTTCGCTATTTCAAACGGTGAAAGAATTTTTAAAATCGGTCCAGTATACTTTTTGAGTCAATCCGTTACAAACATACGTACATACGAATCTTTATAATATTAGTATAGATTATTATCATTTAGGTACCGAGTATTCCCCAACACTACATTTAAATACTCATTTACGAAGAATCGTAAAACTTTGCGCAACCATGCATATAAGGTTGTATGCAAACACATAGGTACATACAGCTTCAATATCAATAAAACCAACATACATTGCTGGATTGCAATACATTTTCACAATAACAATTGGACGCAGTTAAGCAATAACATGTTAACCCACAAAATCAAGTTACTGATTCAGAACGATTTATTGAGAGTTAGGGAACGTTTTTTTAATTATGTGTTTACCTTATTACATTGCTTAAATATGTAACTAAATATTGAATTTAAAAAATGTTGATGCAAAATGGCGCTACTACTTTTAAAACACGATTTACTCAAAATTTCTCCAGTGTGGGTTAACACACTATTGCTTATCTATGTCCAATTGTGTTAATTAACTCGCAAATGCCATATGTCACCGCGCCCCCACCACTGCGCGTGATCTATAAACCCCCCCACTTTAAGGAGGGCAGTCATTGCCCCGCTCTGTAACGGTACAGGCGTGGCCTGCGCGGGGCACGCCAATCGCGGCAAATACCGCGCGTGCGCGACCCGTCGATCTAACTAAGCGAATGATCTAGCTGGCTCGTCATTTCGCGCATGCGCCCGATTGGTGGGTGATTAAAATATACGGTGTCACCCGAAAGTTTTCGGTGCGTCGTCCGATCCAGTTTCAGATCGGCCGCGAGCTCGATTTCGAATGGTCTTTTATTTTTATTTTTATACACAAGTATCATGACATTTCAATGTTAATCTCAACCTTTTTACAAATTGAACGTGCCCGTTGGTTAATTTATCGCTATCACCCAGTAGGTATGCTTGTTGCAGCTATTTATTTAAATATATCTCTATATTCTAATTTATTAAAAACATAGAAAACCTCTCCATAGCTAATGCCTATTACGCTTACACGGTAAACACATTGCATGTCATTAATATGCAGATAATGTTAAGTAATAACTCGATAGTCATTAATAAAATGAAAAAGAAATATCGAACACCTGCGCCCGCGCCTATGTTGCGCGGCCAAACAAATAAATCACCTACTCAAGATGCAACGACGCACGGCCGGACAAAACAGTCGCGCGCACATACGGTACGTGATATAATGGATTTACTAACGTGCGGTTAACGGTAACCTGGTGCGCGACCTTCCCTTCTGACGTCCGCGTGCCAACTGACGGATGAGCGAAGCTTAACCTCTGATAATAAGAGCGAAAGGGACGACAACGGAGGGTGCTCCCGTGTGCGAGCGAGAAGGGAGCTGTATCATCTTCAGTGACCGCGAGGTGCAAGATGATTGTACAGTCACACACGGACCTCATCCGAGAGCGCCTCGGAGACGGTTCAAAAAAGGCACCGTGCAACACGCGACTGCGCGCGCGCAGACACGAGCGCGTAATTTCGCAAATATTGTTTTTTTTTTCCGCATTTTTTATGTCGCTTCCGGACTTTTGCATAAAAAATATACTTATCATATTTTTTAAAGTTTTTACTGGAACAATTTCGTGTGTTTAATTATTTTACGTAGATAAGTAGATGTGTTCAGTGTATTGAATAATAAACAAAAGTAAATACTCAAAAGTTAAGTGGGAAACTGTAGCTGATTATATCGGTGATATTAATTGTAAATGAAGATATAAACTTGGAGGTGCGGTGATCAGCTGTTTCTGTAACAAGGTAGGTACCTACGTTTTGTTTTGAATCATAGTTTTATGGTGAACGATTTAGTTGTTTAGGTAAATATTAATTTTGATTTTCGTGTGGCGCAACACGGTCGGTGTCCGTTTCATTACATAAAAAAATAATGTTGATTAATAAAGAATCTAGAGATATAGGCATACAAATTCGATTATTATAAGCATTTAGATAAAAAAAATATTTAAAATTTACCTACCTACATGATGCTGTGCACACTTATTTTTGAAATGGCATTCAATATGCAAATAATTATTTATAATTTTATTTAAATTTAGTAAAGTAGGTGTAAAAAAACTTAGATATTTTCCATTTAAATTTTAATATATGTACTTATTTGAAATATTATTCAGTGTTAATCATTATCTGTGTACCTATTAAATATTTTACATATTATCTATATTCCATTTAAAAAATATTATTACTGATGTAGGCATAAAATGTGTGTATTCGAAAGATCAAGTTTTTTACGTTTTTAACATTTTATTTATAAATAAAAAATATATGGCTTTTACTACTCTTTATTTCACATTAAAATATTCGTTTTTTTATTGTTACGAGTAAAATTAAAAATTTTAATTCAACGCATTTTAGATTGCGATATTTTTTTGTTATTCAAAAACTCGTGGCGATTTAAATATTTAAATAGTTTCAATTCATTTTGTAATTAACTGTGAATTTAAAAGTATCTTTCGAGTTTTGATCATAATAGGCTTTACCTATCTATCTAATAAGTAGATGATTTATACAAAAAAGCGGCTCTATCTATTTAATATTAGAAAGATTTAAAACAATTGAATCCTTTTCACAAAAAAATTACCAGATTGGATTGCCACATAACCGCTTCACATCGGATTCGATTCCCGGTAAAGACAAACTTTGTGTGATGAATTCAGGGTTCTGCTTTTCCGTTTTGGTATAGGTAAAGTAAAATCTATTGCAAAAATATGCCACATCAATATTTATAGCATAATGTTCGATGTGAAAAGTTATTCCAAAATGAGTAAATAAGTAGTAGGTAGGTACTATTGTAGGTTGTACATACTTTAAAAAGGTTGTGATTAACTAACACATTCATTACCTAAAAGTTGAATTACCTCATGGGTAAATCCCCAATTCGCATAAAAAAACACTAATCTTTTGGCTTTATCGTCATCTCTACATTCAAAAAATAAGTCAATCTATACAAATGTCAAAAGGAAAAATCGTTTGTTTGGTTATCATACTATGGAACTTTAAAATTATTTTTAAATCATTTCATTGCTAAGAAGCTGCAGCATCTCTTATTCCCTATTAAAAAAAAAAACTTTTATCTTGAATCAGTAAAATTCGCGAAAGAATCTACTAAATTTGAAGGCTATAAAAAGAGGTAGAGTCAGTGACAAATCTGGAACTACTGATCTGTTTCTAAAAAAATATTTCACCGATAGGGAGCTAGAATATCCCTGCATTATATAAATTCATGCGTGTGAAACCGCGTGAAACAGTTAGTTTGGTTACTAGTTATTTTGATCTTAGAATATATAGGGTACTTTTTTTCCGATAGGTACCTACATAGAGTTACCGAGGAAACTTCAAAATTGACGCGAGTAAAACCATAAGGGAACAGCTAGTGTAGAATATATATTTTTATGTGTATAAGTAGAGACGGATCGTGATTGGTTTGATCACATAAGATAGATCGATGACTGACCACACATAGCGAAGGGATCCACCGGCACCGGCGGAGCATAGGTCAAAGTTAACCACCATTCGAACGTGCCTATTGTCTTTACATTACACACATCTCAGGAACTGATGGATAGGTGATTCGTCATGTTATAATACATCAATATTATTATAATATTATTACAGACAAGATGCTGCACCTATACGCTTAATTAATATTTATTGAATAAGCACCTAAACCGTCACTAAAATTTGTACGGCATTATTTTTACTTATTGTACCTATCTATTTGATTATTGTGCGCATATTTTACTTGAACGTAATATACTAAGCTGTTTCGGAACCACTTTCGCTATCCACGGCCCAACTTTGACCCAAAAACCAGCATATTATATTTAGATATAGGTACATAGGTTTCCTTCTAGATCTTTTTTAATATATCTGGGTATTTTTTATTTCCACTCGCCCCTGTAGACAAGACAAAGCTTCAAAGTGTCATTCGATGTCAATAATTACATTATATAAATAAATATTATTACATTTAAGGATACTGGCTGTTTTGCTTATTTTTTCAAAATAGAGCCATATTCTCTTTGCTTTTTTACCTACCTACTATAAGTTATTAGCTACAGAGATATTACTTAATATAGATGTAGAGCGACAGTTTTATTCAAAATTCCGTTTGAAATTGAATCGCAAAAACAATTGAATGTGTATGGAACGGCGCGAAATGGGGATGGTGACTACTTTTGAAATCAAAATTCTAATTAGTCCGTCAGTTAGAAAACGAAAAAACAAAAGACACGTATTTTTTTCTTTTTCAAATAAATTAAAATATACAGAGATAAAGCGCATTAAAGTTTAGGGTGAGGGGGTCGTGACGTCACTAAACACTAAAACCGCCATACAAACTGTCCGAATAGTGACGTCGCGTGAAATTTCAACTCAATGTATCGCTGTTATTTTTTGATTACGTAAAAAATGAAAAAAATACGTGTCCAATATATTTTATTAATCAACAAGACGGACTAAAAAAAAAATTAGTCAACATGCCCATTCTATACGCGCCAAAAGACGTGGTCACGTGATCTCTAGTTGTTCAACCACACTTTTAGCTCCATGTCACTACGTGCGCTGAATGCCTCTATGGTATCTGTGTGATAATTTAGAAGCACAGTGCAAATGAAGAAATCGTAATTTTACGTACACGAGTAAATAGGCACATAATATCGTGGTTACAGACCACCAATTATTACAGGAGACTCCTAAAAGAAATAACGCGTAGGTACATGGCGTACCTACACAAATATTAGGCGAGGTTAAATATAACATTTAAAATCAATCGCATACCGTATAGTTAGATGCAACTGCGCTATAAAAGTACTGTATGATTAAGCAATAACCGACCGTGAAACTGTTTAATTTTGTGCTATATGATTAATTCAATATAATGTAGATATGTACCTACATTGTATGTATCTACGACTGTTATTATTTTGATATTCTGCTTAGCTGCTCCCCGAAAATTCGCACGCGTTCATTTCAGAATTCCCGCGGGAATTCCGAGATAGAAAGTACCCTATGCCCTTTTCGGTACTCCTGCAACGTGTATGCAATGTTTCATGACGACTGGTTGAGTAGGTAAGGCGTTAAAGCCTAAAAAACAAACACTCACTTTCGCATTTATATTAGTAAGGATTTTCATAAGATACTAGCGGTGCCCCGCGGTTTCACCCGCGTGAGTTTTGGGATCAGGAACCTTTTGCGGACGCAGGCAAAACAACCCACCAAAGTTGTTGATGGTTGGTGGTTTCGAAATGAATAGAGGACAGACAAACAAACGCTCATTTTTATTTATAAAGAAGAAGAAGAAAAAACAAACACGTACACCACGCAACAAACACTTTACATATATGTAAATGTGAATAAAAGTAGGTATGTGGTGCTGCGCCTTGCTGAAAGGGACTCCACTCAGCATATGCTTGACCGCAGTAGCCACAGCGCTGATTTTCAGTGGAGTGTCAGCGTTCCGTCTGCGAAATTATCGGAAGCTATCAAAAGTCAAAAACTTTATAAAATACATAATTATGATACTTTTGATATTTATTTAAATATTATTATCTTGATATATTAAGGAGTACCTACTAGAGAAACTCTCTAAACTTTGCAAGAGAAACGGCAAACTTTGAACTTAAACTTTAATCATGTGGTACATAAGATTTCACTCAAAATATTTTTGCAAAAATCTTATTATAGATAACTAACCTAAAAGCAAATGAAGTAATAATAAAAGAGATATTGAAGCAAAAGTTTGATTTATGCTTCCAGACACATAAATCAGATTTTTGCTTTAAGTCATATCTACAGCGATATGAATTGAAATACCTAGTTGTGTTTTGTAATTAATTTTAATATGACGTATAGAGTGAATTTTTGATTTTATAATATTACTAGCTGTCCCCCGCGATTTCATCCGCGGTAATTTCGGAGTTCCCGCGGAGGTTGCGGGAAAAAAGTACTCTATGTCCTTCAGTTCCCGAGGGAATTCCGGGATAAAAACTATCCTATCTTTTAAGTTGGACCATATTACAAATGGTTGCAAAGTTTTATCAAAATCCGTTCAGTAGTTTCGGAGTCCATCGCGGACAAACAACGTGACACGTGATTTATATATATTCGATGTTATTAGGTACATAGTGTAACTACCTGTTTCTTTAAAAGTTTAAGTTTTGATAGCACTACACTAGATTTTCACACCTAAGGAGCAAATTACTTGTTATTAGCTATAATTGGACATAGATAAGCAATAGTGTGTTAACCCACACTGGAGAAATTTTGAGTAAATCGTGTTTTAAAAGTATAGCGTCATTTTGTGTCAACATTTTTTATGTTCAATATTTAGTTACATATTTAAGCAATGTAATAAGGTAAACACATAATTAAAAAACGTTCCCCAACTCTCAATAAATTGTTCTGAATCAATAACTTAATTTTGTGGGTTAACATGTTATTGCTTATCCAATTGTATCTGTACCAAATCTCTCTTGTTTATAATCACTTATTTAGATAAATTTAAAAATTTTTAATTCCTAAAAATACAACAAGGATAACTTAGATAGAACTTGTTTTAACAAACTTATGGAATTTTCAAATTTTTGTTGCGTCTCAACCGTATTAATTTTAAATAAAAAAAGGTTATAAAAATTTGTATACAAACTGACTGACGACGACATACCTATCGAGAAACATGTGCAGGTATACTACATATTATGTTATAAAAAAATACAAACAGAAGATTTGAGGAAATCCCCCTTTTAAACCGATCATACCTATACGTTATTTATAGCATTGTTCGACTTAGAAATCCACTCTCTACTGTTCAAAACATAACTGCCGAGTACAAAAACCGCAATGTACCTGAAACAATGTGGGAAGATGTCTGTAGTTTTTATTGTAGGTTGTATCTGCGGTGAAATTTATTATTAAACTTGCGTAGAGACAATACTTTATAGTAGAAAGTGTGATGCAATTGTGAGGGGATAAAACAGGTACTGGTATATTACAGGATACAGCAAGTTTCGTTGCTTTCAAAAAGCGTAAGTGATGTTTGTGGTTATCCTCTTTCTTCCGTCATTTCCCTGTGACTTTTTCCTTTCCAGGGAGACTTTTTCCTTGTCAGTACGAAAAGACTATAGACTGTAGATGTTAAAAAAAAAACGACGAAAAGAAACACGGACTCAATTTTTTATAAAACTTAAAATTACAATTTTTACGTTCAATTTTTTTTGTTGATACTAGCTTTTCCCCGCGGATTCATCCGTGTTAATTTCAGAGATCCCGCGGCAATTCCGGGATAAAAATTACCCTATGTCCTTCTCTGTATCCCTGACAACGTGTACGAAAAATTTCGTGATGATCGGTCGAGCCGTTAAGGCGTGAAAGCGTAACAGACAGACAGATAGACAGAGTTACTTTCACATTTATAATGTAAGTTTTGGTATAGTATTAGTTAATGGCACTTTTGACTGTCCTAGATTGTTATCAAAAATAGGTTTTTATGTGCCACCTAGAATTGCAATATAAGCTTGCAATATAAAATAGTTTTATTCACCGAAGTGTCGCACCAACCTCAGGTCTCACTGTTTTCTTTCTAGGATGTACAATATATATAAAGACTATCAAAATGACGTTGACTTGGCTACTAGATCTATTCCGAAATTAAAGAGGCTACTGCTTGCGAGGAGTAATGCGACCAGAGAGCACACAGTTTTGTACTCGCAGTGAATGAGGCAATAACCATATTGTTATGGACATGAATTTATTTTATGAGGATTGTATTCATTGTTGGAGAACCTAATAAATAAATAAATAGTAGGGACTAGTAGGAATTTTCAAGACGTTAAAAATTCTACTATAAAAAGGAATAACTGTTCCGTAATTTCATAGTTAAAAGCTAATTATGCCCCATTGGCGTCTATTGCCGGCATACCACGGCCGCTCTGTGAAATATGGACGCGCGTGACCTCTGTGTATGACCGGTAAATACGAGACAAACCGGCCGACACGTTGACTTATTTATATTTGTCACGTGACACTTTTCAACAATCATACCTTATACTTACTAGCTGCTTCCCGCTATTTCATCCGACTCCATTCAGAAGGTCCCGCGGGAATACCGAGATAAGGACCGGCAATCGGCGTATAGTGTCTCATTTTAAACGCAAATTCAACTAAATTAACAAGACATTTTGGACCCTCCAAATACCAACCATGTGTAAAGATTTAAACACATTTTTTATTTTGTTTAAAGATATTGAAAGAGGCTAAAAACTTGCTACGTTTCCTGCGAAATAATGCCTCTGTTTACTAGAAGAGTGTAGCCTTCATATTATAATGACGTCGTAATCATTGGGATTGAGAGTCAAGATGTGACATTTGCATAATTATTATAAGCAAATGAATATATGACCAAACATCCACGATATTCATTTACGGTAAATACTTATATTATGTTTTAAACATCTTATAATAATAGTAATCCAGTCTAACTTATAGGTATACCAACGTTTCTGTAAGGAAAATATAGAGTCCAAGACCTGTTTGTTGGTGACAGTTGCTTGATTTTAGTTACTGGAACAACTTATGTTGATTGTTTATCCAACAAAGTTCATGTGAAGAATTTTAATATGTTTATAGGTAGGTATAAAAACTAATTATTTTCTGATTCTTTGCTTTTTAATTTGATATTAAGTATGTAGGTGTTTATCTATGTTTAGTGGATTTCGACAGTGATGATCTGTCCTCATTTCCCAAACATTGTTAAATATCTCCTCCTGGTAGCTTCTACTTTCCTAATTAATTTGTCGGCCTATTTTCTAAGCTCCATTTAGGTAGTAGGTGCCATCTCTATTGTGTTATTCCTTTTTTTAATTAGTTTTTTAAGTATCTTCTATAGTCTCAGTGTGTAAGGAGATAATGGTTTTCAGTATAGTTGTAAATAATTATTGTCTAGTCGGTATTTCAGTAAATAAAAGCTTTAAACGCGCATTTTTTATATATGTATAAACTATTCAAGTTATTTCATTTATCTCACAAGGAAAGCAAATAATTTGATTATTGATTACACGATTTTTTTAGTTGTTTTCTGTTCCCCAAATTGATCGTAAGTAACTGGCAGATGCAAACAGAGCACAGTGGACAAAGTTTCACAATTACACTAAGTGATCTAGCAAGGATTTTGTAATCGCTTGCGCTGCATAGGCAGGCGTGTGGCTAGAGACATACCGGATTTTCTTATGTTTATATTACTGTATTTCTTCATCATGAAGAAGCCAGTGTGGGTTAGTTCGTGGTTCAGATGTCATGGTAAACATTGTAGCTAATTATATCTATCCAAATCATGAAAATTATTTCCTAATACAGTCATCTACTTTTATTTTTTTAGTAGCTGTGCCCTGCGGTTTCACCCGCTTGAGTTTGGAATTCCCCCAGGAAATCCAAAAACTTCTCACCGCTTAAACCTTCCTTGAACTTCCACAAATCTTTCAACATCAAAATTAGTCAAATCGGTCCAGTATTTTTTAACCGCTCGAATTACTCTCACACACGATATAGTTTCAAAAATAATAATGAAATAATAATGAAAAGATTAATGAAACTTTAAATGACATTTTTTTCTCGCTGTGCGTGGTCTGACTTCCATTTTTTTCAGATCCTTAATCCTCTTTTACAGGTAAACAAATCATCACTCTGTTTTATTCTTCATAAATTACGATTCTATTATTATTATTGCGTACTTGAACTTAATTAAAACAAAACCTTGCTCTATGACTCATTGTGCTTACGCGGTGTGAGCTTAATTGCGTACGCGTCTTGAGATAATAGGCAATAATTATAATAACATAGGTAGGTTTAAGAGTGGAAAAAAAAAATCCATAACATAGTCTTTTAATCCGAGATAGTTCGTGCCATATGACGATCCGGGTCACGCCGGGTCATGTGTTTGAATCCCCTTTACAGTCAACGATACGAATAAGATAATATTACGTATTGTCATTATTTAAACTTATGTATAGAAATGTAAAGAACGTTTTTTTGGCACGGTAGGGAATAACGATGGTTTGATTACGATAATGGGTTTATATTCTGTATCTATATACTGTTAATATATTCATATATGTGTTTCGCTTCTTTAGTGTTATTACCTACATGTTGTTAAGAATTTTTGTTTACCTACTTTGTTCTATTTGTTCCATTTTTAAGTAAAATCAGAAGTTAGCTCAAATTTAAGGAATGGAAAAATCTTCACTGAATGAAATAAATAGTTTAATACCTAACATAAATGGTCAATAAAGCGGCTTTAAACTCAGTTCTTAATACCTAAGCTCGTATTAAAATCCGATAAACACTAACGAACGCCCAAAAAACTGGGTGTTTACCCGGTTCATTGCCTAAGCCTACTAATATTATAAATGCGAAGAATGTAAGAATGAATGAATGAATGAAAGAAGAATGTATGGATGGATGGATGGATGGATGGATGCAATGATATTTATTATAGAATGTCTTTGGATGGATGGATGTTTGTTACTCTTTGACGCAAAAACTACTGGATGGATTTAAATGAAACTTTACAATAATATAGCTTATACATCAGATTAACACATAGGGTATTTTTTATCCCGGAATTTCCGCGGGAACTCTGAAATTAACGCGGGTGAGACCGCGGGGCACAGCAAGTATCTAATAATATTTGATACCTTCGGCAATAATATTTTATGGTACCGTCGTCGTCGATTGTAAAGAAGCTTCGATCCGACCTCAGTTTCGACGGTTGACGGATCGCATCATTGGCTCGCGCTGTATCACGTCCAACGTGACTCGGTGGGAACGATTACGAGTCATGTGTATCGGTGTTGTTTGAATTAAGAAATTAGATCGATATTAGACTGTTGTTTTGTAGGGCAGTATGATAAGTACAGTCGGCGAAACCAAGTCGCAGTGAAAGTGAAAACAGTAAAGGGAAACTTTTCACCTTTCATGTATCTTACTTCAACAATTTTAGGTGGATATCAATTATAATAATAATAATAATAATCCACTTCACAACACACAGATCTACTTGATCCCACACTAATCTCTTAATTAGTCAGGAAACTTAATAAATTATGTAAGTAATGGTTTTTCTTTCCTTCTCTCGCGCGAACTTAATATAAGGTGGTCTAGTCACTTTGAAAGTGACAGTGAAAGTGACTAGAGCACGACAGAAAGTGAATGTCACCCCCAAAGAGTTGAAAAATATTGCCAAACTTTGCATGGGAAACATTTTTATTTTATTTTTTTGTTTCCCATGCATCGCATTCTCGGGTTATTTAAATTTACCACAAACACTCTTCAATAAAAATATTATTGAATTTCTTAACATTTAAAAATCTGATAAATTTCATCTCTATAGGAGTGAAAAGGGTTGATAGGGTACGGGTTTATGGAACTACCGTTAGTTTTTAATTGTGGCCATATTTAGTCTCTTTAAAAAATATATCCACACATTTCTGACCATTCACGGCCAGAACGCTGCGCGCCGCGGGGCTAACTAGTTATCTATATAAAAAAAAAATAACCGCCGAAATATAGATATGTATGTAATCGCATAACTTCCAAAAGACTGCACCAAATTAGATAATTCTTTTTATTGAGTTCTTTATTGCTAGGACGAGGTTTGTATTCTCGGAACTCACGCGGGTGAATCTCTGAAACGGTTGGACCGATTTGGGCGGAACTTCACTGTTAATGACGGATGAAACCATGCATGGGGCACAGCTAGTTTACAATATTATTTAACCTATGCACATAATATGGGTACTAGAATTCCTTCAGTTTATTTAATCCAACGAGAATTATAACGTCACCTCTTTAAATAGAATAACTTATGATCCAATTTAAACAAAAAAAAAAAAAAACCAACCTCGTGACCACACTTGAAGACTCTCTGACACAAACGAGATTCGAGTGCTCTTTTTTTCGTTTTTCGTCTGTCAGCTGTCATGCTCGCGGTGCGCGCGCACGATGACGTGACACGTCAAACGCCGCGATGTAGTGACAGACGTGTTAATTCGATCATTTCAAACACATAACAGCGCGCGATTTTTGGGTTCCAATGTACCTACTTTAGGTTCTAGAACTAGACGAATCCACAAAAAAAATTTGTTAAAAGCTTGAAAATTTGCACTTAAAAATGTTAATATTGGGTGTGTCTATAAAAATACTTAGGTATAGGTACCTACTTACCTTCAATACTTAAAAGTGCTAGGGGACCTTTTTATGTCCAAATATTGTAAATATAGAAGTATTTAGGGTTTCAAGGGAGTTTAAAGGGAGTTCCTGAACGAATTTCGTTATTAACTCCAGCTTCAAGCGTTCCTGTCGCTTCTCAATATAGTAAATTGTTTGTCTCGCTTTAAAAAAAGATGAACTAAGACTTCAGGGTTTTCAGTAGGTACTTAACTAAATATCACCAATCGATACTAGACACTCAGAGTACAGGCACGGTGCAAAAAGAAAAACAAATAAAAATATTGTACGGAACCCAGTCAGCAAGTTGCGTTTCACCGCGTGACGCGTTTTATTCTCCACCTTATACCATTTGGATGTAGTGTATGAACAGTTGCACACACACAGTGAATTAAGGTTTGCTGACATAGAATTAATTAGCCTATAAATTGTTGTACATTTTAAATAAACGTGGACTTTTATTATTATCACCGGCCGAGATGGTTTTATTTGTCTCCTCGTCGCACCAGCCATTACATGGCGACCCTGCCGAAAACCCAACACTTTAAAGAAGACTACTTAAGAAAAACGAAAAAGTTATGAAGATCAACAATAACAAATACTGCAAAAAAAAATAATGAAGAACATAAATTATAAATTCTGAAGACACAAGAAATGGCCATAACATCAGAAGACAAGAAGATAGTATAATTCATTGAAATAAATGCCAAAATAAATCGCGGCGCATCTTTCAAGAATTCACGTCACGTCAGCGCGTCAAGAATTGAAGGAGCGGTGTCCAGGGTAATCCCGGCCCACGGAGTCCAGGGTATAGCCCGGCCCACAGTCAGCGGAGAAGCTGAAGCTGAAGCGGAATCTACAGCTGCCACGAAGAGAGGTTCCTGCCCAGCAACAGCGAGACCACGGCGTCCGGCGAGCGTACATAATGGTGTTGCGAAATTTTCTACCGTAATGTAAGTCGTAATTTAATACTAGTTTAAATTTGTTGATTATTGTACTACAGTGTGTTTTGTGTTAGGTATTAGGTATCGGTTTATTTGGCTAGCAAAGATGTTGGATAACTTCTTGTAATAATAAATAGATATGATAGATGAATTAAATAAGATATATTTAGAGTTACAGCAATTAAAAACTTATCTAAGTAAAATAGGTCCATCTCGTAGAAACACAGAGATCGGTCACAAAAAACTTGAAGAAGCTCGAATTGTGTATAGCCAATTAGATGTGTTATTACTAGGTATCCAATCTAAGATAACGAGATCAGAATTAAATGTTAGTGATACCTTATTAATTAATCGACTAGTGGACGACATTCATAGTTTATATAGAAAAATTAATTCCTTAGTACATTGCAGTGAGTCGATAGAAAGTAAAATGGCTACCGATAATTTTGATTTAAAAACGGCTCTTGCCTTATTGCCCATTATGACAGGAGTAGAGAATATTACGAAACAATTAATCGATGGGATCAAGTTATACGATTCTATGATTAATATTGCTTCTAAGCCTCTATTAATTGAATTTGTTCTAAAAACGCGACTTTCAGCCAGTGCGAAACTTCGTTTAAAGTCCAAGTATAGTTCAGTTGATTGCCTGATCGGGGATATGAAAAAATATCTTGTCCCGAGAAAATCAGATGTCGCAATCCAGGCACAGTTGCAACGAGCAACTCAGGGGCACAAAAGTGTGCAATCATTTGGATCAGAATTAGAGGAACTTTTTGTTAATTTAACTATAGCCCAAAGTAACGATGATGAAAATAAGTACGAAATATTGCGTCCAATTAATGAGAGGATAGCAATAAAACGGTTTGCTGATGGATTGTCCGATCAGAGATTAAGCACAATAATCGCTTCCAGACAATTCTCATCCTTACCAGAAGCTATCTCAACAGCTTTGGATGAGCAATCTATGTCTGCAACCCATCAGGTTATGAAAGTAACATACAAACAAAATCAAAATAATTCATATAGATATAATTCGCAATTTCGTAACAGTAATTTTAATAAACGATTTCAACATAGTAACTACTTAAACAATAACAATCGTAGTAATTGGAAGCCTAGGTATGCTAACCCAGCACCGACGAATCGAGGCCGCATGCGCTCACGTGCAGTGGAGTCGCGTGCCCACTTTCCGCGAGTTCATCACATTCAGCGCGATGATACCTTAGCTCAAGCGAAGTCGTCAGAATTTTTTCGTCGCCAAAGTAATTGATAATTTTGTTTATAATTTTAATAACAGCAGTATAATTACATGTAGTTTAGGAATAAACTTTAATATTAAATTATTAGTAGACAGCGGAGCAAACTTATGTGTTGCCAAACACGAGTGGATAGAAAGTAATAAGAATTATTTTAATAATATTAAAATTTATAAAGAATTAATATCGATAAAAGGTGTGTGTGGACAATTAGAATCCGAAGGGTACACATACTTTGATTTAGAGATAGGTGGAATAGTTTTTAGGCAAAAATTTTATATATTTAAAAACTTATCTTGTATGGCTGACGGGATATTAGGCCAAAATTTTCTAAGTAAATATAAAGCTATTATTGATTATAAAATGAACACTATAGTTTTGAGAAACAATGATCTATCGGTGACGATTAATATTAACGATATGAATAGATATAGACACATTATACCGCCGCGTTGCGAAGTTATTAAACGTATACCTACAAAACATTACGATGATTGCGTAGTCTTAGCAAAAGAGATTTGTAAAGGTGTTTTCATAGCGGGAATTATCGCAAAACCCGAAAAGGGGTTAATTCCAATACGAATATTGAACACTACTGATGAAGAATTTAAGTTAGATTTTTCAGACTTAGAAACATATAGTTTGAATAGTTTTGAATCATGCGATTTTAGCGAACAAAAAATAAATGCTGATCGCGTTAAGTTATTATTTGACTTACTCGAATTAGATTATTTAAACAGGGAAGAAAGGTTATGCATTGAAAAAATATGTGCAAAATACGCAGATGTTTTTCAACTTCCCGGCGATAAGTTATCTGTCACTAATTTATTACTACATTCTATTAAATTAAAGGACAATGCTACTCCAGTGTATATTAAGCCTTATAGAACTCCACATGCTTTAAAAAATGAAGTTCAACGACAGATTCAGGAAATGTTAGATAATGACATCATAGAAGAGACCACTTCCGAATGGTCTAGTCCTGTTCTTCTCGTACCAAAGAAAACAAATAAATCTGGCGAGAAAAAATGGAGATTAGTTATAGATTACAGACAGCTAAATAATAAAATACAGGATGATAAGTTTCCTCTACCGAATATTTCAGAAATATTAGACTCATTGTCAGGTAGTGTATATTTTTCAAAATTAGACTTATCACAGAGCTACTATCAGTTGTCTTTAGAACCAGAATCCCGAAAATACACGGCATTTAACGTAGATAAAAGTTATCAAATTTCTATAGATGAAAAATCTCGTAAATTAACTGCTTTTACAACGGATAAAATGTATCAAATGAAAAGATGCCCTATGGGATTAAAAACAAGTCCCAGTGTGTTTTCAAGGTTAATGACAATCGCTATGTCTGGATTAAATTACAAACAATGTTTTATTTACTTAGATGATTGTATTGTAATAAGAAATTCACTAGTTTCTCACAATAGAAATCTTATTAAAGTTTTAGAAAGATTAAGAAAAGTAAATCTTAAATTAAATCCGATGAAATGCGAATTTTTAAGAACTGAAATAATGTATTTAGGTCATAAAATTACTTCCAACGGTATATTGCCCGACCCAGCGAAAATAGAAACTTTAAATAATTACCCCAGGCCAACGAACACTGATGAAGTCAAACGATTCGTTGCCTTTGCAAACTATTATAGAAGGTTTATAAAAAACTTTGCTAATATTGCCTACCCCTTAAATCAACTGTGTAAGAAAAATGTAACTTTTGTTTGGTCGCAACAGTGTGAATTAGCATTTCAGGATCTGAAAAACGCTTTAGTGAGCCCACCTGTTTTACAATATCCAGATTTTTCAGAAAATAATACATTCAGGTTACAGACTGACGCATCGAAAGTAGGCTTAGGCGCCATACTATCTAATAACAATGGACAAGTTGTAGCGTACGCCAGCCGCAACTTGAAACCAGCAGAAACAAGATATCCTATTATTGACTTGGAATTATTAGCGATAGTATGGGCGACAAGACATTTTAGACCTTATTTGTATGGTCGTAAATTTAAAATTGTTACTGACCATAAGCCACTTATTTATCTTTTTAACATGACAGATCCTTCGAGTAGATTGACAAAATTTAGACTATATTTAGAAGAATTCGATTTTGAAATAGAGTATGTCCCGGGTCGAAATAATGCTGCTGCAGACGCATTAAGTCGAATCCCGATAACTTGTTCAAAGTTGAAAGAAATGAGAGAAAATGTAGTATCGGTCATTACACGAGCTCAGAAAAAGAGATTAGAAGCTGACGCTCTCAACTCGACATCGTCCTCAGAGAGTCCTGCATCTTCTAGGCCTGATCAACCTAAAGTTGTAGAAATTCTCAAAAAACCAGCAGATACAATTGAATTAGTTATTTGTAAAAGGCAACCACACTTAAAAAATGTAGTAATAAACGCTAGCGATACAGGTAACTGTATATTTATGCCTTCGAAATCTACTATTTATCTGATATCTCGATCGTTATCGACTGTACCAGTGTTAGCGAGAGAATTAGAAGCTATGTGTAGAAATAATAATATTAACGAATTGATAATTTCTCGAAATAAACAAAATATTTATTGCATAAAGAATTTGGTGAAGGAAATGAAAAACATACCAAATTCACCGAGATTACTTGTTATTAATAATATGATTCGAATCGACGATAAAGACGAGAAAACTGTTATTTTAAATGATTTCCATCTATTACCGACCAGCGGTCACGCGGGAGTTAATAGGATGTTGAATAATATAAAAAAGTATTACTTCTGGCCAGGAATAAGTAATGACGTCATTGAATATGTAAATAAATGCAAACAGTGTCAAATACAGAAATTTCCAAATAGGAACATAAAGCAGCCAATGGTTATAACAACCACTGCAAATACAGCTTTTGATAGACTTAGTTTAGATTTAATGGGACCCTTAGAACAAGATGACTATAATTTTAAGTATATTTTAACGCTTCAGTGCGATTTAACTAAATACGTTGAAGCTTATCCTTTAAGAACTAAGGAAACGGAAATAGTTGCTAGAGAGTTAGTTAGAAATTTTATTTTAAGGTATGGGATTCCAAGAGAAATAATAACCGATAATGGAACAGAATTTATGTCCTCTACCATGTCTGAAGTTTGCAAATTATTGAATATAACGAAATTAAACTCTACAGCGTATCATCATGAAACATTAGGATCTTTGGAAAATACACACAAAAGTTTAGGTGCATATTTAAGAATTCAGTGTTCAAATAACAAAAACGATTGGAGTAATTGGTTACCCTACTGGTGCTTTTCTTATAATACATCAGTTCATTCAAGTACGAAATATACACCATTTGAACTTGTATTTGGAAAACTTTGTAATTTGCCAAGTAATCTTAAGTCTCAAGTAGATCCTATGTATAATTTTGACGATTATCCATTTGAATTAAAATATAGGTTACAGAAAGCCCAAACGGATGCTCATAAAAACCTTTTAGAAAATAAGCAATTAAGGAAATATATGTATGATAAGAATATTAACCCTGTCACATACAAAAAAGGTGACTTATTGTTATTGAAAAACCAAACTGGTGACAAATTGGATAAAATTTTTAATGGACCATTTAAGGTAATTGAAGATTTGTGTTGTAACGTGAAAATATTAAAAAATAACAAAGAATACATTGTTCATAAAAATAATACCAAATTATTTCATGTTTAATATTAATATATAACTATAAGTAATTTACATTAAATAATTAAGATATAAAGAAAATGTATTAGTTTAAACGTCAACATTCCTTAATGCAATTCCTTTTAAAGGGGAGGGGTGTAACGGCAACTTTTTGAGGGGAGGTGTAGTGTATGAACAGTTGCACACACACAGTGAATTAAGGTTTGCTGACATAGAATTAATTAGCCTATAAATTGTTGTACATTTTAAATAAACGTGGACTTTTATTATTATCACCGGCCGAGATGGTTTTATTTGTCTCCTCGTCGCACCAGCCATTACATGGATTCCTTTTCATTATGAAAATGACGGTGCCATACGCTGATGTTGTTAAACATCATCACCTGGATTGTCTAATGGATTATTTTTATATCAATTTGTGTCTATTTTGTATCCACTCATTTACCGATCATACCGAGGTAAAATACCACTCATTGATTTCGTTTAAATTTCCGAGTTTAGTTTTTATTAAGTGTTACTTTTTTGCCTGTATCTTTACAAATAAAATGTCTGCGTTGAGAAAATCTGGACAAGACATTCATAATACCTATTAAAACTGTTTTTTAAATATAATTGAAAAGAAAATACTTGAAAAAACATCCGGGTCAAATTGAGAACCTCCTCCTTGACAAAATTGAAAATAATGTTGATTTTCAGATTTCTTACTATATTTCTTTAACAGAATTAAAATAGGTTTTTAAAGTCTAAAATTATTAAACATGAGTTTTATTTTATTGCAATCGGTTCAAAAATACAACAAAAGTTTGTTAATTATACAATTTATCATAGCTGCAACTGCATACAACATAACAATTATGATGTAATTTGCGCACCTATTCTATTCTTACTTAATCTATTCTAAAAGAATGTAAAGAGTTTTACGGCCCGTTTTAACCTACAACGAAGACAAGTAAAGTAATTCGTTTTGTTCGTAACATTAAAACGTTTTGAAAACGGTTCAATACAATTTTGCATGACACTCGAGTCGTCAAATGCTTCTTTGCGAGAAGTAAACTCGCAAGAATGTTGAAGTGGGCAGGTTACAGGTACACTGTACAGTCAACAACATAACTTCAACGATAGGAACTTTTGTATTTACAGTTTTAGTTATTAATTTTGATCAGTTTCGTTATTATATAAGCACTAATAACGCCTATATAACTGGCGAAGTGGTCGTGACTAAAAATTCTTTCACTTTATTCTTCTAGCCCCCGTCCGTACCGTGCGATAAGGAATTTCGTTCCAATGATCAATTTATAAACATTTAATCTAAATGATTTTTATGTTTCTAAACATCTATTTGGATACAACGACTTCAATTTGTTGTTTTTTTAAAGTTCCTTAAAACATTTATTTTTATATCAGGTAAAGTCGGTTCGCTGTTGAATCTGGACCGATCAAAAAAACGAATTAAACAAAATTTTAAAAAGTTAATGCAGCTAGATACTTAGTTAATTTTATTAAAAAATTGTGTAAACCTCCATCCATAATATGTCAGCTGATTTTTAAATAATACCATTGGCATTATTATCAAGCATCTGCCAGCGCGACTGTACCGCACTCTCCTGTGTTCTCGTGCAAAAACCTATTCGAACACAAAACCAAAGACAATCGCTACACCTTTCATAATATGAATAAGGGAAATGCGCGTGCGCCGCCATAAATACACTCGTAAAACTATTTCCATACTGCCCATTCAAGCGCGCCACTTTCCAACGCACGCTCGTAAAACTGCGAAAATCCTAGGCCTTTCAACTTTTGTTTGCAACTGTCTTGTAATATAATTTGTAAATACTATTTCGAACTGGGGCTCCGCCTGTTGCTTTAACCTTCTAAACAAAATTTTTGCCCTGAAATTTCAACCTATACAATGTAAAGTCGAAATTAAAAGGACGATGTTTCGATACAAGTTTATAACAAGACTTAATGATATGTTATAGGTGCTTAATATCGGATACTTTGTTGATCGTATCATCTATCTATACTATAATAAAAGTGTAGAATCCGCGATTCTGTACATTGAACATTTTTATCTAAAATTGATAGGGGTGATAAAAGAAGAGTAACCAAGCCCAAAATTAATATATTTTTTAGTTACCTGTAAGTTTAAGTTGCTTAGTGTTCTGATAAACCCCTTGTTCAAACTTACACCCCAGAACTTATTATATTATACTCACCCCTAACAACTACTAGCCTGAAGGATAAAGATCCATAAAGTGTTCAGGTAATATTGATCCCACCAAAAACATTTTCATGTAAAATGTTGCCAAGACGAGACCATACCTATACCTATGACTCGCACTGTCAAATAGTTATCAGATCTCATTTAGAGCCAAGCCCGTAACTCTACACGCCCTAACTTTACAAGGTCTAACTTCACAAACTCTACACCTTAGTCAAAAATGTGGCTTGGCTATTTCGCTACATTCACATGGGTTAAAAATTTATCCACTGTGTTCATTACATTTCTGTTACCCAATAGTTCTTGTAGTAACGAAACGGTCCTCAGATAAATTGATTATGTTCACTATCAAAACAACTTTTTTCTGGTTTTCAAGAAAATTTTGTGCTAATTAATGTTGTTTTGTTGCCAACGTAATGCCTACAGTTTAACATTAATTAATTTTTCATTACTCATACTCGGAAAGTAATTAATTTTACGTAGGTATATGATTTGTACATATAATAATAATAATAAAATTTACATTTATTAATAATAATAATTTGTACACCCGTACATATTGTGTACGAATATCCTTACATAACTGTAAAACAAAGTCCTCTAAAGGCCGAGTCCGTCTGTCTGTCTGCTCGCGATAAACTGAAAGACTACTGAATGAATGGATTTTTACCGATAGATAGAGTGATTCAAGAGGAAGGTTCATAAGTATAGCTTACCCTGAAATTCCCGCGGAAACTCCGAAATTACCGCAGGTGAAACCGCGGGGACTGCTTGCGCAACACAAATTAAACTATTAAATTTTACATAAGTACATAGAGTTGAAAGTAAGTCATCATTTATTAATCTAACACCACAAGCTAGTTGCTAGTTACTAAAAAAAAAATCAATTTTGTTTTTTCAGTCATAATACACTTACGAAGCGTTATGACTTTTTCAAAAATTTATAATTTCATGTGTAATTTATGGGAAGTTTAAAAACTCCATCATCAGACCAAACTTTTATGTAATTGGTCTATTTAATATTCACTTTTGTGGGAAACAAAACCATACTGCGATATAAAAAAACATGTGGTGCCATCTAGCCAGATCAGAACAGAAGATCCAGTCAGCCGACTGGATGAAAAAAAACTGTTGGGATTGGACTTTGAAGTAGGCAGGTATTAAAATAAGGCAGGTAGGCAAATAAGTAGGTATTAGGTAGTTATATTAGGTATTGCTTTCGAAATATTTTGAAAATACCTACTTCGTACTGCAATTGAAAACCGTTCTATTACTGTTGAATTTACGAAAAAAAAATTATCATTAGGTACTTATAATTACTTATAATTACTTATTACTTATAATTAGTTTACTTAATAATTTTTCTATTGTAGATTGAATTATTTATTTGAATACAAGTTTTTTTTAAGTTAAGGTTTTTTGGACGCCGTCGTTTATCTTTTGCCTTAGAGTTATGCATTACCCGTAATATTTTATTTTATTTTTGATCGTTCTCTAAGATTTCATTGCTTTTCAATAGGTTTATCAATTTTTAATAAAGAAAATAACACCGAAAACTGGTATCGATCAGGAAAGTACCTACTGCCCTAGGGCCTTATTTTTGAATAGTTCGAATTACTTTCGCACACGGAAACGCGAATTCCGTGTGCGAAAGTAATTCTGTTTTTACAATAGGTAGAATGCCTTTTATACGACCTTGATATTTAGATATTTCATTCTCTACTAAACTGCTTTCAAATTGGTCAAAACTAAAAAATTCACAGAGAGAGAGATACTGTAAACAACATTGAAGTTCAATGTTAAATACATATTATAATAAAACTATAAATAATTTAGTATTCATGAAACTGTATCAGAAGTTTATGGGAGACAGCGTTCCTTACTTGTTTTGTAATTTTATTAAGTATACCTAAAACAGTTGGAAAAAAAACAGTTTTTTATATTTTATTAAACAAACAGTTCAAAATGTTTTTTTTTTTCAAAAGCTAGTGTTTTTTTTTTGTTTTTTTTTTTTACTTTTTACCTTTAAACGCTTACACTTTACAATTTGTCAGACACCAATCTAGGAAATCGAAAGGTGTAATCGAAGTTTTGAAGTTGGTTCCAATTTAAGATCAGTGAGTGAGAGAGAGACCGAGTGATCACACTACATTTAAAATGTACCCTAGAGTAATCGATTTAGGGTACAATTTAGTATAGTGTGGATTACTCGCTCTCTCTTTCTCACTCACTGATTCTAAATTGTATACGATTTAGATTCCTAAATTGGAGGTCAAGTTGGAAGTAGTATAATAACCCCATTAGGGATCAATTTCAAATAAAATAAAATAATCCATTTCTAAATTATTTCCTAATTCACCTTAGTAAAAATTTACAAAACGATAAGTATTTACTTTTGATTGCATATCTCAGAATCTCTAATCTAATTATTGAAAATTATAATTATTATTATTCAATACAAAACACTTTACATATACATCTTGTATGTAGTGTAGTAGGTAGGTAGAGGACTAGAGAAAGAGCGGGAATACTCACTAATCCAGTGAATTACTTTCTTTCGATGGCCAACATAGAAACTTTCCCTGCGGGACTTCACTGGCGGGAAGTTACCTATTGCAGTGTGCAGTGTATTCAAAAGAACATGTTTTAATTTCAATTCCAAATAAAGTTTTCCCTTTCTTATTAAAATTAATAATTTAAATAAAAATATATATATAAATACTTGTAAATTTATTTTAAGCTATTTAGAGTCCTTCATATTTATCCGTTTGGATTTATTTCCATTCATTTGCAATTAATGGTAGTTTTAAACCCTTGTTTTTGTGTTCATGTTTTAAACATTGTTTATAACTTGTTTTAAACTGTGTTTTGAAAAACTTAATAAAAAACATAGTTTTATTTCAAACTGTTTTAAACACGTGTTTTAAAACAACTTGCTTAAATCATGCCAACCCTGCCTAGTAAGCAATAGAGGTTTGACACAAAATACCTACTCGAAAACTAGGTCTACCATAATAATAAGTACACCAAAATCACAGTGTTTAGAGAGTTAAAAACAGTTAAGAAAGTTTTTTTTTAATCCCCTTATAGGTAGTATTAAAGAAAAAAAAAATTAATTGTAGGTATCTAAACGATCTTAAGTTCGAAAAAAAATGAATAGGCAGTATTGAAAACACAAAAGAAAAAAAATAATATAAAATATGTTCTATCGATAGTTGAGTTGTTTTACGTATCCGCCACTAGATGGCGCACTATGTATTTCACATCGCGCTATCGTTTCGCTTCGCGCGCCAACGTATCTAGTCACATTTCGCTTCCACTGTAATGCGAAAGTGAATCGAAATAAACCGATTTTCATGAAATTTTGCTATTTTTGCAATCGTCGTCAACATCGAAAGGTGTTTACGGCGTCATAATATTGAAAGCTATTAAGTAATAAATAAACATTAAGCATTCAAGAGTATAAGAATTCCGTAAAAATCTGGTCAAACAAAGATTTAAATTTTACGTTTCTAGCGATGGTACTCGTTGACGGTTCTTGTCCATCGACTATTGTGATGAATTAGTTGAATTTGTATTTTGTAGATCAGTTAAAGTATCCAAGGGACCGTGCCGCTAACTGCTCACAGCTCAACTTCACGATGCGACGGTGTTTTGTCAACGGAATACTATAGTCTCATTACCTGCTATTTAGTTAATATACTCTTTTGCCACGTTAATTTAAAATCAAACGTTAATTCAATATTAATTACGTTTACTATCGTTTTTTGAAAGTCAAATAAATCTTAAATATACGTACACGTCCACACAACGGAATTTTTGTTAAAAAAAACTATCAGGTACATAGTAAGTATAAAGATGTGAAAAAATCTAGATGCTTACATAAAATATGTTAATTTTGCTTTTTTTTCATTATTTTATTTTACTTTATTTATTGACCGTCAACATAATGTGCACCATTACAAGAGCATGAAACATAACATAGAATCTATAATTATTAATCTTTTTGTGTGAAAATTTAACTTAGAAGATATAATCAGTTATGTGAAAAAATAGTTTTAGTGTGTGTGAATTTGTGTGTGTTTTGAAGTCGGTTTTAATTTTTTTGTTAAAATTTTGCATCTTCTCCAAATGTTATAATTTGTATAATCGATTTATTATAAAAAAATCGATTAATATATAAAAATCGCTCATTCTGTCATATCCATACGGAGATCCCTGTCATGTGAATTTGCCATTAACACGCCGTAAAACTTGAAGCTAAAGTATGAATTTCAAATACTTAACAAAACATTTTTTTAGTCTACGAGTGTCATGTCATTCATGACTATATTACGTAATAGTATAATGGTACATACATATTAATATTCATTTATCTATAACTATCTTAAAAAAAACTAGATTATTTAATCAAAACCCTGCCTTGATCCACATATAAAATTAGTTCATTGCTAATTAATTAGCAACTAAAGAAATGAATATTGAATAATGTACTCTGACATTAGAATTTTACTTGTAAACTCGTGAGAAATAAACAATTAAAACAACACGAAAAGTAATTAAAAATGCAACAGATTTAAATTACAATAATTATTAAGCTATATAGATTTCAAAAAGAAAAAAAAGGCTTGAACGAATGACTTAAAGTTAAGTATATACAAATTGGTCCAATCACTTAATGTTATGTTCTTCAATCTGGGTGATAAAATAAAAGTAGATCAAAATGCAAAGTAGGTATATTAAAATACTATAAGTACGGAACTAGAATTTACTACTCTCAAAGTACTCGTAGGTAGGTACCTACCTACATCAAATTTAGACATGAAATTAGTGACCGCTTAAGCACCGGTTCAAACCTCATTGTTTCTCTTTATAAACTTTTTGTAAATTTCAGTTTATAATTTCAAATTATAATTCAACAACTGTCTAAAGTGATTACAAATTTTAATACTGAGTGTATCTACATAAAAACGCATGCACTTGTTTCTTTTTTTTAATTGAACTACAATCCACAATGGCAACTGTTTTAGTTCGTAATTTAAAAATACCTACTGGGCGCGATTTTGATAGCTCGGACGCCATATAGATCATGGTCACGGGCCACGGCATCGGCGCACGTGCACGACTCCGAGTCTCTAATCTCTATATTCGTTTAATTCTGACATTTGTATGCATGCGGATCGAGGCGACGAAAGGTATGTACCCAATAACAATTTGTTATTTTTGGTCATTTAGAAAAAATAATATTATGTTTTTTTTTATTAATGATCAAAAATAAAAAAAATTGTTTTTTTTTTTTTACTTGCTATTTCTTAATTCCACACAAATATCAAGATATTGCGGTATGCGTCCGCACTTATGAATTTTCTGTGTTTGAATTAATTGAGGATAAAATATAAGGGATGATTTTAAATGTATAAGCTTAACGAAATCTATATCTACACTAAAATTATAAAGAGCAAAAGTTTGTGAGTTTGTGACGCCGTAGGGGGTAATCTCTGGATCTACTGAACCGATTTTCAAAATTCTTTCACTTCTAGGAAACTGCAGTGACCCTGAATGTCATAGGGTACTTTTTATTCCGGAATTCCCGGGGGAACGTCTACGTCTACGTCTACGTCTACGTCTACGTCTACGTCTACGTCTACATCTACGTCTACGTCTACGTCTACGTCTACGTCTACGTCTACGTCTATGTCTATGTCTTAACCTAAAGTTTCCCACTAAACAGTAGGTACGTAGGTAGGTACTGAAACTTATTCTAAATCAATGAGATTATTCTTTTGAAACATTTCGTGAGTAGGTATGTATTAGAATATTTAACAAACTGGGATCCCTACTATATTCTAATAATGAGCTGTCTGGAAGAAATCGTTAGTATAATTTAGTATCTAAGATTTTTTTGTGATTGTAATCAGTGTATAACTGTATAATAAAGAGTGTGTACTGTGTAGTACCTAATAAAGAGAACTAAAGTTAAAATAAACTTGGTAGTTTATGGCTGCAATCTACTTATTATGTAGTTTAACTTGAAACTGAAGTATTATAATGTAACACATCATTCAATGAATACAGCTCTCAAAAAGTAAATTTAAAATTTTGCAGACTTATATAATATATCAGGAAACGCACCCGAGTGCTTTCCCCCAAGTTTATCCACAGATACTTAAGTTACATTCGTTCATTCCTCCATACGTTAGCGACAGCAAAGAGCGGTGTACATCGGAAACTTGTAAATTGTGATTCCATGGTAATTTTATTGTTATTTACGATTGAACTTTTTTCGAAGAGCTTTTACGCGCGCGCGACTCAACTTTTTTTAGTTGTGTGCTTTTTATGTGCTCAAAAAGTTCGTTGCTTGTGTTGTAATCAATTTGAAAACGTGCATTAACGCGTTGAACTTTTTTGTTCCTCAGTTCGACAATCATTTTGTTTGTAGTAATTTATACTACTATTTAAAAAACTGTTTGTGTTAATATACTGTTCAAAACTACTTTATACTGTAGGTATAGGTAGGGAGGTACATATAATTAAACAGTAGGAAAAATTTCACGCGTTAAATCTTTCTAGTTTGCAATTTTAATTGAAATTTTAAATCATAGTTTGAAATTTAAATTGAGAGGGGGCGATAAAAATGAGTAACGGAGAAGCTTAAATCTATTTCTATTTCCGAAGCTATACTGAATGGAGTTTTATGTGGTTTTTACAGGTAGATTAAACTTGGAGCGAAGACAACGAAATCTTTGCTTCACTGAAATCAGACATCATCATTTAAAGATAATTTAGTAGTTTTGTGATTATTTACAAAAATATACGAGTTTCAATGAATTTGACTTTAAAAATACAATCTGACCGAATTACATTTTTATTTTATATGCATAATATTATAAAAAAATGCAGTCGTGTAGATAATTATGAATATTCTCAAATTTAATATCCTACTTATATTATAAATATGAAAGTGTGGATGTTTGGATTTTTAGATGTTTGGATGTTTGTTACTCAATCACGCAAAAACGGCTGAACGGATTTGAATGAAATTTGGCATGCACGTTGTTAGGGGTACAGAGAAGGACATAGGGTACTTTTTATTCCGGGATTCCCGCGGGAACTACGAAATTACCGCGGGTGAAACCGCGGGGCACAGCTAGTAATATTATAAATTAAAGATCGAACTGAACATACACAGCGATTACACGTAGGTCAAGAGAAACGATTGGGATTAATTGTAGAGCTCAGAACCGGTCTAGCTCTTTCGAAGCTCTAATCTGTATAATGTCTACTAAATGAGTGCTAAAAAGCAAAAGTGCTCACATTATTAATACGTGCAGACCGTGAAATTAGATAATTACTATGGAAGCTTAGACCCGTCGCCCGATCTTTTTTTACAAACTAGTAGATCCCCTACGGTTTCAGTTACGTTAATTTTGGAGTTCCCGTGGTAATCCCGGGATACAAAGTAACCCGTGTCTTTCAATAACCCTGTAGATTTCTATAAGTGAAAGAACTTCTAAAATCTGTTGAGCGATTTCTTAGTTTATCCATTCCAAACAAAGATACATATAAATCAAATCTTTTCTCCTTATGATATTGGCATAGACTAATAATTTAAATATGGAATTAGGTAAGTACCTATATGTTCATCAGTCGTTTTAGCCGCAATAGAACAATGGTTCGGCGAATATTACTCGATTGGAAAGTAAAATAGACTTTAGAAAGAAAGAAAGAAAGAAAGAAAATAAATTTATTTGTCAACCAACACATAATATACAATTGCGACAAAACAAAAATGTTGAGAAAATGGTCCCGGCTCAGCATAATACTATCTCACACACTTAACAGTGTGAGGCAGCGCTGGTTTTCAGCCGGAACCGCGGTAAAAAATAAATATAAATAAAAGTAAAAAATAAACTATAAAATCAAAATTACAATAAAAAAATGAATTATAAAACTAAACGAAAAATAAAATAAAATAACTATATATAGATCTGTGTGTTGTGATGTGGATTATTATTATTATTATTATTATTATTATTATTATTATTATTATTATATATATATATATATATATACGTGACGTCTCGGACACCGTTACTTACAGTAATCTGATCAGATCCTTATCTACGGCACCACCCGATTGCCGCAGTAGGTCACTAATCAAGAGGTTGCGGGTTTGATTCCCGATGGGGTGCAGGACTGTGTGACGAACACACATGGTTCCACTTTCCAGTCTGGGCGTATTTATAGGTATATCTGTAGTATAATATACATATATATTCTTTAATAAGCAAAGTCTGAAAACTACAAAAGCCCGTCCGCGTTTTATGTAGTTAATTAGGAACCTACTTATATGTAGTAGGTATATACCACGTCTGGTTTCCACGACACAAGCTTATAATAGCTTAATGTGGGATCAAGTAGATCTGTGTGTTGTGAAGTGAATTACAAAAAAAAAACAAAAATTCTATCTATGCATTTACAAAGGCGATAGGTCACTGACTCACGGACTCAACACGAAGTTTCAAAAACTGAAAACTAGAAATTTCGAAGTTGACGCGGATGAATCCTTCTAGCCCGCCGTATGTCGGTCCTTTTCTTTCATTCGTGACCTCTCTTTCGTTCTTGATAGCAGACAGAAGTAAGTACCTACTCATTGGAACGATATTATCGTGCCTACCTATAAAGCGAAAATCATGAGGTCTATCACAAACTCCTTATCAGTTTTAAGACAGCTAGTGAATCAAAGATAACAATGTCAAATAGATGATTGTTGGTGTGTCCTGTCTAGTTACAAAAGCGATAGAAAATAAAGACATAACGCTTTATATAGATAGCCGAAAAAAAAAACAGGTCTGCGAGACGGAATAGCTATTTATCACTCGGATGTGACAAAACGAAATCGAAAAATAACAGTTACCTATGGATTTTTAATTTCTATAGACGGTTGCTCATCTGTATTCAACTTTAAACTAATAAACTTTAACCATTGCTATTAGCCTGCGGTTTTATTTTAATTTCAGCATTCGCTTGGGTACTACATATCTGTTGGACTTGAAAAAATTTTAAAGCACTTCCTGGATACTTTATATTACTCGTCTCAGACGAAAACTTTTTATTTATTTTTTAGTTACTTGTGTACAAAAAATGTTGAACTATTCCTCTGTTGTAAAAGCCGGATTATCAAACCAACAAACACACCACGTTTAGGAATTAGTATAATATACTGTTAATTTTTAATTAGTGACTTGTTAGTATATATATATAGGTATACAGCGTGTAGCAAGAAGGTGTAGTCCTATTTAAAAATATAGTGTGCTGGAACACGATATATTTTCATGGATACAGTTTAAATTTATTTAGGAAGTAGGCATAATATGTTTATTCAGCACTATTAACTGGTAGAAACGTACATTACGACACATACATTTAACAGCGATGATAGCTCAGTGGTTGGTGCGTTCGGATTAAACGCCGCAAGGTGTAGGTTCAAACCCTAACAATGAGCTTGCGCTGTCGGTGAAGGAAAACATCGTGAGGAAACCATAGCATGGTGGTAGGGCGCTCTCTAGTGCCCAGCTGGCTAGCTACCACCTTCAAGTTGCAAATCTATCGCCAAGCACCTAACGGTGTGTTCTGGCAGCCCCACTTGCATTCCAGGTCGGCGACGCACCTGCATGCCTTCTGGTGTTGCAGATGTCTATGGGCGGCGGTAATCACTTACCATCAGGTGTACCACTTGCCCCTTTGCCCCCTATCACATAAAAAAAAAACCTAAACTGATTTATTTGAGCAAACATTCATCATCAGTTCAGTTCATCTATCATCTATTTACTTTCTTTAAATGGAAATATGAAAAAACGGAGAAATCAGACATAGAGTACTTCTCTGGGAAGAACAAACTCAAAAAAATTATTGAACCCGTTAAGTTACATCATAGCATTTGAATTCAGTCAATGTACAATAAATCAATAAATTTTTACATTCAACGTATGCTTTTATACCTACTGATCGGTATAAGGTAAAAAAAAAAAATAACAACGACAATCCGTCGGCAAATAGGTACTTATATCAGTGGGCGAAGAGCGTTCAGCGAGTCAAAATCAATGTAGTAGTTAAAGTAGATAGTTTAACAAGTTGAAATTACGTATCTAGAGTAGGTGCTATAAATAGATTTCCGGCTTACCTCTCTCAATATTTCACCCTTCGCCACTGGTACCTATTTCGTCCTGATCGTCGATTTAAAAAAAAAACAAATTAATTGACTGAACCATTCAACTAGTGATTAGCAGGCCTTATTGCCACTCTGGGGGTGTGCGGGTTCGACTCTTACTACTATATACGTACTAGCTGTTCGGAGTTCCCGCGGGAATTCTGGGATGAAAAGTACCATATGTCCTTCTCTGTACCCCTGAAAACGTGCATGCCAAATTTCATCCAAATCCGTTCAGCCGCTTTTGCGTGATTGAGTAACAAACATCTAAACATTCACACTTTCACATTTATAACATTTATAATAGTAGGATAAGCTCTCCTCTTAAATCACTCTATCTATTGGTGAAAATCGCATGAAGTTTTTAAGTTTATTGCAAACAGACAGACGTAGTGGAGGGTTTCGTTTTATAATATGTAAGGAGGTATTATAATATAACTATTTTTAATAATTATACTTACCTGGTACCCAAAATACTAGTGCTGCTTAGTTTGGAACCAGGCTTTGTCTGATAATGTCCAAACCATATTTACTTATTAAACAAATAAATAAAAAGCAACTTCTAAATGTTAAAAACTAAAACTAAACTTAACCTAATCTAAAATAAAGCTAAAATATATTATTAAAAGGAGTCCCTTTAGGCAAGGTTCCAAAGATACTTATTAATAGTCATATACCTACGTGAGAAAAAGCAAATCTTTGTCGAAACAAATTTCGTACTGTCGTTAACGGACCGTGTAATCTCAAATAGTTTAAGGTCATCAAAATAAAAGCGATTTTAATTAATAATGGAATAATAATTAATTAATTTAATTTATAAATAATAATAGAGTCTTATCACGATTGTCGATTTAATTTAAATTATTCTTTTATTATCCCTATTTTGAAATAATTAAAAATCATATATTTTGTTCGTTGGATAAGATCTATATAATATTAAGTTCAAATATTTTTTAGATTTAGGATGAGCGAAGCAAATTTTTTCACTTTATTTAGACACCATAATATGACAATTTTTAGTAGGTAGGCATGATGGTATGATTACGATAATATTATCATAAGCCAAAACTCCCTATAGATATTCTGACAGATTGTCATCCCTGTGCTAAAATTTTACGCATTATTATTATATTTTATTTTACAAAAGAATTCCGGTGTTTCAATATGTTTTTGGCATAAAGGCAACAGTCATAATTTTGCTAGGTATGGTCCGTTATGTTACCCTTACGTTAGTTGGTTATAAAATTTAAAATAAAAGAGACAATATCCCTCTTGAGTTCAACTTTTTAGGTATATTATGATCTAGTAGATAAAGCATTATTTACAATTATCTTTGACTTTTGTTTTGTTCTTTGATTTATTTATTTTGGTTTAATATTTGAACACTCTTTTGGAAATATAAAATAGGTGAGGTGGCAAAAATTTCTGTCGTATTGTTTTCCACAAATAGGTAGGTACTCCAAATAACGATTCGCGAATTTTACCGGTTGTCTACATTCTACAATATCCATTTAAATTCCATTAGGTAAATTTGAAATTTTAAAAATAAAATTAAGTTTTTATTTTTATAAATTTCGAAACCAGAAGTGTTTTCGCAACACGGTAGTGAGTTTTGGTCTGGCCTAACACTGGCCGGTAGGTATAGGTAAAAATGTTTTTAATTTATATTAATAGAAATTAAAATTCTGGCACGAAATGAAGCATCGTAAAATTTTATAGGACCACCGTGCTCTATCTTTAAAAATTAGAATATTATTAAAAATAAAATAAAAAAAAAGCCAAACAATACTGTCAGTATTACACATTGTAACATTTTCGTTGTAACAACAAGATTATCAGCTTGCATTTGAAGACTTACGGCCGCACTCAGAGTCGACTTTAATGATTACTTAGTTAAGTATAGATTTTTAAAACAAAACTGCCGCAATCAGAGACGTTCAGTAAATTAATGTTAGTTGGCATTTAATGACATGTAACTTAATTAGTTAAATGCCAATTGACATTAATTTATTAAACTTGTCTGAGTGCGGCAGTTTTGTTTTAAAAATCTATACTTAACTAAGTAATCATTAAAGTCGACTCTGAGTGCGGCGGTTAGGTATATTGAGTTGTAGGTAAATAATGTACCTACGTAGATCCAGCACTTTCTCCCGGAGGGATAAAACAATTTTCATTTATTTAACCGACTTCCAAAAAGGATGCGTTTCTGCATTCGGTTGTATGTATGTTTTTAACCGACTTCCAAAAAGGAGGAGGTTCTATGTTCGATTGTATGTATGTTTTTTTTTTTTATGTATGTTCACCGATTACTCGAAGACGGTTGGACCGATTTGAAAAATTCTTTTTTTGTTTGAAAGGGTTTACTCCCAATTAGGTCCCATTGCCACCAAGTTGGGATCTGATGATGGGATCTTGGAGAAATCGAGGGAACTCTTCAAAAATTATAGGCACACCTATAGCGATTTGGGTATTTTTGATAGTAAATCGTTCATTTGCTTTCGGAAAGCAAAATTTGAAGAAGTGGAACTGATGATGAAGACCACAGGTGGTCATCGGAACAACTCAAAAATAATACGTATTTCTCGGGTTCCGATTGCAGCGATTTCAAAAATTGTTTTTTTGTTTGAAAGGGGATACTCCCAAATTGATTCCATTGTTACCAAGTCGAGATCTGATGATGGGATCTTGAAGTAATCGAGGGAACTCTTCAAAAATTATGAGAACACTTATAGCGATTTTTATATTTTTTATAGTAAAACGTTTCTTTGCTTTCGGAAAGCAAAATTTGAAGAAGAGGAACTGATGATGAAGACCACAGATGGTCATCGGAACTACTCAATAATGGGTATTTCACGGGTTCCGAATCATTAACTTTAATATGGTTTCTAAACAATTTATGCCCGTCACAATGTATATGGTGAAGTGGAACTGATGGTGATGTAATAGGAGAACTCCTCAACAATTAACGTCCCTGCGTCGGGAAAAGCAATATTTTGTAAAAGGTGATGAGCAGTTGACATTAGGCTATTGTAACTTAGAGAAATTACGACCTAAGTCACTTAAAAGCGAGAAATAAACAAAATTTTAACAAAAAAATTAAAACCGACTTCCAAAAACACAAAACTAAAAAACTAAAAATAAAAAGCTAAAAATAACAAAATACCGATTTAATCCAAAAGACAAAAACACACGTAATATTATTATTGGTTTGTGCTGCCACTGATCGGTATGAAGTCGGTGACAAGCCAAATATGGAGGGGGAAGATGGGCTAAGTCGACTCCCGCCACCAGCTCTTCGTGAGCAGAACAACCCAAGTGGGCAGACACCAGCGGGCTTGTCACCGAATTCAAACCGATCAGTGGTAGCACAAACCAATAATAATATTACGTGTGTTTTTGTCTGTTGGATTAAATCGGTATTTTGTTATTTTTAGCTTTTTATTTTTAGTTTTTTAGTTTTGTGTTTTTGGAAGTCGGTTTTAATTTTTTTTTTTCTGTATTTACCTGTATATACCTATCTTTTTTATTTACGTTTTGTATTGTGCTTCTCTTCTACTTGTGTTGAATGGAGCGAAGCATAGGTATCTATTCCCAAAGCGGGCAACGCTTTTGTGTATAGTTTTATCGGTTTCTCATGCGTCTGTCAGATTTAACAGTGTATCGAAACTTTGACAACGGCAACGGCGCTACAAAGCTTTACTCCAGGCACCATCCATAAAAAAAAATTCTTAGAGGCCTCAGAAGTCATAAAGTGTGCACTAAGATCTAAATGGAAGCAGATAAGCAATAACATGTTAACCCACAAAATTAGGTTAATGATTCAGAACGATTTATTGAGAGTTAGGGAACGTTTTTTAATTGTGTGTTTACCTTATTACATTGCCTAAATATGTAACTAAATATTGAACATAAAAAATGTTGATACAAAATGGCGATCCTACTTTTAAAACACGATTTACTCAAAATTTCTCCTTGTGGGTTGACACACTACTGCTTATCTATATCCTAATATCAATTTTTAGATTAATAAGTTGATTGAAACTATTATTAAAGGCGAAAATTTCAGGTATATTTAATCGTTAAATCATAATTAACTATCACTTGAACAGGTCGCATTTTTCATTTCGCTGTAGGTAAACTAGTATTGTTATGTATAAAGGTCGGATTTCCTAAATCTTTACTATTTTCAGATGATTTACACATCATTGGTTGTTTAGAAGAGATCGCAACTATGCGATAAGACCGCCATTTGCATTCCACTTTTCTTTAAAAATAGTACTATTTGTTATTTTATGTGCAATAAAGGATTAAATAAATCCCTATTAATCCCTACTAATATTATAAATGCAAAAGTAACTCTGTCTGTCTGTCCGTCTGTTACGCTCTCACGCTTTAACGGCTCAACCAATTATCATGAAATTTTGCATACACGTTATCATGGTTACAGAGAAGGACATAGGGTACCTACTTTTTATCTCAAAACTCTTGCGGGATCTCCGAAATTATTGCGGGTGAAACCGCGGGGAATAGCTAGTAAATAAATAAATCTATTGAATCATACCTACATTGGTTGACAGAGAATTCAAATTCCACAACAATAAAATCGCGATAAATAGCTAGTCCAGCAATTAAAAAGCTGATGTGCCACGATTATTTTGGTCACGGTTAATTCGAATAAAATAATTTTATTCATAATAATTATATACCTACGTCTCGAATCGCGTTGATCTTATTTCTTTAAATCGATTTTATTAATCGAGTTCCTATTCTATTTTTAGGGGGAAATAGTTGTATTAGACGTTTGATAGCGAGTTATGGTTATTTTATTCGGAATCACGACACCGAAGATACGCTCGCTGCGTCTGCAAGATAAGCAAAGTGAGATGTTATCACTATACGGAATAGATAGCACGAAATTATTATGTGTTGAATTACATAAAAATTCCGATACTTTAGCTGTATGTTAAAAAAATCTGTATCATTTTAATTATTGAGACACTTAATCTCGTATAGACAAAAAAAGATTTAGGTATGTAAATTCTGTTGTTGTATGCCGGTGTCGATGGACGCGTTTACATTTTACCTATTTTATTTTATTTTAAACAACTGCACTTTAACTTTGTAACTTTGTAACTTAATAGTTATAATGGAGTAGTTTGTATAGAATGGGGATGTTGACTACTTTTGAAAATCAAAATTCTAATTAGTCCGTCAGTTAGAAAATAAAAAAACAATAGACGCGTATTTTTTGCTTTTTCAAATAAATTAAAATACACAGAGATAAAGCGCATTAAAGTTTAGGGTGAGGGGGTCGTGACGTCACTAACCGCTAAAACCGCCATACAAACTGTCAGAATAGTGAAGTCACGCGAAATTTCAACTCAATATATCGCCGTTATTTTTTGATTACGTAAAAAAAGAAAAAATACGTGTCCAATATTTTTTAATAATCTACAAGACGGACTAAAAAATAAAAATTAGTCAACATGCCTATTTCGCTAAAATTTAATACCTCCATGTAATTCGTTTTTCAAACTGTTGTAAAAAAAAGCATTTTATTTATTTATTTAAATTTTACGCACATCACGATACAAAGGCGGACTTAATACCACAGTGGCATTCTCTGCCAGTCAACCTTCCGGTAGTACAGAGGGCGCTCACTTGGCGGTGCATTTATACCTACCTACGTGCGTACCGTGTACGTAGGTAGGTACAAATGCACCTACGTACGTACGTACCGTGTACGTACGTTGGTGATTCGTGTAAGCATTCAGAATTAGAAAACTAAACTAAGCAGGATGAAATAAAATGAAATTAACATTATTTGTTACGACAATGGCAAGAACAGAGATAAATAGATAATAGGGCAAAAATAAAAGTAGCAAAAACAGCGTGTCGTAAGCGTTTGGGATTGTGTTTTTGAGACGCGCGTTATGGGCAAGGAATGTTATTGGTCATAGTGAATAAGGGCCCAGCTCAGCATAAGCCGGGACCCGCTAGGGACCCGACGCTGGTCTTCTGCTGGTGCCTCGTGAGGCTTTACGGGTGTTAGCGTACAGTGTCAAACTTAAATTATTACTATATTATATATACCAACCATGATAGGCACACCAAAAACAAAGATAAATAGGTACGTAAATAAATTCCTAAGGTTTAAGAGGTTATACTACCGACACGTCGGAATGATTAAAATTCTTATAATGAAATCAAGTTTGACAAGAATAAACTATATACATAAAAAAAGTTCTCATAAACAACCGACGCGCCACATAATAAAATATAATAGTCTCATATCCATATATCAATTGTCGTTGTTTCAGATGATGAGAAAAAAAACATAATTTATAACACTTGAACTGTTTTTCTGAACCAGTTTAAATAATTGACTTCTGGCTTGTCGTCCATTGTTTGCTTAAGTGGCGTAATATTCAAATAATGGACTCAGATTCTATAGAAAAAGCACCATAGAGTAAGCTCTCTGACTTGGAAATGTTTGCAGAAATGACACCTAAGTCGTGGGGGTTAATGACTAGTTTACAATGACCAGATCCAGTTTGCTCGCGATAACGTATTAAATGCTACAATATTATTAAAAACAACATATTGTTTACAACCAGTTTCCAAGTTCAGAGGGTGACATTGTTGTGTGTATATTACGTGTCACTATTGTAGACTTCCGTATGAATAATTTTGATCTTTGAATCATATTGTGTCATTGTAATCGAGGGGTAATCATTTGTGCCGTGCACGATCCTATCAGTGCTAACTTTGTCGTTATTCAAATTAAACCTTATTGCAACGCGATAAAGTTGGCGGTTAAGAATGAATCGAGGATTGAAATTTGTGTGGATTGCCCGATAGTCATCTTTTAAGATTATTATCAGTGACATCTTTTTATCGATTGTGAGGTGAGGTTTATTTCCATGTTTTCGTATTTTATAGGGTGACCACAAGTGATAACTTAATTCATCAAAGTTGTCAGACGAGCCGCATGCTTAGATACGCTAATCTATTAATTATGGCAACTAACTGTACTTATTAACAGGGTCTCAAGTATCCTATCCGAGTACCTATCTGTACGGGGGTAAAACGTTAAATCTTGATTAACTTATTAACTAGGTAATCTAATGCCAACTTATAACAAATTCTTTAGAATATTATATTGTTCTAATCTTGGAACAAAAATGGTATACACTAAAAATTTATTTAAAAAAAAAAAATAAACGCAGCTCTTCTCCAATGAAGTACCTACCTACGTATTGAATATCTTACAACCGTAACAAAACGTGAGACATCATTTTTGACATAACATACCTACATGCACAAAACATTGTGTCAATATTTTTCGTCCAACAATCATAACCTATTGTAGTACGATTGATGTGATTAGCGTTTGACGTTTGCACACGATTTAAACACTTTTTTTCAAAAAAATAATGGTCACACTACTTTTTCCTTGTTATTAATCTTATTTATATAATATAATATATTTTGTGACTGTGACAATTTAGTTCGATTCCTGTTCATGCATTCATCTCATTTACACACACTGTGTTTAGTATTTTGCTATCTCATTTCTCAGCTGGTTGACTCGCTTGAATTTAAACTATGTAGATAAGCGCCTAGCGGCATAATTAGTGCATTTTTTTTACTTGTATTGTAAAATCGTGAATGTATTATAAAATGATAATATAAGCGAATTTGCAATTGATTATAATACTATAATGTCATTGGTGTATTGATGTAATATAAATAACTAAACATAATATATTAGTTCATAATCTCTGGTTTAGAATTCTTAATAAAATAGGTATAATGTTTTTAATGGCCCATAAAAAAAATGCTTGAAAAATGTAATGTCATATAGGATTATCACATGTTTTTTTATTCTATTTTTTATATTTTATTAGTTCATAATCTCTGATTTAGAATTCTTAATAAAATAGGTATAATGTTTTAAATCGTTTGATATTCGACTGCGAAATGAAAAGTATCAAATAATAGGTTTGTTGACAAAATTTTTTTTAGTCCGTCATGTGGATTAATAAAAAAAAATGGACACTTAGGTATTTTTTTCTTTTTTTACGTACCTAATCAAAAATAACGGCGATACATTGAGTTGAGTTTGTATGGCGGCTTATTGCAGTTAGTGACGTCACGACCCCCTCACCCTAAACTTTAATGCGCTTTATCTCTGTATATTTTCGTTTATTTGAAAAAGCAAAAAATATGTATATTTTTATTTTCTAACTGACGGACTAATTAAAATTTTGATTTTTAAAAGTCATCAACATCCCTATTTGAAATTCTTGAAAAATGTAATCTCAAAAGATTATCACAGTCATGTTATTTTCTTAACTTAAAAAGAGGTTATAAATGGCATGTTTGCGCAAATTTCACTTCTGATGAAACGATTATGATGAATATTTTTTAATTGAAAGAGTGTTTTGGTCATAGGACACAAACAAGCTATCATAAATTTTAAATTGGATACTTATTGAAAACAACATCGTTAAAATTATTTCATTTTTCAAATAAATAAATCTGAATACTAATAAAATTCATTACAACTACGTAGGTAATTAATAAAATATTATCTTAAGTGACATTTAAATGTTCTCAAAGAACGCCGACTTGTTTCGAAATATAGATCAAGAGCATAAAATATTTATCAGTAGGAGTATACCTACTACAGAGCATGCAAATTTTACAACAATAAAATGCACGAAATTGACCAATCAAATAGATATATACCTAAATATAGAGTCGTAGAAGTCGTCGAAATATAGCTCCCTGTTGAGACTGAATGATACGAATGAATTCATAAACCATCCCTGCAAGCCTTTGTCCCTGAGTGATATAGGATACTTTTAGAGATCCCAAAGGAACCCCGAATTTCCAGTGAAACCATGAGGAAGAGCTGCTTCGTTTACGAGTTCCAGCAGAAATTATGAAATTGACGCAAAATCGCTGCGGGGTAATTAGTGGTAATATTATGGTTCAAAAAGGCATTGCTGTTTTTAATCAAAATAATTATGTAACATTTGAATTGAGGAATACCGATCTTATCTTACATATAAAATGCTTTGTCCTGAATGACTGTGATCAACGCATAGCCTAAACCGCTGGTCGCAGAGACCTGCAACTTGTAGGGTGTGTTCTTTGTATGACTCAAGCACCCGATAAGAAAGGATTTTTGAAAATTCAGCCCCCAAGGGGATGAAAAGGGGTTGCAAAGTTTTTACGGAACAATTCCGCGGGAACTTCGAAATTATCGCGGGTGAAACCGCGCAGGACAGCTAGCGTTTTTGTACGATAATTACGACATTTTAGCACGCAACCCGAAAATTATGGGCATTCAAATATACACGCCAAGAAATGTTTAGTGTATTGCCACAATATCTATGAATAAACGATACGAAACTAAAGTCGTATGCTAATAATGAAGCGAGGTAAATTTATAAACACACTGTTATAATCACAGAGCAAATAAATTAACTAGAGAGGACACGTAGGCGGGACAGGCGCCGCGCCACCGCGGCACCGTTACAAAGGAAGTTAGAGCAAATGCTCTAACAAGACCAAATTTTCTTTTGTTGCCATTCCAAGTATATTTACCACAATATTCCCAAAATGTAAGTTAGTTGATGTTCCTTTATCTGTTATGTGGTTCTAATAATACTCAATCTCGTACAAGTTCGAAACGTGATAGGTTCAACATGAGTTTAACCACAAAGTTTGCTTCATATACTCGCATAGCGAAAATGGAGAGTGAGTTTTTGGGGATCGTTAGCTTCATAACATGTATATTGTATGTATAGCTATCACAATGTATATCAATTTTTTTTTTATTTCAACTCAACAATGCCACAATAGTATTGTGTGTTGCAACAGAAGTTTACCAACACGGCTCTATGCGACAATAGTAAGCGTGATTAATTTTGTAAGTGAGGGCCCATAAGTGCTCCCTTTTTGTCAGTGGGTTTTGCTCTGGCATATATGAATAGGGTCTCCGCGAATAATATTAGATGTAGTTATTTTTTTCTATCACGATTCGTGAAGTGCTTCGCTTTTGTTGGCCCAAAAGAATATTTTGGTGATAAAAAAACTCTCTTTTTTTTGATGTAAGTAACGTTAGTAATCCGGAAATGCATGAAAGATTGCATACCTACCCGTCTGAAACCTTTAGAGATTTAATATTTCATTAAACTCAAATAATATTGTGTCTTGATCGTAAATTTATTCATCTATATTATTTGAATGGAGTAAGTTTTTAGTTCAGTCACACGAAAAGCATAAAGCTCTCGATGATTTCAGAAATTCAAACTTCAAACACAAAATTTACGACGCATAATAAATTTAATTACATACACATAACATAACATTGACGATATGAAAAATTATTAGTTATTATATGTATGTAATGTTATTTAGTTATTGCACACAGGTAATATCTTCTTGCTGGTGCCAGCAAAGCGGCACCGCTTTAAAATAAATTGAATTACCCAGCACCATTCTCAGGAGCATCATCTTATGAAAACTGTGAAGCAATAATCGTAAACAGTCGTAGGTACATTACATTAGTTTCAATTCAATCTGCCGATCCCCGTGTATCCTTTGAAGGGAGCATTGATTGAGTTATAAGCCATTGACAGGATGAATGTAAAGAAATACCCGCGATTGACTTAGATCCGTTACGTTAGTGTAGTTTTGTAAAGAACATAAATAAAATAGGATGGAAGAAATAAAAACGGAGATAGCTATCGGAATATGAATGTGGACAATTGCGTCGAAAATTATAACAAAATTAACGACACATTGGTAACTAAAATCAAGATAAAATTATACTATACGTGATTTTATTTATTACTAGGTGTTCCTCGCGGTTTCACCCGCGATAATGGGAAGTGGACTAATTTTTATTTTTTAGTCCGCCTTGTATATTGGACACGTATTTTTTCTTTTTTTACGTAATCAAAAAATAACGGCGATATATTGAGTTGAAATTTCGCGTGACGTCACTATTCTGACAGTTTGTATGGCGGTTTTAGCGGTTAGTGACGTCACGGCCCCCTTACCCTAAACTTTAATGCGCTTTATCTCTGTATTTTTTAATTTATTTAAAAAAGCAATAAATATGTGTCTATTGTTTTTTTATTTTCTAACTGACGGACTAATTAGAATTTTGATTTTCAAAAGCAGTCCTCATCCCCATTTCGGAGTTTCGACGGGAATTCCAGGACATACTATATGTATAAACCTTCTTCTTGAATCGCTCTATCTATATGTGAAAACGCATGAAAATCCGTTCTGTATTTGATGAGTTTATCGCGAACAGATAGACAGACAGATGCGGTGGAAGAATTAAGTCCGAAAACTTAACGTTACTGTAAAACATAATAATAATAATGTACTAGGTTGTCAGGAACCGGAAAGAGCTGCAATGAAGTTTAAAAAGCAAGATGTTTGTTTATGGTTCGTGTAGAATTTATATCATTAGTCATCCAAAGAATTAATGCGTCAATTTCACAAAAACAGTTGACGCAAACAAATTGTGTATTCCCACATAAGAAGGTGAAAATCCAAGGGCAAATACGGGATCATGCATGATAATAAATGATCTTTTACTGTTGATACAAATCTGGGTCTTGTGATTGAAGCACTTAATGCTATAGTCGTGTAACAGGAAGCTGATATCTTTAGTGAAGAAGGTATTAAAGTTTACAATCAAAACTTAGTTTTGTGTGATCCAGTCAAAAGAATAGATCCGCATGTGTTCTCTTTGATTAATGATGCAACTCCTGAACTATTATCACCCGATTCCGAACGTAGAGGGACAATTGTAATAACACAGGACATTGACAAAAAACTCAAACGAATTTAAAGCTGCTATTGATAGATACTCAAAAGAAGTTTGATTTTTCTTTATTACGAAGTCCTAAGGTTGAGTTTTGTGTAACTATTGGTAGATAAAAGTAGAAAACATTTTGTAAGATTTGATGCTCGTAAAAAAGTTGACTAATGATTCTGGTTTGGTATCAAATATTCATACAGCATTTTTTTTCAGTTAAGCGACACATTTTGTTATACTTAACGCTTTTATTTGATAACATCTGCCTAATAATGATAGTCTGTGTACAGATATTGTTTTAAATTTATAAAATGTAACTTACTAAAATAATGCTAATTCATAGTATTTTTTATTTTTAAGGTGTATAGTATGATCTTTTCTGTATGTGGTTTATCATTAGTTCATTAATAATTGTGTCGTAATTATTTAACAGTGTTTTTTTTTAAGTCAACACTCTATCACAATATCATAGATTTAGTTCGCGCTATAAAAAGATTAGACGATCTAATCTCCTCATTTGATGACCGAAGTCCCAGTTAGCATCCAGATGTATTCCAATTATCATTTGAATACTATCTCTAATTCCCTCGGCTTCGACTTATCTGTCTCACATCGCGTGCTCTCTATCCGAATTAGAAATTTTTATTACTGTTGCCACATCGTTTTTAATCTAATCTGTTTTTGTTGGTCAGCCCACACAAACCAAAATGGTATAGCGCACGGCCAAAGTTCGACCGACGAAGGCAACTTACGTTCGGAATATTTACGACGCGCGCAGTGATTGTGGTAACTCATTAAAATATACAATCTCGTATTGATTCATAGCGTCCTAATAAACGACGAAAGTAAACATTTTCTTTAACAATTTAAATGTTCGACGGTTTTAATGAATGGGATCGGTCTTTTTGAATCATTTATTTTTCGACGGCCATATTTTACACAAATGTTTGATATATGCATTTCTACTATTGTGGAGTAAAATTGAGGTTTTCTTTTATTATAATTAATGTTCTCGCGACGAAAGTGTTACTTTACCGCTACGTAGTGTTTTATTAGGTGAATAAAGTAGTTTTTTTGATTTTTTTTCTCTTTATTTATTGCTCATTTGGTACGCTTAAGGTGGCTGGCTATTGACGGTAGTGACAATAAAATTCAGATTACACCACTAACGAAACTAGATGGTGAAATGCTTTTTTCTAATCTATACACGTACCTTATAAAATCAGAAAATGACTGACTGATCGATCAACGCACAGCTGAAACCGCTGAGTCGAACCATGAAATTTTGCACAAATATTCCGTGACGTAAGTAAGTGTGCACTAAGAAAGGATTATTATTGAAAATTAAACCCCTAAGGGGGTGAAAAGGGGTTGCAAAGTTTGTCTGGAACGATTCCGCGGGAACTCCGAAATTAACTATCGCGGGTGAAACAGCGTAGGACAGCTATCTATAAATAAAAAAAAAACTGGTGCATTTAAGTGTACCTTTACCCGAAAATAGTTCTTCTGATTCTTTATTAGTTTTAATAACTTTGACAATACTAAAATTGCATTTTTGTAATCGATTCCTAGCTGGTGTTGTGCAATTAAGGATAAGAGTTAGAAAGTGACGTTAAATTAAATGAAAATCTTGGTTTCATAGATAAGTTTCACTTAGAAAAATCCTTTGAGAAAATTCGAGCAATATGCCGTGAGAATATGCGTTGACAACGTATCCAATAGATTTGGTATTATTTCGACGGTTCTCTTTTTGCTACCACCCGAATGCTCAAGCACCCTGAAACCAGACTTAATTCAGACTTGAAACAACTTAAGTATGTTTCAATAAATATATCAAAGCACATTAACATAGACAACTCTAAGCACGACGGACTAACGATGCTAACAAGAACATAACTTAACCGTCCCACTGCAAGCTATAACACTTGTAACGATTGGATTAACAAAACTGTTATAACCCGACATCCGGTGGAATAGAATATTCTTGGACTGTGGTCTGTGTCTTACCATGAAACAACTATCATGTGTGAGAAAGATTGGAAACTGCAAAAAGTGGCTGTTTTGGCACTTTTTATTTATTTATTTAAACTTTATGCACATCATGGTACAAAAGGCGGACTTAATGCCACAGTGGCATTCTCTGCCAGTCAACCTTCAGGTAGTACAGAGAGCTCACTTGGCGGTGCATTTACGATATATATTTAGATAAAAACTCACATAGATATAGATACTCACATACATACATACATACATACACAGACACATACATACATACCTACATACATACATACATACATACATACATACATACATACATACATACATACATACATACATACATATATACATACATACATACACATATACATACATACATACATACTCTTTGCTTAAAATGTTTAACTAACTTCCAAAAAGAGGTTTTCTGTTCGACTCTATGTATGTTTCTTTTTTATTTCAAGTTAAATACCTACTTTAGATAACCGATTTACAGATTCTTTCAACAATTTTCTTTAATTAAATAACTTGGAGGATAAAATTTTTTTATAGCAAGTGGCGCAGGATTCCATTGACCCTTGTCCTTATAAGGGCATTTGCAATAGTTACGCTATGACGAATTTTAGGTAGGTATTCGTCTTATCCAATCGTCTATTTCACGTTAGAAACGACAACCGAACCGGGCTTCCAGTCCTGCACGATTTTAAAAATAATGTAAAATGTCTCGAAAGCAGAGTCAAGATGCCTCAACTCGGTTAAAACAAGATGTTGTTGAAGATTACTATCAATAAAATTTATTGGTATTTTGAGAAATTCTTGTACAAGGAACGATGTTTATAATTCATGTGGCAAAGTTAATGGATGACTCCATCGAGATTTTTGTGATTTTGTAACATAGATAATTGATAACGTGTTCCGCACGGAATGTGGATAATGTCACAGACAAGTCATACAATACGTCCGTTGACAAAGTGTCGGTATTCTGTAGTATTCTAAGTAGGGAAAAACCAAGATGGTTGCCCCGGAGGTATAGTTGCCTCAAAGGGCATGTAGACTAATTTTTTTTCAGCCCGTCTTGTAGATTAATAAAAAATATTGGACACGTGTTTTTTTTCTTTTTTTACGTAATCAAAAAATAACGGCGATATATTGAGTTGAAATTTCGCGTGACGTCGCTATTCGGACAGTTTGTATGGTGGTTTTAGCGGTTAGTAACGTCACGACCCCCTCACTCTAAACTTTATTGCGCTTTATTTGAAAAAGCAAAAAATACGTGTCTGTTGCTTTTTTATTTTCTAACTGATGGACTAATTAGAGTTTTGATTTTCAAAAGTAGTTAACATCCCCATTGTAATTAATCCAGTTTCGTTAATGAATCGAGTGCTATTTATTTATCTAGGTATCAAAAGACTTTCCAACTACTACTAGGTAAGTGAACCGTGCCTCATGTCTCTGTGCGATTGTATGAGTGGATGTGGTCATTGTAATTTGCGATCAAAGTATTTTCGCGAGAAAGTAGAAGTTCTCAAAAATCGCCAACACCTCTACACTGGAAATATCAATGAAAATGTTTTTTATATTCTACTAGCTGTGCCCCGCGGTGTTAGCCGCGGAAATTTCGGAGATCCCGCAGGAATTCCGGAATGCAAAGTACCTACCCTATGTCCTTCTCTGTACCCTGACAATGTGTACCTAAGTATGCAAAATTTCATGAGATTTCACCGACCGGAGTTCCTGCGGGAATTCCGGGATAAAAAGTATCCTATGTCCGTTTCCTGGTTCTAAGCTACCTCCCCACCAAATCGGTTCAGCCGTTTTTGAGTTATAAATAGTGTAACTAACACGACTTTCTTTAATGGATATAAGATTAGATAAAGAAAAAAATTAAAATAAGATAAGATAAAGTTTATTCAGCAAATACAATATCACGCAACAAAAACTTTACAATATAAAGGTATATACCTAGGTGGTGCAGTGCCATGCTAAAAGGGACTCCACTCAGCATATCATGCTGCGATCGTAGTAGCCACAGTGCTGATTTTCAGTAGAGCCTCAGCATTCCACCTGCGAATTACTTGACAGTGGTTTTCCCCGCGACTTTGTTAGCGGTAATGTTGATTTTGCTAATCTGTTTTTCATCCCTCGGAAATAGTAGTACTTTTTCTCGATGGAACGTGTACCTATGTCCTTTTCTGTACCCCTGACGGAATATTTGCGAAGTTTCATGATGATCGGTTGAGTATTTAAGGCATTAAAGCGTAACAGATAAACAAAATCACATTGGCATTTATAATGCTAGTTAGGATAGCATATATCGATATAGTTATTATATTATAGGTACATACGTACCTATTTCCCATACATTCCTGACTAGGTGTGTCCAATCGAGTCATTTATCAAACTTTGGCTCCCGGGCCAATTTAGTTTGTGCCACACACAAAGTATCACTATTGTTACTACCTCAAAACTCAACTCAGTTCCCTTTGACAAAAGGTCCAAAGTTGTGTGCTTCGCGTCAATTGTTTGTAATGCCATAAAAGTTTGCACAAGTATTGTTTATTGTGAACTTGTCACTTAAGGACAGATGGTGTTTAAATACATATTAATGGTTCCGAGGACGAATTGAAGGTTGACAAAAAAAAGTTTTGCGGTCGGAGTAATTTTTGCTGCGTCATTTGCGTTTGCCTCGTTTTCTTTCTTGCATCAAGCGAAGTAGGGATATTTCACAAGTAGGTAAAATACTCATTTATTTATTTATTTATTTGTTTATTTATTTATTTATTTATTTATTTATTTATTTATTTAGACATAATTATAACACCATAACAGCTATTCACTAAAGCGATGCTATAAAATAAATAATAATATTAATAATAATTACTAATTGGCATCAATTGTTTCTACCTTCTCATGTGGTGTTTAATAAAACTGTTACAAATATGTTCGTCTATCACGCAGAAACTATCTACTGTAGGGATTTTAAGGGTTAGCACAGAACAGGCAATTTTTTTTTGTTTTTACCAAACAAACTTAAAACAACCTAACTAACCAACTTAATTTAAAAAAAAAAAATTACTAACCGCCGCACTCAGAGTCGACTTTAATGATTACTTAGTTAAGTATAGATTTTTAAAACAAAACTGCCGCAATCAGACAAGTTTAATAAATTAATGTTAATTGGCATTTAACTAATTAAGTTAAGTACATCTTATTAAATGCCAATTAACATTAATTCACTGAAGGTCTCTGATTGCGGCAGTTTTGTTTTAAAAATCTATACTTAACTAAGTAATCATTAAATTCGACTCTGAGTGCGGCGGTTAAATAACTAACTTAAAAAACCAACTTAACTAACTTAAGTTACTTAAAAAATTGCATTTATTCAGTAAACGTAACTGAACACGTCGCCTTAATCTAATAGCATGTATTAAGATGAGTAAAACAAAAAAAAAACCGTGCAAATTTGGAAATTCACATGAGAAACGCCGCGGGAAATATTAAAGCTAGTAGTTAATAAACATACGTTAATTATAGGATTATTATTAATTTGTATATTATTTTAATTAAAGTGTAAATCTAATTTGGACCACACCGTGCGTTGGGTCCAAATTGAAATGAACGGGATCACACCACAAATGGTATATTATAATTTAGTGTGACAAGCTTCGAGTTCGTAAGTTAATTATGAACTATATTGTTATAAATAATAACATTTCGTTTTGGTATGATTGGTAAAGAACCCCTTACCGCCGCACTCAGAGTCGACTTTAATGATTACTTAGTTAAGTATAGATTTTTAAAACAAAACTGCCGCAATCAGACAAGTTTAATAAATTAATGTTAATTGGCATTTAACTAATTAAGTTACATCTCATTAAATACCAACTAACATAAATTTACTGAACGTCTCTGATTGCGGCAATTTTGTTTTAAAAATCTATACTTAACTAAGTAATCATTAAAGTCGACTCTGAGTGCGGCCGTTAGAGTGGTAAAAGTAGCGTCACCCACAATAAAAAATTATAACTTCATATATATTCAATAGTACTTGCGAAAGGGACTTTGTTTGTTTGTTTGCTACGCTTTCACGCCTTAACAGCTTAACCGATCATCATGAACTTTTGCATACACGTTGTCACTTATTCCGGAATAGGGATGTGGACTATTTTTGAAAATCAAAATTAAAGCGCAAATCAAATCAAAGCGCATTAAAGTTTAGGGTGAGGGGGTAGTGACGTCACTAACCGCTAGAACCGCCATACAAACTGTCAGAATAGTGACGTCACGCGAAATTTCAACTCAATATATCGCCGTTATTTTTTGATTACGTTAAAAAAGAAAAAAATACCTGTCCAATATTTTTTAATAATCTACAAGACGGACTAAAAAATAAAAATTAGGCCACATGCCCATTCCTACGGGAACTCCGAAATTAACGCGGGTGAAACTGCACAAAATTTTGCATACTATACACGTTGTGAGGAGTAGGTACAGAGATAAGGATATAAGATACTTTTATCCCGGAATTCCTGCGGGATCTACGAAATGAACACAGTTGAAACCGCGGGGAACAACTAGTTAGAATTTATAACTAGAATAGAATAGAATAGAATACTAACTAGATTAAAATAGAAATCTAATTGCAAAACCATTTTGTACTTTATTCTTGTAGGTACAAGATGTTGTACAACGTGCAAAGCAACAAAAGTGCTCTTGGAATAACAAACTGTTGAGTTAAACTGTTTGCCTATGGACGCCGATAATATTGTAAATGGTCTCGTCTCAATTCCTATGCAAAACACTATGAAGATATTACTGCTTCGGCCGTTGCGTGCCACCCACGTGTTGGCACTGTGCGAGTGACAGGCGGGAGCGGGTTTTAGTTTTAAACTTGCGTTTTAATTCACTGAAATCCACGTGAATTTCTTTTTCTAATATACTAAGGAGCTCTACAACAGATTTAAAAATCTTGTTACTATATAAACTTATTACACACCCTCACACACTATATTAAATACTATAATATATACACATAAAGTTCAAATTGCAATGAATGAGATTCCACTATAAGGTATATCAATATAGCTCGCTCCACATTCACGCAAGATTCTCGCGTGAATGTGAAGCGGGCTTAAAACTTTCCTTAAGGTGGTGTTAGGCTCCGGTCATTGGCCTAATTTTTTGCGGTTTTAATTTTATTATGGAACATAAATACATATTATAAATTTAGTAACTATGTATATAGATAGTGTAGAGAATAAGACGCCACACGCGGCTCCAGCGGAAGACCAACGTCGGGCCCCTAATGGTTCCCGGCTTATACTGAGCTGGTTGCCTTTTTGTTGCGACAGTTTGTGCTGCTTTTTGTTAATCCACTTTGTTTAATTGTAGTCGTAACGAATAAACTTAATTTAATTTCATTTCATTTCAATAAAAGTCAAGGTAGCACCGCTGAATCCTGTGACTTAAAAATCACTTTGAAACACACGTCGATAGTAATGGCGATTTTAAATTCACACCTATTTGTATATGAGCATGAAGCGCACACAGTTTTAGAAGCATAATGAAAGCGATACAATGCCATAGAAATTGTATCTGAACACTATATTTATGGGCAAATGGAATTAGATTTCAATATATTCGACATATGTTTATTGTAAGCATAAAAATGTTACGTCCTTTGAAATTGCGTCATATATCATGCTAAAATTTAATGCACAAAATATTAAGATTAAAAATTATTAGGAAAATATTGTTCAGATGTAGGAAGTAATCTTTGAAACTACAGTATCGATTCAGCCACAGTATCCCTGAAAGTTGACACTGGTACAACCGCAGGAGACCAGCTAGGCTAGTTTCCTGGGTAAAAAAATCAAAATTCTATTTAGTCCGTCAGTTAGACAATAAAAAAATAAAAGACACGTATTTTTTGCTTTTTTTAAAATAATGGAAATATGCATAGATAAAGCGCATTAAAGTTTAGGGTGGGGGACTCGTGATGTCACAGCTCGCTATAACGTGCGAACAAACTGTAGCGAGCCGTGACGTCATGTGAAATTTCGACTTGATATATCTCCGTTATTTTTTGGTTACATAAAAAAAAAAAAATACGTGTCCAATATTTTTTAATAATCTACAAAACGGACTAAAAAAGAAAATTTAGGAAACTAGCCTATTGTTCGTTATTTAAATGCAAACTGTGCGGCCATTTGTAAAATGTAGTGAGCGCAATTTAAAATAAAGAACACCTATTATCAAAACTCTGTAAGTTATGGTCGCCCAGTTTTAACCCGAAAATGTCGGATGCCGGCCGTTCTGCCAAAAAGGTCGCCGCATAATAAATTGTGTGTAATTGTATCCGAGTATCGGTGTTTCGTGAAAAATAACCGAGTCATGTTGTTACAAGACGGTTACGCGTATCGGGCGCTGAGATCTGTTTTATTAATGCGATAGGTGGTTTCGATACTTGGGGCGTCGTAATTAAGTAACCTTGGCAAGAATTTCTGTAAAATGGACGCAGATAAGCAATAACATGTTAACCCACAAAATTAAGTTATTGATTCAAAACAATTTATTAAGAGTAAGAGAACGTTTTTTAATTATGTGTTTACCTTATTACATTGTTTAAATATGTAACTAAATATTGAACATAAAAAAATTGACATAAAATGGCGCTATAATTTTAAAACTTTAATTTAATTAAAATTTCTCCAGTGTGGGTTAACACACTATTGCTTATCTATGTCCAAATATACTTAAGCCCTTTATTCACGTAGAGCGAAATGCAAAAACGGATATAATATCTAAAAACGAAGCAAAGTCCTTAACGATGTGACTAGTGAAGTTTCTAAAGGTGTCCAAAGCTAATCATTGGTTTACAGAACTTTTGTTGGACGAGCAAGGTAACTTATTCAAAGTTATATACCTACCTAACTTAACATAACCTATTTACTTAAAAAGTCTGTAGCGAATAAATTTTTCTACACATTAACAACATATATCACAAAATACCACATAAAAAATAGGAAGATTAGGGTTTTTAATGTTGAAAATTTCGATAGATGTGATGTAAAACTTCCTCTTAAAAGAAGCCGCCGCCAAGCGATTGATGTCGTTTTCAATGCTCAAAACGAAAATGACAAACAGAGCAAAATTTTTGAAAAAAAAAATACCAGTACCGATGACCGTAACCCACGCAAGTTCAGATGCCAATCAACTTGGCGTTAGGAATTAAACCCGATAAAAGCCCGTTCAAATTCTGGCTTTTATTGGGTTTAAACCCAATCACTGGTTTGAATGCCCATCAATACACTCAAGTGTTATTTTTTAAGACTTCTTAATCTGATACGCATAATTAAAAATCACTCCCAACTTATTATTACATATTATTATTATATAAATCGTTGTACCTACCTACTGAATTAAAAAAACAGTTTTTCCAAACTAATTTTATACTCAATACAAATTAATTCATTAATTCATTTAAGTTATAATCATTACGTTAATACTTAACACCTTTGGAAACTTAATGACTTCACTAATTTAATATCGAAATAAAAATTTCGTAGATCGTGTTTTGATAATTAGAATAAAGACGGAAGATAAGTGTAGAATATTTTCTCACATCCGTTCGTTGGGAAAGAGTGTCTCACTTATGCTACTGCTCCACCTGCGTTAACGTTAACGTTGATGTTAATGTCTAACGTGGTATAATGTTAGTAAGTTAACGCGTTAAAATGTTGGCCACATCTAAATTAGCGCACTAATTTACGCGTTAACACGCAGGTAGAGCAGTAGCATTAGAGTTATTGTCTTTTTAATTTTTATTAACAACCAGCTGTGCCCCGTGGTTTCACCCGCGTGAGTTTCGGAATCCCCGCAGGAACATTTTTTTTTCTAAAATAAAAGTAGCCTAAGTTACTCCTTGTAACATCAGCTATCTGCCAAAGAAAGTCCCGTTAGAAACGGTCTAGCCGTTTCGAAGATTAGCCGAAACAAACAGACAGGCAGACAGACAGAGAAAAATTTTGAAAATTGTTTTTTTTTTATTTAAGTACCGTATGTATATACTTTCATATGTATTTAGTGAAAAGCGTGTTAATTTGGAATCACAAACAGACACTTCAATTTTATTTGTATGTATAGGTATTTAGTATTTGTTAACAATCTATTAATTAATTAAGTGATTTCCTTTCCTCTTCGCCTATTACGATGTAAAGATAACATTAAAGACAATTAACATTTACTGGTTCTTTTAGGATACAGGTGTAACTTACTTATCGATGGTTGGTACAGCAGCAGTTAACAAGTTGATGGTCCGTTTTTTAAAATAGGTACCCATCTTTATGCTTAAGTATCCAGGTTAACAAGTTAACAAGCAGCACTTAACAAGTTGATGATCCGTTTTTTAAAATAGGTACCTACCCATCTTTATGCTTAAGTATCCATCTTTCAATATAATATCCTTACCATTATAAATGCGAGTGTGGGTTTATTTGTTTGTTTGTAACGCTTTCACGCATGAAATTTTGCATACACATCATCACATCATAGCTTGTCTAAACTAAAATGACGCGCCCCACTACTTAATTAGCAGTTTTACCGCCGCATTCAGAGTCGACTTTAATGATTACTTAGTTTACTTAGATTTTCAAAACAAAACTGCCGCAATCAGAGACGTTCAGTAAATTAATGTTAATTGGCATTTAAAAAGATGTAACTTAATTAGTTGAATGCCAATTAACATTAATTGATGAAACTTGTCTGATTGCGGCAGTTTTGTTTTAAAAATCTATACTTAACTAAGTAATCATTAAAGTCGACTCTGAGTGCGACCGTTATATGTGCGAGACCATGTATTGATGATATCTCTTCAATAGTGCGAGTGCGTCAACAGTATTGCGTACTTGTGATGAATTGACAGACCAGATTTATATGTGTCGTATCCATATTTGAAAGGTTCTGCGTGTGCGTTACCCGGTGGAGGGGCGCGTCGTTTTAGTTTAGACAAGCTCTACACAGAAGTTGACATAGATGCTCATTGGGCACATTTTTACATTTGCGATTCGAATCAACATTAAAATTATTTTATTCTTAATTATTTATTCTTTAATATAATAATATTGCTAATGTGTATAAGATTGGGTAACATAGTGCTATTCCGTAATGGCCTAAATAGTTTTATGAAATTTGTTTGTAATTACTATCATGTGCTGTGGAATTTTGTTAAATAAATAAATAAATATAATTATAGATGGGCGATCAACCAGGTGCTTGGGATTAAGCTCGATAAAAGCCTGCCGTTTTCCGTAAAGACCCTGTAAAAGGCTGGCTTTTATCGGGTTAATCCAAGCACCGGGTTAGGATATTTTTGTCTCAGAACTCCCAAAATGGGCATGTGGACAAATTTTTTATTTTTTAATCCGTCTTGTAGATCATTAAAAAATATTGGACACGTATATTTTCTTTTTTACGTAATCAAAAAATAACGGCGATATACTGAGTTGAAATTTCGCGTGACGTCACTATTCTGACAGTTTGTATGGCGGTTTTGCGGTTAGTGACGTCACGACCCCCTCACCCTAAACTTTAATGCGCTTTATCTCTGTATATTTTAATTAATTTGAAATAGCATAAACACGTGTCTATTGTTTTTTTATTTTCTAACTGACGGACTAATTAGAATTTTGCTTTTCAAAAGTAGTCCACATCCCTATTAACGCGGATAAAAACGAAGACACCAGCATACCTCCGTACTATAAATATCTCATACTTACGTTTGGTCGGCAAAGGTCTACCAAAAAAATAAAAAAAAGACAAAGAAATATCGCTTGCAATATTAAAATCGATACTTACAAAGGGCGTTATCAAAATAACGGTGTTCCGAACTCATTTAACACTGTCAACGCTATGTATTAAATCGATTTTTTTTCCGAATCGATACCGCCGAGTAATTGTCGGTAATAATCTGTGGGCTGGGTGAGGTGTCGATGCGCAATGATACCTCGCTGTTACTGGCTGAATGCAGGTGGTCGATTTATGCTTTCTTTGTGCGTTATAAATCGGTTATTTGGTATCGATTTGGTTTTGATGGACTGCATTTTATATATTTCGTTATGGAAAAATCACTGTATTTGGATTGAATTCTCAAAAAGTCTTGTTAGACCTTTTGGATTCTTACTAGGTAATTCCTATTAGGTATATTGTTAAATAGACTTTATGGCAGACGTAACTTTGTTGGGATGTTTTTTTATTTGAAATATTTTGTAAAATTTTAAAATAAAACATGCTTTTGAATTTCCTTAACCCTTTAGTTTTTATAATTGCTTATTTACTATAGAGCTGCTTTGAAGACTAAGTTTTTTAAGGACATTTTTAAATTTGCAATCAAGTGTAATCCGTTCTTGCACTTTCCAGTTACAATAAATACTTGATTCATATGTTAAAAGCTCAGACGAAATAAAGACTTGTTATTTCGTCTGAGGTTAAAACAAGAAACTATATCATCGTTATATCAGTCGAAAGACGTCCGCTGCTGGACGAGTAGGCCTCCCTCGAGGATCGCCACAACGACCGGTCCTGCTCATCCCGCATCCAATGGCGACCCGCGACCTTCACCAACGCGATTTTAATTTTGGATCAACTGTAGGTACGTACGTGCAGGTATATGGATGGATACTAAAATTTTTAATCTAATATATAAAATTCTCGTGTCACAATGTTCGTTCCCATACTCCTCCGAAAAGGCTTGACCGATTCTCATAAAATTTTATATGCATATTCAGTAGGTCTGAGAATCGGCTACTATCTATTTTTCATCCCCCTAAAGGGAGTTCCTGCGGGAATTCCGAAAGTGACGCGGGTGAAACCGCGGGGCGCAGCTAGTGAAATATACATCTATACTTATCCTACTAATATTATAAATGTGAAAGTGTGGATGTTTGGATGTTTGTTACTCAATCACGCAAAAACGGATTTGGATGGAATTTGGCATGCACGTTGACAGGGGGTACAGAGAAGGATATCGGGTACTTTTTATCCCGAAATTCCTGCGGGAACTCCGAAATTTCCGCGGGTGAAATCGCGTGGCACAGCTAGTATATTATAAAGAGGAAATATTTGATTTTTGTTTGTTTGTTACGAACTCAAAAACGAATGTATTCATATCAAAAATTCTTTCCCCGTTAGAATAATACACTTTCCCTGAGTAACATAGGTTATATTGTAATTTGTAACCCGTAATTACGCGGGAACTTCGAAATTAACGCGGGTGAAACCGCGGGGAGCAACTAGTATGTAGATGTTGATGCTGGCAGCTTATCTCATTGTTCGCAATAAAACTGCCAGAGCTTCGATCTCCTCTGCTCTGTGATTTAAATTTAGAATGTGACCTTAAACAAGTAGGATGTGACTGCGCTGACAACTCCGAAAACCGGAGATTTCACTCGGAAACATAAAATATGTCAGCACACACGGGCGTTGTTTGGCGAGTGCAAATTGCGTATCGGCAAATTTACCGACCCGTCCGTCTGTTGGCCCATTTGTCCGTTATATTGTGTTGGTATTGTTAGCTTTTCACACAGCGGCGCGGCGGTTGTAGATGCTGCGGTCTGAGCTTTGAACCAGTGCAGTCGGGCGTTTCAAACGCTGCGGTTCCAAAAAACTGTCTGTTGCGGCGTTTTTTTGTTCGACAATCAAGCAAACTGTATTAAAACTTTCAAAATAGATCATATTTTTAACGTTCTCTTGGTTATGGAACATCGATCTCTATGATTTTTTTCTATGTTTAGACCATCATTAAGACACGTTAAGTAGACAACTTATAAGGAACTCATCCAACATACAAAGGTAGACTAATCAGAAATCTTCCAACTAGATCATTTATTAGAGTCTTATTAGTGTGTCCTATAAACTTGAACGGCTTTAGGATGGGAAATTAAAGCAGAAAATATAAAAACTTTTCATTTATCAAGATGGCTTCATGTAGGTAGGTATTGATAAAATTATTAGTGGAGCCAGAATCTTTATAAATAAAAATAAATGTTTGTGTGCCTGTCTTCTATGCGTTTCGAAACCATTGGTCCGATTGTGATGAAACATTGACGGGTCGTCAATGTTGCCTGCGTCCGCAAAGGTTTGTGGTATCAAAACTCACGCGGGTGAAACTGGGGGGCAGAGCTAGTTGAAAATAAAAAAATATAAAAAGGGCTCGAAAGCCGGTCTGCTCGAAATAAATTTAAATAAAGAACGCGCTTCAACTCAACAAACATTGCTTATTGCTGTTCTGCCATCTTCAATGTTGACGGACAACACGGTCCTCGACCAATGACACTTGACCTCTAGCTGTCACTTCAGAAACACCTTGTTCAACCATCTCTCTCCATCTAAAAGGCGACGGAGGAGTTCAAGTTACATTGGTAGGGAAGTTTACATGTGTAAGCTTTTTAGAAAATGAGATCATGATGTTGAGGATTGTTGGAATGCCAGCCCATTTATTTAAGTTCTGAATTTTATAATATTCTCATCGAAGCGCCAGATGGACAAAATTTTAAGGTTATTTAGGCGTTAAATGACTAGATATAGGTAGATATCTTTATTATATTTGATTGTTCGCCATTTTCTACAATAGTAGTCCTGTTTTTCACATACTAAACTAAATCAAATCAATTTTTTTTATTTCAAAATATAGAATATTGAAAAAAGATTTTGACTTAGCTCAATAGAGAGTATGAAATGTGGAGATAATTAGGGATTTTAAATTTTATCGTACAAAAATTCAATTCCAATTTTCCGTGATTTTTCGTAAATACAACTTTTGGTAATTACCTACAAAAAAAATTTTGTTTACAAAAAAAAAACAGTCAACCCACATTTCAGGTTTTACATTTATCTTGTTTGACGTAGAATGGAATGAAAAAATCGTAAATGCAGTTTTCAGTTTTATTGAACTAGAATCTGTTATTCTAAATATTATAAACACGAAAGTTTGTAAGAATGTATGGATGGATGGATGGGTGTTTGTTACCTTTTCACGCAAAAACTATTGAATTTATTTAAATGAGACTTCACAATAATATAGCTTGTACATCAGATTAACATATTATAGGGTACTTTTTATCCCGGAATTCCCGCGGGAACTTTAAAATTAACGCGAGTGAAACCGCGGGGCACAACTAGTCTAAAATATTTAATTAACGATTATCAAATTCGCTGAAGATGCTCTTAGTACTTACTTATTATTATTATAAAGAAAATCTTTAATAGGATTAACTGCACATATACCGGTATTCAGCGGTAAGAAATCAGCAGTAGATAAGGTATCTACCATCTTCAAAGAACGTTCAGAATAACGCCCTCGAGTGGTTTCAAACGGTCGCAAACCTCTGATTGAATTAACCTCGTTTCGTTGACAGCTTTTTCATTATTAATCCCAAGATGATTCGAACAAACCGCATAAGGTCATACAAAATTATAACTATTTGCAAATACAAAAAAAAAATATAATATCGGTTGTGCAATTTGAGTTGCATTAGATCTATCCATTCAAATGTCGATTAGTTACGGATTTAATAAGTTCGGTGTTGCCGCTCATTATATCTGAGTCGATTATATTCAGACGGTCGCCACCACAGAACAGAGAATAAAAGATAGAAGGGACATCTTAGTTTAGTATGAAAAAAGATGATAACCAGTGTCGCCGGGTGATTTTCGCACACAAAACTATTTATCACGCACTAAAACATTCATTGACGTAATAGTATATTTCATTATAAGTGCGGAAAGCCTGTCATTGCAAAGAGTTCCGACAAATGTCTACCCGAGCCGAGGCGCAGCCGAAGGTGAGGGTTGACAGTCGGAACTAGTTGCAATGACGGTTCCGCACGTGTACTGAACAACTATTTTTAATACAGTTACGAAAAAATTAAGCAATTTAATAAAATAATCAAAAACACAACAAACTCAACTAAGTTCCAACTGTGATCAAGAGATGGCGCTAGTTGTATTAGTAATGCGAAAGCTACGTTTCGCAATGCAAAAAGTGTGTCAAAGTCGTGTCGCCATTTTTGACAGTTGGCAAAGAGAACGCACGAGTTCGGGAAAGGTAAACAAAAAGCTCGAGTATGTAATAGCCCACATCCCGAACGCTAAACGTCCCTGCAATACGCCACTTTTTGAGTAACTGTATTAAAAAGAAATATACTAAACGCGTTATGGCTATGTTTATAATGGGCAATGGGCATGTTGACTAATTTTTAATTTTTAGTCCGTCTTGTAGATTATTAAAAAATATTGGACACGTATTTTTTTCTTTTTTTACGTAATCAAAAAATAACGGCGAAATATTGAGTTGAAATTTTGCGTGACGTCACTATTCCGACAGTTTGTATTGCGATTTAGCGGTTAGTGACGTCACGACCCCCTCACCCTAAACTTTAATGCGCTTTATCTCTGTATATTTTAATTTATTTGAAAAAGCAAAAAATACGTGTATTGTTTTTTTATTTTCTTACTGATGAACTAATTAGAATTTTGATTTTCAAGAGTAGTCCATATCCCTATTAGTCACTGTTTTCAAAATTCATATTTTTGAGAATATTGTGGTAAATATACTTGTGATGGCAGCAAAAGAAGTTTTGGGCAAGTTAGAGCATTTGCTCTAACTTCCTTTGCAACGGTCCCGTCTTTGCATGTCCTCACTCCTCTGTCCTTTCTTCCTTAAGTTAATTTATTGGCTCTGTGGTCGCTACTATGCGTTAATAAATTGTACATGGTAGGTATATACCGATGATAAAATGTCAAACGGTTGCGCAAATAACACCCAATAAAATTTGATTGATTACGCTTAGAGGGTTATTACGGACAAAATTAATTGGATTTGATGAATTCCGACGCGCCACCGGGTTAATTATTATAATGATTGTCAATGGGGATGTGGACTACTTTTGAAAATCAAAATTCTGATTAGACCGTCAGTTAGAAAATAAAAAAACAATAGACACGTATTTTTTGCTTTTTCAAATAAATTAAAAAATACAGAGATTAAAGTGTAGGGTGAGGGAGTCGTGACGTCACTAACCGCTAAAACCGCCATACAAACTCTCAGAATAGTGACGTCACGCGAAATTTCAACAATTTTTGATTACGTAAACAAAGAAAAAATACGTGTTCACTATTTTTCAATAATCTACAAGACGGACTAAAAAATAAAAATTAGTCAACATGTCATTCTGGACAAAGCATTTTATATGTATAGATAAAGTATGAATTTCAATCGTTGAATTAAAAAAAAGCGTTAAATAAATGTGTCAATCCCTACCGCATTGAAATTAAATTAATAGGAATCTAATGACCACAGCTGCAGTTAAAATTGTCCGAGTAAAAAATATTGTATCATTAAAATAATTACCATTAATAATGAAATTATCAATTAACTCGTATTACAAAAAATGGTCGCTCTCTTAATTTGTTTATTGAAAACCACTCAATCGTGTCCAATCGGCCGCGGTCGTAAAAGATCGGGCATTTCCGTTTATCTCCGGACTCCCTCGGGCGTTCGAAACTTGAATTTGATTAATGAATTTCGGTAAAATAGAAACAAAACGCGTCGTTATATTCGAATTTTCGAATGCCAGAGGTGACTGAACTCTCGAAGCGCGATACATTTTGGTAAATTAATGATGATTGAATGAAATCACTTAAAATGTAATGCACTTTTGAAGGGTTAAAATGTCTAAAGGAATATGTTATTAATTTTGCGTTGAACAGTGCAAATTATTTTGTGAAATAGCCAACAATTGATTGTATTCCATATATCATTGTACGTAAATCACTATGGCAAAAGTCCACATGCATCTTCGACATCTGGCACAGATGAATGGAGTAAATTTATCTCGTGTACATGAATTATTTTTAATTGAAAGAATAAAAACATACCCTGATTCGACAATACAAAAAGATTTTCTTTTAATACAGAAAACTTGTCTTTAAAAAAAATGTCACATCACACACGTCACAGGTAAACTGTAAAAATCTACTAAAGCTTAAAATTGCCGAATCAAAGCAAAGTACTTACTTACAAGCATGACCTACAACTATCTAAAAAAGCGTAATATGTACATAATTATTATAATTACTGTTATAATCTCAATATACATTTCCTGTTATGTTACACTTTGGTACCGAAAATGTACACCAGAAACGATTTCACGGTGTCCACGCTCTAGATTCTGACATGTGACGAGTCACGGTTCAATATTTCCGCTAAACAAAACCGTACACCATGTATAAACTGTTGTATTGTAAACGAATTACAACAAAGCAACTGAAGAATATTTCAAAACAATAACAACTAATAATGAATTCCTTTTTTTTTTCTCATTGTAAACGGCAAAGTGGACCGTTAATTTAGTTTAGCAGTTCGACAGCCGTTGGCCCAAGACGAAAAAAAAAAACAATTCGCCACTTTTCTTTTTCTTTTTCTTTTATATTGATCTATTATCTTGTGCCATAGTAGGGAGTTCCCGAATTGATCCCGTAATGTATGCTGGCAAAACCATAAGGAAGTTAGTAAACGACTCATTTTGTTTCCTAACAAGCAACATTTTTCATCCGAGACTGGACCTCAGCCATTACTTTCGAAGCACGATAATTAATTTTCGAAGCACCCGTCAGTCTCCAAAAATTTGCATCCAATCAGGAACTTGAAGCGCACTAAATTAAATACACGTAAAGAAAAAAAAAAAGAGAACAACACTGGCCACGTAACATTTAATTTTGGAATAAAAAAAAATTAAGCAAACCGAGATACAGTTCTCAACAGTAATAACGAGCGTGTAATCGCATTGCCACGAATTCATTGATTTTATTTTAAAGCCTTTTATTCGCTTGTAATACGCTGTGTAATTACAATTTGATAGGTCCTCAGCGGAGTAAACACACGGCTGTCAGCGCTTTCTCGCGGTACGACGGCGCGGCGCGCGCGAATTATTCATGTATTAATTCGTAATTCGAATCAATGTGCATACCTATATTTTTTTTATTTAATTATAATTGTAACTAGATGTGCGCCGCGGTTTCACCCGCGTGCGTTTCGCAATTTCCGCAGGAAATATTTTTTTCTAAAATAAAAGTAGCCTAAGTAAGGTACTGCTTATAACATTAGCTATCTGCCAGTGCAAGTTCCGTGCAAATGAGTCTAGTTGTTTCAAAGATTGGCTAGCAAAACAGACAAACAGACAAAAATTTTGAAAATTTTTTTTCTTTATGCATTTAGTGAAAAGCTGTTAATTTGGAATTACAAACAGATACTTCAATTTTATTTATATGTATGTATGTATGTACCTACCCATAGATAGATATTATGCATCGTACTAGATGAATGGTGTGGACGGATTTGAAAGGTCGGATTAAACAAGCCAGTAGGTATTTGGTTCAAAATAATAATTAGATAACTAGCTATATATATTTAAGACATCTTTTTTATGTTTTACCTAGGTCAATAGTTCTATACAATATCATTTCAAAGAGCGGCAATTTAAATGAATAAACGCAAATTTGAACTTAATAAGTACGACATAGAGCTGTTTTTAAACAATCTGTAATACTTAATCAAAAAAGAACTACAGAATGAATGAGTGTGTATCTTACAGGTATTTAGTATATCAATCATCTAAAATATTATAACTTAAGATTGGTAAGTCCCGTTTTGGAAGTTCATTAATAAATTCACATAAATTTTCATGTATCCCTAGTCGTTTGATTTCTAAAATTATAGTTAATAGTTACTTATGAACCAAATTACGTAAATTGTATGCGTAAAAATCTTTATAATGTTACGACCGTGAATATGAGTTTACGTAAAATATTTTCGTATTTAATTCGAATTGATCGTAAAATTGATTTCACTGAAGATCACAAGAAACCAATATTTATGGTAATAAACCTGTCTAATTATTAAAAAATATTTTCCGTTCTTTTAACGAGGATCAATGATTTTTACTAGTGTAATATCTACGTAGCTACTGCCTGTCTACCGACCCGCATTTGATTGGGAAATAAATTTCTCTGTTCAATAAAATAATTTTAAAATTATAATATTAAAAGGCCAGAGATTAAGTGTGGTTTTACGAGGAATGATAAAATACTGAGGTATTTAAGTATAACATGGTATAACGTTTATGGTGTACGAATTCATTTCAGAGTTCAAATTTAAAAAAATATAAGTAAGGAAAGAAGTCGTACGTTAACATAGTCGTGAATAATGTTATAAGTTCTTTAAATATCTAGGTATAACTAACCAGAAAAGATAAACAATTGTTGGTCTGCTTGTTTGAATCCGTATTATGCATCATCACTTTGGGTTGGTTTTTAATTTAAATTGGGACGCAACTTAACTCCCAACTTGATATGACATGACATGAGTCAACATGAAAATACTATTTACTAATGAAATGAAAACATACATGCAGTCGAACATAGATCCTCCACTTTTTTAGGAAGTCAGTTATAAGTAGATTTTTTACCGGGCTTTAAGCACATAAAGCACAAAACATTTATTTATTCCCAGTGTGCACACTGAAACAATGGCTATCCTTTAGTGGTGGCCAAACTTTCTTCATGAAGGGCCAGAAAAGTTATGAAATTTCGGAGAAGGGCCATAATTAAAGAAAAAATGCACCGCGACTACGTGGCGTGGCTAGTCTAGCTGGTTCCTTTGCCTATGCAAAACCGTTAAAATTTAATTACTCTACATTTCGAAGGACCATCCGGGACCGGATTAAATCCTTCCGCAGGCCGGAGTTGACCCGCGGACCGTACTTTGCCCACCACTGGTCTATGAGTATACTAATATCATAAAGAGGTTAAAGTGAGTTTGTGACGTTTTAGGGAGTAATCTCTGGATCTACTGAACCGATTTTAAAGATTCTTTCACTTATAGAAAGCTACGGTAGTCCTGAGTGACATAGAGTATTTTTTATCCCTGAATTTCAGCGGGATCTTCGGAGTTTGTGAGGTTGTAGGGGTAATCAATTGATCCCCTGAACCGATTCCAAAAAAGTATTTCACCTGTAAGAAGCTACAGTGATACTGCGTAACATAGAGTAGGTACTTTTTTTTCCGGAATTACAGCGGGAACTCTGAAATTACCGCGGGTGAAACCGCGGGGGACAGCTAGTTCGGCATAAGTTTGGTAAAATGATATTAAACACCCTCTTTCAATTAGTACTTTGTTTAACCTTGAAGCCTGTATAAAAGAACCATCAGGAATATAAACTAGATACCTACTTAACTCTTCTTTTCAAATGAAGAAATACGTCAGTATTTCAGGATGTTTTTACAGGATTTTTAAATACTGACACGCAGGTGAAGTCGCGCGCCCAAGCTAGTTCAATTACGAGCAAATAACAGGTAGTTACAACCAATTTCAATAGGTACATTTAATCACATATAATTACAACGTCAATCAAATTTACGATTTTAATGGAATCTCACAAAATATTGTTCAATTAAGGTCTAAGGCCGACACCTTTAAAAATTATCAATTTTTTTGCGGAACAAAATGAAAATTACTGAAAATCCTTAATTGGTAAATGGTATTTGACGTCAGCTTGTTGATTGAGATGTCGGCGTACCGGTCCGTTGGAATGAGGATGCGAAAATCAAAATTTAAAATAAAACAAGCTACAACAATTACTATAAACTTTAAGCGATTTCACTCCAGTGAATTTTGCCTTCCCGTCGTACGTCGAGGCCACTTTATAATAATATCTAATATTATCAACCCATTTCACAACACACAGATCTACTTGATCCCATACTAAGCTTGTGTTGTGGAAACCAAGCAAACGTGATATTTAAATGTACTACACAATAAGTACACATATTATTATACTATAGGTATATAAACACGCCCAGATTGGAAAGTGTTCATCACACAAAGTCCACCTGAACCCGGAACCTCTTGATTAGCGGGTAGGCATGGCGACCTACTGCCCCAATCGGGTGGTTATTTGGATAATTCGAGTGTGGTCTCTTAAATTTATTACTTAGAAAAAAATCTTACTGAAATCTTAAGTTGAGAGACCACGCTAGAGTCTATCTAAAACAACTGGCTGATCTTCGTGAATTTACCCGCATTAGTTTCAGTATTCCCGCGGAAATTCCGGGATAAAAGTATTATGTAGCCTTGTCTATAGATATCCCTAACATCGCTGCAAGTTTCACGATGATCGGTCGTGTAGTTAAGGCGTTAGAGCGAAACAAACACACATTCGCATTTAAGATATCAAGGATTCCTACAAATCCTAACGGTGATTTTATTAGAATTGCATCTGTTGAATAAATTGATAATATTTTCTTACTAACTGATAGGTATCAGTTGTGCAAAGGGATTTACCTTATAGAGATCTGGAACTAGGTGCACACAACTTATACTTGATGTCAGTCCCCTGGCATATTGACGCAACGGCTCCAGACGGATTGATATACATTGATTGATTGATAGGATTGATTGAAAGGTCCCGTAGACTTTTTGCGGCGTCTAGATGTAAATCTATTCAATATAATGTAGTTAATATAACATTATTGACACGAGAAAAAGTTTCACGTACAGTCAACAGCAAACGTAGATGATCAAAATAAAAAAATCAATACTTATGAACGGAGTTCGCGTCAGAACTGTGTGGCGTCGAAGTGATTCAAAAGTATGTGATTGTATCTACATTATACCAAAAATTTATTACTAGTACAGCTGCATTGAATTCAAAGATAATTCAGTATTCCATTCTTGTGAGCCATGTCAAATATAAAAGAAAATATTGCTCTATTTTTTAACATAATCTTTATCTTTACATCGTCACTACATAGTATAAAACAAATTCGCTGTCTGTCTGTCCCTATGTATGCTTATACTTTTGAATCACTTCGACGCCACACAGTTCTGACGCGAACTTCGTTCATTAGTATTGAATTTCTGATTTTGACAATCTACTTTTGCTGTTGACTGTACCTATAGTATCATATAAAAATTAATTGCTGTTTGTTTGTCTCTCTAAAACTCGAGAATGGCTAGACCGATACTTAGACTTACTTTTTTGTTGGGTTCGTAATTATCAAGAGAAGGTTTGTATTGAAGAAAATTTGGAGTTCCTACGGGAATTCCGTAACTCACGTGGTTGAAACCGCGGGCACAGCTAATAAAAAGATAACTAAAGGGATTAAATAGGATATTATAACGTTACAAAGTCGGATTAGCTAGTAGAAAAATTAAAAACCCACTTCAAAACACACAAAAATGCACTACACTAAAAAGTTAAAAAATAACCTACATATGTGCTACGTACTGATCGTTTCAAAGTCAGTGCCAAGTCAAATAGGTAATAGCACAGATAATATAATACTATACTGTAAAAGGTAGATCGACTAAGTCCGCTCCCACCACATTTCAGACACGAGCGGGCTTTTTGGAAGTCGGTTAAAAATCCAATCCAAATCACAAAATAAGTTTAATAACTTGAAATTCTGCACAATTTTTCTAGATTTTTTTCTATCAGTATGTACTCGTATGTATGTATGAACACAATGTTTGCTTAATACCTAATACCTACAATTAACTTACCTACTATGAACCATAAGATTAACAATTACTTAATTTAACTGGTTTAAACTGACCAAGTTAACTTCAAAAAACATTAGGTATTCGGCCAAGGGTTTTTCGAGAGCTCTGACATTTAACTTTCACATTACGATGAGAAATAAAAAAAAAACATTTAGAAACTCCATTCGCGAGGAAATCATTCATTATTTTACCTCCCATTAACAAGAAAAAAAAAATAACCGTTTAACGCTATCGAAAAATCACCATTTAGCCGATCATAATGGCTTTTTCTCGGGGAGACGCCAAATATGTGCGTGGTAGCCGAATATCGCACAAGAATCAGAAACGCCCATCCTTGAATTTATTGTTCCGATCGAGTTGAAACTGGGTCGAGACTCGAGATGAGAACAGGTGGTAGGATATATCCGACAGGAATTTCGACCGGCTGATTTGTATTACTATGATCCGATCGACACAATCCATGGAACACTGAGTGATGAAGTGAATTTAATTAAAGGAACATTATAATTTTTTTAATACCCATACAACGTGTTAATGAATTCACTGAAAACCTGATACACCCCATTAAAAAAAAATAAACAATAATATGATTAAAATAAATTTTATGTAAAAAAAATTTATACTTTAAAAGTTATTCAACATTAGTTTGGAGGTGACCTATCTACGAAATTCCAATCGCTCCGCCCGCGCCTACCGGTTCGAATTTTATAGCTGCGGGTGGCGTACGCGCCTAATATTGTATTAGAAATAATTTAGACATGGGCTAATAAAAATGAATAAATATAACTTAAGTTAAAACATAGCGCGATCGATTCTCTAGTTGATTCTGAGCAAACTACTTTCTATTTTTCAGTTAATTCATTAACACGTTGTATATTATCTCATAATATTCCACATCAAGATCTCTCAATCCACACTAAGTTCTATAACTTCCTATGATTGTCTCGTCAAAATACGTTATACAATATTGTGTATTAAAGGCATATACCATAGTATTAATAAGCATGGCATGAATGAGAGTGCAAGCAGAGTGAAGCCATTTCAAATCTGGCTAAAGAGGCCGAATAAATCATATTCGGCCTCCAACAAACATCCAAACATTCACACTTTCACATTTATATAATTAGTAGGATTATGTAGGTAGGTACATAATATACCTATATCTACAACCACCCAAAAAAAAACCCAGACCAGAAAACGGAAACGTGTATTTATCCCACAAAGTCCGTCCCGGCCAAAAACCGAAACCAGCCGGACTAAGATGCGCAACACGATAAAATTTTATCAAGCCATTTTACCGATTCTCGTCGACATATTGTATGGTTTTGTCGACGAGAATCGATAAAATGGCTCGATAAAATTTTATCGTCTTGCGCATCTTAGCCCTGCAGGACTACTCTATTAATGGAAATCCTGAATACAATTCGTTTGACTGGCTCATTGTTTTTTTTAGATCGTATCAAAATCAAATCAATTACTTACTTATTTCCGACGAATGTAGATGTATATTTCAGCGACGGGCAAAATTACGTTTAAAAGATGTAAAAAGAAAAATTATGCAATATTCACATTCCATTTTTGGCCATGGATTCGATCTTAAGCTTCATTAACGTCGAAATTATACGCACATCTCTCTCTAACATACCTTTTCTCCTCATCGTAGACACACGACGCGAACCAATTCAGATCGACGTGAATATAAGACCGAAATCCTTCGAGCCTTTTACATTTTACCATATAGAGTGTTGACTAGTCTAGACTTATCACATCTCACATGTCACTACGTGAGACAATTTCCCTTTGCCGTTTTTGATGCGGACCAATTGTAAACCTTGCACGGGACATGCAAAACAGAACGCCATCACTAACTCGGCCATGTTTAGTGTGGACATTGCCTTATGTGAAAAACCTTATTCCCATTGCACGGCAATGATTTGCTTTTCTTTAAAGTAAAAGTAGGCATTTCGTCGGTCGTTTTGGTTGTTTGCTGGCGTCTGTGGTGCGATTCAGAAGCGATTAGCGATGTTTTGTTAACGATAACTGCGCTTTGTTAAGGCGCCTTGCGAAGGGGAGAGAATGGAATGAATAGTTTAAAAACTTGTTTAGCAAATGGTAAAAATAACAAATAATGCAATGGAAATTATCACACAGTGCGATTTGTTATTAAACTAAGATGAGCTTATGCCTGGAGTTACAGACAGTTCACACAGTTTAGATCAGACAAATTGAACTCAGTACAATTAGCATAGTAGTCAATTTCGTTAACCTGAAACAGATAACATTGATTTTAACCGACTTCAAAAAAAGGAGGTTCTCAGTTTGATCTGTAAGTATGTTTGTATTTTTTTTTATTTTTAATAAGATCACGACTGCTAAATCCAAAATAATTGCTGTGATTGTGGACGTATCAAAAAGTTTGGCTATTGCTTGCAAAGACATAATCAGTCTCAAGCTCAAAAGATAGTCTTAGCTTGATTAGAATCCCATATCATACGATTTTCTTTTTGGTTTGAAACTTAATATAAGCAATTTAAGCATATCATATTCTTTGGTTCATTATTATTTACCAACAAGTAATATTCTTCCAATAAATAACAATTGCCTAGTGCATAACAGCGGTAAAAGTCTTGTAATTTTCACAACAGCGTACATATTGTTAAAGCGTTAATTAGTAATTGTTAACTATAGTGTTTGCCATTATTTGGCATAAAATAAACTTTCCTCAACACGTTTCCGCTAGAAGCGTTTCGCTTGTTGAACACCTGAGAATGTTTTACCGCCGGCCGCAGTACTACGTCTTTCAGTTGTAAATTGCATATTGTTTTCGTCAATCACTGTTTAAGATGAGCCCACAGCGACTGAGGGTTAACGACTTCTGGTTTTCTTAACTTTCATATGGGAATCGCACATGTATTGAATTAAGGTTCATATTTATTGGCGATTATAGGTTAAGTATATTATATCCTATCCTATGGTTGTGGTGTTGTGATGTGACATGATGTGTTTTTACCTATCTTTGTTATTGTTTGGCACCTGTATTCACTTATTGTAAGTACTTTGGTGGTCGTAATTGGCTTATATAATATTTAAAAAATTGTATTTAGAATAAATAAAAAGCTGAGTACTTACTACCCATTAATAAATAAATAAATACAAATAAATCCTCACTAAATGCGGATGCGACGTTGTTTGTCTGCTACGATTTAACGCCTTAACAGCTTAACCGATCATAGGTCGGATATAAGGTGCTTTCCAATCAGGAATTTCCTGGGGAAGCTCTGAAAATAACGACTCCGATCGAACCCGCGACGGTGTTACAGCAGCCCCGTGGCACTCCATACAAATGAACTGATTCGTGTACTTTACCACAAGTAAAGACGACCGGCTTGTACGTACACGTGTTGTGCGTGTGTGCGTATCGTAGGGTTAACAGCGAGCTGACAGTTGACAGACAGCTGTCAGTGACAATTGTCACATGTAGATTCTACATATGTCAAACTTTCCTCGGTCGTAACCGAGGTAACATTCGCGGGGTAGAGGAGGCCTGCAATTGGTGGGAGGCGGAGAGTGTCGCTTCTTTATATTGTTATCTCTATTCTTTGGTATAGCAACCAAGTTTTTAAACCAGTGAACTAGGCATCCCTGCACTAAAGATCACTTCGTAATAAACAAACAAACAAACACTATCTTGAGAACACGATATCAAGTAAAGATTTAAATCGAAATTCTATTAGAAATACGTATTAATTCACATTAAAACATACCAATGTCTCTATCTGGGAAGAACATTAAGCTGGGACCGAGGATCGCTTAATTAACAAAACTTATCTTTTATGGGGAAAACAATCAGATAACATTATTGAGATGGCAACCCAAATTTCAGGACTTTGATATATCATTCATACGCGCACAAGCGCGTCGCTCGCCAATGTTCCGAGAGATCAGCCGTGATAAAATCCGGTCGATTTATTAAGAGTAACTTTGACAGGTGCTATCGATTTTGAAACAAAAAAAGGACATTTGGTTGAAAATATTAAGTATAGGTACATAATTTTATTTGGAAGGAGTAGACTTACAATAAAGTTTTAAAAATAGAGTTTTCCTTACAATAATTATCCGTTTGCTTCAATAAGTCCTTAACAAATAAAAAGTTAGTCGTGATTTTTGAAATAAGTTTTTGTTTATTAGATACAAATAAACCTCGATTTGCTGAGAGGCCTTTTCTCGTATTGTTTTAACTATGTAGGTATTATACATATTATATTATAATAACTTAAATCGTTCGTCAATAGACGTTCCGCCTTTCAATTGTATTTCATTACATAGAACCAAATTCCTAGATAGATGTATGAAATACGACTGGATGTCCATTCGTAAATAATTAAGTATTCAATAAACTTTCATCATTATAATTAACTTAATTTTATGCTAACTACACTAATTGGTAGATGTCAACTTGACACAGCTACAGGGCGGTAATCCAATCGAACAAGAAAAGAAAAAGAGAAAAAAAAAATCAAAAGCAATCCATTAACTTGACCCGAAATGTAGTCCGTATTTGCGCATTTTAACATCACGAGCCAAAAGTGCATTCGATCCTTCATCGCCTGTGCCTTTGAGCGAATTAAAAAAAAAAAAAAAACCGTAAATATTATTTCGGCGGTAACAGAGTCCAGTCACGCCATCTTGTTAACGCAACGACGGCAACGTGTTATTATTGAATGCATAATACATTATAATACAATGTTATTTATTTTAATTCCTAAAGTAGGTAATATTAACGTTTTGGACGTTTCGGTGATTGAGAATATCAGTTTAGTAAAATACACAAAACACTGCTGACATGCCATATTTTCGGTTTCGAATACGTTTGGATGTTTGCTTCATATTCATTCTCCGTCTACGATATTATCTGGAGGTAAAATAGGCATATTTGGATATGCGAAATATGATTTAGTTACTACAAAACACGCAGCGTTACAAGGAATTCAATAAACAAATATAGGACTAAAAACTTTAATTAATTAATTATCCTACTAATAAATGTGAAAGTGTGGATGTTTGGATGTTTAGATGTTTGGATGTTTGGATGGTTGTTACTCAATCGCGCAAAAACGGCTGAACGGGTTTGGATGAAATTTGGCATGCATGTAGCCTTTGACATGGAAAAGAACATAGGCTACCTTTTATCCTGGAATTCCCGCGGGATCTCCGAAATTAACGCAGGTGAAGTGAAATAGAATTAATTATTGCATACTACACGTTGACAGAGGTATAGAAAAGGACATAGAGTACTTTTTATCCCGGGATTCCCGCGGGATCTCCGACATTAACGCGGGCGAAACCGCGGGGCACAGATAGTTTAATAATATTTGATACGTAAAAGAAAAAAAAATTACTATACTTAAAATTCTTTTAATTTCATCCTGTTATTACGTGTCAAAAAAATCCTTGCGAACATAACAAAATACCTAACTACATACATATAAAATGGTTTGTCCTGAATGAATGGCTGACAGACCAACGACAGCCTAAACTGTGTTCTTTGTATGAGGTAGGCATCCGATAAGAAAGGATTTTTAAAATTCAACCCCTAAGTAGGTGAAGGGGTTGCAAAGTTTGTGTGGAACGATTCCGCAGGAACTCCGAAATTATCGCGGGTGAAACCGCGCGGACAGCTAGTCAACTTATATGTGGTTTCGTTTAAAGCAATTTTAATTCGACTACATAGAATTTTTATGTTGCAAATAAAAAATATACTTTTAAAATCAACATTATTATTATTATTACAAAAATTTAACAATTAACGTCTCTACAATATTGTTCTAAATTATTCTGAATTCTAAATCATTAAAATTTTTTGTCTAAATTTAGTTCAAAATTAAAAATTAAGTTCAAAATTATCCTTTAAAAAAAACTATACCTACCTACTTTAACATGCTGTGTTTACCTGTAAGAGATTGTAGGTCTACAATTAGCTTTAACTTATTGTTTTAGAGTTAATTTTTTTTTTTGTTATTGTATGATCATAGGTAATCCAAATAAAGAAAATAAAATGAAATAACATCCGCCAGGTGATGTCTATATTAATCTAAAATAACTAGACGACACAATAACATCCTTCGAATCGCGCCGGTACTTGAGGCCACGTAGAGTTTAATTTGACAATGGGACCATGTTTGTTCGCGCTATTTCTCGGTAGGTTGCCACCTACCAATATACGTCATTTGGTCGCACTCAAGACTGACGATAATACTTCAAGATGTGGTTTTATGAAATAGGATGTGATTTCGATTACTTGAATTGAAGTGTTACTATTGGTTTGAAAGTCACTAGGTTACCACGAATGCCTAGGATACACGGGTTCAGTATCTAGTTTAAACCGTGGATAGGACGTGACTCATTTTCCGAGCTTGGCACAAACTGTGATGGTTACTTGATGTAACCCCCTAAAAATTAAGCTAAAATTACTGACTTGCAACTTTGAGTTATTGTTATTTGACTTTGCTTTTGCCACTGTAGATTGATAAACTCTTCGGGTTTTTTTTTGTTTAGTTCCGCTCTTTTTAATAACTGAGGCAGTAAAAGGTTATAAATGAGAAAAGAAACATATGTATTATGATAGTAGGTAAAACTGATTATTACAAAAATTTCGAAATTTCTTTTGGCATGACTTGTCATTTTCCATACTTATGACAAGACAGTCAAAATGAGATGTCAGATCGCAAATCATGCGAGTACCAGTGGTATTTATCTTAGTAACTAAGTCATTTGTGAATTCGTGACTTATCGAGTGTCAATACTCACGTTATTCGAATTCGCGTAACTACGGTCGGTGAATTGCAAACGCTTGTTTACACGTGATGTAATGAGTGTTTGAGCATCCAACTCGATTGAACGACATCAAATTGAGATCAAGTGTTTATAGTAGGTGACCCTGCGGTTTGTTGAATAAACAAAATCGGTCGACGAGACCGTTTTTTTGGTAATCATGGCTCAATTTTTAAATAGATGAAGTGTTGTGTGTGACCTTCGTCGACATCCCTCGACACTGGCCACTGATTGACGCTGACAGACTACGAAAAAAAAAGGAAAAATAATCAGTAAATTACGATGTTTTTAGCAGAAACCACAGACAGAGATTGAATTGTAAAAATAAAAAGGTAATTTCCACAGTTATATTCTCTATGGATTTTACATTTGTGCAGGAATCTGATATTCTGTATTGTTAGATTCATGACAAGTGAGTTTTTCTGTGTATTTGGTTGTTTTGAAAAACATACAGTCAAATTGAGAACCTCCCCCTTTTAAAGTCGGTTAAAAATAAAGTTTCGTTGCGCAATTTTTTATGTAGGTATGTATGAAAATATCTATCAATATCGCTTGTGCCTGTAACAGAATCCCAAATGCTCAAGATCAGTCCATACTAATTTTAATATTATAAATGTGAAAGCCTTGATGTAAAAAATTGTTTACGTAGTATATCAATGTGTGAAAGTAACTTTGTCCGTCTGTTTGTTACCTTTAACGCCTTAACTAGTTAGCAAATCATAGCCAGAGGTAGAGAAAAGGACACATGGTACCTTTTATCTCGGAATTAACTGAGATGAAACTACATGATACAAAAAATGTTTTTTTCTTTATTTACAGATGAACCAACAGTGCAAAGTGTGCGGGGAGCCAGCGGCTGGATTCCATTTTGGCGCGTTCACTTGCGAGGGTTGTAAGGTGAGGTTACCTTTGCCTAATTTGCTACAAAACCTAGCTGGTATTTTCCTGCCAGTATTATAGATATTTATTTCCTAAGTTAAACATTGACGTGTTTACAAATAAAGTTTGGTAGCACAGAAACCTTCTTGATGAAAATAAAATTTGGATGATGATCAGTCAATTGGTATTAGAGTTTATCAATCTCACACATGCCAACATCCATTGTAATGTATAAATTTTAAAGTCTGTGGTATGATGTCAAAGATAGAAAATATCTCCCAGATTTCATATTTCGAACTGGACTTAGACCGAAAAAAGCGGTTTAAGGAGACTTTAACATAATTTTGTTTTTTGCATCTATAACTATAAAATTTATTAACATATTTCCGAGACTGACTGTACACCTTTCAATGTTTTGAAACACAAGGAACAAGTGACGCTTGAATGGCAAGTGTACGCCAGTCGACGTCACCGTGTTTAACATTATAAATCAGTCTGTCTGTTTGTACCACAGCACGTGTTGTCAGGAACAATTGTGATCTTGAATCCCATATTTAAAAACATGTGGAAGGGAAAAGAGGACATTTTCGGTACAGATTTTCGTGGCCTTGTTTTTGAAGAGTGATTTAATTAGTACTAGCTGACCTAGCTGTTCCCCGCGGTTTCACCCGCGGAAATTTTGGAGATCCCGCAGGAAATCCGAAATGCAAAGTACCTACCCTATGTCCGTCTCTGTACCCCTGAAAATGTGTACCTATAAGTATGCAAAATTTCATGAGATTTCACCGACTTTAATTTCGGAGTTCCTGCGGGAATTCCGGGATAAAAAGTATCCTATGTCCGTTTCCTGGTTCTAAGCTACCTCCCCACCAATTTTCAGTCAAATTCTTGAGTTATAAATAGTGTAACTAACACGAGTTGCTTTTATATATATAAATGTTGTTAATTTCATGATAATCGGTGCCGCCGTTTAGGTGTGAAAGCATAACAAATAAACAAACTCACTTTCGCATTAAATCATATCAGATATGTTGTATCTGAATACATATATACTGATATAGGACCTACCTATATTATAGGTCGATACAATGATATTTTAACATCTTGTGGTAGATATACGGGTGTCCCGTAAATCGACGTCAAGCCAAAACCGGGTGATAAGTCATTACTTAATAGAAAAACGTAAAAATCTTTAAAATTTATGAAAATTGTAAAAATTTACACTCTGCGACGGTTCTTTAACTCCTGTTGCTACAAACCTTAACTTTTTTTTAAATTTTCTTCTTATTGTGTAATCCTGAATAGTGTTTCTGAAAACTACTGCTTAAAATTTAAATTTTTGCCAATGAAGTTTTCAAAATTATTGCTTTCGTCAGTTTTTAATGATTGTCCTTTTTTTAAATAGGCATAGCAAAGATTTTTATATTTTTCTGTTAACAGTTATTATGACTTAGCCTATCACCCGGTTCTGCTTGACGTCGATTTACGGGACACCCTGTGTAAAGGATTTATAAAATATGATTCTGTATTTATGACATCTCATTCAAATCCAAATAGAACTTATAATAAATGCATTTCCAGCCAGTGTGATACGAGCAACGTGGTCTTTTGAAACAGTTCGATGGATTTATTATTAAATTTGTTTATTATCGCCAACGGTTTCACGTATGCAAGATGATTGATGACATGTGAGCAGCTAATACGGTTGGGTTTCATTACGTATCCAGTTACGTTCATAGCAATATCTGGCAGTAGTGTCTATCATTTGTGAATACTTTAAACTATTGAATTATATTATACAATCTGTTTTTTTTGCACCTCAACCTTTGATATTGGTCAAAAGGTCACAATCAATGTTACGGATTATAACGAAATATTATATGATAATTTTCCACGAGTTTTCTGTCGAAAGGCAATATTTTTCCGCTAATTATTCCTATTCGATTTTAAATTGTGTTTCTTTTAAAATAATTTCACGGGGTGTTATTTATGTGTTTTGATATTCTATTAATTTGCACAATTCTGACTAAAATCAATCAGTTATTATGTAAATAGAATAGTTTATATCTGTATAGCCACATAAATATTTATAAATAAACTTTTTATTACATACCTTTTAAATATTTTGTGTTCAACCGAACTATTAATCTTGAAGGAGCATAATATTAATATAAAAATTTGATCTTGTAAAACAGACAAATTAATCACACTTCAACTATAAACAGACAATAATTTTCATACGTAATCGCATGTTTCTTTACATAATTATATCTCAACATTTAGTCCTCATACACCTACTTAATAATTATTATTTTCATTAACATTTAGTTATAATAAATTACGACATAGTTTTGAATATTTTCCGGCAGTAAGGTCGAACCACCCGTCATAAATATATAAAAATCGTTCAGTTCACATTGAGTAAAAGTGACGAAACTACACAGACCACATATGCCTATCTCACTCATTCGAGCCATCAGAGTATGACCTGTTTATTTATTTTGTAAAATTAATTCATACATTTCAATACGAAATCAATAATATGGTAATTGCATAAACCAATTATGTTAATTGCTTCTAATTTATATTAAAAAAGTGTTAATATTTTATTGTGGCACGAGACCAAGAAATTTTCAAATCAAAATTTATAATGTTAAAAATGAAATTAAATAAATCGATTCATATATGCGGCTAGATTGACATATTATTGTGTATAATCAAACGCTACGGGACACCCTGTATATACCTACCGGGTGATAGGCTAAGTCATAACTTAATAGAAAAACGTGAAAAAATCATCTTTAAAATTTATAAAAATTGTAAAAATTTACACCCTGCGACTGCTCCTGTTATGTGAATCAGGCCGAGTATTAAATCTACGAGTTAAATTTAACGACTCTGATGTCGTTTGAAACAAAATGACAATTTAATTGGTGTCAAGGTATTACAATTGCGTCGTTTTATGAGTTTTTGCGTTTGTATAACCTCGCATCGATTATTAATTTACTAGCTGTTCCCCGCGGTGTCACCCGCAGTAATTTCAGAATTCCCGCGGAGATTCCTGCATTAACAGTACCCTATATCCTTTTCTGTATAGCTGACAACGTGTATACCAAATGTCATGATTATCGGTGGAGCCGTTGAGGCGTGAAAGCGTTACAAACAAACACACTCACTTTCACATTTATAATATTAGTAAGGATAGTTACCAGAATGCCTTTTAGTGCCTTGGGTACACTCAGGTGTTTCATTAGGCATTTATTCTAACAAACTGTGACTAAACTTTAAAATGAGACCTTATAACAATTACACTGACCATAAATAATGGGTTTCATCCGCCTTAAATTCCGGGATGAAAGTAGCCTTTGTCCTTTTCTGTACCCCTGAAAACGTGTATACAAAATTTCATGTTGATCGGTTGAGCCAAAAGGCGTAAAGGGGTTAAGCACAATTTCGCATTTATCAGTATTTAATTCCGTTGTAAGGATATTTTAATTAGAAACATATGTACATCAAGTTATTTTTCATTAGGTACCTACTATTTAGCTAGTGTAATTAGTCGCTGACCCAGCGTGTAACAATAGGGATGTTGACTACTATTGAAAATCAAAATTCTAATTAGTCCGTCAGTTAGAAAATAAAAAACAATAGACACGTATTTTTTGCTTTTTAAAATAAATTAAAATATACAGAGATAAAGTGCATTAAAGTTTAGGATGAGGAGGTCGTGACGTCACTAACCGCAAAACCGCCATACAAACTGTCAGAATAGTGACGTCACGCGAAATTTCAACTCAATATATCGCCGTTATTTTTTGATTACGTAAAAAAAGAAAAAATACGTGTCCAATATTTTTTAATACTTAATCTACACGACGGACTAAAAAATAAAAATTAGTCAACATGCCCATTATAGTTACACGCTGCTATTTTTCAGATAGATAAATATTTTATTTTCCTATAGTTTAAAATAAGGACACAATACCAAATTGGCTACTTGAGTAAGTTTTTTTTTTAGTCCGTCGTGTAGATTAATAAGAAATATTGGACACCTATTTTTTCTTTTTTTACGTAATCAAAAAATAACGGCAATACATTGAGTTGAAATTTCGCGTGACGTCACAACCCGGTGCAGTTTGTATGGGGCTTATACTGAATATTAATGTCGCGAGTCCCCCACCTTAAACTTTAACGCGCTTTATCTATGTTTATTTTATTAATTTGAAAGAGAAAAAAATACGTGTCTAATAGTTTTTGATTTTCTAACTGACGAACTAATTAGAATTTTGATTTTCATACCCTGGAAAATACCAATTCCATGGTCACTGCGTCCTACTTGCGATTCCATATGATACGAAATAGAACCTTTAAGTCGAGCAGTTTGCGCTTCAAGTTCCATCCAACGCAAGCAAATTTACAATTCCGAATCAATTTTCTCGTTGCTTTTTGTTGTGAAGGCCGTTAATGTAGCTCGTTGCAATATTCTGCCAGAACTATATTCTATCTGACGTTAACGAATATCACTCCACTTTTCATTAGTCGGGTTTAATGGCAGTAAGAACGTAGCAGGCTCTGTGTAGTGTGTACTCGTATCAGCAAGAAAGCACGCCCATTGACTCACACCCAGGAATTTGTATCGTTTGGAATTTAATTTAAAAATTAAAATAGATTTTAGTTAGAAAATTCACTAAATCGTATTCTCAAACGTAAGCAAAGTTGTTATTGTCGTGTATTTTTCAAATTATTTTTCTCAGTGAAGTGAGATTCATGTGAATTTCGTAATAAATAATAGGGAGTTTTAATTATCCATGAGTTCCTTCTACTATGTTTTGTCGCGACAACGGATGTTGAACACTGAAATAACTGTAATTATTTAACTAAACTAAATATAATGTTATTTAATATTATTATAACATTTAAAATTTAAGTTCTTATAGGCGATAAGTACCTCCTTAACTACATTTTACCTAAACAATAATAAAATTATACTTATATGAAAGTTTATGAAAAAAAAACAAAAGGTTCTAAATACCAATCTCTACTTATACATCCTAATCCTAATAATATTATAAACGCGAAAGTTTGTAAGTATGTATGGATGGATGGATGGATGGATGGATGGATGTTTGTTACTCTTTCACGCAAAAACTACTGGATGGATTTAAATGAAACTTTACAATAATATAGCTTATACATCAGATCAACACATAGGGTGCTTTTTATCCCGGAATTCCCCCGGGAATTCTGAAATTAACGAGGGTGAAACCGCGGTCCAAAACATAGTGCGATCGATTCGCTAGTCGATTCTGAGCAAACTACTTTCTAGTTTTCAGTTAATTCATTAACACGTTGTATATAATTTTCTCTGCGGCCAAGACAAACATATCAGTTGGAACAAAAGCGTGGGTGTAAAGTCTTTACTATTAATCTATTTATTATACGTCGACAATATTACGCCAGAGGCAGTATCTCAACAGGTGGCATCCTAATTCCAAAGATATTATCATTGTAATACCTATATTTTCTTTATTTATAGGTACTTTCTCTCTATTTTTTCATAGAAACAGAGCTTTATATGAAAACACATTAATGTCGCCACTATGACCGGTATCCTCAACAGGGTCATGAGATCATGCTAGCTGTTTCCCGCGGGTTTGTCTACCTCAACTTCAGTAGTTTTTAGGGAATATGAGTGTTGACAACTTTCATGTGTGCTTTATTTATTTATATAGCACACACACATACGACGAGGTTACGGATCGGGCGCGCACCGCTGACTTCATTGCCCCACTACTTCATCTTTTTCTTCCATCCCCGATGCCAGGGATTTTGGAGCGGTGCGGATGACCCAAGGTTTCTTTTGGTATGGGTTGATTCGGACCACAGAGCGAAACTACACAATACTCATATCGTATATCCGATTTGAATTTTAAGGATTACATTTATTTATTCGTACAGACGATAAGAAAAGTGGTTAGTGAAAAAAGAAACAAAACAAAAACTGATTATTATGGTTCATTGACTCTATAGACAAATATAACTTTGGGAACTCCGAGATCGAATTTATTATTATTTTTTATTAATCTATATCTCTGCGCCATATTATAAAATTTCGTGCCAAATCCATTTATGCGACGGCATTAGGTAAGTAATAAATATTCAAAAATCATCTCAAAATTGCTGTTAATAGATAAATATAGTTTTATCTTCGAAAAACAGATGGCACTTAATTATATTAGTCGCGCATCAAATGCTAAAGGCGAATGTCGTCATAAATGCTTTTGATAAGATCAGTTTGCACTATCCCATTGCCAAAAGCATACATTTTTTTTCTAGGTATTTAGTTGTTCTATTTAGGTCATCACAGAAGACCGATTTTGAAAATCTTTAGTTATAGGACGTGTCGACGATTCGTGATAAAAAACTATAAAATAGGTATTTATGAAAATGTGATTCCCAATATCGTAAATAAGTCCCAAAACAACTTTTACTAAGAGTTATTAAAATAAAAAAAATAAGTGCCTACTTAAAATGAGAATTCCCCCTAAACAAAATGACGCAACACAAAAATCACCAAAAACTTGTTCGCTCCAACAATATCGTGAAATGAGAACTATTATAAAAGCTATCAAAATGGCTCCGTTCGATTGGTTCTCATTTCAAAAAATGTCAACCAATCATAAATTTGTATTTTGTAATAAATTTTAGGTAATCATAAATAGTGGACGCTCAATCAATTTTAGAATTTCTCAACCATTCCGTGTTATTATCTAGATTATTGTTTATTTGACATTTCTTAAATGACAAATAGGTGTATAAGAAGTAGTTCAATAACCAATCAATGAATGTAATAGCCATACGTGAGTTATCAATTTTTTATCCATAATAATATTTTTTTTAAACGATCTACCATCACCAATTTGTATTTTTTACGTTGTCTCACGATTTCTTTATATTATACCTACCAACATATTAAAGTTTTAACTAATTTCAGAACGTATATAGTCAAAAAGCTTAGTAAAACTTTTGTTTATATATAAAACTAGCTGTCCCCCGCGATTTCATCCGCGGTAATTTCGGAGTCCCCGCGGAGGTTGCGGGAAAAAGTACTCTATGTCCTTCAGTTCCCGCGGGAATTGCGGGATAAAAACTATCCTATCTTTTAAGTTGGACCATATTATAAATGGTTGCAAAATTTTATCAAAATCCGTTCAGTAGTTTCGGAGTCCATCGCGGACAAACAACGTGACACGTGATTTATATATATTAGATTTACTTATAAAGCAAAAATTTTGAATAACTTAATTATGTTTTAACCTACTCTAGGCATTATACTTCATTTATTAACGTCAATACATGAATTTCTTATTTAATTACAAAATATATTATTTTCGGTTATTTGGTGTATTTATTAAGTAAATTAAAATGGCAATAAAACAAGTTTTTTTTAAAACCAAATCAGATTTTGTTGATAGCATACTATAGTTAGGTACGTAGTATTAGATAAGTGTAGATATTTGTTGTTATAAAATGTATTTGAATGAATCTACACATTCAAGACTGTGTAGCTTCCTATCAGTGAATTTTAAGAATCGGTTCTCTAATTCCAGAGTGTAGGAAAGAAACAAAAAAGAAACTAAAATAAATCCTTGCCAATTGTCATTGTCATTGTCATCGATAAAAAACAACCAAATTGACTTACGGGCTTTTTATAAGCCGCCGCACTTGTTCGGGTAGCGTTTTGATATCACGTATATGAAAGTGTGTGGTACATTAAAATTATAAGGAATTTAAGTGAAATTACACCGGCCCGGTGATCGGATCGGTCATTACCGGTCTCAAAGTTATCAATGACCCTATAATTTGCACACTTTTCAATAATCGTTGCGCACACCAACGTTTTCGATGTGCCGATCTCGCACGAACGATGTTCAATAGAGATTTATTGTGTATTAATAATCGATATTTTCGATCGATTAAAACGTCGTAAATTTACGAAATTGTCCGCTGCGGCTGTTATATCTGTTTGCGTGGTAAGTTGTTACTAATCGGCCGTTTAGATTTGAATGGAAGGTTTTTTTAAATTGTTTTTTTTTTTTAAACTTTAACAGTGTGTTTAATGGTATACTTTTAAAATCCAAAAATAGAGCTGGGAAGGAAAGATAGAATTATCTAATTTTAATCGCCACTTATTCCTTAAATATTTCTTATCAGCTAAAAATTTCATCAGTTTCAATCAAGCGAACTTCGAGATTCCCTCGAATATTTGGCATACCGAGATTAAAGTATAAACTATCCATAATATTAAACTTACTTATACGTACGAATTAAGTTTCAGTCAACATCAAGTCTACATTCGCCTAATGCCTGTTCAAACATTTGTTATATTTGCACTCGTATAGATTTGTACTACTTTTTATCAAGTGTATATTTATTTATTTGAATATTTAAGTGAAATACCGACGAAAAAATAGTTCGGAGTATCAAAATCTATCGACATCGATATATCGAGCGGGTAATATTTCGATCGAAAAGTAAAAAGGAACGCGACATGCTCAAAATGTGTATGCGAAAAAATCGCGATGTAATGCAAGAAATTGAAAATAAAAACGTACCTATACAGTCGCCGAACGGCGCGTTATTATAATGACTTTTAATGTGGTTACGTGGCTTGAATTATTTATGAGGTATTATTATTCTTTGTACATACATACATACAATACATACGTACAAGTTTCGGTTTTATGTACACGCTCAAGTTGAGTATGGATTTTGTTCCGTTATATTTGCTTTTAAATTTTGAATATGCTATACGCGTCTCCGTCTGCGACCCGCGGGTATAGCTAATAGTTTGTTTAATTCATTTATTTCTAACTTTATTTATATTTATCTAAACTATCGACAAGCGAAATTTTTCGAGGTCAAAACCGTCGTAAAGTAATAGTTAATTATTCGTAATTAAGATGTTTTATTGAGTAATTTCGATAAATTATATTTTTGTTTATAATCGTTCTATAAAACTTGCCACTTCTGTCTGTGACTCGTAATAAAAAAAAACTAATAAGTCTATAAGTAAAAGAAGTAAACTAGAATAATTAATAATCATTGTATAAATATCTACAATATATATTATAAAATACATGTAATAAAATATTAAATATATACTTCCCATAAATACATTTGAAAAAAAAAGTTTTTCTGTTTGTCCGTTATTTGTTACGATGCGCATCACAACAAAATTACTGAATGGATGAAAAATAAATGATGAATGAAAGTTTTACATACTTTTCATCATACCTACAAGAGCAAACCCGCAGGCAACAGATATAGTCTTTATTAAGTCGCATTATTAAAACGAGATCATTTCGCACGCCATTTCAATGTGGATGACGAAATAATACACTCAGCCGAAAAGGACCGCCATCTTTCCACATTAAGGCTAACCGTTCCCATAAGCAAGGGACGTTTTTAAAATTAAAGATATAATAAAAAGGGAGCGCTATGTTATAATGACAAGGTACGGACCCCGATCGGTGGTCGGTGGTTAAATATTAACGGTTTAAGTTAAAAATTAGGCAATAAAGCTTGAACCGTGCTGATTGCTCAGGGACAATCCGGCCTTGGAAACGTTATTCTTGGAAAGTTAACAAAAATCACTCTTGTAGTGCTTTGAAAAAAAAAACTTTCTGATACATGAAGCTGATATTATAATTATTACGTTTTAGGTATTTATAATAAGTACTATATCTTCTTTATAAATAAAAATCGATGTTTGTATGTTTGTCCTTTATGCCTTCTAAACCATTGGTCCAATTATGATGAAACTTTGGCGGGTTATACTGCCTGCGTTCGCAAAGGTTCCTAATCCTGATTTAAAGAGATCCTGCAGCGAGAATTCCGAAACTCACGCGGGTGAATCTCCAAAACGGTTGGACCAATTTTGACGGGATTTTCACCGCTAATTACCTGGTGTTATACGGAGTAATTTAGGTTACTTTGGGAGTTCCTGCGGAAATTCCAAAACTCACGCGGGTGAAACCACGGGGCGCAGCTAGTTGTAAATATAAAGAATAAGTATATGAATGCACAAGTATTAACGTTTGAAATGTCAATCGAACTTAATTTAGACGGCAAAGTGAAGAGAAAGTTCAAAGACGTAGGTATCCTATTATATCAAATATCGAATGAGAAATAATCGAAATTCGCTCACGTCAAATAACCTATTCGCATCACTGGTCGAACTATTCCAAATTTAAGCATCGTTAGCGAACTTAACACTTTCTTTTCTATTGTACACCGCGCCTATTGTGCCAGTGACAAGCATCGCTATATCGATCGAGATTATAGATCGATATTGAAACGAGTCGTGATTTTGTATTATAATATTATCTTGATACGTATATATTATATATCTCAGTGATGCACAAACGGTAGTTATCCGTGATTTCCGTGGCGTTGATTAGACTTATTGTTGGGTTTCGTTACATCGATATGTGGCACTGTAGTTCTCATTAAAGCCTAAGAGTAGGCTGCTCTTAATGAATAGAGTGTGGGAAGGTGAGATGAATCGATTTATTCGTAGTAAATCGACTTGACGTAATCCATTTAATATAACAATAATCTCGAACGAATAGTCTTATTAAAAACTGTTCTCGTATTAAGTGCAAGAAAGCAAGAGTTTATAAAATATATTTTATAGCGATTTTTCATTATGTATTACTAGTTATGCCCCACGGTTTCACCCGTGTTAATTTCAGAGTTCCCGCGGAAATTCCGGGATAAAAAGTACCCTATGTGTTAATCTGAGCTATATTATTGTAAAGTTTCATTTAAATCGATCCAGTAGCTTTTGCGTGAAAGAGTGACAAACATCCATCCATCCATCCATACATACTTACGAACTTTCGCGTTAAAATATTAAAGTAGGATTTTATTTGTTTAGGGATTGCGTGTTAGCGTTAAGAGCAATAGATTTGTTTAAAACATTTTTCTCTAGTATTTTTGGACTGCACCTTAAATATCAAACAACTAGATCGAAAAAGTTGATTTTAAAAATGGAATTCATTTTACGTAAGGTCACGTGATAAAATGCGAGTTCCACAGTTATAATGTAGCGTCAGCGACACGTTAATTCGATTTAAAATAGCACTTTTATCGCAATCGTAATCGATATTACACCAAAAAAATATACAATAAATCAATTTTGATTTACGTGAAGTGCTCTCGAAGAGATTTCTTTGAAACGTGCATCCGAATGAACGATTCGGGTCAAAGCCAAAATTATATAGAATCTTTGTGATAATGACCCGTGTAAATTGTATCGGTCTGTGCGATCATAACTCGAGTTAGCAATCGATTCAACGAATTCGATTTTAACTGTGTCCAAGAGCTTACTATGTGATAATGAAGCCGGTTGTTTCCTGGACGAGTTGCAATGGTTCGCAATTTAATGATATAGTTCCGTTTACTATAAAGATACGTCTAGATATAACATTACTCAAAATGTGGCTATCGTGAGATATTTATATGAATTAGTAGCTGTTAATCCGCGGTTTTGCTCACATGGATTTCGGGATTCCCTCGAGAACCTTAAAAAGTATCCTATGGCACTCAGGTATAATGCAGCTTCTTATCAGTGAAAGAATTTATAGAATCAATCCAGCAGTAGTTCCCAGAGATTACTTCCCACATTCAAACTTTTTCATTTACCAACTAACACACAAAAATTTTATTGAGATATTTAGTAGTAAACTGGGCCCTTATTCACTATGACCATAACGCGTCGCGTTAAGATAAGGCGCCACAAAAATTGCTTTTCCCTCGTGTTTAAAGAAGTTTCACTTTAAAAAAAATACATTCACGTTTCTTTTGTCATAAAGAATATAAATTTCTTATATTTTTGCATATGGAGTTTTTGGAATTTTGTTTTTGGGACGCCCGTTATGAGCAAGTAGTGAATAAGGGCCCTGTAGTGTTTAATTTGTGCTAAACGCCGCACTCAGAGTCGACTTTAATGATTACTTAGTTAAGTATAGATTTTTAAAACAAAATTGCCGCAATCAGACAAGTTTAATCAATTAATGTTAATTGGCATTTAACTAATTAAGTTACATCTCATTAAATATCAATTAACATTAATTTACTGAAAGTCTCTGATGGCGGCAGTTTTGTTTTAAAAATCTATACTTTAACTAAGTAATCATTAAAGTCGACTCTGAGTGCGGCGGTAAGAGTGTTTTGGTCATGCGTGGACGCACCAAATCGTGTTCTGAAAAAATGTGTAAGTTTGGTATCTCTAATTTAATACATTTTTTCTTTCTTTGTTAAAATATTATGTCATAAGTTTTTCACCCCTTTTAACAAACGTCCAAAATAAAAGGTTGTAAACGAAATCTTACCAGAAAAATATAGTTCTTGTGGTTTGGATCTGTTGTTACCATATTTGTTACTTATTTTGATTACCGCTGTCGTAACGAATAAAGCTAATTTCATTTCATTTTGTCGACAGACAGTATACACACATCAAGTGTCTAGGGATCATGTATATTTTTTGCTATAAAAAGAAAACCAAATAATTTAAATCAAATCTAATCTGCTGGAGGCTACTTAGAGTTCCTCAACTCCCAAACTCACGCGGGTACAAATAAAATATGAAGTGGTGTTAACTTGCATATTTAAACACTTCTCGAAGTGCCGCAAGCAATACTTATTAGTTTTAGTAAAAATAGAGTGGTGCTAGAACTTATATTAGAAAGTTTTATTTTACCTACATATTATTTGAAGCAGGTGCTCACCGTGCCTTAACAATAAAAAAATAACTGTCCAAGTAATATCTGTCGTGAAATATTTTACTACATGCATTATATTAATCCTTCAAATGCTGCATATCCGGTGAGAATCCACAAATAACACCTGACGTTCATTGTCAATAAAAAACGGTAGTTCAATTTGGCTTTCCACGCGGACTGTCGTGGCAAAATTGACGGAACAGATCGACCTCCAGTCTAGAATGGGCACGTAAAAACTTTATTAGCATTCCGTGCGCGAGCGCAGATAAGCAAGCAATTCGCGTTGTCGCAACACAGCGCGCGCCGTGTGTTGCCAACGTTTAGATTTATGGGCATAGCGCAGCAGGTGATGGTATTGCCACTTGTGGAGCATTCGCTTCAACCGCGCCCGCTGCGCACGCGCATCGCCCCTTAGTCCAACATCCTACCTATGTTTAATTCATATTATATTAATAAAATAATAAATATTATGACACGCGGATCTAAAAACTGACGTTTTTATATTCGAACCCAATCGAGAGAAGTTGCTGGTGGCTTTAAATAAATGCGCATTTATGGTAAAAAGTTTCGTGTTGTATGGTAGCCTACATATCTAGAGTAATAAATAAATTTTCATAATTACCGAATCAACATGTATGTTTTATATGACGGTGATAATTTTGACGATGAACTTCTAAACGTTTCGGGTATGGAATATCTATCATTTTATACATACATGATATACTTACTTAATCACATCACATCTTCTTCTTCGTCGGTACCACTCTTGACAGAGTGGTCGTGGTCATAAGGTTTTGGTGGCAAGCTTCACAACACGCCGCCACTCCTCCCTGATGGCCGCCTTCCTCGTGCATTTGTGTACTGATGATGAGCCGTTTACTGCCGCTCTTATTTGGTCAGTCCAACTCATAGGCGATCTTCCTCGTGGCCTGATACCCTCAATCTTTCCCTGGACCACAAGTCGCTCAATAGCCACCTTTCTTCGGCGGCATAATATAATACAAAACATAATAACATAATAATAACATAATATATTACAAACTCATAATTATAAAGATAATAAAAATAATAGTGGACCAAACATATCCCAAAATATTTTTACTTAACTTTTTAAAAATTTTTAACTCGATACTTTGCAGCTAACACAAGAGATGCGCCTAAATTTACCAACGAATTCAACATCCGGTGCACCAGCTCGTCTAAACTATGCGTTGGTTATTTCGTGCTTGATGGTAAACGATGATAATACTATCATTATACATATAGTCATTCAGTTCGTTTTGTGTCTCTGTGACTACGGTCAACGACAATGAGTAGTTTGCCGCGCGGCTCGCCGTCGATCGATACAAATATGTACCTACAACTGAATCGTCAATCCTTATTGCTCCGTCACTTGTACAGTGTACACCGCCCTGTGGTTCCAATAAACTACTGTTGGGTTTTGCTGTGTGATATCTAGTGCCTGGGAACCTAAGAAATATTTTGTATCATAATATTGTAACAATGTTTTAAATAAAGACATCGACATATCGTCGATCGTAAATAAAATATACCCATCTGCAGATACATATAAATATAATCTAATGAAATCAATAAACCGACAAAAACATTATGACAAAACAAAAGTTGAAAAAGAGACTGTTTACTAAGAAAAACAAGATATTTTTTCATGTAGAGATGAATATGAAGATTTTAATAGGCATATAAAGTTGTTTTACTTTTTAGAGATTCGATTGATATTATTGTTTAATAAGGTGTTGTAGTTTGGTAATTATTACTAAAGTTAGAAATTAAAACATGGTGAAACGCAAAAACCTCCTATTGGAAATGAGTTGTCCCTGATGGGGTGTTGGGCTCTTAGTAGAAATGGGATATTATTCAAATTTTTGTAGTGATACCACTACAAAAATATGAATAATTATCCCAGAATGGTAATCATACCTATAGCATCCATAAGGATCGGCACCGTCGACCTCGCTTACATTTGCAGACGGATAAATCAAAAAGCATTCATACCGAACAAAAAATATATCGAACCGAGAAAATATTTTTGAATGTTATCGTTTAAGCAATAAATATCGCGGTATTGGCTGATCTGTTTTATCACAGCGCTGCGGCAAAAAAGGTCCGGTAGTTCACCATGAGTTGCACAATCTCGTTTTTGCTGTAATGCATTTAGTTTTTAAAGGTTTTTTTGAATATTTAAACCGAAAACCGAAGTTACTTTTTGAAGAGCAACGTTAGCAAATATTAGTGGACAGTGCAAGTAACAAAATATTTACATGTGCTTACCTACAGACATACCTATACATCACAATATTCAACAAATAGCAACAAGTAGCTGCACCATATTGCAAAATTTTGCTCGATGAGAACTTATTTCGCTGTAGATGCATCTACCTGTTATTTATGTAGTTCAGAATTTTTTTGTACCTAATTTGTAGACATGTACTGATTCTTTATCAATTTAATATGATCAATAGGATTTAGCGAATATGAAATTGACAAACGGAGTCAAAGAATAAATTCATAAAAGCATTTTATTGTTATTAGCTTAGTTTTACCAACATATTGAGTCTTTGTTACTTATTAAATAAATATTTATTGTTATTATTGTTTTATCAATCCTGGTTGTAAATAAAGAAAAAATAGGTTTCATTAGCAAGAAAATGAGTAGGTAATATTTCATACTCATGGTAGAGCTACATTGTGTAAGAGACAAAACAGCTACCATGTACGTATGTAACGGTATGCGTAATAAATAATTAAACTGGGTCGCCTCGACGTCTCAATTGGTGGGTAAACGATCTATATTTTGAGATTGTATTTTTATGGAAAAGACCATTTATATGTATTATTATGCTCCTATCGATAAAGTTCGGTAAACTTGGTGGAATTACTTTGCTCATTTTATTACATTACTTGTTCAATGATAATTTTGCGTCCTTGAGAACAGTTAATTAGTTCTTAGTACGACTTATAAGTTTTTTTTAATGATATTTATGGTGTCTCATATTTCTAAAGGCTACTATAGAAGCTATACCTGCATTTTGTTCATGCGTGTGCAATGAAGTTATTTCATTTTATTTGATTTCATCATAGTCATGTCAATGGACAGACGTGCATCTACTGGACAAAGACCTCCCACAAAGATGTTTACGATGATTCATCATGGAATACCCTCATTCAGATCTTGAGTCCATCTTGTGACAGTGCTTACACCACATCTCCACGTGTTCATCATTCTTCTTCTTCTTCTTCTATTGCCACTTGACTTTTTAAATCTTTGAGCCATATCTGTGACTTAAGTCTTTTTTTGAGCTACATCTCCTTACTTTTGATCCAATTTCGCTATAAAACACTGAGCATTGCTCTCTCTCAGTTATCCTTCGAGTGCTTTTAATTGATCTGCGTTCAAGTTTCAGCTCTGTATGTTCTATAAGTATTGACAGTGCAGTGCATGCTATGTCAGACTTTCGTCTTGAGACACTGAAGTGTTATTTAGCTTTCCGAATACCGCGTAGGCGTATAATAGGTAATAGTAGATATATTTCATTAAGAAAAATCAATTAGTAAAATCATAAAATCGTTGCAGCAGTCGTTGCTATGCTATGTTCAGTGGTGCGTTCGGATCATACTCTGTAGGTTGGGCGTTCAATTTCCAACAACGCGCCTGAGTTATCGGTGACGGTAAAGGTTGGCTAGCTTCCACATCAAAGTTGTAAATCTGTCGCCAACCACTTAACGGTGTGTTCCGGCAGCCTCACATGAAAGCCAGTTCCCATTCCAGAATAGGTGTGTTTACAATCACCGATCACGCGGTCACTCGACATCCGATGGGGTGTGGTCAAACGCCGCGCTGGTCAACCAAAATTTGCGATCTCAAAATAAAGTCTAAACTTATACACTCAGATAGTCGTGTCGCAATCGTGTCGTCCGGTTAAAACACCATAATATATCATAACCTACGCCCGTGAAAAAACGCTCACCTGCTCGATTAAAAAATTGTAGCGTATCTCCATTGCCGATGGTCGATGATAAATGTCAACAATTACGCACAGCGATGGCGTCTCGTACCGAGAAATGAGAAATTATTCGTAAGTGGATCACCTTTTAGCTGCAAAATATGGATATTAGCCCGCAGTGCAAGCACGTTCGCGATTTTTTAATGTTAATTAATTTTATGTCTTACGAGCAAAATCATGGCAAAATCGTTGAACTCTTTCCAGTTCAGAAAAAATTAGTATTTTTTTTTTTATTGAAATTTCTTTGGGTAAGGGAGTAAGTAAATAATATTGACAGCACAAATAAGTTTTTAACCGACTTTGAAAAATAAAGTTTAAATTAGTAAACAAATAGGTATCATTATGCTAGTTTTTAATCGATTAGTTGATGTGCTCACAACATTTAATTAAAGTTTCTGAACGGAACCGGTAGCGTCGTAGGCGATGATGGTTGTTGGACGGAGTGTGCAATGGGAGCGCGTGCGCATGTTGCCGCTTCAGTCGATCTGTTTGTTTATGATTATGTATGTAGTTAGCTTTTTATATTTCTTGAAATACTTTTGCATGCTGTTTGTTGCTTGTTTAAATTCTTCTGTTTTTCTTTCTGGTCCATGCTTTCTTATATTTGAAAGGAATCAAAAATGAGTATTATTTAGGTATGTAACCTAATTTAATTGAAACTTACTTATCATGGACATGACTTAACAAAATAAGTAGGTATTAAAATAAAAACAATTTAATGGGAATATAATCACATACCTACGTTAAGACGATAATTTATTGAAGATTTTGGTATGGAACCTTTTACTATGATATTTATAAGTAACAGTATTTAACTACAAGATTTTTTGTGTAAGTTTAATTTTCAAATGTTGTACAAGAAAATTCGGTTCTATAAATAACCTTAATTATAATTGAAAGGTATGTAATATATAGTTTGACGTCTTTTAAAAGCAAAACGTAATATAAAACCCAATAGGAGATAACCAACAGAATGGGACGGTCAACACGTGTGGTCCCATTACCGTGGCTTACTTGTCCATGCCTCGTTTACATATCCCTATAATACACTGGCGCATAAATTGTCATTACCGTAATCATTCGATGCGTTCAATCGATAGTTAGGGTTCATTTCAATCGATTCGTCCGCGCCAGTCCCATTTCTCCGTCAGACGCCACGAAACGAACGTGTTTCAAAATATATTCGAATCTAATTTACTCTATATTTCTTTTTTTTTTTGTTATCCCTTGGCGGCCAATACGAAAGCGTCAAGTTATTTTTTCTGTTTCATATCTTTAACTTTATTCGATGTTTATCGGTTTACAGTCGTATATTAATTTTATATGACACGTAAACGTTGTTTTCTATCTGCCAGATATGTATTATCGTTCTGGAAATAGTAAAATATCCAATTCGATTAGATTGTGTGCTATTATTGTGACGTTAGTTTTAGATGTTCGTGTGTTTTTACAACCTTCATTAGCACCTTATATCTGTAATAATAGGTAAAAAAAGATGTTTAATCAGATTATATAATCTCACTTTTCCATAAATAAAGAATGATCTCACAAGCTTATCTTCTTCAACAACTACTTATCTCGCTAATGGCATAAGCATATTAGTAAAGTTTAGTAAGTACCTATTGTTTTCTAAGAAGATGTTAAAAGAAAAAACGCAATGAAAGGAATCATCTTCACATAGTATGTATAAAACGAAGTCGCTTCTGCTGTCTGTTTGCGATAAACTCAAAAACTACTATACGGATTTTCATGCGGTTTTCACCAATAGATAGAGTGATTCATGAGGAAGGTTTATATCTAAAGCTTATCCTGGAATTCTTGCGGGAACTCCGAAATAACCGCGGGTGAATTCGCGGGGACAGCTAGTTGAAAATATTTCCGTTTTTTTAAATTTGTTTTTCTTTATTCTTTTATTCGACCTTCGGATTTCAGTTCAAATGTGGCTTTAAATCTAGCTTTATAAATAATCAAAGGTCAAAACCTTAAGCCGCAACAATCGATTCGTGAATAAAATACAAGCCTAGCCATTCTATTGCGCGGGCGCACAATAAAAATCCTACCGAATAGTAAGTACATTGACCCAATAATCCATTTAAAAACTTACATAATCGCGTCACATTGGGCATAGCAATTGATGATTGCTATTTATTTATTTGTAACGCGTGCTGTACCATCATCTTGCTTTTTAATTATCTCAACGTCCTGTCACAATCAAGAATCAACCCTATTTCTTTACGAACAATACTCAAAGTTGTTTGTTTGCGATCAAACGATGATCCCTTACAATTTTCAAGTTGAGGAATAACATTAAAACCGTGATGTTTGCTTAGATTTGTAAGGTGAGTAGATAATAGATATATCGAATCGATGTGTTTGTCGGAACGTTTGAATGTTACATTAAAGTGGAATTGATCGAGTTCGGAATACATACGCCCTTAATTTACGTCCAACTACTTTTTTAAGGCCTAACTGGAGCACAATTTACCAAGAATACTAAATTTTTTAGGGTAGAATGAACAGAAATAAAGAAGTGAAGGGATTTACTCAGGTGAGAAACCCCGTGTATTTTTTATTTTATTTGTGCGAGAGATCGCAATTATTGACTGCCAGTTCTGTTTATAATGCTTGTATTTTCGATTGTCTTTCCAACAAATTTTTAACCGATTTAAAAAAAAAGTAGTTTCGAATAGGTACCTGGGTTCTCAATTTGTCTGTTTTGTTTTTAATTTACGTTACGTATATTTACCTACCAGAATATTCTCAAAACTGAATTTTGAAAACGGCGACTAAGTAAAAACATAAACGTAAAGCGTTTAACACGTCATCTCTTTATACTTTTATGAATGTTTTAGTGCGTGATGAATAAGTATTGTGTGAGAAAATCATCTTCATCTGTTTCATCTGTTCATCTGTTTCATCTGTTTTTATACTAAACTAAGTTGATCTGTTATTTTCTGTTCTGTCGTTTGCACAGTAACGTTGAATCGATTACTCAAACCGATCACACAATCGATTGTTTGTTCGATAATGTCATTGTGTGGTATTTACGTGTTGACGGCCAAAAAATGCTTTTAACGCGTTTGTGTCAAATTTTTTATCAACACGCAATTCAATTCGAATAGCGCTTTATTATAGTGTTAGGTACTTAAACCCGCTAAAAGCGTATGCATTTGCCCACCTGGCAATCGTATGGCTTTTCGAGAAATTTTAATACCTAATAGTACAAACTAATAAATAAAAATGCGAATGTAAGTTTGTTTGTTTGTTACGTTTTCACGCCTTAACTTCTCACTTGCCCGATTAACATGAAATTTTGCATAAATATTATCAGGGGTTAGCCCTAGGGTACTTTTTTCCAGGAAACCGCGGGAAATCTGATATTAACGCGGATGACACGGCGGGAAAGAGCTGGTTAAATTATTATTTTTTTGCGTCAGTGAAACATTATAATATAGTCTGTTATCATAAAAAACGAATAAAAATATTTTTTAAATTGTTTTAGAACCAAATATTTCTTCTTTAGTTTATCGTATTTAATAATAATAATAATAATAATAATAATTCTTTATTGCAGGCATAAAAAACCCATTAAACAAATTAACAACACAATAAATCAGTTTAATAACTAAATAAACAGTTCACATCAAAAAAACCTAGTAAGGCACCAAATAGTATCCCGTCTACTTGTGGTAAACAATATACCTGCATAATATACGAAAAACAGAATTTCTACTCATTATTTATCAATTATGACTTGAAATCCTGTTTTTTGTGTTTTCGCATTTTGCACTCATTCACCAAGAAAGCTAACGAAATGTTCTTAACTAACACACCCGCCTACATCAAAACTATCAGGCTATTCAAACGCGGAGTCCGTTGACGCGATTGTGGCATTTATTGCATCGCGACAATGACTATTTTGACGTGTGCCGTTGTAAATGATGCTTGTTTGCTGAAAGCGGTGCGTACGCCGCTTACAAATTGCATCGCGAGCGGCGAGACCCGCGCGCGGCGCACGCGCAGCGCTTTAGGGCTGCGAGTTTCTATTTACAATGTAGAAACTAGAGTTGGCTGGTCAAACACCGGTTCATTTGTTGTGTTGTTTTATTATGGACGTATCTACTGGACGTACCTATCTATGTAAGTATATCTAGGTATATGGACAGGTTTTCGTTACAAAAAGTTTGTGAAGAGAAACATCTTTGGGTTTGGTAGGAAAAAGTTAGTTACATATTACGTGCTTTACGCTCTATATGTATGTGAATATCTTAAAAATAAAACAAAGTTGAGTACAAACAAACACCATTTGGAACTCTCAAACGGCTGAACCGATTTGTATGATCTTTGATTTGTTAAATTTTTCCCCGCTACAAACTAGCAGAATAACTATTAAAACATCGGAAAAATTCATGAAAAAGAAATTTATGATAATTCAATTTTGGCGGGACTTTCACTGCAGATAGCAGACGTTGTAAACATCTATCAGAGTTCCTGCGGGAATTCGGAAACTCACAAGAGTGAAACCGTGGGGCATAGCTAGTGTAATATACATATGTTTATAAAAGTTTATGCCAGTTTCACTTCTTCCGCGTGTATGTCATCAGCGAAAATATATAAACCCTTTTTCAGTCATTGAATCTTATTGCGATAGTAATAAGGTTCAAAGATTGACAAAAGTATTTGCATATTTCTGCTACTGCCTGTACATACAAAAACATTTTCAGAAAAGTTGCAGCTGACAGATGTTACTTATTTTTGTGAGTGCAGCGACAATTTCTTATGTAAAAACTACACAGCGAGCCTTTATCTAATTCTAATTATAATAATTTTTAGCTAGATATTGCTATCGATAACTCCAATAAACTAAACAATAAACGCTTGCATTTTATTTTTTAAATATTAACGACAAAATTGGATAATGGGCATGATGACAAGGTTTAAATCAAAATTCTATTTAGTCCGTCAGAAAAAAAAAACAATAGTTTTCAATATATTTTTTTATTAATTTACAAGACGGACTAAAAATTAAAATTTAGTCATCATGCCCATTGGCAACCCTATTTACAAAAAAAAATATTGAAGAATATATCGTCGTCCAATGACTTTCAACTCCGCCGACGTCACACATTGGCCTATCCCCAGCCAGTATTGTATTGTAATTCCCTCCGTGCTCCGAATCAACAAATAACCTTCTCGTTGGCAATACCACGACGTTTCGAACAAACGAAATGCATCCTTAAGATAAGAGCGATAAGAGCTACTCAAACGTTAATGAATATTCGAGAAAGCAATATTGAATTATTATAAGTACCCGCAATGGATTTAGATGAATTGGCCGTATCAGTATTTTATAGCTTAAAGATATTAGAGTTTGAGTTATGATCGTTTTGTACTATCGATCGACGGATTTGTTGATCGATGTATCGGGCGATCCACGAGGCATAATTCACTTCATTTTTATTATGATGCCATTATATCACGGCGACCGATGGTTTTTCCCAATATTATTATTAATTTTATTATTATTTTAATTTGAACGACAACGTTCTACAGTGAGTTTTGCTCGCCGTGTCAAAATACATGGTTTTTTTCATGAAAATCGGGTGCTTGCTTATCATTAACAAAAAATATGGCTGCGATCCCGAAATCAGGGAAAACTGTAAGCACCTGTATTTTTATAAGCATCGCTGTATTACGCTTTGAAATTATAATAGAAAATGCATTTGTGCTACAAATGGCAAAATCTTTCTCACAGATTTTGGCCGACACCGAAAGAATTGGCTCAAACTGCATAATTATATGATATTACTATATGTTCCCCGCGGTTTCACCCGCGGTAATTTCAAAATTTCCACGGGAATTTTGGGAAAAAAGTACCCATGTTCCTGACCAACGTGTATGCAAAATTTCGTGGTGATCGGTTGAGCCGTTAAGCCGTGAAAGCGTAACAGACAAACAGACAAACTTACTTTCGTATTTATAATAATTATTAGCTAGTTAGGATTTTTATACGGACTAAAAGTCCGCCACCACAAAACTTAGAGTCCATTACGGACGGGTAAAAACCACCAAAATCCACTTATAACCATTTTTTGTCCACACAAAAATAAATGGCGATAATAATAGGTTTATACCTTTTCTATTTCCGCCAAAGACTCTCCCCTGATTGGTTTTCGTTACGATAGTTCCATTTTCGAATTGAATTAATTCCAGATATTCTCAACGAATTAAAGTAGGTAACACGTAAGTACGTCTAAGCGTATTTTTATATAAGTTTTTAAAGATTACGTGCACATAAATGAAATAAAATTTAAATAAATTCTCTTATCACATTTAAATTGAAGCGCCAATCCAATTTTATTTTCGGAGACATTTTTTTCGATGTATATTTCCTAACCTATCTGGTTTATTTTGAATTATAACTATAGGTAATCTGCTTAGTTACGGGGATTTTGAACGGTCAAAAAACATTCTGCCACGCTCATAAACACTAGTATAATCTCTTGAACAGGCTGTTGTTGTGGAATTTACATGACAATTTTTTTTTTAATTTTTTTTTATTTGAGCATTCTAGTATTCAGCGATCAGCTTTGGTCTTGTCAATAAATAATATGAGATTCAATTTTTTAAGTTACCTAATCTATTTCGACGATCATATCTAATTTATTAGCTAAATACGACAAAAATATAGGTACTAGATTGAGAAAATTGTAGAGTATTTCTCATGGTGCTCTGTGCCCTTAACTCGTCAGTGTTTTGACACAATTTGGTAGTTTTATCCATTTTTAAATAACTACTTATATAGGGCTGCCGATTTAATGGTTAATGAACCTGACTGCTACACAGGGAGTTACGGGTTCGATCTCTGCATTTTTGCGATGAAAATTTATGTTTAATCTCAACCTATAGTTATACTAGCTGTCCCCCGCGATTTCATCCGCGGTAATTTCGGAGTTGCCACGGTAATTCCGGGAAAAAAGTGCTGTAGTTTACGGTGATAAGCAGTTCCCCGCATCAATTCCGAATTTCCCGCGGGGATTCCGGGATAAAAACTTTTTATCCCGGGATCTTTTAAGTTGGACCATATTATAAATGGTTACAAAATTTTATCAAAATCCGTTCCGTAGTTTCGGAGTCCATCGCGGACAAACAACGTGACACGTGATTTATATATATTAGAGATTAAGATAAGATATACGAGTGCAACAAAAAAATTTCATAAATATTATATCAGTTGTATATTTTAGAACGTAATAATAATTTTCTTTTTAGCGAGTGGTATCACCTTGAAATGCGCCTAAGCTTCAAATTGTCATTTGGTTGATGTGTTAAAATGTTTTTGTTTTATATACCTACCTCAGTTAGGATATTACTAAACGCAATGCCCTTCTCTTTTCCTATTACCGGTTGCCCTAATAATTATAATCACATTATGTACCAATTTCAATGTAGATACCTACCTACCTTAAATCGATCCTCTAGCGGCGACTCGATTATAAATCGATTACTTTATTAATTATTATTCATCAACCCATACCTAAATATAGAGTGACACTTCGCAAAATTTAACGTAACAAAAACTAACAATCCCGTTCAATAAATAAACATTGAGGTGGTATAAATAAAATTTAAAGGAACTCTATTTAATATTTAATGAGCGACATATTCGACTTCTCTCGATATTTCATGGTTTCACGTAAGTACTAAAAATATCTTTACTTATGCTAGAAATGCGAATGTAACTTCGTTTGTAAGGCTTTCACGCCCAATACTCAACCAAAGACATTATAAGAGAATAGACGAACAATACAAACTTTTACTATGCAATCCACGTCAACCAATTTTTGCGAGGGAATGATCAAAATAAAAACCAATCACATCGTTGCGACGCAATCAAATACCAATTACCACAAAGTACATTTCAAATAGGCAATCACATCGCTTTCCATCAAGTGGTATCTATAGACAAAAGTCTTTGCTAGCCAACGGCATTTTGTTAGCATAAGATCATTTGACCGCTGCGTGGTTTAAAAGGAAAGCTTAGCTTAGCACTATTGTCAATCTATTCTCTTTCAATATATTTGCACTCAACTATGAAATTTTGCATACACATGGTCCTGACCACCTGAACCTGAACAGAAAATGACGTAGAATTATTTTAAATTGTACATGGGACAAGTCGAAAGAATAGATCAAACGCATTGGCATACCTTTTCAAACCTTCATTTTCTAAAGGTTACTCATATACTTTCTGAACTGTTTTGAAACCGAAGCAAATACCACACAAATGAGGCACTCTACTTAAAACTGAATAACGGCCCACTAAGTGGTTGCTATAGGTGCAAACACGACTCGGCTTTATAGTGAATTGTTAGCATATCTGTATGTCTGTTTGTTCAACTAATGAGCGGCTTAGGATCTTTGAGTGTCCGTAATTGTATGGCATCTCGCTGTTAGAGACTTAACGTGCACTGAGCGTTTTTTCTTTACTAATGTCCCTTCTATTGCGTGTTAACTTGTACGCACGCTCAATGAGGTGGCAGAGACAGTAGACATACTTACCTGTTCTCTGAATGAATTCACAAAAATAACTTTGTGTGTGTTAACTTGTAAGCCAAATACTTAAAGTAGACATATAATCGCATTAGGTTAGCCTGTAAGGATTATGTGGTTTTTGAAATAAATAAATAAATAAATAAATAAATAAATAACTTTAACTGCACGGTTAGTTCATAGTTAACTGCGTTACATTTCTGCATTGCTACGTAACAGCACCTTTGAGCTGACAGCGATAGATATTGACTGCTACGCGAGGTGTTGCGGGTTGCGGGTTCGATACCGCGTCACAGGGTAAATATTTTTGTGACGAATATTTGTGTTTACCTCAAGTTCGGGCCATTATATTAAAGTACTTACTAACAAAAATGGATTAAACACAAATAACAAATCAGTCGCCTAGTAGGCAGGTAGGTACTCACAGGACAAATATATAAGTCGGAAAATTATCTTTATTGCCAAAAATCACAACCAATAGAACACCTGTACACAAAGTATATTATAATTTACATTTATAATTTTATATATAATTTTTTTTCGTATCGTATTAACATACAAATTAACCAATATCTTTAATTACTGAAAAGAAAACGCAGATTAAAATAGATTTCGAACATTAACGACATCTGTCCCATGCCCTAAAAATCACTAATTAATTAATTGCTCGGACAATTCTGTTTGAAAGCTTTTCGAAACGATAGCATCGTCTACGGTGGGTGGGTAATCTTAATCATTATAATTTGATGTTAAAATTCAGTGATTATGAAACGGTTAGTCTGTAGGTAGATATACATATATATTATTAAAAGTTCAAATCTACCAGATGTGACTTTAAAATAAAAATAGAAATTTATCTATATACCTAACCTACAAATTTCAGTTGGCAGCACAACATTGCTTTTTAAAATTAATAATATTTCTTTTCTTTATAATTATTATGTTTACGGCTACTGAATGTTATAAATTATGCTCGTAGAGTAAGTAGCAAATAAAAGAAAGACTCTTGAATCCGTCCAGCAGTGGATTAGACACTATGAGTAGATAAAATAACTCGCTAATTATCCATTATACATATGAAAATGCGTGAGAAAAGTTTAACTGATTGGTACATAAATGTCACAGCCGGTGAAAGCATATCTGATCGGATGATAAACGGACATTGTAAAGAAGATAACTATCCAATAAAATCGTATGGAATAACTAAAACCAAAAAAATAAATAAGTATCTAATAAACTATAATACTACGAGTATTATTTACAATTGACAAGTAATAAAACGTGACGCAATTAAAAAAAAATCGAATTGGCATTCTAAATTGAAAGGTATTCAAACAATCAAACACATTATCGTACTGCAGGCGCTTTGTTACGTCACGTGTGTTATCAAAAAAGCCTTACCGTTACATGTTTGAAATATAACTAACCGAATCGCCGGTCGGCTGTGGCTTCCCACGACCCCGAGTTACATTTCGCTGTGCTCTATCCATTCTCACTTCCTAGTGCACGCCGAAATCGCAGCTACGCCCTTAGCGATACGTCTCAAAGTCGCTGCAGCACGACCGATGCACATTCAAAACCGATGTACACTTGCATACCATAACACCTGATTTTGTAGGTGTGTGTTACGATTCGTCTCTGTGAAGTTTGTGTTCTAAGACAGAGTGTTTTGAAGTTGTATTTTGATCGTCACACTGTCGGTTTGTGTGAGTGTATTGACCAATAGCGTATTAATAAAATAGTTGCAGGATGGCAGGTCGTGGCCGACAGGTGACGCGCGCGCGGGATCCTCCATCTTGCGTCTGTGTGCGGCGAATGTCGAAGTTGACTCGTAGCACTGCTGTTACATAGGCGTTCATTAGGCGGTTTGATTTGTTTCCGCCTTTTCTAATAACCACAATAATGTAACACGGCGCCACGAGAGTTGAACCCGCGATATCTAAGATTAACTTAGAACAACGAGCAAAAATTGAAAATTAATTAATATTTTTAAACATCTGGAGTTAAAGACATAGAAATAAAAAAGTGTGCTTTCGGGAAAGCCTTTTCTTAAACTCCGAATTTTATTTGTTATTGATATCCTGATGAATTTAATAAAAATTTTGACTTTTGAAAAAAAAAAAAAACTTTTTTATTGTATATGTATGTATAATGTACCTATATGATGTGAAAAATTAATTTCATATTATATGAATCTCAATAAATAAAATGTAAAATAGTGAAATGTTAGATTTTAATATATATCAATGTCACCGCACCCTTACATGTGACAGTGCGCACGAGTTGACGGCAGCAGGTGAGCTGCGCGCGTGTGTGCGTGAGGTCACCGCGTCGGCACGCGCCGGTCGCGCGCGTGTGTGCGGGCGGGTGTGTGTGTGTGTGTGCGCGCACTCGTCTGCTTTCAGGGCTGGCAAACACTTTCTATTTATCTGTAATATTGTTTACGCAGCCATAGAACACGCGCACTATCGATGTTTAATTGATTTAGAAAACTCTTCCACATACAATATAGGGTGACGTGCAATGCAAATGTGTAAAATAATTAATTAGTGAGGTGAATGAATGAATGCGGACTTTAATACACACCGCAATTGAAAGACAAACGAATTTGTTTGTTCCAGACGATATTTTTCAGCGAAAAAATAGTTTCAAGAATACCTAATAGGTATTATCTTGCTACGATACCTATATTTTACAGATTTGCATGGATTTATTACCTTATAAAAATAATAAATTTAAATAACTCAGACGTTTGCACTAGAATCATTTTGATTTAGAATATACGGTATAGATTTGATTTAATACCAATTCATTTACAGTGAATGTAGGTACTTAGTTGTTAAATGTGACTTTTGATCTTGTTTTGTGGCTTTCTTTTGTACAATATATTATTAATATAATATTTGTTATGTAAGAGCGAGGTCTCCTGATACAGGTACTTTTCTACTATTTAGATGTAAGAAAGAAAGAAATAAATATTTATTATTATTATTATACATAGGTACTCTAAATCTCCGCCCCCATACAAACTGCACCGGATAGTGTCGACACGCGAAATTTTAACTCAATATATCGCCGTTAATTTTGATTACGTAAAAAAAGAAAAGATACGTGTCTAATATTTTATACCGGACTAAAAAAAATAGTCAACTAGCCCATTACCAGCTTTTCCAAAAACACTTTTTCGAATATGCTTATCGCAGACACAAAATCTGATTTCAATGACGATTTTGGAGAGTTTAAAAAAAAAACACATTCCAAAAAGTGAAACCGATCCCAATCTGAGCGACACACGAGGTGTCCAGCAATAACTAAACGCAGCGTTAATTGACGGTTGTTCAGTTAGAGCTATAAGGTATCAGTGTGCTATGTAATTAAGTGCACGGTACACGATCGTTAATGTGTTCCTTTATAATTTAACTTAATAAGTACATACGCGACTAATAGAGCTGTCGATGGTGTGATCGACATGGGAACTGTTTTTTTTTTTTAAATCGATCTATACTTGCTGACGTCAGCGGTTTCACCTGTGTTCATTATGGAGTTACTGCGTTACTGCGGCAATCGAGGGGTTCGCGGTTAAAAAGGACTTTCAACTTATGTTTTCACGCATTAATTAGATAGATACTCAACCGATCATCGTGAAATTTTGTATAAACGTTGTCAGGAGTACAGAAAAGGACAAGGGTACTTTTAACTTCGGAATTCCTCCTGGAACTCTGAAATTAATCCGCGCGAATTGTCCTCCTCTATGCATTTCTAAACCATTAGTCCGATTGAGATGAAACTTTGCCAGGTCCGCCTGCGTTCGCAAAGGTTCCTGATTTATAAAGAGATCCCGCGGGAATTCCGAAACTCAATTCTGAATCTCCGAAACGGTTGGACTAATTTTGACGGGGCTTTCAATGCTAGGTAATTAGCTGATGCTACAAGGAGTAAATTAGGCTACTTTGAAGTTCCTGCGGAAATTCCGAAACTCACGCGGGTGAAACCCCGAGGCACAGCTAGTACTAAATAGAACTTTCAAAAAATTGAACCAGAGCAACAAAAAGCAATAACAACATCTCATCGTCACTTAAAAAAGAATTATTAACACACTCGAATATTACAAGAGAAATTGGCGGCTGTCAATGAAGAAACGATATAAATGATCCGTACCAGATTTCACGAGATCTATACATCTTATAGATCGTGACGTATAATTTATCATTAACACCCGTATCTCTAAATACCGATTGTGATCTAAGCGGCGTGTAATAATCAAGTATGGTAGCCGGCTACTGTTATAATTGTTCTTGCCTCGGGGCATACTTTTCATACCTATACCGGTCCATCTTTTTAAATAAATAAAAATATAATTTGTTCTTTTTTTGAAATAATCCGCATTTAAGGAACACATTCTTCTTACTGCATGAAGAAAACAATGCAGCCTGTATTAATAGAAGATTTTACAACGAGTGCACAAAACAAACCATTTTTATCCGAGACTTTAGTAACCCAAGCCGAAGGCGAGGGCTGATAGTAATGTTGAGGATAAAATGGTTTTGTGGACGAGTTATAAACTCTGCTTTTCACTTCGATTGCGAGGAAATAAAACAGTAGTGTAAAATTAGTACAGTTTTGAATACTGAAGGAAATTGTTTTTCCCGGCATATTAACGGTATTTATGTCTTAAAAACCACATAAGGCAAACAAATTAAAGTGAATATTATAAAATAACAAATTCTATCTATGAACTTCTTATTGTGTTTGGCTGTATGAATCATTTTCTTTGCCTTAATATAGATACATTTATGAGTAGATACGTTAATGCACTTGTGCACAAAATTCAATTTTGTGCAGCCGATATCCTGCACAAACAAGCACTTTCAGAGCATGATAAGTGGAAAACCTTATATCAAATGGGGATGTTGACTACTTTTGAAAATCAAAATTCGTCCGTTCGTCAGTTAGAAAATAAAAAAAATCAATCGACACGTATTATTTGCTTTTTCAAATAAATTTAAATATACAGAGATAAAGCGCAATAAAGTTTAAGGTGAGGGGGTCGTGACGTCACTAAACACTAAAACCGTCGTACAAACTGTCCGAATAGTGACGTCACGCGAAATTTCAACTCAATGTATCGCCGTAATTTTTTGATTGCGTAAAAAAAAGACAAAAATACGTGTCCAATATTTCTTATTAATCTACCAGACGGGCTAAAAAAAATTTTTTAACATGCCCATTGTAGGACGTACTTACTTGTAAAGTAGATAGGTACAACAATATAATTCCATAGCACCCGTAATATCTATAGGTATGTACCATAGCATAATTACCTACAAGAGTTCTTAGACGCCCGGCGATGTTGTTATGATGCTATCCAATCAACGATAAGACACGCTCGATATTCGATAGACGGATTGACAAGCTGAAAAATTAAAATAAATGTTACATACTATTCTTTGTAACGCGAAGACAGGGCGTCGGAAACAATTACTGGGTATTGTTGTTTGGAACAAGACATAAACTACGAGCCAAATAAAAATAAAAATACTGTAGGTATAAATTAGTTTGTTATTATTGGAGATAATTTAGATAAAACTTTTTACGTTTATGATAATTACGTACATGATATTTTTCCCAAAAAAATTAACGACTGAATGCTTTTAAAAAGAGAAATTATAAACAGATAAGTTGGAAAAAAAAGAGAAACCATTGTGTTGTCGCGAGAAATTGTTTGGTTTAAGAATTTGGTTTTTTTAATGCACACTAAAACTGGAAATCAGATAATTAGGTATTAAGGAAAATGGGAAGAAATTATTTAGGTTTTGATCTTAATTATTCAACTATGTTATAATAAACTAGGGTAATTAACAGTGTCATTTGTAGTGAAATTAAACAAAATTCACATAATTATTATGACGGCAATGATAATGATGGTAAACTTTTTATTAAACAACAAAAAAAAAATAACAATTTCTCTGCAAAGTTTAAGCAAACTATATTTATGCCCGGACAAATTTATCAATAAAAAGTTATTTTACCTAATGTCTATTTATCATAAAACGTATCCGCTTTCCGTCCCGCTTGTCGCCTGTTGTTTGGACTTCGTGAGAAGTAATACGGTGGTCCGCGGCCGGCGCACGAGTGATTGATTTTTCAACACGAAACGAATCGTTAAGTGTTTTTTTTTTCTGTTGTTGTTTCTGGATCAATTTTTACTAACTGTCAAAGGAAGGGCAGCTTTTACTTTGAACTTCTTTTTAAAATGGCAGGTTTTGGTAATGGCAGGTAATAATAATAAGATAGCTTTCGTTTTTTTTTTTTATTTATCTTCTACAATCAAATGAACTCTTAAAAAAATTCGATTAAACACGATAAACAATTCGTAATAGGGTGTCAGAATTACCAATTAATTAATTTAATGCGAAAACTTAAAAGATTTTTTTTTTATTCCAATACCATAATGTTCCATTAAACCAGCTTTAAATACCAAATATTTTCATTAGTCACAATGCCTACACCATTTGATACCAATTAATATTTAAATGAAGTATCGCAAATAAAGCCTAAACTAACAAAAGATTGTCACTACGATAACCATTACTATTGAACTATATCAATAGTTTCGACATCAAATTAATATTTAAATTAATTTTAATTACAGAACAGAGGCTTTGAAAGGATCAATTTCGTTTTAATTTGTCCATTCGCAGGTGAAAATCATTAATTAATATAACACATTAACAACTAAAAGTTATTCAACTTCAGGGTGATTTAAAAATTTTGTATATCAGCAGAATTCGTAATAGGATCGAAACCAGATCCTATAGCACTGATTCAGAGATAACGGCACGCAAAGACAGAAACACTGACCTTGACAGTTTTATAATAATAATAATATTTATTTCAGGCCACAAGAACCCATAGCACCCATAAAAACCCCATATTACATTTACCATTACATTAAAATTACATATAAAGTTACAAAAAAAAATATTTCAAAAACATAATACCAAGCAATGGTTGAAAAAAAAAAACTCGCTCGTTTTGTCCCGCTAAAACTCGAGAACGGCTGATATTATGTTTTTCACTAATTTTGATCTTGAAATATTTGTGGAAGTTCAGGGAAGGCTTGTATTAAATAAAATTGGGAGTTCCTGCAGGAATTCCGAAACTCACGCGGGTGAAACTGCGGGGCACAGCTAGTACATGATATATTTAAAATACATGGTTTTCATTGATCAACTTTTTAATTTTCACAACACCTAATTGTAGGCAAGAATCTTTTGAATCGCGACCCGAATAGATTTCTTAAAATTTAGACACACACACACACACACACACACAAATAAATAAAAAAAGAGCAGTTTCAATTTCTGTTTGGATCACCGTTTCATTTTAATAGTTTTAATTACACGTTTTTATCTTGAACGTATCGTATCTTTATATTATAGTGAGCAATAAAACCAAAGTGGCCGCTCGGGTAATCATTATAATAATTACGGCTCGGAAAATATGGATACTAAAAGTAATTTCCATAATAATAATAATAATAATATTAAGAAGCATTTAACTATTGAGGTTTGAACTATAAAAATCAGGACGACTTGCGGTCAGCGTCGGGCCGTCAACCTACCTAGTTTAATTGTTAATTAGTGGATCGCTTTTATTGATTATAGTTTTTTTTTTATTATTAAATTTCGTTATCTAGTCAATAGATTCCATTTGCTGTTATATCGATAGAGTATGGAAGTGTCGTTGATTGGTAGCGTGAGTAATAAAAAACCTCTTAATTACTCTATTGGGCTTTAGAAGTTTACATGCAGGTATTTTGAATATAACCTACAATAACCAAAATCTATCCGAACTAATCAAATACTCATATGAAAACCAACAATTAACCTGCAGGGCAATTATATAACTTTTGTTGCTATCATATTTCCGTTTCAATCAGAAAAATAGCGATTTTGTGATTAATTAATCTCATTCAGCAGCTTCAACTTTTGAAGTACCTGTGTGTATACCTATTTTGGTTGATTGCCAGATATTGTAGGTGTAAAAACGTGCATATTGTAATCGCAACAGCGTCATGTTTTTGAATGCAACCGAAAAATTATAGAAACAACAATTACATAATAGCCCCTCCGGTAAAGGTACTAAAGGTAATAGTACATTGTTATCCTAGGGGTGAAAGTCTTTCTCCCGAGGATAACACTGTGCTTTTCATTGCGAATGCAAAGAAAGTCAAAATAAAAATAGGAATTAGCTAAAGAAAAAAATGAGTGAATTTTATTTTACATAAATCAACCATTACCTAGGTGTGCTACTGGCCAGTAAGTATGCCCCCTATGACATAAAAAAAAACTTGAGTTTCTGCAGTATCCAGCTGTCAGTTGAAAGCGATTCTCCCTAGGGCTGAAAAGTGTTACTTTCAACCCGCTTCTCAGGCAACTTCAGACCTACTTTCCGAGTATGAGTAATGAAAAGGTATATTAAGCTACAGATTTACCTCTGTATAATGATTGAACAAATTACGTGGAAAATTAAAACAAAGTGCTCATCACCCAATGTCCCCGGAATTTGAACCCGGAACCTCTTGATTGGGAACCACAGCGATGAATATTCTGTGCAAATCCAGTCGGCATTCCGTTAAATTTCTTTTGCGTATTTTTTTTACACATTTAAAATACGCTTATCTTACAATTTTATTGATGAGGACAACACAAAAAATTGAGAATGAGTGAACTAGACATTTTCTCTCACAAACTTTCTCTTCACCTCTATCATTGATTTCAATCTGAAAATTCATCGTCACGCGGTAACTTTATAATAGATTTTAAAGTTATTCCAATAAAAAATACATCCAACCATCATAACCTAATATCTATACTAATATGATAAAGAGGTGAAGTTTGTGAATTGTGAGTTTGTGACGTTGTAAGGGGATCTAATGAATCGATTTTAAAAATTCTTTCACTTTTAGGAAGCTACGGCAGTCCTGAGTGACATAGGGTACTTTTTATTTCGAAACTAGCTGTGCCCCGCGGTTTTACCTGCGTGAGTTTCGGGATTCCCGCAGGAACTCCAAATTTATTTTACTTGTATAAACCTTGTCCTGACAATAACGAACACAAAAAAAGACAATTATCCAATTTGGTGCAGTCGTTTCGAAGTTATGCGCTTAGTAACACATTTGGCGATTCATTTTTATTATATAGATTACTCGGGTACCTTGGGTACTCCAAAAAAACTGCGGGTGAAACCGCAGGGGACAGCTAGTCTTGAATAAATAACTTATTAAACTTAGTTTGGTCAACGTAAAAGTCTTCTGTGTGCAGTCTTTAGGTAAACATTTCTAAGGGATCTAACAAAGACGCACTAAATAAACGTTGAATTCGATCTAATTAATAATCTAAGCTCGTTACGTGTGATACCGCGGTTTTATCTGCGTCTAACATCGTAACATACCGTGAGACACAGCCCTGCATTACGGCGGTCAAAGGTAATCTGTGGTCGTTGTGACAGGCGAAGCGACAAGCGGGGAAAAAGTTGTGTTCTAGTTTGGCAATAAGCGATTGACGGCTTCACCTGGCATGCTGGGGTGCACATATTGTAATCAGGACAGGTACATTTCAATCGAGAACTACATTTTGTCTTATATCAAAACCCCGCAAACACTTTTTTTTATTGAAATACTAGCTGTGCCGCGCGGTTTCACACGCATGAGTTGCGGGATTCCCGCAGGAACTCCAAAGTAGCCTAATAAATTCCTTATAACATCAGCTAATTAGCAGTGAAAGTCCCGTCAATATTGGTCCAACCGTTTCGGAGACTCACCCGCGTAAGTTTCGAAATTTCCGCAGGAACTCCAAACTTCTTTATAAACGAACACAAAAAAAGCAATTATCCAATTTGGTGTAGTCGTTTGGAAGCGATGCGCTTAGCAACACATTTGGCGATTCATTTTTATTACATAGATATTTGCTATATTCCGTACGGTTTTACTAGCGTGAAGTTCGGAGGTCCCGCAGGAATACCGGGATAAAAAGTGCTCCATGTCTTTTTCTGTACCTGACAACGCACGCAAAATTTCATGATGATCAGTTGCGTAAAATAAACTCATTCTCGCATTTGTAATATGTAGAAAGAATAAGGATTGATTTAAATAGGTAATCGATTGAATCGCTCCCGCTCATGCGTTGTGGCAGCAGCGCGTGCGCACCTTGCATCTAGTAACCTTTATTGAAGCTGAGATAACACTTAACTTATAGTGCACTAGCCGCGTTGTGATCGCTGATCATTGGTGTCGTACATTTTTATAGTGGTTTTGATTGCGTACGAGTTCTCGTGTGCGCCGGTAGGGCGTTCACCTCGACGTACAAACTTAATGTTTGTTGAATATTTTATGTAGAATGTGTATTTAGGCTGTCGTTTCTCGGCTTAGTACCGTATAATCCGTGGACCTTAATTAGTTAAGAATATTTGACTAAAACGGTGTGTGTACACACTCACCGTAAATCCGAATGGTCAAGAAGTTCTTCGTAATGAAAAATAAATGCTTACTGCACCAGCTAGATAGATAAATAGTATTTATCTCTACTTCTGACTAATATTATACATGCGAAAGTAACTCTATCTGTCTATTACGCTTTCACGTCTTAAATCATGAAATTTTGCATACAAAGGTACAGAGGTACGTTGTCAAAGGTACAGAGAAGGACATAGGGTACGTTTTATCCCGAAATTTCCGCAGGAACTCCGTAAAAACAGGGGTGAAACTACATATTACACGTTGTTATACAGAATAGGAGATAGGGTACCTACTTTTATCCCGGAATTCCGGTGGGATCTCCGAAATTGACGCAAGTGGAAACGCGAGGTACAGCCGGTGAAAAATAAATGCGTACCACACCAGATAGATAGGATAGTGATCCTGAGTATCACGGTATTCCCACGGCAACTCCGAAGGTAACACGACACCAGTCAATTCATATTAAAAAATATATATTGAACCTAAAAATACTCTAATATATATTTTTTTTATGGAATAGGGGGCAAACGGGCATTTGGCACACCTGATGATAAGTGATTACCGCCGCCCATAGACATCTGCAACACTAGAAGGCATGCAGTTGCGTTGCTGGCCTTTAAGAAAGGAGAAGGCTCGTTTTTTGAAGGTTCCCAGGTCGTATCCGTTCGGAAAAACTGCCGGCGTAAGCTGATTCCACAGAGTGGTTGTGCGGGGCAGAAAGTGTCTGAGAAATCGCGGAGTTGTGGATTTCCAGACATCAATGTATAATAAATAACATGAGGTGCATGTACCATCAGTGTACACGCGTAAGAAGTAAATATAGAGAAACCGTGAGGTTCGAACCGGTGCCCATGCGGTCAGTAGCCTCATATCATATCTTAGACTACAATTAGACCACCACTGCTGTAAATTATGAAAAAAAGGTCGTACATATTTTACCAGTGACGTAACACTGACATTTTTGTTATTTTATTCTCCTGCCGCCAATGGAATGTCACTTGAAAATTATCCATCTAATGCAACGATACCATTCTATTATTAAAAATGCAAATTATACCAAAACGAATCAATAAAGTTCGCGGTCGAAGTGAAAAATGGTGTTGGAGAAAAAATAACTGCCCAATAAAATGAGTAGGTATCTATTTAATTTATATTTTATCACGCGTCACAGTGATGGGTATTTTTTTAACAAATTAACAAAGCATGTTATTATTGATATTTCAAAAGAAATCGATACATTTAACATACATCGGTGCCAAAGCGACAATAATGTAGAGTATTTTATCTCGAACAATTCAATATAATTAATGCGACCCAGACAAGTTTTTTGACAGCTGATAAACGTAACGACAACTTTGATATTCGATTCCAATCTAATTTTGTTATGTTTTTTTTTTATCTGATCTGAGCAATAATATCACACTTTTGAAGATGATATAAATAAAATTTAATACGATTTAAATGATAAAGCTAACATTAAAGTTGGTATTATTGATGTATGTACTATGTTATTGTATGTATTATTATAAATTATATACTGTGTAATATTATGTGTGCATGAGTAGGTATATTGTTTGCACTATAGGTTACTTATACGATGACGACCCGATTGGCGTAGTAGGTCACCATGCCTGCCCGCTAATCAAGAGGTTCCGGGTTCGATTCCCGGTGGGGGTGGACTTTGTGTGATGAACACAGGGTTCCATTTTCCAGTCTGGGTGTGTTTATATATCTATAATAATAATAATAAAAAGCATTTTTATTTCTTCCAGAAAAATGATAGTTTACAAGTTTGTTAGTTTTGTTAGTATTCAGAAAAAAAGAAACCTTGTAGTTTAGTATTAATTGATTAGTTGTTTAGTTATTATATGTATATATTATAGAATGAAAGTTATAGTATCTTTATCATAAAGTTATTCTGCAAGAACCCCTCTGCGGGTAAAGGCCTCCTCCAAAGTTGAGCCAGTTTTCTTTAGGTAGTGCAGTTTGTGTGAATTCGTCCTCCCATCTGGTGGAAGGTCTCTCTTTTGCCCACTGGCCCAATTATATATCTATAGTATAATATATATGTAATAATATGTGTAGTATATACCACGTTTGCTTGGTTTCCACGCCACAAGCTAATAATAGCTTACTGTGAGATCAAGTAGATCTGTGTGTTGTGAAATGGATTATTATTATTATCATTATTAACCTACTTTCAAATGCAGGTTCTAAAATCGTTTTGGTTTTGTCTACAAATGAATGGTTCTACAGTATTTTATTTTGCTATCTTAACAAAATCTTACCTTACCAAATAGTTGCCGTACTTACCTCTATATTTACAACGCCCACGCATTTTTTACGACGTTTTTCAACACATTTGCAAGGAGGAAAGAAAACATAAATTTAAAAACTATTTGATGAGATCTATAAATTTAGAGCACTAGTGCGGTATGTACCTGAATTAAAATAACGTGTATTTTTAAGCTACATTATGAACCGAAAACATTGATTTACTGGTATATCAATGACCGAAAAGCTTAGTCACTTTACGAGGGAGTATGCTGAAAAACTAAATTATATTGTTTTAAATTTTGTTCTGCGCGAAGAAGATCAATATTTATAGACGGATATGCAGATAAACTGTATATAGTTATTTTTTACAGTATATACCTATATAATATAATTATATACAGTATATTTACTTATATTACTCGTATTTACTAGCTTAAAAAACCCGTTCCCCAGATATTCACATCTGAATACCGCATTTAAAGATTTCAAATGTATTCTAGAACGAGTGACCAATGAATGAACGGAAGGCTATGTTATGATACCTACTCTGCTCAAATTAATTAGATATATAATTCGATATATGAGCGACATTTGCATTAACGATCTTGAACGCATAAATATCAAAATTCACTCATGAAAATGACCTTTGACTAATTCTCACATCTATGCTAAAATTATAACTTCATTAGGTACCTACTTATTTTCAACCACAACCAATTAATTATACGGGATGGTATTTTAAACGAAGCACACGTATATTCAATCCCTCAAGTTATTTTATGCTGAGGTACACGTAAACAATAAAAATAAACAGAAAAAAAAAACTGCTAAAACAAAAATAAAAAGGTATGAAAAAGTGACTTGTAAATTCCTTTAAAATAAAGTGTCAAATAACTTTATAACGAACAGTTATTGAGTATTAGTTCCATTGTAAAATATTTACAGTAAAGGCTATGGAAGCCCCTTTAAAGTCAATGCGTAACCCCAGGAAAACGGTTATAGCATGTACCTACATAATTTATTTTTTTCACAATTGGGTATTCTCCAAGGTATGAATATCAAAATTCTAATTAGTCCGTCAGTTAGAAAATAAAAAAATAATAGACACGTATTTTTTGCTTTTTCAATTTAATGAAAATGAACATAGATAAAGCGCATTAAAGTTTCGGGTGGGGGGCTCGTGACGTCAATATTCATTATAAGCGCCATACAAACCGCACAGAATTGTGACGTCACGCGAAATTTCAACTCAATGTATCTCTGTTATTTTTTGAGTACGTAAAAAAAGAAAAAATACGTGTCCAATATTTTTTACTAATCTACACGACGGACTAAAAAAAAAATTTTTTGTCAAGTAGCCAATTGTGTCATAAATCGACGAAATTTGAGATCGAGAACTGAATAGTATCTGCAGTACATCCCTCGTTTAAACTTACAACCTGTATTATTTGCGCCATATTTTTATTAAGGATAAAAATATCCAATAGTTACTTGTTATAAGCTTCTACCAATTACCTTCTGCCCACAAATACGTGTTAGTAAAACGTGCTTTGTCAAAAAACCTTCTCTGAATATGGGATCGAATATGAAATTTTAGAACTGTGTTTATAGCTGTTTTACACCTTTGAGCGCACTTGTGATAAATGTAATGCAAGTTATTGAGTAATTTGTACCATTATGTTATGAGAATTACTGCGTCGTAAACTTCGTTATATTGAAGAGTTTTATTGCATTATAAATGTTTGAGGTTTTTCATGGACATTAAGTTACGAAATACGTTCGTTTTATTTATGTTTTCTTTACAAATCGACTGATTCCGAACGACTTGGTCTTTTAATTTGAACGTGGAATAGTTTAGATTTTACTTGTATCTTAAATCAACTTTTTTTTTCTTTTGTGTAATTTGCGACATAATGGAATCGTTCCGTACCTCAAAAAGAAAAGGAATCCTTAGGTACAGGTTCACTTTGTTGTCCGTCTGTCTTGTCTCTCTGGACTGTTTTTCTCAAGGACCCGTGAAGGAATCAAGTTGAAATTAATATCAAATACTGAAGTCTGCGATACCTTAAAGCTGTGACAAAATCAAACTTCTAAATCAATGAAATCAAAGGATGCAGTTGTTTATGCCGCATGCCTGCACTCGCGTGGGTAGCAAAACCTATAGGGTACTTTCCATGGATGTAGAATCATGAAATTCTGGCAAGAAGCAATGTCTTAAACCGAAAACAGCATCATGCACCATGCCTACCCGCTAATCAAGGGGTTCCGGGTTCGATTCCCGGTGGGGGTGGATGAACACAGGGTTCCATTTTCCAGTCTGGGCGTGTATATATATATATCTATTTACAATATACATATAATATGTAATATTATGTAGTATATACCACGTTTGCTTGGTTTCCACGACACAAGTTTAGCTTAGTATGGGATCAGGTAGATCTGAGTGTTGTGAACTGGATTATTAAAATTATTATTTGTTTGCCTCATTTGTGTTTGCATCATGACGTTTAAGCATTATAATTAATTATTGTAATAGTTCAGCGCATGAGTCACCATACTACTAGGTATATTTGTCACGTTTCACACGTTCATACCGGTTTCTGCCAATTAGATAGTACAGATAAAATGGATTCGCACAAATCGATTGAACCTTTAGAATTTTAATGTAATAGAAACCGTTTTTTTTTTATTAGTCATCCTCTCGGGAATTTTAATTGTGTGAATTTTCATAAAACATTACCTAAACCGATCCTTTTTTTCTTAATTTGGGAGTCATCATCGTAATTGCATATGTCTAAATGATATTTTGTATAAAATTGTAGGTATACGTAGCCTTATAAGGCTGTCAACTCAAAACTAAGCGCGGAATTCTATCTAGGATTAGTATCTATCATTATTTAATTATAAATTACTGCCTGTTTTATATCAATTTTCCAGACAAAAATGATGGATGAAAGTAAAAAAAAAAACTCGTATAGTCTAGTCACATACCGGACCACATAACTTCAAAAGTTATGAATAAACTGTACATAGATGACAAACGTCCGTCATTATCAAAGAGCACTAGTACCAATAGAGGTCATTTCCCAATTTGTATGCGTGAGCCGGTTAATCTTTAGAAGGGTTCCGTTACTCGTCACATTAAGTTGCTTTTTGGTATCGCCTCTAAGTAAACAGTGCTAAGATTTTGCAAAAACAAATGACTAAACAAACCTAACACATGTGGATACGCACTCAGCTCATGATATTTAATATAATATTTTAGTACTGTCATTTGTAGAAATGAATAGTTTATAAAAGAGTCCCGGTATTCATTCGAGCGAAACAAACGAAAACAGCTAATTTTACAAACAAAAAACTCTGTACCTAGCTGGCAAAAATCGAAAAGTGTTTTAGAAGTAAAATCGAGGGCTTTGCATAGCACGCTTTGCAAAATTCGTGTTTATTTAGTCAAATAGAAGGCATGAAAAAAGCTATAGTAATTTAATTGTTGACTAACAACACAACTTACTGACTAGATTCGGAACTGAGCATATAACCACTAGAGAGCGTATACGCCGATTTCTTCTAAGTACACGACTCACTGCCGCGGGCCGGGGGACGAAGGAGAATGCCCGGCTGTAATTGGTCAGTTCAAGGTCAAGTTATCGACTTCAGACAATATAGGTACAAGTAACATCACAGATTTTTACGATAAAAATACAAAGGGAAAGAAAGAGATAGAAGGATTAGAATTTCCTAATGGAAGAAAGGGACTTTTCCAAAAGACATAAACGCGCTGTACTTATCCTTTTGCTGTCACCAAACCACCATTTTAAGAAGACCCCTGCCGTGGCTCGTAATCTGATTAAATCAAACATAATTTTCGTAGTATTTACTTACCGATGAAAAGTTATGCCATCCTTTTTGTAACTAGATGTCTTGGAATGTTTCCCGCACCACTTTACTGCGCATGAAGGCATTTTTATGCGTTATAAATTGTAAACAAAACCAAAAATTTTTTAAATAATTTAGCGTGCACACAGGTCTGGAACTTGGTCACAACTAAAATGGTTACTAGTACCGTAGTCTATACATAGGCGACAAAATACTAATAGTTTTCGAGCGTCGGGGCACTGTATGCGCAGTCAAGTGGTTTTATAGTCTTTGAGATTCGGGGTTTTGTCCATTTCGAAATTGAACCCTAAAACAATTCTGTTTGCATAGTTTATGCGTAGGCGTTGCCCGATATACCACTATTAAACCCACGTGGGTGTGGCTGGGAGTTTAGAAGAAATTCTTAAAATTAATATTTGAGTAAATTCCTTCATAAATGATAGTTGACAATCTCATCTTGTGTGGGCTTGATATGTTGATGATTTACTATTGGGATTCTAACGGCTAACTTTACACTGTCCTCTTGGCTTGATTTGGTGCATCAATCGGGCCGGTGTTCGACTCTCGATCTAACTAATTCATTTGTTTACGACTTCAAATACTAAACTTTTAGATTAATTATTGTTATAACTTGGTGCGTCTGTAATCTCTATACACTTTATTTAAAAACAAACAGTATAATATAGAAGCAATTTTGTTATTTTTATCGGTTTGTCTGTCCGTCGGTTGGCTTGAACGCGAATCACGTTCTGGGAGGATCTAGCGGGTTTTGTGAAATGTCAATGTGTTTTATTTGCTATATTCACATGAAAATATCGTATTTTATGTCCGTACGGGACTTTCACATTAACAAAAGTAACTGTGACAGATATATACCTAAAACTGCTTGTAGGTAATTATGTTCCCACAGTTAATTTGAAAGGAGAAAATCTTATTTAGGCATCAAATCTCTGTACTGGGTACGATAAGAATATATTTCGATTTCTATAATATCATTACATATTTATCTTAATACGATCTGTCCGTTTGTCTCAGACTAATTAGTGGAAGGAAAAGTTTTGTTTTAATTTAAATTTTAGTTTTAGTTATTCATAGTGTTGACTTATATAGAGGCGGCATCTAGTCTTTATGCTTTTGTGAAAAAAAAAAAAATTGAAAAAAACAAAAATTTTAATTCATTTTAATACTTTTTAAACAGTTAACCGATTATATTTATTGGGCCTAAGTTAATAGCTGCCTACTTAACAGGAACTTTTTTTTAGTAAGTAGGTAGGTAGGTATAGTTAAAAGAAATCTTAGTTATAAAGGTATCTTATTAATGCCTTGTCTAATATATTCTATCGTTCATATATTTCTGAGAACCTATAATAATTAGCTCATAAATATTTAAGAGTTTTATTTACTGTGACTGCTAGAGCTACTTATTTTCATAAAAATAAAATAAACTTCACCATTTGAGGGCAAGCGCACCAAAACGTACATACACTATCACAAATTACAGCACGAGGCTCGCGTAATCGCGTTTGAAAAATCGCAAATAGGTAATTATGTCGAAAGGACACTCCATGGCGAGTTTGCGCAACCGGCAGGGAGACTTCGTGCGAATATCCACTGAAAAAATTCCTGAATTACCCTTAGGTTAATTAATTATAAATTAATTATAAAGGAAGCTGTAACGGAGTTTCGAAAAGGTATTATTGATGTGAAAATTCTCAACTTATGTAACGATAAGAAAAATTTTAATGGCTGTTTCACTCTATAAATACTTACCGACTAGATATTTTGTAGGTAGGTATACGTCTTTAGTAACAATCCTGATTATTCTTATAAATGCGAATGTGAGTTTGTTTGTTATATTTTCACGCCTTAACTACTCAATTGATCATGAACTTTTTTAGGGATACAGAAGGACAAAGAGTACTTTCTATCCCGGAATTCGTGCGGGAACTTCGAAATTAACGCGAGTGAAATCGCGGGGAACAGCTAGCAGCTTAATAAAAATGCAGTTGTGGTAGATGTATTATAAACATACGAACATTGACCGCTTGGTCATCGGTTCAAATCCCACATTTTTTAATGATTTTTTTTTACTTGCTACTAGGTAATAACGAATATAAACCAAAATGAGACAATATTATCGACCTATTTAGGTTAAAACAATCAACTCTGTACAGCATATCTATGTAGTATCGAAAGATGCGCTGCTACCACTCACGCGCACCGCCCGCGGCCCCAAGATAATGCCGATTCTTGTCGTACAGTGATAGACTGAGCGTTAAGCGATAATACCAAACCATAGCATGGTGGTAAGGCACTTTATAGTGCCTGGTTGGCTAGCTACCATCTTTAATTGTTATCTCTATAGAAAAATAAGGAACTTTTGCTCTTGTCACACTCACGCAGCTAAAAAATTCTCCAATCAAAAGTTCAAGCCAAAACGCCTAGTCTAATAAAATAAAAATAAACTGTCGCTCTACTGACAGGTGTACTAACAGTTCCTGCGGGAATTCCAGGATAAAATATAGATATAAACCTTCCTCGTGAATCACTCTATCTATTGATGATAACCGCATGAAAATCCGTTGCGTAGTTTTAAAGATCTAAGCATACATAGGGACGACTTTCTTTTATACAATGTAGCGATGTTGCACTTGTTGCCAACCTACGCGCATCACATTCGTTGCATCGTGCCAAAGGACTAGTAGAATAAATGAATCGCTTCTCGCGCCAATATAACACTAGTATTACCATCAAACGTTCCTCGCCGTGAGAACACCAAGTGACCCTGGCACTTGCCAGTTACTGGTCTGTCATTATCGAACGTGAACTATTGTCTGTCTGTATGTACGTTCGAGTATGCCATCAGCGCACTTCGGGAACTAGGTACAAACGTGCAATGATTCATACAATAAGTTAAACGACTAACCACAGTCCATAGAGATTTTTTTATGTATTGCGATACATATAAAGCAATGGTTTTATTTGAAATCTCATTAAGAAATTCAGCACACAAATAATTGAGGTGTACATACTTTCTAAAACGTCGCCAAGTAGTGATGCGAACTCATGTAGTTCCACCACACTTTCAGTTCCATGACTGCGTGTGCTGAATACTGGTCTATGCCTGTTATTTCAATGCAATAATTGAACAAAAAACGAAAAGCCATACACGCCAAATTACGGACGAGTACGTTGAAGAATTACTTGTTAAATACGGTTAATGTTCAGAGGGAAAATTGGTTGACACTAGGTTGCAATACAATGTTCAACTCTAATGAATAAGAAGTAAGAACTGGAAATCATATGGCGCGAGTTGGTCTCGAGGAATTATTTTAATCAAGCCGTATTTAAATTATTCACGCTCATAATGAAACACGCCCACCTATATAATAATTATGTATATTATATTATGTTAGGTATTTCTGCGATTTGTACCGTAAAAATGGGCTGATTTTTATTTTTTAGTCCATCTTGTAGATTATTAAAAAATATTGGACACGTATTTTTTCTTTTTTTACGTAATCAAAAAATAACGGCGATATATTGAGTTGAAATTTCGCGTGACGTCACTATTCTAACAGTTTGTATGGCGGTTTTAGCGGTTAGCGACGTCACGAGACCCTCACCCTAAACTTTAATGCGCTTTATCTCTGTATATATTTTAATTTATTTAAAAAAGCAAAAAATACGTGTCTATTGTTTTTTTATTTTCTAACTGACGGACTAATTAGAATTTTGATTTTCAATAGTAGTCAACATCCCTATTCTGTTTAGTTTTTTTTCAATCATTTGGGAATGTCAACATACGAAATCTGTAATATCACGTTCGTATGAGTTTCTGTCATCGATTCAACTCGCGTGGTATTGACAGTGATGCTTAGTGGTCAGCGAAGCAAACTTCTATGCCAGGTTTCGCGGATTCGATTCTCTTTCTACAATCATTCAATCGGTATTTAATATACTTTGCGAAATCTTTCAGGAAGGAGTTTTATTTAATTTTACAATTTCAGAAAATCAAATCAAACGCAAAACTATATCTATATATATAAAAATAAATCTCTATTTTCCTTGTGGTCACGGCATCACGATTCGACCGATCACCATTAAATTTTGCATACAGTTGTCAGGGGTACAAAAGAGGACATAGGGTCCTTTTTATCCCGGAATTCCCACAGAAACTCTGTAATTACCACGGATAAAACCGCGGGCGATAACTAGTTCTTATATTATGAGATAAAAAAATGCTGCATTAATATGGTTGGTACTGGAAAAAATTGATATAATTACAGTTTCATTCATTTAGTGTTGAATAATTTTCGTTTTCAAAGAGAAATAAAAAAGAAAATACTTAGAGACCATTCTGACCAACATTTAGACAAAAAAATATATGTCCTTACTAATAAATAGGATAATTAGCATCAAAATTGGTTCGGCTCACGTCCACGAAAGCAAAGAATGAATCCAATAGCGGTTTTATAGCATATTATGCTACAAATTCGACGCGAGATCTATTCAAAATCGAATGGATTCCAATAAAATGTGTCATTAGTTAAAAGCTTACATAATTATGTACTTACTATACATATTTTGTCGTAAAGTAGACGTTCCGTCGTAATAAAATCAGAGACGGTCAAGTGCGTTTCGTTGTTAGAAATACAGGTTTCGTTAGTTTATTAAATAGAATATTAAAATGAGTCTTTTAATTAACCAACCTCTGTGCAATGGTATTATACAACGTGTTAATGAATTAACTGAAAACTAGAAAGTAGTTTGCTCAGAATCGACTTACGAATCGATCGCACCATGTTTTGATATAAATTATATTTTTTCATTTTTACGAGCCCATGTCTAAATTATTTATAGTACCCACAATAATTGGCACGTACACCGCCCGTAGCAAAAAAAATCGAATCAGTCATTGATGCGTAGGTGCGGGCGTAGTGCTTAGAATTTCGTAGATAGGTCACCTCCAAACTAATGTTGAATAACTTTTAAACTATTAATTTTTTCAACATAAATTTTATTTTAATCATATTATTGTTTATTTTCTTAAATGGGGTGTATCATGTTTTTGGTTAATTAATTAACACGTTGTATAGGTACATATTATATAAAAAAACTTTGTCATCAGTATAATGCAATAATATCTCAGTGAAAGAATAATCATAAAAAACAAAGTGCATTTTGTAAATAACAATGATAAACCTCGCCGAACCAATAATTTTTTTATTTTTAAGAATATAGAGGAGTTGAATTTTGAGCAGGCATATTACCAGCTAGTTGTCATAGAAACCTAATTGTTAGTCTGTGTAGACTACGATCGAATAAACTTCAAATCATTTCCACCGAACCCCGACGTTATCTTTTACGTATTAAGGTATGCTATCAAATGTTATATAATATTAGAATCCGTGGGAACCAGGTCCCACCCACGTCTTGGGTAAGCTGAATAAATTTGAGCTTTAAATTCGTTTTTTATTGCGACACATATATATTTTGATTTTGACAAATTGTGAGTTTGTGACTTTGTAGGGAAAGCTACGGTCGTCCTTAGTAACATAGGGTACTTTTATCACGAAATTCTTACGGGAACTCCGAAATTACCGCGGGTGAAGCTGTGGGGGACAGCTAGTATGACATAATTTTGTAATCTTCAAATGATTCTGTTTATCTTCAAAAAAAGAATGCCTAAACTCGAAATTGAAATAGAATCGATCAGAAAACCGAACAAAATCCCAAAGACGTGGGTGTCATTTTTAATATTGTACAAACAGCCTTAATCCTATCTCCGTATTTAGTATTTCATAACGACAACATAAATGTCAGCTAATTGCTGTAGAAAACACATCATTATAGCTACCATAAAATGGTAATGTTATTATAGGCAGATATAATATATAATATTATGAATAATAATAGATAAATGAATGCATTAGAAAAATAGAAATATAAATTACTTTATTTACATACTGGAAACTAGCTACTCCTTGAGGTTTCTCTCGTGACAGTTTCAAGATTTCCGCTAGAAATATTTAGGATACTTAAGTACTAGAAAAAAATAAACTATTAAGTCAATATAATATTAATAATCTTTCCTGGCAACATCTTTTTCCCCTCCTGTGTCTCCATTTTAGGCTAAACATGTTAACTTTTTTCCAGGAATTCCCCTGGGAACTCCGAAATTAACGCAGGTGAAACCGCGGGAAACAGCTAGTAACAGCTAATTAAGTTAATTTGCTGAGCGATATAAATCGGCTGCTCTAAGGAGGAACAAAAAACCGGAAATCGCTTTATTACAAATCAAAATCGCTTTAGTACAAATCTTCCATAGATTTTTTTAATTTTCATTTCTCTAAGACTAAAGCCTTTTTGACGGTTGTGAATATGTAGCAAGGTCTGCTATATGCGTGAAAAGAGGCAAAAATACAAGAACTCATTTCGAAAAAACTATTAGTTGCTTTGGTTTTCCGTAGAGCAGCCGAAGTATACATAGTGAATTCATTATTGAAATTCGAACTAAATCAAAGAAGATAATCAAGGAAGAACATCCTCGCTTTAAGCGATAAGGCCGCCTTTTGTATACCTTTAAGTTAAATGTAAGAAAATTTGTAACTACTTTTTTTTTAGTTCGGTGTGCAATAGAGAGTTATCTATCTATCTATCCTCTTCTTATATCGTCATCACGCTGGATATTTTGCTACTACTAAGCGTCAGATAACCAGCCGTTTTGTTCTTGAATATGATATTCAGATGTCTCCCGTTGCGGGGTAGGCAGAGATGCGTACAAACTTTAAGCAGTTGCCGTTGTTAGCAGAAAAACTGCCTCAATTATATATGACATTGTTATTGTGGCATAACGCGGAGTGGATTTAGTCACGTGCGCCGGCGCACCTTAATTAAGGCGGACGTAATCTGTAACGCGGGATCCGCAACGTCCGCGCCCACGACGCACAGCTAGGTGGACTTATCAGTGATTTCTAATCTGCTCACTCACTTTAGTTGGGTGTAGGGTTGCCAATTATTTTTTGGGAAAATATAGTATTTTCCAGCCCAAGGTATAAAATAGTACATTGTTATCCTAGGGGTGAAAGTAACTTTCTTTCTCGCGAGGATAACACTGTGCTTTTCATTACGAATGCAAGGGAAGTCAAAATAAAAATAGGAATTAGCTAAAGAAAAAAATGAGTGAATTTTATTTTAAATACATCAACCATTAGGTGTGCTACTGGCCAGTAAGTAAAAAAAATGACATAAAAAAAAACTTGAGTTTCTGCAGTATCCAGCTGTCAGTTGAAAGCGATTCTCCCTACCGTTGAAAAGTGTTACTTTCAACCCGCTTCTCAGGCAACTTCAGACCTACTTTCCGAGTATGAGTAATGAAAAATATAATAGACCCAAAGAAAATTTTGTATTTTCAGGTGATTTTTTTATAGAGTGTATATTGATTCATTAATTACGTACACCTAATGCACAATATCTATCGACTTGCTTACAGCGGAAGTCTGCTATTTTTATTTAATTTGTTCTATTTCAATTTTAGGCCTCATAAAGGCACTTACGATTTACGAATGTCAGTGTTACAAGTTGTATAATCATATTCCATGTACAAACACAGTGTGATTTATACACAATACTATGGACCACGGAAAATACACCCTGACAGCAAAGAATAAAATCACAGATTATAATGATGAAAGTGTCAATAGTTTTCAATTTGGTAGGGCAGCTATCTGATCTGAAAAAAAGCCTATTTCTCCACTCCAACTACATTGGTGCATAGAATCGATACGTTGCTTTGTTACGATTACAAGACTAACTAAGCCTAATCATTTTACTTAAAAAATAAAATATTATGGTGCACTTTAAACACTGACCGAAATATAGTATTTTTGCGTAGTTTTATATTTTAATTATTTCTTTAAAAGTATTTATTTATTTATTTATTTAACAATTAATGCACACAAGGACAACATAAAAAGAAAGAAAGTATAAAAGTAAACATGTACAAGGGTCATGCTTATTCCATACAATTGAAGTATATAGTAGGTATACAGAGAGAAAATATAGTACAATTCTATAAAATATAATACAATATAATAGTACGGTTGGCAACCCTTGTTGGAAATGTTCTTGCAAACGACAATATTATGTGCTTCAATTATGTTTAGGAAAAAGTTACGCATTTTAGGTAGCTACATTGAAAATATTTCTGAGTTCGCCGTTAATTCTGATGTTTGTTTGGTTGCTTAGGTGGCGTTTTAAGACAAAAAGTTTCACTTATATCACATAAATATGCACGCACCAATGTATTTCTGTGTTAAACTATCTGTTTACAAAAGTTATATGGCCAACCAATCCAATTTTTGTTTTTCCATGGAACGAATTCCACACTAGCAACTTTATGGAATTCGATCCTTTACTAACTAAATGACTTTATTCTAGTCCAATTTGCTTGTAAATGATGCCCATATACGGCCTAAATGAGTTTAAACTTTAAGAAAAAAAAATGTGTTCTGCGTTTCGACGCCTACGCACTAAAGTTTGTCATCGGATCATTCTCGTCGGGTCGAAATATCCAGTTATAGTGACTTATGTGTCATACGGACACAAATTAATGAGTTCTATTTATTTATAAGCTTAACTTGTGAATAAATTTGACTTTTTTATGTGATATTTATGTAAGCACATTGTTTCCTGTTCGAATATTGCATAATTATTAAGGTCAAATCTTTGCGAAATTTTAAAAAATTATAATAAGTATACCTAATTTTAATATTTTCTTACAATCACTCACTAAAATATAACTACGTCCATCATTAATAGTAGGTATAATTATCATACATAATGCTCTTAATGTTGCATAAGTTGAATGACAACAAAAAAAATAATAATAAACATTTTCAACATAAAAGAAATTATAATCCCAAATAATGAGACAGGTCGTTATTTACATTTGGAAATGTATCGACCACACTCGCACATCGCGAATACACCACAATAACATATTTCACTCTTTTGTACAAGTTTAATTGAGTAAGAGGAGACCGGGGACCGCGCGCAGCGGGGCAACATCCGAATTTATTTGAAAATACTCGAAAGAGGCCCCATTACTTACGTCAAGACGAAAACGTACCCGCCACGGTCCGCCCCACCAACATTAAGTGTGAGATACGACGTTATTCGCGTCGACCTAGATATTAATGCGCCGGCGCACGCTCTTTATGATGACTTTTTGAATAGTGTAATTTTTAATTCTGCCCGAAAACCGAACGAGCCGGCCGGAGTGGTGCGGCCGCAAAAAAAATTAACTGTATCGTTATAAATTGCCATTTCTTACGAGAATCCAAAATGAAGTTTCCCTGATACGTCGAGTTTGAATGACGACGATGTAACGTCTTTTTTTTTGCCATATTTTACCAGATTTTTCCGATCATTTTGGTATAATAACATACAGTATTTAATTTAAATTAAATTGACGTTCGGTGTCGTTGTTTTTAATTAATTCAGACTCGACTTAATACAAACCTAATTGCTCTGAACTCAAATACCTACTGATTTACCAATAGTGTTGGGCAAAATGCTCAAGGCATTATTAAATTTAATATTTCGAAAACGGGTTAAGGCTTACATACAGTTATTATTGTGCATAATTTAACGGGTTTTCTTTCTTTTTGTTACAGTCGTTTTTCGGGCGGACCTACAACAATCTGTCATCGATATCCGAATGCAAGAACAACGGCGAATGCGTCATCAACAAGAAGAACCGGACAGCCTGCAAAGCGTGCCGTCTCCGGAAATGCCTGCTGGTCGGCATGTCCAAGTCCGGCTCGAGATACGGCAGACGGTCCAACTGGTTCAAAATCCACTGCCTCCTCCAAGAACAACAGCAACAGCAAATTCAACATTTGCAATCTAGTAAATCACCACCTAATTACAATCCAAATATGAACACATCGTTCCTACCCGCTGCAGCTTTGGTTGAGTATTACAAAAATTCCGAGAAGAATCCCTATACGGTGGACGTTACGAGACAAAGCGTGTCACCATCGGACTCCGGCGCGTCATCCGCTGATCCGGAAGATGACAATAGCTCAAGGAGTACGAGTGGCTTGAGCATTTTTAGGCCAGCCCTATCGCCTTGCAGTGAAAAGGACGCGAGATCTCAGACGATGAGACATCAGAACAAGGATGTTAGGAAACGGAAACATTTGCCCCTTACTTCGCCTTTCAGTGTCGCGTCTCCGAGTTATTCGCCGAGGCTGTACTTGCCTTCGCCTGTTCCTAATTTGAGGACGTTACCACCGAGCGTTCCAGCTTGGCCGAGTCGTAATGGCGGTGACTCCCTCCTTCATTCTCCTCATTCGCCAGCCGTTGCAGGTGTAGCAATAGAACAGGAGCAGCCTATCGATCTATCTTTAAAATCGACAGCCGTACTAATCAGGAGTCCAAGGAAGGAAGAAGTGAGCGACTCCGAACCCGAATTAAGTATCGATTTGAATGAGGACAACGGCAAAGATATGATGAAGAATCCCCTCGATCTATCTCTTGTTTCGAAAAGAACTGGTGAGGTTCCCCTGACGGGATGAAATGAGAACTTTTTATAGCTTTAGAGAATATGAGTCAGAATCATTCCAGCCATTTAGGAGCTGGACACATGACAACTGTTGGAAGTTTCAGATCGCTTTATTTCATAATAGTAGATGCATAATAATCATTATTTCATAATGTGCCACTTAATACGTCATTTTAGAGATCGTAATTATATGTCATCCGTTAGGTGTGTCCAGTTAATGAGCAATTTGACCCATAGAAGTTTGTATTTTTATTAAATACTCTGCCATACAGTATTTAAGTATTGTTCATAAATTGATTTCTATTCTGTTTACCCAACAGAAGCACCTACCATAATTATTTTAAAGGATAGTTTGTTGCTTATATTATTATATTGTGTGAATAATGTAAATATTAGTTCAAATTATGCCTAGTTGTATCAAACTTAATATAATTATTGTACTTACTCACTTATTTTAAACAAGTTCTCAAGTTAATTTTTTGCTAGAACAAGTCTGAAAAAATGTATGACTAAGGTATACTGTGGAATAAGGTATACTGTGGAATTAGAAGCCATAATTTAGAGAGCGTCGTAGCTAGTTACCAGGTTCTGAAATCACATATCTGATACTTCTATAGCAAATTTCAACCATTTTTGTAAATAATTTTTGGAAAATATTTTTTTTTCGTAAGTTAATACTTTTAATTTATATTTGACCTGTTGTAAAGTTTGTGTGTTTGAATCTAATTTATCGACTCCAACTATGCCAGTGTATTATATTTAATATACCAATTCTAGTTAATATTATAATAAAATGGGATCAATGGCCAGTATATGATTGAAGCTCAAAATTTGTTTATTGTACAAAAAAAAATCTAAGCAAATCTGTACGTATAATAATTTAGGAATAGATTGTAAAATTTAGCGAGTAAAAGAAATATATGTAAGTATTTATTTTAATAGTTAGGCCAGTTTTGTATTGAGTCATTTGTTAAATGTGTAGTTTTAAGTTTTATTTTTTTAATTGTTTTATTAAAAGGTAGAGTTTTGCTATTTTGTAATTTATAATGTAATTTAGCGATTTTTTTTGTATTGATAATTACGTGTTACTATTTTTTTGTTATTTGTTTGTCACGATTATAAAACATTTATTTTCTTAAATTAATTAATTAATTAATCTACTGAAAACATTCCACGTTGAAATGCTCATCCCAATTTGTACCTACTTAATTTTAAAAGTCAAGATTTTTTTTTACTTTAAACCTGTTATTAGTATTTTGATGTAATATAGTTATGCTTTTACAAAGACTCTCAAACGTGTCGCTAATTATAACAAAATAATATATATTTTTTTTATATACGAAACCTTTTACAAATTAGAAAAATCTACTGTAGATCAAAAGCGACACTGGCTCTAAGTCAATGTGATACGTTTTAGAAATGTTTTACAATACGTATATATTTAGTAAATCAATTACCTAATATATTATTTTTTTAAGAAAATAAACATGAGTACCTTTTTATTACGATGTTTTGTCTTATTTATCTTGTAGTTGGTTACTTCTTCTTATCTCTTTACTAAAAAAAAAAAACATTTATTGCCAAAAAGTAAATAAAAATCATGTTATGTACGTATACAACAAAACTTAAAATTCTAACTAATTAATGATTAAAGAGACAGTCGCAAATGCGCGACTCGCCCCAGCATAAAATTTAATTTAAGGCCCGCGCATGTTGGATCAACATCCTTAATCCAGATGTTCATCCAGCACTGGTTTTCAATGCACCCCATGCTCGGGCTAAGGTGTTTTGCCGAGGAAAAAAATTGTAATAGCGGGTCATCCTAGATATTTTAAAAATTGGTACATCATCTATCCACGGAGACAAGTTAATATAGCGCTCTATCTGGTTTTTCACAGAAATCTGTTCTTCAACTAACGTAGCACCTAGGGATGCTCATTTAAGGCCTGATTTTGTTTGAAGAATAATACGATTTGACATACCTAAATATTTATTAATAGCTGTGCCCTGCATAGGCGTATATAGAGGGGGGGCTGGGTCAATGTTTGACTGTTTCGAAATACTTCTGAACTCATGAACCATTCTGTTGATGGGTACATTTTGCCCTAGGTTGGATTTACAACATGAGTCCAAGAGAATACAAAATTTAGACAGTCTGGGAAAATTTCTTGGTAAGTACAGTGAAATTTAGTAATGACAAAAGTTCTGGAGCGTCTAGTATACCGTTGAGGAGTGTGTATAGAAAAGTGAGGTCGAGAAAGCATCTTCGATCTTCTAGAGTATACCAATCTTGAAATATTCAAGCCGTCCCGCATAGCTAGAAATTGCCTTGGCCAAATCACATGCGAACGCACGATTTCAGTGAAACAAAGCTTATATATATGTCCAGGCTAAGCTATTTGTAATAATAATATAAGGTAGGTATATATTCATTTGAAACATCAATATTGTCAAATATTGTACTGTATGTACAATAACGGTAGTAAGAAGTGGCAATATAATTTTTAAAATCTTACTAAGGAAAAATGGACAAGAACTTTTGTCACTCAATTAAATGTCATGTCGCAGTGAGAAGTTACAAATCATCGTTTTTGCTGACCGCGGTACAGTCGACTGTTAAACCAGGTGAAAAGAAATCTTGCTCATTAGTAGAATAATGGTGCACTTTTATTGAATGTTGTATAGTTGCATTGAAAAATGATGTATCCATCATGAAAAAAACTTTGCAAATACCATGCCTATATGGGATTGCAGCATTATGGAAACAATCCAAATTCATTTACAACGCGACGTAGGTAATTTGCACATTAAAGTGAAGGAGAATTGCAACCCTGATGTACAAACACGGCAGAGCTGAAAATGCTTTGCGTCAGAATAATTTCGTTTAAAAACATTTAACTCAAATAACGAAAATAATAATATACCTAGGTAAAGCATAAAAATCCTTATTATTTTATATGCGAAAGTGAGTTTGTTTGTTTGTTTGTTCCGCTTTCGCGCCTGAACGGTTCGACCGATATTCATGAAATTTCGTATATACGCTGTCAGGGGTACAGAAAAGAACATAGGGTACTTTTGGTCCCGAATTCCCGCGGGAACTTCGAAATTAAGGCGGGTGAAACTGCGGGTATTAGCTGGTATAATAATAAAGCAAATACTATGGACACTAAAGAACATTATTACTGTTATAATATTTGTAAATACCTAAAGTCAACACTGAAATTTTACGCCCATCGCGCAAAGTAGTTTTACCTTAAGGCATTTTGCACATTATATTTGGAACCTTAAATTGTATTACAAGAAATTTCGGGTAAGACACGCGCATTGTAATTTATGAGGATGCATGTAAGATACAATTCAATTCAAAAAATTCTTTTGATGTGCAAAAGTGTATTACCAAAAGCTAGCGTACCCATATTTGCCAGTGCGAAAAAAGGCAGGTAATTTATTATAAACATAGAAACATGTAAAAATTCAGTCCTCGCCTGTACCTGCTTACAATTCAGTTCAGTTTTAACGAGGAAACATATCGGCCTAATTGAGATTGCACTTGCGATGCCCCGCGGTTGGCGTTCGAAAGAAATATTCGTGTCATTATCACCAAAAATGGATTTGATTTATTAAGACGTCTCGGTAATAGAGAGACGCCCCGGAATGGGAGCAGCGAACTCGTTGGGGCGAAAAAACACTTCTCTTTGTCAGCGTACTTTTCCGCAAAGAAAATATTGTAAATCATTACGTAAGTAAGTACCTGCCACACAAACATACCACGTTTTTTTTTTTTAATTAAAATTCAATTCTTATTATTTACTTACTAGCTGTGCCCCGCGGTTTCACTCGCGTGAGTTTCGGAATTCCCGCAAGAACAACTTTTTTCTAAAACAAAAGTGGCCTAGTCTCTGCCAGTGAAAGTCCCGTTCAAATCGGTCCAGCCGTTTCAGAAATTAGCTGAAACAAACAGTCAGACAGACAGACAGAGAAAAATTTAAAAAAATTGTTTTTTTATGTAAGTACTGTATATACCTACTTTCATATGCATTTAGTTAAAAACTGTTAATTTGGAATTACAAACAGACACTTCGATTTTATTCATAGATGTATAGATAGATTATAATATCTAGTTTGATAAAGATGTTAAAAATCCAAATACTAAAAACCAGGGAAATGCTTTCATAGCAACCCTGAAAAAATATAATATTTAAAAAAATCTTATAAACCAAATTGGTGATTTATACGACAAATTTCTGAAATTAAAATAATATTTAATAGATTTAATCCTTACCTTATAAATACTAATGTCAGTTAATTTGTTTGTTACGCTTTTACGCCTTAACGGCTCAACCTATCAATGCTCATGAAATTTTGAATACACGTTGTCACAGGTACAGAGAAGGATATAAGGTACTTTTTATCCCGGAATTCCCGCGGGAACTCCGAAATTAAGGAGATTGAAATCGCATTGAACAGCTAGTTATATATATAACAAATATAAAATGCCTTTCTTCAGAGCGTAAAATGACTCAAAAACGAAAACTCTTTTATTTTGAAATCACATAATAATTATTTAACAATTTTGTTAAAACTTCTGCACCTATCTATAGTAGAAACATAAATAAAATGGCTTAATTATTGTCGTTAATCTTAACATTCTTTGTTGACGTGTAATAAATCGACGTCAACACAGAAAAACGGCTGCCATAAATCTAAAAAGACATGAAATTTAAAAGTCGACTAACAGAATCTAGAGTAGAAACAATATAACAAAACTATACATAACCAGAGCATATCTCTAATATATAAAATTCTCGTGTCACAATGTTCGTTCCCATAGTCCTCCGAAACGGCTTGACCGATTCTCATGAAATTTTATATGCATATTCAGAAGGTCTGAGAATCGGCTACTATCTATTTTTCATCCCCTAAAGGAAGTTCCTGCGGGAACTCCGAAACTCACGCGGGTGACACCGCGGGGCACAGCTAGTAATATATAGTCTTGAATAGACAAGTTTAGAAAAGTCATAATTCACCAACCGGTTACCGCCACGGGGCAATGAGTGAACCAGTAATATTATCTTAAAAGTTTTTGGATTAAATTAAAATTTATTAGTATCAATTTGACCTTTTACTAACTTATGTATTTGTAAGAAGGAAGTAAGAAAAATCAGTACCTAAATATTATATACTTAATGCGCGCAGTAAATCCAGCTACTAAACAGCTGTGTGCTTAAAAGCATGGTAAGTTTCCCCTTCCTTCCTTGCCCACTGCTGGGACAAGGGCAGCTGATAGTGGAGGTGTGTAGCAAACGAACGAGAAAAAAAAACCAACACCATACGAACATAATACGAAAGTTAAAATCTACAATAATAATAATATTATAAAGAAGCAAAGTTGAAAGATTCTACACGGAGAGAAATCAATCAGACCGAAGAGGGTTAGAGGACGTCGGAAACAAAAAAAATCGCTAGCCTTCTCTTGCTACAGCAGAGCAGCAGAGGTGACTGCTTCGGTTTGAGTTATTGTGTTGATAGACTAAGTGTAATTAGTATTTATAAAAATAAATAGGAAACTACCTAGATAGAGGTGACACTACACCGTATTGTGAAACGCAAAATTTCCGCACCTATTCCATAGGTCAAAATAACAAATTGCCAGCCCTACCACGAGATCTCATAATCCAGATAATGTAATCAAAGGTAAAATAAAACGACGAAGCGAAACAAATACGCATACATGCGCAACTTATAACCTTACACTCCATCCCATAAAAGGATAGTTTCCAGTTAAAATACTCATTTACAATAATCTATTTTACAAATCTAACACAGAGAGGAACTTTAAACCTTTAGCTGAACTATCTTTAAAACGCAATCAGATAGGAGGACGCATCGGCGTCTGCGCACCTAAACTCGCCTATCTCGATGCTAGCGCCACCTAGCGACTGCAACCTCTTATCCGTGGCGATTTATTCGTAGCACACGACCGTTGTGTCACCTCTATATATGGCGTTGTGCGATAGAGTTGGAGCTTAGAATCAATTTGAATTAGATTAGCTTTTTCATAATGATCCACATAAAATATTTATGGCTTCATACCTACATTATTTTTATAACGTTGACATGTAACGTCCGGTATGGGTCGATAACGGATGCATAACCGCTTGTTGACCAAAAGAGTGTTATCTGTAAAAACAATAAATGTACAGATACAAAATATTTCATGAATAAGACGCAAGTGAACAAACGAGGAGAATTTGATATTTATCTTCTGTTTCGATCTCTTTGGGGAACTCTGAGTGTAGCTATATTTTGCCCTTCATTTTTTTTTAGTGCCGTACCACCATCCCTGGAACAGTGTTACATATAATTTTTACATAATATAACCTTCGTCGAAATATTGACCATAGCAATTTTGACTTCGGCAAAGAGTGTTAAGGATGAACTGTTAAAAAAATGGTGCATGGTGCGGCCACTGATTATATTTTAAGGGCTTATACCGCCGTACTCAGAGTCGACTTTAATGATTACTTAGTTAAGTATAGATTTTTAAAACATAACTGCCGCAATCAGACAAGTTTAATAAATTAATGTTAATTGGCATTTAACTAATTAAGTTACATCTCATTAAATTCCAATTAAAATTAAGTTACTGAATGTCTCTGATTGCGGCAGTTTTGTTTTAAAAATCTATACTTAACTAAGTAATCATTAAAGCCGACTCTGAGTGCAGCCGATAGAGTCTTGGGATTCTTTTGGAAAACCTAAAAAGGAGGTATCAAAATTTTATTAAAAAAATGTACTTACTATTAATAAAATAGGCATCCCCGGGTTATGAGATCGTAAATCCAGCTAAGCAGGGAACTCTTTTGGTACATTAGGTAGTTACAATTAAGTTTAATTTTTAGTTTTTATCTAATTTTTTATTTTGTTTTTTTGTCGAATTAAACATTCTTTATTCGTTTAAGGTCCATATTCCAAAAGGTTACTCAAGTCATGAATCTAGTTTTAAAACTAATTTTAAGTAAAGCTTTAATTTTAGAACCTTACTTGAAACGAGATTCATCAATCAACAATCAGCTGAGTTATTTCCTTATTCTAGAACGACGCTTGAGTACTAATCTATACTCAAGCAAAGATTTGATCTTTGTTTACGTCTGTCATGTCAAGACCACTCAACCAATCAGAGCTCAAAATCTCTACTCAAGACTAGTTTCAACTGATTAGAACCAATCAGAGTTCAGAATCCCTACTCAAGACTAGTTTCAAGTGATTAGAACTTAAAACACAATCTATAATAAGATGTACGCTTGAGTTATGATCTGAGCTGAAAACTAATCTCAAGTAAAACATGATCTGAGTCACCTTCTGGAATACGGGCCTAAAACTCCACGAAAAGTGAAATGTGACAGTATTAGGTGGCTAAAGCTCCGACTCAAAGGTGCATTCGGTCCCAACTTGATGACATGAGACAAGATGTGAATCAGCTATTGACGATATGACGTAGCAGTATTAATAGACAAGCTTCGGTTTCGTTTGTATGATCTCATTAATACTCAATACAAGCTCGTAATCGCGGAAGAGCAAGCCCGTGGCACTACGATTAATTATTCTGAACATAGAATAAATGTTGCGCAGACAAGTCACATGCATGAGAGTAAATATTTTCCGATTTCTGCAATAATCTCAACCATCAAAGTGTGCGTTAATATGTGTGTGTGTGTAAGTGTGCATCTGTGTACATTTGGGAGAACTTGGGTAGTATAGTACATAATTATGCAAGAGGTCTTCCATTCCATTGTAATTTAGGGTGGCTAGCCAAGTTTTTTTTTTTTTTCATTTCATATTTAATCAGTGTAAGTGCGACAAAAATGCGAATGATAAGTAGTTAGTTTGTGATACTTTCACGTCTTAAGTAGGTACTCAGCCGATCTATTGATACGGATCTTTACACGTTTTCGGGGGTCCAAAAGAAGATATAGGCACCTTATCATTTTCAGATTCAGAAAAAAAAATGTTGTTCTCGAGGAATAGAAAATCATTTTTTTGATCTACACTAACGCGAGTGATGCCACGGCCAAGAGCTACATAATATTATAAAGGTCCTTAAACATAGATTTATAAAAAAAAAACTATTCTACAATCAAAACCTCAAAGACAGCTGGTTGCAGACAGTGTAGGTATTCAACTGCTCAAAGATTAGACCAGTTGACAGTTACACATCTGTAACTAAAACCGTAATGACTAATCTATGACATGCCAATCATAAACATGGAGAGGCGCATACAGGGGTCTAATTACTTCTCCGGCGTTACGTCTTCATATTCCTATTTTCCTCTTGACTGATGACTTTTTCTCGTACAGTGTTGAGTAGAGAAACTGTAACAAGGAATAAATGTGTAGATTAATATCATAGTCAGGTACATGCCTGGGGAATTTCAGCTAAAAGATTCATAAATAGCGTTTTTTAGTTCGTTTACTTATAACTATAGTTCGTTTCACTTTAATTTAATATCTTATTTATAAAATTGAGTTTAGCTGTTAATCTGAGGTTTGGTAAAAAAAAAAGTTTTGTATTGAATAAGTAATCTGGCTGTTAATGTTAGTTACTAACCTATCCGAGTAGTAGATATCATACAATCCGGAGTATATTCTATACCTGCTTTAATATTTCTTCAAAATTCGTTCAGCTGTTTATGCGTGTTTGAGGAATATCCAAACATGTTCCACATTTACCTACATCGAAGATTTCATTGCATCGGGATCTACATATTTCCCGATATAGGAAACTAGCTGTGCCCTGCGGTTTCACCCGTGTGAGTTTCGGAAGTCCCACCGGTACTCCAAAGTGAAATATTGCCCAAAAATTAAAACAAAAATTTCTGGAGAGGGCTACTTTTATCACATAGAGCCTAGGGGTATAAAAAATAGCCTACGACACAAAAAAAATCATAAAAATCGGTAAAAGCGTTTCGAAGGAGCTCGATAACAAACACTGTGACACAAGATTTTTGTATATCAGATAATAATGCCTACAACGATTTGAAAATTAAGCCGTAAAAAAAGCGTCAGTGGGTTTCCTCGTATAAGCTAAACTTCATTTGTATACCTATTATAATATCTACGTACTAAACTATGGTATAGTACCTTGGTTTGAACACGAGTAGCTGTTCAAGCCAGGTCGTGCTTAACACAGTCTAACACTAACTTTGCCCTTTGTCGGTCCCCGCTCCCGAGCTACGGGTTGGAGGGCTCACCAACATTCGGTGTTATTATCAAAATAATCGTCTTATTCTGTGGAAAACATAAAAAAACTATCTTGACTTCGCTGACTTCTCATATTGTAATTTTTCTACATCAATGACTTCTCAGATAAAATTGAACATCAATCATTGCTGGTCACACTGACAATTCACATGATGGTTTCTGCGAAAACTGAAATAAGTATGTCATATCCAACAATAGGTAAGTAATGATTATTTCTACGGATTTTCTAATTGAAAAAGCATTTGAAGGTCACTCCCAAGCCGTAGTGCCGTCGAAATTGTGTTTCGCGAAAATGACGTTGTCTTCGTTTAGAATTTGCCAAAGGTTTTTTACACGCTACGCTCCCGCGCACCGCTGTTCGTGCACAGTCTTAATTTTCGCGGGAATCGATCCCACTTTCGATAGTATAAGGAGCCGACTCGCTGCTCGCTGCACGCAACACGGTAGGTATAGACAAGAAGTTTCAAACCATAAACTATGAATAGTTTAGAAGATAACGGAATTTATGATGTAAGGGTAAAGCTCAACATTATCTAAATAATAAATTAAGGGTATAATGATTTTGTTTCGCTGGATCATATGTAGGTATTTGCAATTTTTGGGCGAGTATGAGCACTAAACTTTAATTCCCTTTATGTAAGTATATTTCCATTAATATACATGAAAGAAAAATAATAATAATAATAATAATAATAATCCACTTCACAACACACAGATCTACTTGATCCCACACTAAGCTATAAGTTTGTGCCGTGGAAACTAAGCAAACGTGGCATATACTACACATATTATTGCATATAGATTATACTATAGATATATATACACACCCAGACTGGAAAATGGCACCCTGTGTTCATCACACAAAGTCCACCCCCACCGGGAATCGAACCCGGAACCTCTTGATTAGCGGGCAGGCATGGTGACCATTGCGCTAATTGTCGTCAAAAAATATACATTGTCTTTTTTTATTATCTAACTAACGAACTAAAAAGAATTTCGATTTTCATTCTCCAGCAACACGCAACTGCCACTCCTTCCATGACTCACTGGAGCCAAACAAACCGTAGCACAGTTTTCGCTTCCGTGTGCTCCTTCATTTCTTTTCGCAAATCATAAGCCGAAATTGATGACCCGAAGTCATCAGATACAACTAACAAGCGGTAGCAGATCAGGACGTGCGATAAGGGCTTTAAGGGTCAAGTTACACTGGCAGAAACGACGTGAACACGGACTTTGCTTTTGAGATAACTAGAATAAGTTGGTTTTTGTTTTAATAAACCGTCCCATAAGTATACCCTTACTATTTGTCTAAAACTGTTTATATATTTTTTACGCACAACTAGTTAATTGTTCAAAACAGACTTCATCCGTCCGGATGTTCAAAAGGACAAAGTTACTACTGTTATTTTGAAGTTCATGAAAACGAGTACCTATACCTACCTATCTGCATAAAAAAATATATATTGCGAAAATACGATAATCAATCAAAAAGTAAAAAATATAAAACTCACTATATTAACTAGCTGTCCCCCGCGGTTTTATATAGTTTTAAGGAATTAGAAATTTATATTGTGGTTTTTTTAAACCTATTTGAGTTGAGAATCGAATAATGAATAGCTTTCTTTGATTTGTCCATCGTTTAACTTTATATTTTTAACGTATGTACCTACAGAACTAAATAATTGTCTTTAGACACTAACGGCTGCACTCAGAGTCAACTTTAATGATAACTTAACTAAGATGAATGATTGTTAATTGGTATTTAACGAGATGTAACTTAATTAGTTAAATGCCAATTAAAATTAATTTATTAAACTTGCCTGATTGCGGCAGTTTTGTTTTAAAAATCTATACTTAGTTAAGTAATCATTAAAGTCGACTCTGGTGCGGCCGTAAGTACAATTAAAAAATTCAATTTTTGTAATATAGATAAATCTACTCTCTGCCTTGCGCTATTTTAGCAAACCGTATAGCGGTAGCACTTTGTGTGACAAGGAAAAAAAAATACAGAAGCTATGCCTGACGTTGGAACAATTGCCATAATAAATATTACTTCACTGAGACTCGAACCCGTCTTATCTACAAGAATGAAGTTACGGAATGAACCAGTTCCCCGATCCAGATTTCGCGACTAATTACCAAACTAAAAGCACCTTGCGGCTGCCAAAATGGCAACACAAAAAACAAATCATCTGGCAATTTGTTGATTAATTGTTTAATTAATTGTACACACTGTGGCGACATCGCATCCATTTATGGCGACAGTGAATTGTTTTCGCAATTTTTTTGCGTTATTATTTTAAAAGTGGCAATTTTCTGGTTGTTACGCTTTCAGACTGGATTTGAAGAGCTGTGGCAGTTCTTTAACGAACCTTCAGACTTTAATAAATAACAATGCATCATCATCTCGTCTAGAAGCGATGATAGCTCAGTGGTTGGTGCGTTCGGATCAAACGCCGCAAGGCATAGGTTCAAACCCTAACAATGAGCTTGAGCTGTCGGTGAAGGAAAACATCGTGAGGAAACCATAGCATGGTGGTAGGGCACTTTCTAGCACCTAGCACCTAACGGTATTTTTCTGGGGCTTAGAATGCTTTATGATCATAAAGCTGAAAACAGTTGAAAAACAACTCGTTCTGCCTCCAAGGAACTCCAAGACACTTAGGCCTACCCTGAAATAAACGAAGAAAATGAAATAATTATTAAAATCAGTTACTTGAATTTTGAAGTAAGGTAGATGCGTGTGAGTTATTGCTGAGGCTATGGAAAATAAAAAAAGGGGGAGGGCAAACCTGACTGACTCATCCATCAACGCACAGCCGAAACTACTGAACGGATTTCGCTGAAATGCGGCATACAGATAGTTATAATGTCATAGGAATCCGCTAAGAAAGGGTTTTTGAAAGTTCGCCCCCTAAGGGGGCAAAAAGGCGTGAAAATTTTGTACGGAAGTCCGTCATTTTTAGAGCTAAAAGTCTGAAACTTTGTTTTTAGGTTTAAGATTAGAAATAAACAGTCGCGTGTTCTAGGTTTTTTTGAAAATTCAACTTCTATTACGTTACGCTACGATATAACCGAACTCCATGTTGACTAACAAAGCTAGTCTATTACTATAAAGAAACATTATAGACTGATGAGATCAAACTTATGTTTATCTATACGACTCAGACGCCTTTTTGTTGTAGGTAGTCAAGTTATGAGCAATCAAGAATGCGCTGACACCCCCCAATTTTCCTTCTCACGCATTCCATAAACAAACTCCGCATAAGCGTCGAACTGTACACGGCATGGCTAGCATATTTCGTCGCAATCTCGACCAGCACTGAACTTTTTTACACTTGACCGACAAGCGCCATAAAACTTTACGAGGATCGAATACTGCGGCGCAATGGGCCGAGCGTCCGTTTTGGTAGGACCACAAAAAAAATTAGAGCAAGTACCTACGTATGTACCTACCATACATATTATACGTACCTACCATGAAAATTAATTCGAGATTCGAACGAAACAACTCTTCCTGCGGGACCGCTTTTCGATTTATGTTGCTCACCTGGAGCCGTATTTTTGAAACGCTCGAATTACTTTTCGCACACGGATTTGCACGATTCACGCGCGATTTCTTTAAAAATGTATGAGCATTCGCATGTGAATTTGCGATTCCATGTGCGAAAGTGATTCGAGCGATTCAAAAATACGGCCCCTGTTTTTTTTTTGTTTCGCTGCTGAAGAATTTTTATTCGCAATTTGTTGTCGTTCATGTTTTTATAGTTTTAATATACGTGTTACTTAGTTTGGTTGGCGACGGATTTTGTTTTAATTTGGTTTGAATATCAGCTAGACGAATGTCAGCATTCCAGTATTTTTTTTATTAAAAACCTATGTACCTAACTCATCCGCCATGAAGATTTTAAGTACCTACCTATTATATTTTAGGTAAATAATGTATAAAGCGATACAGTAAGTTACAATAATATGTGGCCGGTGTCGGATTTTGTTTTAATTTTGTTCGAAATATTTAGACGAATATGAGTAGGTGAATGAGTAGGTGAACTGTATATAATACTGTATTTTGTTAAAAGTTATGACCATATTTATTTATTTATAACACAAAAAGTTCACAGTATTACAGTAAAACTAAGGCACTGTCAGATTTCATCGTGGAGATTTTAAGCAGGCAAATAATATACGTACAAAAGTGATTATAGAAAGTGGAAACGCAAAGTAAAGCCATTTTAGCAGAAGAAAGTTCACCAGCAACGGATTATTTGCAATTACACTTGTCAATATCAATTTCTCATTTTCATCGCAAAATAAATGTATGGATCGGTCCATTATAGGTAGGTTTTTTTTTTTCCTTTTTTTTTTAAATTAAAGTGAAACACCCGAAAACCGGCAGCGCACTGCTCCGCCGTGTCGCCGTATTTGGCGGCCGTTCGGGCGGTCGGCATAAATGATTGGAAATTGTTTCCGCGAGCGTACGAGAGGTGCACAAAAAACACGTGTCACAGCTATAAATCATTCGATGCGAGCCGAGTCGAGTTTACTCGATTAGACGGCCGATTCGATTGCCGATGCGTCGGTTACGTATTCATTGGTAGGTGCTTATTTACCAACTGCGTACGCGTGTTATTTTTTTGATTGTATTATTAACTACTTATGTGTTTATAGTAATAGACGTAGTTCCACCATAGTTACTTGTGTGCTTTTATTTCTTTAGTAAGCAAATTATAGTGATTGTTTATCAAATATTCCCTTTGGGCCAACATTCCTTTGAGTTTTAGTACCACAGTAAAATAAATAAAATAAAAATAAAAATAAAAAGCCTTTTATTTCTCGCATTGCTAAAAGTAAAAATTACACAATTATATACATATAGATTATTTTACAATTCTTATTCAATAATAAAAAAATAGTAAATAACAATCAGAATAAAATGTGTATAAAATTATTTGAATTACCAAAATTGATTGAATTGCTTTAAATTACTTTAAATGCATGATAAAAAAATATAAAATAAAAGGTATAAAATAAAATAATTTAGCGTGCATGCATGCAAGAACCCCTCTTATGTGAAGGTGAAGGCCTCCTCCAGACTTTTCCATTTTTCTCTATCTTTGGCAATTGTCTTCCAGTTTTTACCAGCTATTTTTATTAAGTCGTTATCCCAACGAGTTGCCGGTCTTCCCTTCTTTCTGATACCGGCAGGGCCCCGCCATAACGTCAGTCTAGAAGTCCAGCGGTCATCATTCATCCTGACTACGTGGCCCGCCCAGCGCCACTTCAGCCTTTGTGAGAAATTTAGTGCATCTGTAACTTTAGTCTTTCCCCGTATGATACTGTGCGGAATTTTTTGTATTTTTCTCACATTAGTAATACTTCGTTGACAGGATCTGATTTTGTTCTTTACGCGTAGGGTGTATTTCCACGTTTGGCAACCGTAGGTAATAGAGGGGAGCAGGCATGTGTCCATTAGTTTTCTCTTTAGATTGATAGGCATGGTTCCCTTTAGTATTTCTTTTAGACTCCAAAATTTTTTCCACGCGCCCGAAATTCTTCTTTCAACTTCTAAGTCATTGTTTTGTTTTCCAAAAGAAACTTGTTTGCCTAGGTATATGTAACTATCTACGTATTCCAAAGGTGTCTGGTCGAGATATATGGGGTATTTTATACTATTGGACATAATTTTTGTTTTATTTAAGTTCATTTCCAAACCCACTTCGTAGCTCATAGTTTTCAATGAATGTATCATTGATTCCATCTCTTTAGCACTTTCGGATAGTAAAATAATGTCGTCGGCAAATCTTAGATGGTTGATGAAATTGCCGTTAATATTTAGCCCAGTTCTTTCCCAATTTAGTTTGCTGAAGACCATCTCTAGTACCGCTATAAAGATTTTCGGAGATAGTGGGTCGCCTTGCCTTACGCCTCTCCTTATAGGTATCGGTGGCCCTGTTGTCTCAAGTTTAACTCGACTTGTACAGTTTTTGTACAAATACTTTATAATGTCTATATATCTGTCTTCGACGTGTTGTGAGCTTAAGGCGGTCCATATAGAAGAGTGTCGGATTGTATCAAAGGCTTTCTGATAATCGATGAAAACTACATAGAGTGGTTTCTGATATTCGTTATATTTCTCAATAATTTGTTCGATAGCATGAATGTGATCTATAGTAGAATATCCACGTCTAAATCCAGCTTGCTCTATTGGTTGATGTTCCTCTATACTCTTGCTAATCCTCTTTTCGATTATTGACGAAAAAAGTTTGTAGAGTGAGGACAGCAGACTGATGGGGCGATAATTGCCTATGTCAGTGGGATCGCCTTTTTTGTAAAGTAGAATCATGTTCGACTCTGACCATTCCAAGGGTGTGGTGCCTGACTCTAATATAGAGTTAAAAAGCTGTGACAAAGGACGTGCGAGATAGTTACAACCTTTTTTTTATTGCCTCGTTGGTAATTCCATCGGGCCCAGGGCATTTTTCAGCTTTCAGTTTTTTTATTCCTTCTATAACTTCTAGTTCGTCTATCATTTTTATCTGTGGGGCGCCCTCTGTAGGCGGTTGTATGCTAGTATTGACAAATATATTTGTAGAGGTTTGGGCTTGACAATCATACAGTTTTTTATAAAAATTTGTTGCGGTTTTCATAATGTCAGTCCTGTTATGTGATAGTTTATCTGTATCTTTTAGTTGTTTAATCCATATTTTGTGGGTATTTAGCTCCTTGTATGCTTTTTTAATGCTGCCAGTAGTACTTAAATGGTTTTCTATGGTTTTGGATCGATGGAGTATGTAGTCTCTCTTTATGTTCTTACTTATAAGTTTATATAAAGCTCTTAGTTCATTTTTCATTGTTCTTGTTTTTGGTTTAGTTACATGTAGCTGTTTTCTTCGGTCCATGAGTTTTCTGGTATAGGCTGATATTACACTAGGTTTAGTGATGTGTTGTTCGGTATTTTGTGCTATATGTAGACATTTTTCTATACCTCGAATTATGTTGTCGTAGTTAGCTTGTATGGTGGCGCCCTCTTTTTGTTGCAGTTGATCTTCATGCTTACCTAAAGATAGTTTATATGTTGATATTTCTGTCTCGGTTTTCAATGATTTCCTTAAACGGTTTGTATATTTTGTACGACTTTTCCTAATTTTTTGAAGCATAAAAGATGCCCTTACAAGTCTGTGATCGGTCGGAAAGTTCACATTTAAGACTTGCAAATTTTGAACATTTTTAACCAGATTTGTTAATATGTAATCGATTTCATTCTTCGTATTACCGTCTGGAGATCTCCAGGTCCATCTTTGGTTTTTGGGTTTTTTGAAAAAGGTATTCACAATACTCAATTTGTTTTCGTATGCAAAATCGATCAGGCATTCACCTCTGTTATTTCTCACGCCATATCCATGATTTCCCATTATCAATCTTTCTTCTGGTCTAGGATGCCCAATTTTTGAGTTAAAGTCGCCCATGACTATTATGTTCTTGCCTGAGCTTCTTAGAGTTTTGTTAATAGTGTTATAGAACAAATCCACCTCATCTTCGTTAGAAGCCTCTGTGGGTGCATAGACCTGCAGTATATCTAGTTGGTAGCCATTTATATTTAGTTTTAGAAGAGCAACTCGCTCTGATAATCCATTAAAACTGACGATGTTTCTTTTGAGATATTTCTTTACGATGAAGCCGACGCCATATAATCCTCGTGTTTCCCCTGTGTAACAAAATATGAAATCGTCGTACTCTCTGACCGATGTGCCGATACGTCGGATTTCAGAAAGGCCGATTACGTCGTATGCTGTGTTTTTCAAAGAGTCCATCAGCTCTATTAATCGGTGAGTTGTTGATAGAGTTCTCACATTATATGTTGCCACTTGGAATAATTTTTTTTTAGTGTGTTTGTTCCTGGTAGGTTTTTCTGGAGGGTTTTGGTCGAGCTCTCCCGCGGTGACCAACCGTGGTGGGAGATGAGGGGTCGGAGGGGCCGTTATTAATTACCACAGTACCACAGTAAAATAATGTATAAAAATTGGTTATGAAGTTTCTGGAAAAATTATATCATGTAAAAATTATAAAAATAATTGGAAAACAGAAAAATTTTTCACCGTCGGTTTAAAACCAAAAACAAGATCCAATAATTTCTGTTCAAAATACTAAACAACAGTTTTTGAAGAAAAACTTTTCAAGTTCAATCAGCCCTTCGGTTGAAAATTATTCTGCCTCTTATATGAGTGTTGAAATATTATATGTGATGCGACGCAGGTAGATAAAATCGCCATTAAAATACAATATAAAAGGAGCTTTCGACCATTAAATCTGGGTCCTTTGCAGGCCCCTGTCTTGAATGTCCCCTGGGAATTTTTCTAGGGATATTTTTGCAAAAAATAGCGTTCGTCACCGATGGCGAGGTCACCTGGAAATCAACCTAAAATTTTACGAAAACCGAAAACCTACCAATGGTAAATGTTTACAAGATCACGACACCAATATTGAAACGTGGCGGAGAAGTCCGAAAAGTAGGGTCCATAAATATAAGGCTTACAACAACGCTGAGATCCACCGGCTGTGTAAAAACATCGTATGCGTAATTAAGGCTATTGGTCCCACGAAATGAGGAAGACAGACCACTATGAGTTTGGTAATCTCATTTTTTACTTAAAAAGTTTGCAAAAGCAAGAAATGTCGAATGCAAACAATACAATAATAATCAGGCTTTCCAACAGGGCGCTTTTCTGCCATTTAAATCCTAACTAATATTATAAATGCAATAGTACATTGTTATCCTAGGGGTGAAAGTAACTTATTTAGTCCCGAGACGGGGTTTGGGTTTGGCCAATAGATCGAGGGACTAAATAAGTCTTTCTCCCGAGGATAACACTGTGCTTTTCATTACGAATGCAAGGAAAGTCAAAATAAAAATATGAATTAGCTAAAGAAAAAAATGAGTGAATTTTATTTTACATAAATCAACCATTAGGTGTGCTACTGGCCAGTAAGTATGCCCCCTATGACATAAAAAAAAACTTGAGTTTCTGCAGTATCCAGCTGACAGCTTGAAAGCGATTCTCCCTAGGGCTAAACGGCTCAACCGATCACCACAAAATTTTGCATATACGTTGTCAGGGATACAGAGAAGGACATTGGGTACTTTTTATCCCGGAATTTTCTCGGGAACTCTAAAATCAACGTGGAAGAAACTACATATATTAAATTTTGCACACTACCTGCACGTTGTTAAGGGTAGGTACTTACATAAAAAAATATAGGGTAGTAAGTCCTTTTATCTCGGAATACCCGTGAAACCGCGGGGAATAGCTAGTCATTAAAGAAACTTTTTTTTAGATTATGGTATGTATGTATGATATCATAAGTCAAAAATAGAAATAGATGGAAAAGCCCATGGGAGGCCTATGTCAAACGGCAAACCGATAATAATGTTACCGATGTTGAAGACGAATGATTAAATTAAACATTAATCTAATTAACATCAATTAATTATTATGATGATAAAAATGAATTGTAATTATTAAAAGTGCATGAAAGTTGTACTAAAAAAGTATGAAATGTATTGTAATATATTGGGAAATTATATAGTACAAAAGAGGGAAGAATCACGGAAAACAACTGTAATGAAGTTAATATAATGTAATGTAATACTATCGGCAATAAAGGCTGTTTTGATTTTGAGTTTTGATGTATGTATAGTATGTCTATGTTTAACTCAGTATATAGATTGGTAACCCATCCTATCTAATTCAAAACACTGATTACACATTGCACTGACTCGTGGTAGACCCTCAGTAAGAAGCAGCAACCATACTTTGAATATTTCGGTGCGCACCCGCTCGGAATATGCGGCATTGTACGCTGAAGCCAAATTGAGTCATAAATATTCTTGAAGTATTATTTCGATTTTGCAACCGTTACATTTTGCATACACAAACGTATTTGGACTCGATTGGTACATATCTGGTTGCGGTAGCTTCGCCTTTCTTACTGAATGAAATTGTACAAAGTATTATTTTAAACTCATATTATTGACATAACTAATTAATTATGTTCAATTCACTATAGTATCTGGAGTTGTTAATTGCCATTATCATAAATCATATAAGTATTAAGAAGAAAAAGAAGGTCAAAAATGTACCTACTCTATGATGTTTCCTAGTCAAAAAAATCTACCTAACAAAATTAATACCTTGTTGATTCAAGTTAAATTAATTTTAAGAGGTGTGAAAAATATTCAGGGTTAACAACTTGTGTGTCAATCAGTATAATTTATTGGAGCTTTATTTGTGGCCACAATTTTGTTATTTTTACTTTAAAAACTATTACAATTTTTCCAGTTTGGAACTGTGTTTCTGGAAGAGTCTGTTTAGACTTGAGATGTTATTGTATTAGTATTGAGCAGAGTGTTAAATATCTGGGTGGCCGAGCTTCGCTCGTAGCGCCATCTGTTGTTAAGTAGAAAAGCAGTACCGAACACTCACTTTTCACTGCCTGAAATCACGCATAAAACAATGTTTTCTAAAAATGAAACCTATCTGGATCGATTGATCGTCTCCCTGCATACTAAATTCCATGACAATTGTTGCGGCCGTTTCTGATTATTGCTCGTTTAAAAATAGTACATAATATGTAAAAAAGAGCACTTCCAGAAGTATACAGAAAAATAGAAAGAATAATTGTGATGTAAAAATAATAGCACTTGACCTATAAAGCTGAAATTTGGCAGGTAGACAGTTTATAGGTAGGAAACTTCAGCTAGAACGGATTTCACAGAGTTCCCATCAAACCTCCAAAAAGACGCGGGTGAAACCGCAGGGAACAGCTAGTCTATTATATAAAAGCGAAAGTTCACTGAAATTTTGAAAACTACTATGAATCTGAAACTTGGCAGATAGATAATTGGGTAGGAGACGTGGGTTAAGAACGGATTTTACGGAGTTCCCGCGGAATTTCCCTAGTTTACTAACGCGGGTGACACCACAGGTAACATTTAGTCATTTGTAAACAAAATTATTACACTCATACCTACAAAGAGGGAGGATTTTTTTTTTAATATACAGTTTCGCAAGTTTTACGTTCAAAAACTTATGTCGCCGACTATACATAAGCTATGATATAATAATCTCAATGCTAACATCAATTAAGAGCCGGGGCGTGTGCAGGCGCAGCCCGGGGGCTCTCGGTGCGTCGTGACTACTGTTCGAATGTTTAATAGTAGCACGAGATCGTGGGAACACGTCCACACTCCACACTGCGACTCTACAAGTTTGCTATAGAGCCCAAAACATTTGTTTCGAGTCGCAATTTTTGATGGTTCATTTAGGTAGGTATATTTTTTTTGTTATTGTGAACAGGCTATGTGATTTTGTGGTCGAAGATTGTAAAGCACCTAGCCCGAATTATTATAAATATTATACGAACTCCTTCACAAAATTCACCATTGCCGAAATTTCGCTGAATGATCCAATGAGAACCGTAGGAAGGCGAAAGTGACATAAGATATAGCACCCTAGATGCTCTTAACGCCCTCCTCGCTGCTGACCCTGAATGTGATCTGTTTGTGGATGCGTTGAAATAGATAATGAATGCCTGACGTTTGGCGAGAGTATTATATAATATATATAATAGAAAGAGTGTCTTATATTATAATTTAAATTGTGCCTATATTGTAACAAACAAACTAGACTCTACATATATGTTCATTTTTGAGCGTGAAACTGCGGGGACAGCTAATATTATAAATGCGAAAGTAACTCTGTCTGTCAGTCTATTACGCTTTGACGCCTTAACGGCTCAAACGGTCATTATGAAATTTTGCATACACATTGTCAGGGGTACAGAGAAGAAAATAGGGTATTTTTGTTCCGGAATTCCCGCTGGAACTCCGAAATTATCGCAGGTGAAACCGCGGGGAACCGCTTAGTGATTTACAAGTTATGATTAGGATGAAATACCTACATGGAAGTCAATTTGTACGCCTAACAGGCGAGCTTCGTCGAGGCCGTTTCAATTAATAATGATGAACTATTAAAAACGTATTTGGAACAAATAAATCAATGGGCATTTACATTTTTTATTACAAAAATCAACGAAAACATTTATTGAGGTACCAATTAATAAATATTTTTATACAACTAAGCAATGCTAGGTGTAATTTATTCATTTTTGAGCGTTAGAAAAAAATAATAATGAAAAACATATTATTATTATACATATAATACATTCATAGAACTGCGGATGTTTATGGTGTATTAATTTCGTGTCTATAGTTTTATTGAAGTTCGATTTTGTCTTTGAACGATTTATTGCGTTCGCGTCGCCAATTATTGTGTGCGCGCGCGTCGCTCTAGGTGTGAACTCGAGATCGTATCGGAGTCTCATCACACGATTTATGAACTCCCGTTCACAGAACCGTGACGAATTAAATTAATTTTAATTGTATAAAAAAATAATATCCTGGCTAATTTTAATTATTGAGAATAATATAGCCATTTTATTGGTTTTTTTTTTTTTATTATTTTAGTTGGTGCCAGTCATCCAACGTCTATGGATGGATCAACTGTTATTTTAAATTTTCGATTTCTGCTCATTGTAGCTGTAGGTTATTATAATGAAACTCATTATTTTAACAATAGATATAGATACGTGGATATACATATATAAAAATCATATAATTATATCTGACTTTAAATACACAAATAAATACAGATAATATGATTTGCTTTGATCATTTTCACCATTAGATAGATATTTATTTTCTCTTTAAAAATTACATTTACATTTTATGTCAAAATTATGCGATCCATTCATACAATAATTACATTATCTTGTTTGTACCACATTCTAGGGAATAAATTTGAATTTCGGTCCCTGCGTCATAGCCAACATGTTAATATTTTTTTAACCCAGTCTGGGTAGGTACTGTACAATGTCCCTATATAGAATAGAATAGAATAGAATAGAATAATTTATTTCACACTATCAATTCCATAGTGATATTACTAGTAAAAATGACAAAAGATAATATGATCGTACTTATATGACAATATGTAATGAATATTACGATAAATAAACAATAATAATAATAATCCACTTCACAACACACAGATCTACTGGATCCCACACTAAGCTATGAGCTTGTGTCGTGGAAACCAAGCAAACGTGGTATATACTACACATATCATTACATATATATTATACTATACATATATACATATACACACCCAGACTGGAAAATGGAACCCTGTGTTCATCACATAAAGTCCACCCCCACCGGGAATCGAACCCGGAACCTCTTGATTAGCGGGCAGGCATGGTGACCATTGCGCCAATCGGGTCGCCGGAATATCAATAAATACCAATATTACAAATAGGTATATAACAAAGAAAAGATTACCAGTATAAATCAGTTGTCTGGATAGTAAAAAGCTCTGCTTAGTTTGGGATCAGGCCTTGATTCCTTGCCATATAAGTACGCGTGCCTGTAATACATACCTGAACTCATTAAATGGCGAAAGAAAATAACGAATATGTATTCTATATGTCACAACACATGTTGCTTATGTATTTAATTCCAAGTTAATTGCCTTTGGGCATGGGGAGAAAATATTTTTTGTGATGTGTTATCATACATAGGGTGTTTTGGTCATAGTGAATCAGGGGACAGACAGCACTATGTGATACACACCATATAAAAACTCTATAATATTCTTTTTTTCTATATTTTCTCAATCATAGAGATACTACGCATGGAGTGTTAGTTTTATTCAAAATTACTTTAGAATAAATTAATTAGTGCGATATTTCGTTTGTGCCGAGAGACGTAGCAAGCTATTTCCACCACACTTGAAATACCATGCGTGTGCTGAATGCGGTTCTATGCCTCATACAAATCTATATTCTAAACGTCGTGTAGAGTACTTCACGTTATCAAAATTCCTGAAGAAAAAACCGTGAAAACCAATGAATTCTATTTCATTTTTACAAACAGACACTTCAATTTATTTGTGTTGATTTTATTTATTTATTTGATTTGTCTATTAGGTACTTTAAAGTCGTTGCATGCGCCCTGGTCTCGCCTATAGCGTGTCTAAACGCAATTCTAGCAATATGCTAATTGGTTGAGAATTGGTTAAGGCTCCACTGATTTTATATCTTGTTTATGTGGGAAATTTTATATCGATAAACTCAGCAACGCATCTGACACTAATATCTAAAAGGGTTTTCTGGAAGAGATTTTAATGATTTTCAAACTAGTACCTAGGCATGTTTTACATTGGTGTAACCTAATGATGGAACATAATAATATTATATAGCGTGTAAGATTGAATAAGGAACTTATTCAAACCTTCGATAACTCATGCTTACAATGGGCATGTTGACTAATTTTTATTTTTTAGTCCGTCTTGTAGATTATTAAAAAATATTGGACACGTATTTTTTATTTTTTTACGTAATCAAAAAATAACGGCGATATATTGAGTTGAAATTTCGCGTGACGTCACTATTCTGACAGTTTGTATGGCGGTTTTGTGGTTAGTGACGTCACGACCCCCTCACCCTAAACTTTAATGCGCTTTAGCTCTGTATATTTTAATTTATTTAAAAAAGCAAAAAATACGTGTCTATTATTTTTTTATTTTCTAACTGACGGACTAATTAGAATTTTGATTTTCAATAGTAGTCAACATCCCTATTGACGACCCGTTTGGCGCAGAGGTCACCATGCCTACCCGCTAATCAAGGGGTTCCGGGTTCGATTCCCGGTGGGGGTGGATTCTGTATTTTGTGTGATGAACACAGGGTTCCATTTTCCAGTCTGGGTGTGTTTATATATCTATAGTATAATATATAAGTAATTCTATGTAGTATATACCACGTTTGCTTGGTTTCCACGACACAATCTATTATTAGCTTACTGTGGGATCAAGTAGATCAGTGTGTTGTGATGTGGATTATTATAAAAAAAATGTAATTAAACAAATATAAATAAAAAATTAAACTGATTTTATTGACAGTGTAAACCTTAAATAAAAACGTGGATATATACGCGGGTGAATGACCTTTACATTATATGGCGTGTGACTATGTAAAATGACAAACATATTTTGTAAACAGACGTATTGTGCTAATGGCCTGCAACATGCATATATCAATATGAAAAAAAAAAATAAGTAGGTACGTATTTTACAATTGACGTGAGCGCCACTCAAATTTGACAGCTGCACCGTTTGGTGAAAAGTCGCGGGTAGGTACGTTTCCCGAATCAAGGTAAACATGTGCTGACCATTTAGGTTTATCCTAATTTTGGGTGTTTAGTAGGTACGTATCCCAGATATGTAATAAAAAGTACACAAGTATTACCTATATCAGTTGTCTGGTAGCTTTAGGTTGGAACCAGGAGCCACTGTGTGATAAATGTCCAAGCATCATCATTAATATTTATTTTTAACGACTTTTTTCCCACATACTCAAAATTTCACTTCAACAAAGTTGGCGGCTTGATTAAATAATAAAAGACACGAAGACTATAATCAAAATCAGATTACCGCGTCTTAAAAACCGACCGTAAAACGAAATTGTACTTTGACAGTTGTCACTTTATTCACCTGCAGCATTCAAAATGGCGAGTAGCAAATTAAATTAAGAACATAAAAAAATACGACTGCAGTTTTACGATTTTTTGATTGTTAATAAAGTTAAAGGATGTTTAACAATGTTATTTTGAGTTAACATCCCTTTAAAATACGAGTATACATCAAGACCACATACGTTTTATGATTAATATAGGTACACTAAAAATTTTATTTCTTTTGTGCGAGCTCGTGGTTTCTTTTATGTTTTCGTATGAAAATATTAAGTAAGTCTTTTATGACAGCGATTTGCGTGTTTTGATACGCACGTTCGGATAGTAAAAGGTGACTAACTTATAAGTATTAAACTCACGTAATTAGATGGTCTCGGGGTATTTCCTTAGTGACAAAACAAGGAAAGATAAGTTGCAATATGCTATTGTAAGTATTCTATGAATTCACCATACTCAATACTGACGACAACAATTACGTTAAGTTAAATATAATTTTTTCCAAGATCATATTATAATGTATGAGAAATGGGTCAGATTGTAATCCAGTGCCAGAAGTCGTCGTTTCACAGCTCGCTAATTTTATTAATCTATCTGATCTAATTGCAACGCATAGTGTGCCGATAAATAAACAAAATTCTTTTTCAAACGTCTTGTGTAGGCATAAATTTAATTTAGCAAAGGTTCATTTAACACGTCCCCTCTAAAAAAAAATCAAAAGATTAATCAAGAGACCACCATACTTTTAAAACACAAGCATAGACTAAGTTAACTATATCTATGTGCACGGGCAAATCAACTTAACAACGTGGGTGACCGTTAGTACAAAAACCTTTCTCATCTACATTTCCAGATACTAGATCAGGGGTCGGCAAACGATGGCTCGCAAGATCCACATAATATGAAATACATGCATGCTTGTTTTTCCATCCTTAAACGCCGTCCTAATGATTGCTTTAGCTGTAGTGGTTCCATTTTCAAATTGATGTAAACGTTTAACTGTGAAACAGTTCGAATAATTAAAATCGTTTCGGTACGTGGTTATATTGGTAAAACCACAGAACAGAAAATAATAGATAGACGGGACCTCAACTTAGTTTATGGACACAGATGAAAAGCAGTGTCGCCGGGTGACTTTCGCACACAAAACTATTCATCTTGCACTAAAACATTCATTAACGTATAGAAATGTATGAAACGCTATATGGTTATGTTTTTACTTACTGGCTGTTTTCAAAATTCACAGTTTTGGGAATATTGTGGTACCTAAGTATACTTGGGATGGCAGCAAAAGAAGTTTTGGGCAAGTTAGAGCGTTCGCTCTAACTTCCTTTGCAACGGTGGCGCACCTGCCCCGCCTACATGTCCTCTCTAGTTAATTTATTTGCTCTATGGGTGAAACCTTGATTAATGTAAGACAAGAATTGTTCTTTATTGAAATACCATTCTCTAGATTCTTACACGACATACAAAAACATAAAAGTTATAAACACATCCACAAAACACTACTTAAACAATTTAAAAACATGTTTCACTAATATTACTAAGTGACATAGGGTACTTTTTATCTAGAAATTCCTACGGGAACTCCAAAATTAACGCTAGTATTTTTGTTAATTTGTGGATTCAGTGGAAGAAGCTAGTATTGAAATATTTTCGTAAAAATATGAGAGCTAGAAAGCTCGCACTCCGTAATCCCCTGTATCAATTCAAGACGAGAAGAAGCTGCAGATACAATCCGCCTTTGCAAACAGAAACAGTCTCCACCAACTACAGGCAGAACTCCTTTTTGTGGCGAGCGAGTGACAATTTCAACAAATCATCCAAAGAATATGACTTTGATTTGTTTAACACTAGCTGTGAGTCGGCGAGGCGAGTATTAGAAAATTCGTTTTTTGTAACCAAAAAATAATACATAGTCGGACTTAGTTCCCACTATGTAAGTTGCTGCTGCCTATTGAGCAATTGATGTTTTTTTTTTATTATTCCACTACCCATGTGCGAAAATCTGTAATCGGCTTTTTTGTTTGACACTCAAATGTTCATTATATTTTTGTAGCTGTTGATTTTCAAAATAAAGTAAAATAAAATAAAGACAGTCTCATAGCAAAAGTTTGCCGACCCCTGGACTAGAATATGATGATCACATTGAATGTGTATCTCGTATGTAATTTGCAGGAGCAGATCGAGAACGAAAGTAAATTGTATTTTCCTTTTTCTGTAACACAGGAAGTAATCGAGCAACTGCTGACTTAGTTGAACAGAGTAGCAAGTGATAAAGTAGTCGACTCTGCTGGATGAAAGTATTACAATGCCTATAATTTTATAGGTTGAACATGTTTTATCGAGAGTTTGAATAAGTGATGGATGATACTCTTACAATACCTATAAAATAAAAACTCTCGATAAAACATGTTCAGATTATCCTTACTATACGGAGGTGGGTTTGTTTATTTATTTGTTTGTTACGCTTTCACGCCTCAACGGTTCAATTGATCATCATGAAATTTTGCTTACACGTTATAAGGAGTACAGAAAAGGATATAGGGTAATTTTTATCCCGAAATTCCCGCGGAGTCTCCGAAGTTTACGCGGATGAAACCACGTAGAAATGCTTATAATATTTAAATTAGAAAAGAAGACACTGATAAATAACAGAAAAAGCCTTAAATATGTTAATTTTTTAGATATTTGAGATGAGAATCTGATACCGAACACCTTCGCTCAATGAGTTGCTCGTTTTACTTACCTTACACCCCGCATGTATGTATGTGTATGAATGAATCGATAAAAATTGTGCAGGAATAGGTGTCCCGTTGTTCACCCGCGTGAGTTACGGAATTTCCACAAGAACTATTATTTTCTAAAATAAAATTAGCTTAAATTACTTCTTATAACAACAGCTATCTGCCAGTTAGAGGCTCGTTAAAATCGGTCCAGTCATTTCAGAGATTAGAAAATTTTAAATTGACTTAAAAAGTCAATTATTATACTTTCATATGTATTTAGTGAAAAGCTGTTAATTTGGAATTACAAATATGTAGATATATAATTCAATTTTATTTACCTGTATGTATAATTGTGAATGTAGATACAAAGTAAATGTGATTTTGTTTGTTTAAGCTTGGATGATCCGAATGAATCCTGACATTTCGTATACTTGTTATCAGGGGTTACAGAAAATACTGCATTTAGTCTAGAGAAAAAGTATTGCTTTCGAAGAATAGAAAATTGATTGATAAAATCTCTATCAAAGCGAGCGAAACCATGGGCACTTGACATCACTAAATAGTAAAAAACAAAGTCGCTTCCCCCTGTCTGGCCCTGTCTTTAAAACTACACAATTCTCATGCGGTTTTCGCAAATAGATAGAGTGATTCACTAGGAAGGTTTATATGTATATGTCGGCGAGAGGGTAGTTTCATTAAAAATAACAGTTGTTTCCCGCCGTCGAATGGCGGTGGTAGTAAGTGCGTTCCCCCGCTCCACTCCATTGCCCGACTCATCTTTGTTAGAACTTGATATAAAATGCGGGTATGCGTAAGCGACGGTTCATTGTTACTTTGTGTTCGGTTCAGTGCAGTTATAGTGTCGTATCAATCTAGAGTGGCTATAGTGATTACGTGTGCTGTGACATCTAATTGTTTCCAGAGGTTTGCTTAAGTCGGGAGCACGGGCAGTGGAGGTGAGCGTTAATGCATTGGAAAGGGTACCCATTAAACCTACACCTGGGTCGCAAGTCCCAGGCACTGCTCCGTGTTCCCTACGGATATCTGGTGCTGTACAACTTCTATGTTGGTGCAATTAATTGTAATAGTTTCTAGTTGGTTCTAGATGTGTCGCTCAGCTAATAGTCTCGGTCATACCTTTCCCTGCCTTCAGTTATATTGTGTTATGTTATCATCATAAGTTAGTCAGCTATCGTTACAATAGCAGATAACTATCTGCTGTTATCTGCTACTATATTCCTTCAGGTAATCTACATATATATTATCCTGGAATTCCCGCAAGAACTTTGAAATTACCGCGGGTGAAACCGCGAGGGACAGCTAGTGAAAGATAAAGGACTGAATACTACGTCATGTCAATAGACTAGACTGCGCCCAACTCATTAACATAAAAGATACATGTATCAATTATACTTAAACATAATGTTATGGACATGTATGATATAAATTTGCGGCGTACATTTTCAAACAGCCATAAAGGGCCAATATATTAGCGATCGAGTAAAAAGTTCACATCTCGCTTATGGACTGGTGTGTTCCACTCTTGATTCGTGCTGAATGCTACCACGATATTATTTCAACTGTAATTTTTATTACTACCAGAACTTTTCCTGCTCTTAAATTTAAACCCTAAATCTATAGTGTCTTCAAAACTTACAATATTTCCTCCCTGATAAAAATAAATATTCATTGTATAATATCTATACATTTTACGCAACTCATTCATATAAGTATTTAATAATTAATATAGGTACATACGTATTAAGTAATATTTAGATAATCAACTTAATTAATAGATACTTTCAATATTATTTCAAGCAAAAGAAATTTAATATATTGTGTCTGTACCTACTTCATAAATGTAGGTACATTCCTAGTCCTAGTAGACCACAAATGCCGTTGTCAAAAGTCAAGCAATTTCATACTGTCACTCGAATATTTATTGTTTTTTCCGCAACTTTAGATTTTCAGTCCATCTTTGTACAAACAGTTTTTATTACTTTTACACAACACGCCCCTGGAAGTACACAGATAAATATAATTCAAAACAAACCTCATAACTTAACACGAGTATTTCGAGCAAAAAATGAGAAGTTGAATGTCTAATAAAAGTAGCAGACACCATAACCGGGGTACAAATTGGACGACACCAACGGAGCACCAAGATCCATACTGATATCGTATCTATTCCACGCATCCAGATCGAACTCAATCAATAAATCAGTTCGCACCAAATACAGTCGAGATGTGGCTCGCAAAAGGCATTCGAATCCTAATATCACCACGTTGCCAGCCAGTCTATGATATGTGACGTTTTGTATCTACAGATCAGATCCGACGCATTGTAGAGCTGTTCATTGAAGTTTTTTTTGTATACAAGATGATGTAAGCGAGTTCAACTATCGCTCATCCTACTAATATTATAAATGTGAAAGTGTGGATGTTTGGATGTTTGTTACTCAATCACGCAAAAACGGCTAAACGGATTTGGATAAAATTTGGCATGCACGTTGTCAGGGGTATAGGAAAGGAGTAAGTTCGAAATTACCGCGGGTGAAACCGCGAGGCACAGCTAGTAGCAATATAAAAACAGACGACAAATTTTTAAACAACCGACGTCTATTGCAAAAAAAAACAATATTTTTACGATTAGGCAGCTTAAAATAAAACGATAAATAAATAAATAAATACAAAAAAAACATGTACCTATTATATCTATGAAATTAACATAATATAAACTACCTACATAACCTATTAAAATTTAACAAAAACGTTGTGCAATACACTAGGTAAACATTTTGTGACGAAAGATTGCGTTACCTTCGATTCTAGCCTTAAATGTACCAAAATAGTCTTCATATCCCATTATGTATATTTATAATCGTTTTTTTATCGAAGTTAATGAGTAAAATATAAAGATCTCATAAATAAGAACAGACGCAAAGGACACAAACTCTCGTGTTACAAAGCAATAAATCGATCGTGTTAAGTTAATATTTAAAGTAATGATAAATTCTTATATTCATAATGAATGGTGGTAAATGGTCGAAATTTAACATACATGATTGATGTCAGTTTGATTTCGGATGTTATTATTATAATATGACCCATTAAAACGCAATCGAGCGTGTGCACTTGGTGATTAAGTGAGGTTTTTGATTTATGAGTTCGATTCAAACTGTCTTCAGTGGAATGTTACAGTTTTTGAAAGTTTATTGGAGCTGACACGGTGTTCAAATTTTTTAAGTAAGCAAAATAAGTTGGACTTTCTTTCGTCATATATAAAAACACAATCGTAGTAGAATTCACCGATACCAGGTTTTGAATAGATGGAGCCATCTACACAATAGATCAATATAATATTATATTTGGATTGGCGATGCTGAAACCAATTGAGTTTTATGAAAATACGAGTTTAAAAAAAAATACTGTTTCTTAATTTTAAAACTCAATTTTCCGTTTATATAGCGAATAATATAAGTGAGCCTCAAATCTGCGCAGGAAAAAACTTTACCTTACGTTTTCCGTTACGTGTTACATTATTTGAAATATTCGCGAATTTTTCATTGAAAAATAAAAAAATTAAAACCGTATCTGAACATAGTACGTTGAACACATTTGGTTAAGAAAGTCAGACGCACCTGAAGAGTGCCTAAAACTAAACAAGGTTTCGCTGAAAAACGTTCAACATATTGTGTACTTTACAGAAAGACGATAAATTTTGTGTTTGCACTTGTACCGATTGCACACCGACATATTATTATTTTTATAAAACCAGTAACCTATATTTTAAAGTTTCACTGTATGATAACTTAACATTGCATTGTGCAGCACCCAGCTACCTCACCACGTCCGCGAGGTAGTCGGCAGTCTTTGGTTCGGTAAACGCTGTCTTGCGTATGATTTGTAACGCTCCCAACACAGTACGTGATCACGTGCGACGGCCGCGGTTATTGGAACGTATGCGGAGCGATTCTGGCGCCCAGCGAGTTGACTGTTTTTAATAGTTATCCAGAATCAGTCCAATAAGTTGTCCAATTTCGGGTGAGCGCGTGACGTGACGTTAAATTCCTTAGTCTTCTTGTCAACTTGGCCAAGTTTGTGTTTGACAATTCGCGAATTTATGTTAATTTAAATAGGTGTCATTTCTGTAAAAACGCAAAAAAAAAAGTTTTTTTATAACAGCGTTTCGTAAATATTTTCGTACCCACTCGTTAATACTATCTATTAGAGTGATTACTTGACATAATGGCACTATAAAAAAAAAAAAATCCCAAGGGAAGTTAGCACACTGAGCGAAGCTCGGTCGCCAAGATATTATATTTTTTAAATGCCGAAAATATGGTAGAAAGGATAGTGAAATCCGCTCTCCGCTCATCTCGTCAGCATATGCTCAATATAAACACTGTCAACAGATGCCTCGTCGCAGGTCGAGTACGTGGGCACACGGCGTCTGTTATAACCTGTAACTTATATAACCTTAATACTAACTAGTTGTGCCCTGCGGTTCCGTCCGCTTGGTGTTCAGAAGTGTGCTAGCGTCAACGTGGTGCCTAAAGTACTGGCACTTACACTAAATTTACATTAAAAAAAATGTAACCTTTCCGTGCGTCGTTTTTTGGTTAACAACTACACTTGTTAAAAACCAAATTTATCCCTACTAATATTATAAATGTGAAAGTAACTCTGTCTGTCTGTCTGTTACGCTTTCACGGCTAGACGGCTCAATCGATCATCATGAAATTTTGAATAGACGTTGTCACGGGTACAGAAAAGGATATAGGGTACTTTTATCCCGTAATTCCCGCAGGATCTCCGATTTTAACGCAAGTGAAACCGTAGGAAACAGCTAATTAAATATAATGCCTACTAGTAATAATGCTTTAGTGTGCCTTTAGTGGCCTGCTTCCTGCTGTTTTTAATATTTTAACGTTATTTTTTATTCCAATAAGATCAAAAATTAAATAGGATTAATAATAATTTGACGACCCGATTGGCGCAGAGGTCACCATGCCTACCCGCTAATCAAGGGGCTCCGGGTTCGATTCCCGGTGGGGGTGGACTTTGTGTGATGAACACAGGGTTCCATTTTCCAGTCTGGGTGTGTTTATATATCTATAGTATAATATATAAGTAATTCTATGTAATATATACCACGTTTGCTTGGTTTCCACGACACAAGCTAATAATAGCTTACTGTGGGATCAAGTACATCTGTGTGTTGTGATGTAAAAAAAAAATTAAGGCTTGGACAGTGGACGTGGTCACACGACGCCAACCCTATACTAGTGTATCGCTAATGTTCATTCACATTATTGTCTGTCTTGACTTTCATTTTCAGGGGTCGAACCCGCGACAAGTGGCGTAGTAGTCAGGTTCGCTAAGCATTTAAACAAGGATACTGTTTAATATAAAACTCCTATAAAGTCTAACGGTAATGCAAAAACCTTATACGCATGTCTAAAAAAAAATGTGATTTTCTATGGAAATTTACTAGTAGGTTGTATGGGAATTTAGTCTATGGAAATTTTGTCATGGCAATTTTATTGACGTATCGAAAGCATTTTGTTCTCTTGCCACAGAAGTTTCACTTAAAAAAAAGGACGGCCTTAAACTTTCACGAGTAAATAAATAAAAGATATTGAAGACATCTCATTTACTCACCAAATTTACTGTATCACTGAAACAACATTTTATATGCGAGTGTTACCGCATGATGCGTTTGACGGATTGTAGTGCGACTTTTAATATCTCATTTTTAATAATAATTTAAAACCGCCCGTTCTCGACTGGATCGATTTAATAAGCCAAATAAGGTTTTTTGGAAAAGAAAAATTGGGAAATTCGAGAAAACTGATTTTTTCCATTAGATTTATATTTAGTAGGTATAATCCTTTATGAGTTTTGCTTTTTTACTCCACTTTTTTATAATTTTAATTAATTGCGGTTCTTTTCTGTTTATTCAATTTTTTATCCAAATAATTGTTCAGCCTATTTTTTATCTCTGTTGAAGGCCTATCAATGTTAAAGGTATTATTAAATTCATGTGCTGATTATTTTTCTTTATAGATTATTACATCAATAGAATTGGATTTTGTTTTAAATAGGTACATTATGAAGATAAAAAAAGTTGTGTGCACACAAAAATTGATCGAACGAACTTCAACCCAATTGGTTAACAATAAATTTTCGATGTGTAACCGTAAGTCATTTCCGGTGGTGTTCTTATTTCAAAAAGTGCTTCGTTTTCGGAGCGGCGCGCGCGCCGGCCGCTGAGCAATGGCGACGTGGACGCATAATTTTTTTTGGTGTTACCATTTTGAAAGTTAAAATGTGTTGCGTGTGAAAAGTTAAAAGTACTGGGATGAAATATGTAATGTAGTTTGTAATAAAAAAAAAAACTATACTATTATAAGTTTTTAGATACCCAATTTAGGTATAAAAAAATAATAGACATTACTCACTATTATAAAAGCGAATGTGAGTTTTTTTTTTCTTTGTTTGCTACGCCTTCACGGAGTAACTACTCAAATGATCAACATGGAATTTTGCATACATGTTGTGGGTACATTTATCCCGTGGGAACTTCGAAATTAACGCGGGTGAAACTGCGGGGAACAACTAGTCATAGTTATAATTCGTCAATGAATTAGATGAACTGGGCAACAATTATTTGGCGGCAGACTTACCTAGTTCAAAGATTTTTTAGAAGCTTTTTTATATGATTTTAAAGTCCACATCTAATAATACTATCATATAAACCGCGACGAAGTAAAATTACCAACAGAAGTGCGCTGGCGAATAAAATAATCAGCTAAGCGAACAGTCTCAGTGGATGGTGCATCGCTTTGTGACGCCGCCACAGAGACGCCGCGCGGCGGCAAATAAGAGACAAATTAAACCGGCGAAGTGAAGTAAAAACAATTCGAATCCTATACAGGATGATACATTCAGCTCACGGCAAGATCTTTATGTCGTCCGCTCGCTGACAGCCGCTATACGTATTTTACGTAATACAGACAGACAGAGAGCCCGTGGCGCGGTATAGCGTACTCTATGTACAATAGGTAGTTATAAATTAAGACGTTGGATTCGAACATACACGTTGTATGCAAAATTTCATGATGATCCGTTGAACCATTGAGGCGTGAAGGCGTAACAAACAAACACTTTCCCATTTATAATATTAGTAAGAATGCAACTTCAACGCGTAGGTAGTTCCTTTTAAAGCGGGCTCCCAACAATTCACTTTCATAATTTTAGCATAAAACGCCAAAGGAGGTATAATTTATAAAAATTCTGAAAAATTGAACCGTTTTCTTATAGAAAAATAAACTGATTATATAGGTCCCATTTATATTATATTTTCACTTCTGTTAGGAGAAAATAAAAAGAGAGATACCTACTAACTAATATTATAAAGAGGTGAGTTTGTGATGTTATACGGGGTAATCTCTGGATTTACGGAATCGATTTAGAAAATTATTTTGCCAGTAATTCCAGAGACCAGAGTGTTCTTGAGTGTTATAGGATACTTTTTATCCCGGAATTCCCGTGGAAACTTCGAAATTATCGCGGCCGAAACCGCGGGGAAACAGCTATCCTACTAATATTATAAATGTGAAAGTGTGGATGTTTCGATGTTTGGATATTTGGATGTTTGTTACTCAATCACGCAAAAATAGCTGAAAGTATTTGAATGAAATTTGGCATGCACGTTGTCAGGGGTACAGACATAGGGTACTTTTTATCACGGAATTCCCGCGGGAACTCGAAACCACGGGTGAAACCGTGGGGCACAGCTAGTTTTAACTAAATGTCAATTTTTAAATGACTTATAAATAAATACGTATTATCAAAATAAGAGGTCAGCTTTGGTCAAACGTCTAGCCTGTTAACAATAAAAAAAAATATTTTGGTTTTACGCACGTAGTACCTACAATATGTTTAAGGGAAAAATCTCTTTTACTCAATTCTTACACCGACGTCAATAAATTCTCTCAGAGGATGTCCATCTACGTATAAACTATTGAAAAATGCATACAAGATTTTTTTCTATGTATATTCCATTTGATAGAAGCGCGCGGCGTCCGTTCTTAGGATCATTAATTAGGGAAATGTCCCGTAGCGTCTGCCTGTCTGTCTGTCTGTTTACTGACTGTAGGTAGCCAAGGAATGGACGGTTCCCGTATAAATATAGGAAAAAGTTGATGTGGACTTTAAGCGGCGGCGGTTGGAAAAGGTTTCGCGAAGGATCATTTGATCGCACGTTGTAATAGATAAACAATCTGAGTTTTTCTAAAAATAAGACTCGATAGAAAAAAAATTGACAAACTTTTTTTATAAAACAAGATTTTATTCAAATGCGCTGAAAAGAATTAAACATGCATTTGCATTGTCATCCAAACAAAACGTGTATACAAAACTTCAGCTCCATCGGTTGAAGATATCTACTCCAAAATTGAGTTGCTAATTTCCTTTTTTTTATTTATTTATTGGTTTTTACAAAGCAAGAAATTTACAAAATAGTTTGAATAAACTTTCATAAATTTCTCCTCACACTAGATGATTCAAGGAATACATACAAAACGTTGAAAGTTAAATAAAAAGTTTTAAAATCATGTGATCGAGATTGATGAGGAACTGAGAAGAGTTATTAATTCTCAAAATTTTATCAAAGTTTAAAACAACCAGCATGCAAATATAAAGTAACTCTGTCTGTCTGTTACCTTGTCACGCCTTTACTCAGCCGATTATCATGAAATTTTGCATAATATAAGTTCAGGGTGCAGAAGAGGACAGATTAATTTCTATCAGTCAATTCCCACTGGAACTCCGTAATTAACACAAGTAAAACCACATTAAATTTTGCGTACACGTTGTCAGAGGTTGTCAGAGGTAGTACAGAAAAAGACATAGGGTACTTATTACTACGCAATAGGCTATTTGACAATTTTTTTTTAGTCCGTCTTGTAGATTAATATTAAAATATTGGACACGTATTTTTTTTGTACGTAATCAAAAAATAACGGCGATACATTGAGTTGAAATTTCGCATGACGTCACTAACCAGTGCAGTTTGTATGGCGGCTTGTAGCGGCAAGTGACGTCACGAGCCCCCACCCTAAACTTTAATGCGCTTTATCTCTCTGTATTTTTATTTATTTGAAAAATTAAAAAATACGTGTCTAATGATTTTTAATTTTCTAACTGACGGATTAATTAGAATTTTGATTTTCAAAAGTCGTCAACATCCCTTTTCCCGCGGGAACACAGACAAATTGACAACCATTCTTTTTCGAAGCCAGTAAAAAAAAAATGGACCCAACTCCAAATAGTCGTTCAATATTCATGAATATTGACTCGAACCATCATGTCGTGAGATTGGAATCGGTAGCGTCCCGCGCCACCCATAGCGCGCGGGGGCGGCTACGTCCCATAAATTATGACCACTAATCAAACGTCGTAATGAAGCCGTAATTATGTAATCAACACACACCAGCAGCCCGTTAATTGACAGGCCAAACAACGATTGGTAACGACATCATGCAAGACGGCTACTTAGGAAGTTCCGAGACCACGTTCGCGCTAAATGTTAAAATAAACACGGTATAGGAATTGTTAATATCTGTTTGTTAACAAAGACGTTTGGGTGTTTACGTGGTATCGCTAGGGTGTGGACCAGGATCGGACCACACACGTAGCTGATATCCTACTAATATTAAAACACAGCTAGTATATATATATATATATATCTAATATATATAAATCGCGTGTCACGTTGTTTGTCCGCGATGGACTCCGAAACTACTGAACGGATTTTGATAAAATTTTGCAACCATTTATAATATGGTCCAACTTAAAAGATAGGATAGTTTTTATCCCGGAATTCCCTCGGGAACTGAAAGACATAGTGTACTTTTTCCCGCAACCTCCACGGGATCTCCGAAATTACCGCGGATGAACGCGGGGGACAGCTAGTACACATATAAATCTCCTGCGATTTTATCCGCGTCTATAGGCATGTTGCTGCGGTATGAAAATCTAAATTCTATTTATTCCGTCGAATAATAAAAAAATAATAGGCAATTTTTTTTGCCTTTTTAAATTAATGAAGGGATACTTTGATTGATTCGCATCAAAGTTTAAGAATGGAGGCTCCTGACATCATAAACCATTAGGTATAAGCCAGTACAGATACTTGCTAGATCCAAACTTACAAACTTTACCTCTTTATAATGACACTAGCTGTTCCCCGCGATTACACCCGCGTTGATTTCGGAGTTCCCGCAGGAATTCCGCATTACAATATAGCCTATGTTACTCAAGGATAATGTAGCTTTCTAATGGTGGAAGAATTATTGAAATCGGTCCAGTAGTTTTTGAGTTAAAAATCAAATCTTTCCTCTTTATAACATTAGTATAAATATATTTAGAGAAACGCAAACAAAAGTATATTGATATTTTTTTAAGGGTCGATTGAAGTTAATTGGTAAAATGAATAGTTTCGTCGAAAATAATTAACTGAGAGCAATAAAAAACTAGTTAAACTGAAAAATGTAATGTAAATTAAAGGGAATTTGCCTAATGTAACCTAAATTCCATGCTTCGTGTGGAATGAATACATTTTAAAAAAGAGATAGAAAGAAAGAGCCGAGCGTGAAGTCAAAACACCATTTTCAACTTACAAAATCTATTTATTTTTAATCCATTAACCCACGTTACAATTAAAGAATAGGCGATTAATATCACATATATGGAGTGTTCCACTAATTCCGGCTAAATACTGAAGCCTAATTAAGCTTATTACACGCGAACTTTCGCACGAAGAGCACACAAAGTGACATAAATAAGCTCATTTCGTGGGGCCATTAGAAACGCGTTTGGATTAAACAATTTACGAATTTGAAACTCGAAAATTAAATTTAAATGTTTACTGCTTGATGTATACTTGGTTAGGAATACTATTGTTTACAGGTATTATTATTGTTGTGTGAGCTTTTAAAAGTACCAAGATATTTATTAAACCTAACACAGAATTCAAATAAAAAATAAAGCATATACCAAAAATAAATTCAATAGTTAAAATATATTTTTTACGTAAAAATGCATTCTTATACCTACTATCATTTATTACTTTTATAAATAACAATTTATAAATCTTTTATACAAAAAGCCTTCCGTTAGTGACAAACTCAGCTGGGTGAGACCGTGGCAGCTTAGAGATAAATTACATTTATCTAGATTAGATGTTAAAACTTTTGTAGTCAATATAGTCGGGTGAACTCGCCCAACGACCGGTACACCCGACATAAAGCACGCCTTACGTCCCGCTCCGTTACATTAAGTGAATGTGTTTCCGTAACAAAACGATGGTAGGTCTTGCTAATACAAATTTAATTTCAGTTACTTATAAACCAAAATCCTTAATTTTTTGCTTCGATATTATTCATTCGTTGCTCCAGAACAAAATCTCTGTTTTCGTGGCCCCACGCAAAAGCTCATTGCAATAAAACAAGCCTAATTAAGTTAAGCTTATGGTGTGGCCTAAGCTGTATATGGTGTGATTGAACCTCATAGCTTCTAGGCTGTATACGTAATGTTGGAGGTAGCGAGCTTTGGTTATTTATTGATATTGTCAGATGCACTGAATAGGGCAGGCTAGGAAAAGTTTTCATTACGTTACCACATATCGAAGTCATTTCAAAGAATCCGTATACGCAGTTGATTTAATCGAAATATAATCGATGTTAATCGATATAAATCATTGATCGACAGGAAAATTAATCGATACCCAGTGTGTAATAAGTCACCAAAAGTATCATAACTTTTTTATAAACTAATAATCGACACGTAGAAGTATTAAAAAAGATGAGTCATGAGCCATGACACCTAGTTTAAGTAAAACTGTTGCCGAAAATTCTCTCGAAGTAAATACCTACGGTACAGTCACACACAAAATTTATACATAGTTTGGACTAGTATACGTATGTAGTTCACTAATAACTTTTTATTGCTAAAACCAATAGTACCCACCAGAGAAACCAAAGAGAGAAAAGCTCAGTCTTTTGGAATAGTCCCTAATCGGTAATGTTTGGTATATTAAACTAATATTAAAAAATATTTGATGTTGGCGATAAAATTTTTGGCAGTTAAGCTATATTGTTACATATTTTAATGTTTTGACAGTTGTAGGTATACACTTCTTATACCTACCTACTGCTTAACTACATGTCACAATGAATAAATAAAAATAAGTTTGATATTATAAAACATTATTGTAATGACTACGATCTGTTTTGTGTACTTATATATAAATAGATATGGTGTTATAATTATGTTTCATATTTTTCAAAGCAAAAGGAATCCATGGAATAATCTCGAACTTGAATTGTAAGTGTGGCCTGAGAATACCTTGAAGATTGCTCGAAAGAGGTTGCTGAGCCTGGCACTAGACCAGGAACACTTGACTACATAGAAGACTTGCACCCAGTGATGTGCGATAAAAGGTTCAATAAAGAGACTGGAAAACTCAAAATGCTTCTAACTAGTTTTGTTCTCGACCGTACAATCTGCACCTAATTGAATACGCCCTTTATTAAAATCGAAAGGAAAAAGACAACTCGGCGTCAGGAAGACAAATACTTAATAATATGCGCATGCTGATGAGATCGTCTCGGATGTTTAAATGCAATTTTTAAAAGAAAAGAATTTTAACTTCGAACAATTTGTATGGTAAAAAATTTAACATTAAAAATGCCGCGCCAAAAGGCGACCGGGAAAGGTTTTGTTAAATTCCTACTTCCGTGAAAGTTTGCGAAGATGTTTGGATGTTCACATATTTGGATATTCATCATTCAATCAATAATAAATAAATTCGATATAATTATTATATAATTCTTAAAAATCACAATTGTTTATTTAAAACGGCTGAATTAATATCGATGAAATTTGGCACACATTATTACCGGATATGTTCCAGATTAAGAAATAAGATAATTTTATCCCAAAATTTCTGAGAAAATTCCGGAATAAAATGAGTGAAGCAGCAGGTAACCGCTAGAATACTCTCTACTGCTTCAGAAAAAATCTGTTCTGATTTTTTATGTTTGTTTGTTTGTAATTGACGACCCGATTGGCGCAATGGTCACCATGCCTGCCCGCTAATCAAGAGGTTCCGGGTTCGATTCCCGGTGGGGGTGGACTTTGTGTGATGAACACAGGGTTCTATTTTCCAGTCTGGGTGTGTATATATATGTATATATATCTATAGTATAATATATATGTAATAATATGTGTAGTATATACCACGTTTGCTTGGTTTCCACGACACAAGCTTATAGCTTAGTGTGGGATCAAGTAGATCTGTGTGTTGTGAAGTGGATTATAAAAAAAAAAAAATGGATAAACTCAAAACCACATAACCGATTTTAGAAATTCTTTCGCTCATAGAAAGCTATGGTGTTTCTGAGTGACATAAGTTCTTTGAATACCGGAATTCCCACGGATACTCCAAAATAAATGTGAGTGAAACCGCGGGGATCGTCTGGTAGAATATTATAATATTTCAATGGCTGATAAGCAATAAGCATCGCGTGCATGTAAACGCATCATTTTCTTGCAAAACGCAAAGAAAGCAGCCAACACGTTTCTGCACCACTGTATTTGGGTTACACAAACATTTTTAACAAAATAAACAATAAATATAATTATTGTGTTTATTTTGTCGAGACTCATGTCAAAAGGTACACTGGTTTTCGTTTTGCATACGTATAACACGAAAAGCGAAAATAATACACATCCAAAAGGACATCGGTTATGTTGTACGGATGAATTTGTTACCAACTTATATGAATTGGACGGTTTGCGAATTGGACATTTTAAACCCTCTGGACCATTTGCGAATTGGACCATTTGCGCCTAAACGATGATTTCATGTAGGATGATAAGAAAATATCTACAGTTTTGATAATAGGGATGTTGACGGGTTTTGGAAATAAAAATTCCAATTAGTCAGTTAGAAATTAAAAAAACAATAGAAATGTATTTTTCATTACTCATACTCGGAAAGTAGGTCTGAAGTTGCCTGAGAAGCGGGTTGAAAGTAACCCTTTTCAGCCCTAGGGAGAATCGCTTTCAACTGACAACTGTCAAATTATTAAAAAAAACTAGGTCTATTTTCACATTTCTATTGAACCATGTTTCAACTTTCTATACAGCCAGCGCGATGTAAAATTGAAATACCTAACGTAAAGTTTAAGTAGGTATTAATTAAAATAAAATTCACTCACTTTTTCTTAAGGTAATTCCTATTTATATTTTTTTATTTTCTTTAATTAATAATTAATAATTAAAGATAATATTTTTTTAGGTCGCCACATTGTAAATAAAAAATACTGGCTGAATAACTAGCCGGCCAAAGAAAAAGAAATAGGTGGGAAATTGTCAAGCGACTATCCGATCTTCACTTATTTTTTCTTTAGCTAATTCCTATTTTTATTTTGACTTTCCTTGCATTCGTAATGAAAAGCACAGTGTTACCCTCGGGAGAAAGACTTATTTAGTCCCGAGACGGGGTTTGGCGCCCGAGCGTAGCGAGGGCGCCAATAGATCGAGATACTTTCACCCCTAGGATAACAATGTACTATTTTGCTTTTTCAAATAAATGAAAATTCTACTACAGAGATAAAGCGCATTAAAGTTTGGGGGGGGGGGGGGGACTCGTAACGTCGCCAACCGCTATAAGCCGCCATACAAACTGCACCGGTTAGTGACGTCACGCGATATTTCAACTCAATGTATCGCTGTTAATTTTTGATTACGAAAAAAAAATGTCCAATATTTTTTACTAATCAACAAGACGGACTAAAAAAAAATTTATTCAACGTGCCCACTTTTTATACCAACAGAATAGTCAAGGGAGGGATAAATACGTTTTTCAAAATCTCTCGCAGTACCTAATTATAATAATAAAATCTCAATGTAAGCTAAATAAATAATAATACTACTAGCTGTGCCCCGCGATTTCACCCGCGTGAGTTTCGGAATTCCCGCAGGAACTATTGGCATAACTTTTTTATTTATGAACCGACTGACACAAAACAAAAGTGAAGCTTACTATAATATTTTAATGAAAATTTCTGAGATTAGCGTCCACAAATGCACACACAAACAGACAAAAATTCTAACAATCATTGTATGGGGTAATATTGCGTTGATAAAGGTCCCAATAATATTTTTTCTCATATACTTCCATGTACAAACAGCAATCCATTACATTTTTTATTATATGTACAGATAATGTTTGTACTCACAACGCCATGCACGTCATCCCGAACTAAGCAGAGCTTGTACTAGATGTTGATATAATACTTAAATACTTTATTTCGCTCAAGATCGCTGTTTCGTGTATGTATTTTCCTTTTTGATGACCATTATTGATTATTAAGTACAAAGACATTATAAGAGAATAGACGAACAATACAAACTTTTACTATGCAATCCATGTCAACCAATTTTGCGGGGGGCAACTTTTTAGTGACCAAAATAAAAACCAATCACATAGTTGCGACGCAATCAAATACCAGTCCACCACGAAGTACATTTCAAATAGCCAATCCATCGCTTTCCGTCAAATTGTATCTATAGTAGTGTCTGCTAGCCAACAGCATTTTGTTACTATGAGATCATTTGACCGCTGCGTGGTTCAAGGAGAAAGCTTAGCGGCCGTGCGTATTGTCTATCTATTCTCTTTCAATAACTTTGATTGAGTATATACTTTTTTTTATAAATACATACATGTTAATAACTATTTAAAACCCAGATGCGGGGTAATATAAACAAATAATCCCACATAAAAATTTCTTGCGATGCGAGGTTCGAACCCACTACACCTGTGGGGCTAAGATGCGCAAGACGATAAAATTTTATCGAGCCATTTTATCGATTCTCGTCGACAAAGCCATACAATATGTCGACGAGAATCGACAAAATGGCTCGATAAAATTTTATCGTGTTGCGCATCTTAGCCCGGATGGCGTAGTAAGAGTCATTTACCACCACACCATCGACGCTGTCAAATAAAGCATGTTATGTGTTACGTTGCAGTGTCTCTACATTGCTCAACACACGCCGGGCGCTCCGTCTGGCACCTCTTTCGCGTCGGGACGATAACAACTCCCACTTAACACCGATGCAAATTATATCTCGCAAACACTTCATTGGCCTCAGTTTATATGCGTACGTGTAAAGCGTTTATCTTTCTGATAACGCCTTAATGTCTTTCGAATAAGAGCGAGATGCTTTTTGGTGTTTAAAATTGTGGTTCCGCTCTGAAATTCCCTCGGGAACACTTTGTGTATGAATAAAACTTCTACCCTTCATTATCCTGTTCTACATCAGGATAAATATAGTGTCATAACGGGCTGGTCAACCAAAAAAATAATGGAGATAAAATAAGTTGAAATGTCGCGTGACGTCACGCCGTGCTACAATTTATGGCACGTTATGACGTCAAGAGCGCACTCCTTTACTTTAATGCGTTTTATCTTAGTACCTATTTTTTCAATAATTTGAAAAAGCAAAAAATACGTGCCTATTATTTTTTTTACTAACTGACGAACTAAATAGATTTTGATTTTCATACCATCGTCATTCACGTTTCTTATTAATTAAGAATAATTAAATACGTACCTATATTTTATCAGTATGCTTAATTCAATCCAAATTATTCTGTACCTACATGATTGAGCGACAACTCTTCTCAAGCCTTATACTTGCTATAAATGCTAATGTGAGTTCATTTGTTTGTTACGCTTTTAGCCCATAACTTCTCAATCGATCATTATGAAATTTTGCATTCACGTTCTCCGAGGCACAGAAAAGAATACAAAGTATTTTATCTCGAAATTCCCGCAGGAATTCCAAAATTAACGCGGAAGAAACTGCAGGGAGCAGCTAGTAAAGTATGAATATTCAATCCCAAGGTGACTTTGGGTGAACATTTTGCAATTGAGGAGGCATGAAAATAAAAATTTAGTGAAAAAACATGATCAAAGTAGTACGCATGAGTTGGATATTGCAAAATGTTGTGTTATGTTCTTTAAAATATCGCTGAAGCCAGTCTGTATCAACTTTCTTCCAGCGGTAGGGTTGCGCCATCGCTGAGTAAGAGCAAAGGGACCGCTCCCACAATTGATTTATTATTCGATTCGTTACAAAACTTTCGTACACGGTATTAAAGGCTCGAGATGAATACGAAGATTTTTATGAGTTCTTACTTACTAATATTGTAAATGCGAAAGTGGGTTTTTTGTTTGTTACCCTTTCACGCCTCGACGGCTCGAATGATCATCATGAAATTATGCATGCACGTTGTCAGGGGTAGATAGAAGGACAAAAAGTACTTCTTATCCCGGAATTCCTGCGGACACTACGAAATTACCGTGGATGAAGCCGCGGGGAACAGCTAGTAAAATTCTATTTTGAACTCTGAGCTGGAAACTGGTTTCCAAGCGAACTATTTTTAACATGGGAATCCATCGAACATTGTCATTGGCGTTTTGCTTTTTTTTTTTAAAGTAGAAGAAGAGTTTGTTATTACTATAGGAAATATTGTCAATGGCATAATTCCGTATACGTATATGTAATAATATAGACGCCATAATTAAAGAAGCAGATTTAATTTCGTGTGGAAAAGAAACAAATGTTATGTTAAGATCGATATCAAGAAGACACCGTCTAGTGCGTCTCGTACCTCCAAATAAGGTGGCTGAAGATGCCCCCGCGCCTTGCGCCTGCGCCGCGCCGGTATGCGGTCGAAAGTACTAATTGCGCGCGCAAACCTCGCTCCAGAACTGGGTGTTGCCGAATACTTTTTTTTACGAGCGAACGACTTGATTTAGTTTTTATTGATATACTAGCTGTTCCCTGGGGTTCCACTCGCTTTAGTTTCGGAGATACCGATGATATTCCGAGATAAAAGTACTTACTACCTTATATTTTTTTCTGTACCTACCCTTGACAACGTGTAGTATGTAGTACGTTTTAGAGTGTCCGTGGGAATTCTGGGATAAAAAGTAGCCAATGTCCTTCTCTGTACCCCTCAAAACGTGTACCTATGCAAAATTTCGTGGTGATCGGTTTAGCCGTTTAACCGTGAAAGCGTAATAAACAAACAAACAAACAAACTCATTTTCGCACTTATAACGTCGCGTTTTTGTGCAAACTGTTGGTTTTTCCAGTAACGATTACCTACAAGATATAGACAAAGTAGATTTTTTTTATTCAACCCTTGCAACAAGATGTAGCAAACAAGGTGGTGTAACAAGGTATATTGCATGAAGTAATGTGCAAACACTTGTGTCTTGACACTATCTTTAATTTCAATATATATTTATTTTATCAATTTGTCCTATAATAATATTACCTAACTAGAATGTCCTGTGCTTAAGGAAAGGCATGATTTATCTATTCAAAAAAACAACTATATTTCAATCAATTTTGAAGTTCAATTAAAACCTCAACTCTACATTAGTCTAAGCTTTTATTTGAGCTGAATAAAGCTAGATTTGAATATAAAAATTTCACAAATTAAATAAATAAATAAATAAATAAATTCGAGATTACATTTTTAATGCAACGTGTCGCCCTGAATAGGTAACTTGCCTATTTAGGTAGGTTTTTAGTAGAGTACTTTGCAACAAAAGTTTTTTTTTCTTTTTTAAATAAATGTGTACCTATAGTCGAAATTGTCTTATGAAGTTTCGATCCATGTAGTCATTTGATTGACAAGCTCATATCACAAAGATGAACCCATAAGCAAACGGCTCACGTAATGTTCTTTTTGAAGGAAAGCCTATTAAATTTTACGAGTTCTTCACCATACTTGCCGTGCTCCAATTTTTTCTTTATGTTTCATGATTATAATTTTGTGAGGAATTAGAGATTATAAATGTGTCACGTTGAAACTTCGAAGTTGATTTTGATACATAATCACAGCCTTTTTGATATTGAGATAACCTATAGGTATGGAGTGTAGTTATGAAGGGAAACGTTCGATGTCCTAAGTTTTTATTCATCATTCCAAAATTGACCCTATTTTTTTTTTTTCAACAATTGTATTCTCTCTTTCAATTTTCCTCTTGTATAATTAGATTTATATAAAAATTCGGATTGGAATATAATTAGATTTCTCTCTCTTGTGTCAACCACTCACTGTTCAAATTGATGCCTTCTATGATCATAATATTATTATTATAATTTATTTGATTTCACCGGTACAAGTAGGTATTTAATTTTTTTTTTTATGTCATAGAGGGCAAACGGGCAAGTGGTACACCTGATGGTAAATGATTACCGCCGCCCGTAGATATCTGCAACACCAGAAGGCTTGCAGGTGCGTTGCCGACCTGGGATGGGGGATGGGAACTGGCTTTCAAGTGGGACTGCCGGAACACACCGTCAGGTGCTTGGCGACAGATTTGCAACTTGAAGGTGGTAGCTAGCCAGCCGGTCACTAGAGGGCGCCCTACCACCATGCTATGGTTTCCTCACGATGTTTTCCTTCACCGACAGCTCAAGCTCATTGTTAGGGTTTGAACCTACGCCTAGCGGCGTTTGATCCGAACGCACCAACCACTGAGCTATCATCGCTTTAAATTTGAAAAATGTGATGTAATTACAATAAAAAGAGAATTCCTTTAAATGATTCTTAGAGAGATGTTAGCAAATATCGCACGTAGTGATAACTTTTTATGTTATATAATACAGCTTCACCTGTTAACAATCAAATAAATTAATATAATCAAAAAGACACAAAAATTTTAAAAAGAATAAATATACTATAACGTAAACAATCACTTTTCCTAATACAATGTGCAAAAAGAAAATTCACTTGCAGCGATAATATTATTGGAGAATATAATATTATATTAAATCAAATAGCACCATCTAGCCTTTATATTCCCACGATACGACAAGTCAGAGGCGATCTTTGCGAATCTTGATCCTCGTAAAATTTTATGTGTCTCGGACAAAAGAGAATTTCATTAATTAAACGTCACGACCGACATCGGCGAAGTGAATTTTCTTGTGTAGCAATAGATAATGAGGAATGCTATCTTTTTATATACGTATCTTTGTCCAACATCTTTCTGCTTTTGATAAAATAAGTAGGTATCTTATTAATTTTTGATTATGGGTGCGGGTCGTTCTTGCAGTCCCGACTTTGTTTTGAATCGACTTCAAAAAAGGAAGAGGTTCTATAAATTCGTTACATTAATGCTTCGTTACCTGTCACGCGATGTTTTTTCAGCGGAACATAATATGCGTGGTAAGATCTCTGTTGATGAAATCTGTTTTTAATATTTTTAGCATTCAAGTAATAATTATTGAACTAGGGTTATAAATATTTCGTAATGATGATATTTTGATAAAGATAATCTTTAACCCTGAAAAGCTGAAGTCGCAGGGCGCAGCTAGTAAAAGATAAATTCAAGCAAGACCCGATAAAAATTTATATACCCTATATACCTAACAAAAAACCTACCTATTAACTATATAGCAAAATAATATATAAACAGTGTTATCAAAGACACTATCCGCGTATATCATGTGTCCGCTTAGTTTCTCTAAACTACGGCATAAATGATGGGTTTTTAAGTGATTGAACTTATTATAATTTTTTTTTTTTTATAAATGATACATGTTTTATAATAAAGGAAGTTGACAGGGCTCGGATCAAATGCTGCCCAGAACTACCGGAGTTCCTTGCATTGCTTGATATTGAAAAAAAAAATTTTTTCAAAATCGGTCCCGGAGAAAAAAATTAACATCAGTTTTTTTTGTACGTTTTATATAATATGTATGTATGTTATAAATTTCCGAACGATTAGATAATATGGCTTACGCTGACTAAACTTGATGAGAACACAGCAAAAGAATGTAGGTAAATGCAATTTGCACCCGTGCAAAATCGGAGCACATCGCTAGTTAAATTTGTTAAATATTTTAATTACAAGAAAAATAACAATAAAGTTAAAAATAAAAGAAATAGGTACTAATGATAATTTTCGGGAACTTTTAATTGTTTGTCGGCTCGTCAAACACTTACAAAACAGAGCGAAACTTCCATTCAACAAAGAGTTCGCGAAAGAATCCTTAGACACGTGAGTAAAACCGCAGGTATCAGTTAAAGTAATGCTATAAAATCTCGTTAGTTTTGACAATCTGATATACAATTTCGTCAACCATAGATAATTGGGATCATATCATTTATTATATATCCTAAAACTTGTGGACATCTCATTTCGCAAAAATAAAGACATACCTACATTTTTTTATGTCTTTAAAACGGTCATTTGAACACAAGTCGTATTGTTCATTAAAATGAAATGACCCGTCTAAAAATGCTAGATTTCCATCACCCAAATTAGCTTTTTGTTTCATATTATTATGATGGTTGGTGCAATTGACTTCAGTTTAGTCTGGGTTCAGAACGTACAGCTCGCTAGGGTTGCCAAAAACAATACTAAGCTAATAAATAGCTAGTCTACCTATCACTTTCTACTATTTATTACCACGGTTCGCATTTTTTCTGAAATTAGGACATATCAATAACGAAGATTTTTTTTTTTATTAAATTAATCCATAGAGTGAACACATACTACTAATTTTACCTTGTCTTTCTATTTGTGCGCTGACTTAAACCGGAGACAGAATATACCGAAACGATTATGATAGATACCTCGTGTTATTTTTAAAGTAGGTATGTATGAGAAAATTTGTGACCATTCGAGTCAAAAAATATTGACCGTTCTAGTAAAAAATAATATGTATGTTATAATTTAAATGGACGCAGATAAGCAATAACATGTTAACCCACAAAATTAAGTTACCTATTCAGAACGATTTATTGAGAGTTAGGGAACGTTTTTTAACTATGTGTTTACCTTATTACATTGTTTAAGTATGTAACTAAATATTGAACATAAAAAATGTTGACAGAAAATGGCGCTATAATTTTAAAACACGATTTACTCAAAATTTCTCCAGTGTGGGTTAACACACTATTGCTTATCTATGTCCAAATACAACTTTTTGTATTAATAAAGATTTTCAATTCAGTAATGAAGAAGAAAACCTACTAATTAAGTAGTACAACTTATTTTTACAATTCAACAGTATAAAGAATACTATATTCAATAATAATCCTTAAATTTTTCTATATTAGTTACACATGTTAGGTGAATGTTTTGAACTTTTATTGTTTGTATGTGTGTGTGTATATCGCAAAAACTTAAATAAGTAAACAAAAATAATTATCTGGTCTCCTCGGAGTTATAAGATTCACCATTAGTGGCAAGGAGCAACCCTACGTTTCCCCGAGAGTCTAGTGGTTCGGTCATCTCAGTATCATATATCAGTAACTCACAAACAGGTTGTGTGCAAAGGTTATCGTTTAGGTCTTGGGATGAGCCTGCTTTCACTAACCAAGACCGTTTAATAGCAAAAATACAATCTGGCCGTTGAAAAGCCGACTCTATTGCATTGCGTATAAGAGCGACACGATGTGTTTTTATTGATTTGGCAATTTTGCGGAATAATAAGCTCGGTGGAAAATTGTATGTTTTATGTAAGCTATAAATAAGGAACAGTTTTTTTAATATTGCAGTTCGGTTACACAATGTTTATTCATTTAACTTACATTATGAAGACGCTGGGATTCCATCTGGAACTCTTTTATATGTGATGCAAAGTGCGTGGGCGGGTCAAGTATAATTTTTATCTGAGTGATTTCCATTTTTACCGTAATCCGATAGATAGACATACAGACACAACTCAGTTACTTTTAACCAGCTTAAAAAGTACGAGTTCTCAAAAACCTAATCGAAATGAAGCAGCAAACTTTAAAAACTTAAAAAGTCAACCAATGCCATCTATCGTGTAATTCGGGACTTGTTCTCTATAAAAAAGGTCGATACTACGTTTAACAGCTCCGTCTATCGGCCAAAATTTGTCACTTATCTTGACATTCGACACGCGACGCTCTTCGCCTCCCACCAATTGCATGTCTTCAAATACCCCGCGAATGCTACCTAGGTTACGACCGAGGAAATTTGACACGTCATGTAGATTCCACATGTGACAATTGTCACTGACAGCTGTCTGTCAACTGTCAGCTGGCTGTCAACCCTATGATACGCACACACGCACAACACGTGTACATACGTGTACAAGCCGACCGTCTTTACTTGTGGGAAAGTTCAGGAATCAGTTCATTTGTATGGAGTGTCACCGGGCTAGTGTAATGCATATAGGTACAGTCAGCAATAGCAGTATGTAACCACTTTTGTCAGTTGCTATTGCTGACCCTACATACAACTTTAGTACTCACAGACCAAATTAAAAAAAAAACAAAAACAAGTGAAGAAGTTTCTTAAATACCTAACAATAGTTATCACGTCACATTTTGTCTCAACAAAAGAATGGCTGACGATTCCTGCTTGAACGTTCAAACGGCAAGCGTTAATTTATGCACTATTGCACCAATTTATTCAATTAATACATTTACTTCAAATAACTCATGCGTCTTAGTGAAATGTCGCTGAATGCGTCCACAGTATTGCTACAGTTACGGCTCGGCAACGCAAGCAATCAACAACCTTCGGCTCAAAATAATACAGACCAATATTGAATGGAGCGGTAATGAGAAATAAATCAACGCCGGTATGCCGACGGTTACAATTATTTAACAATTTAGCTGTCAACATGATATAGACCATAGCGTGACTTTAGTTTAAGTAATGAGTGAATAATATCTAAGTATCTATTTTATAATAGAGGCGTTACTGTACCTTCACACTGGAGATATTTTAAAGAAAGTGAAATGAGACTGGCACCACCCGCTTTGAACAGCTTTTAACTTTATTGACGTCAAAAAGAGCCATATTATGGCCCAAATTTGAATAAATTCTTTGACTTTGAAAAAGTTTTAATGATTACTCAATTTTAAGTTTACATTTTAAAAACAAAACTACCGCCATTCATTAAATTAATATTAATTAGCATTGAACTAATTGTATTTAATATGTATTACGACATTTCGTTTAAAAATAAACCGGTAAAATAATTCTTAATCCTCGTTAATCCTTAATTATAAATGCCAAAGTGAGATTGTTTGTTGCTTCCACGCTCAACCGATCGCCATGTAATAATATTGCATGCACGTTGTCAGGAGTACTGAAAAAGACTTTGAAGAAAGATTGCGGGTGAAACCGCGGGGAACAACTATTATTAATATAAATATCTCTTTATAAATATTTCACAATAATAATAATAATAATAATAATAATCCACTTCACAACACACAGATCTACTTGATCCCACACTAAGCTATAAGCTTGTGTCGTGGAAACCAAGCGCAAACGTGGTATATACTGCACATATTATTACATATATATTATACTATAGATATATATATATATATATATATATATATATATATATATATATATATATATATATATATATATATATAATCAACTCTTCACGGTAAATGTTGATCCAGTGAGAAGTTAGAACAATTGTTGATCCACCTATTTTACGTGTTTCGTCAGCTCCGCGTCGGGCAAACTGATATACTTTGATCCGTCCTTGACGCGCGTGTGACGTCGGTGGATCTGCACTTACAGGTTTTCGATATACTCGTCAGCGATTTGACCAATATTTGTTGATCCATTAACGGTCTAAAAAATCATACTGAATATGATTTCTTAGATCTAGAGTATATTCAACTTATATGCGACATTTACTTGAAGTAAGTGGATCCGGAGCCAAAATTGACGAATAGGTACTCGAACGAACGCAAGCGGCAACGTCGCGTTCTGCGTGTGACAGAGAACGCAGTAGATTATTTCGTAAGTATGCCGCGACAAGTAATACTTGCCCACGTAACTCATCACACCGGTGACTTCGTCTGCGTTAGTTTCGGATTCCCGAAGAAACTCCAAAGTAGCCGAATTATCTATATTATAAAGAGGAAGAAATTGATTTTTTGTTTGTTTGTTACGATTTAACTCAAAAACTACTGGACCGATTTCAAAAACTTTTTACTATTAGAATGCTACAGTCACCCAAACTAATATAGGCTATAGTATAACCCGGAATTCTCTCGGGAACACCGAAATTATCACGAGTGAAACCGCGGGGAACACTTATAACGAAAATCTTTTCACTTTTAGGAATCTACGGTAGTCCAAAGTGACATAGGGTATTTTGTGTCTCGGAATTCCCTCGGGAACGCCGAAATTATCACGGGTGAAACGGCGGTGAACACCTTTAACGAAAATGTTTTCACTTTTAGGAATCTACGGTAGACCAAAGTGACATAGGGTCCTTTGTGTCTCAGAATTCCCTCGGGAACACCGAAATTATCACGGGTGAAACCGCGGAGAATACCTGTAACGAAAATCCTTTCACTTAAAAGAAGCTACGGTAGTCCTGAGTGACATAGGGTATTTTGTGTCTCATAATACCCTCGGGAACGCCGAAATTATCACGGCTAAAATCGCGGGGAACACCTATAACGAAAATCTTTTCACTTTTAGAATTCTACGGTAGTCCAAAGTGACATAGGGTATTTTGTGTCTCGGAATTCCCTCGGGAACGCCGAAATTATCACGGGTGAAACGGCGGTGAACACCTTTAACGAAAATGTTTTCACTTTTAGGAATCTACGGTAGACCAAAGTGACATAGGGTCCTTTGTGTCTCAGAATTCCCTCGGGAAAACCGAAATTATCACGGGTGAAACCGCGGGGAACACTTATAACGAAAATCTTTTCACTTTTAGGAATCTACGGTAGTCCAAAGTGACATAGGGTATTTTGTGTCTCGGAATTCCCTCGGGAACGCCGAAATTATCACGGGTGAAACGGCGGTGAACACCTTTAACGAAAATGTTTTCACTTTTAGGAATCTACGGTAGACCAAAGTGACATAGGGTCCTTTGTGTCTCAGAATTCCCTCGGGAACACCGAAATTATCATGGGTGAAACCGCGGAGAATACCTGTAACGAAAATCCTTTCACTTAAAAGAAGCTACGGTAGTCCTGAGTGACATAGGGTATTTTGTGTCTCAGAATTCCCTCGGGAACGCCGAAATTATCACGGCTAAAATCGCGGAGAACACCTATAACGAAAATCTTTTCACTTTTAGAATTCTACGGTAGTCCAAAGTGACATAGGGTATTTTGTGTCTCAGAAGTCCCTCGGGAACACCGAAATTGAAACGGGTGAAACCGCGGGGAACACCTATAACGAAAATCTTTTCACTTTTAGAATTCTACAGTAGTCCAAAGTGACATAGGGTATTTTGTGTCTCAGAATTCCCTCGGGAACGCCGAAATTATCACGGCTAAAATCGCGGGGAACACCTATAACGAAAATCTTTTCTCTTATAGGAATCTACGGTAGTCCAAGGTGATTAAGGGTACTTTGTGTCTCACAATTCTCTGGGGAACGCCGAAATTATCACGGGTGAAACCGCGGGGAACACCTAAAACGAAAATCCTTTCACTTATAAGAAGCTACGGAAATTCTGAGTGACATACTTTTTAGCCCAAAATTCCCTCGGGAACTCCGAAATTATCACGAGTGAAACACACATCACATGCATAGGGTACTTTTATCTCAGAATTTATTCGGGAACGGCATTTTGACGGGACTTTTTTGTTAATTAGCTGTTATTATAAGGAGTAATTTCCAAAACTCACGCGAGTGAAACCGCGGGGCACTGCTAGTTCTTTATAAAATTACCTAATTAGCAGTGAAAAACCCGTCAAAATCGGTTCAATCGTTTCGGAGATTCACCCGCATGAATTTCGGAACTCCCGCGGGAACTCCAAAGATGCCTAATTTACTTCTCATAACATCAGCTAATCAGCAGTGAAAGTCCCGTCAAAATCGGTCCAATAGTTTCGGAGATTCACCCGCGTGAATTTCGGAACTCCCGCAGGAAAAAGGAAAAGGGCGGTGAAACGTCCGATGGAGGGCCTGTGTACGGCCGAAGATACGAAACGGCAACGTCGCGGCTGCTTTCAGCCCAATCAATCGTTTGCTGTGCTCTGATTGGCTTATTTAAATCGGATCAACATTAGAAAGGTGGATTTGTATATTGGATCAACTTCGGCTAGCGGTAGTAAGCAGTCCCATGAGTGTAGATGTTGATCCGATCGGAGCCACATTAGTTACCAGAAATGCATATTGGATCAACAAAAGGCGGTCGGATCAACATGCATTTTCGGATCAACAAAGTGCTCACGTGAAGTCGCGTCTGATCAACATTTACCGTAAAGGGATATCTATATATATATATATATATATATATATATATATATATATATATATATATATATATATATATATATATATATATATATATATACACACCCAGACTGGAAAATGGAACCCTGTGTTCATCACACAAAGTCCACCCCCACCGGGAATCGAACCCGGAACCTATTGATTAGCGGGCAGGCATGGTGACCATTGCGCCAATCGGGTCGACATAATAATAATAATTTTAATAATTATTTCCAGACGCAAGTGAAAATGCTCGTTCACGGGGACATAAGAACGTGACTTGGCCCATCCCTCGTAATGACGTTGAAACAAATCTCCACTATGTATTAATTGTCAGGTTAATTGTCCACTACGGGTGTTGCTGCTGCTTTATTAACTAATGCATTTCCGTCTAGGGCTGCCACTCGTTGAAGACTATTATAATCCTACTAATATTATAAATGTGAAAGTGTGGATGTTTGGATGTTTAGATGTTTGTTACTCAATCACGCAAAAACGGCTGAACGGATTTGGATGAAATTTGGCATGCACGTTGGCAGGCGTACAGAGAAGGACATAGGGTACTTTTTATTCCAGGATTCCCGCGGGAACTTCAAAATTACCGCCGGTGAAACCGCGGGGCGTAGCTAGTAATATTATAAATGTGAAAGTGTGGATCCTTGGATGTTTTTTACTCAATCACGCAAAAACAGCTGAACGGATTAGGATGAAATTTGGCATGCACGTTGTCAGGGGTATACAGAGAAGGACATAGGGTACTTTTTATCTCGGAATTCCAGCGGGAACTCCGAAATTACCGCGGGTGAAACCGCGGGGCACAGCTAGTATGGACATAAATAAGCAATAAAGTGTCAACCCACACTGGAGAAAATTTGAGTAAATCGTGTTTTAAAATTATAGCGCCATTTTGTCTCAATAGTTTTTTTTATGTTCAACGATTTGTTGGTATTTAAATAATGTAATAAGGTAATCACACAATTAAAAAACGTTCCTTAACTATCAATTAAGCGTTCTGTATCAAATTTTGACATATATTTTTTAATTTTTGTGATGCCGAATAAAGATTTGTTTATGTCTATGTCTATGTCAATAACTTAATTTTGCGAGTTAACATGCTATTGTTTATTGGCCTCCATATATTGATGAAAAACCGCTAGATTTTAAACGAATGGCGTTATTAAGGTATTTGTGTATAATTCTATATGCTAGATTAGGTTAGGTTTGAACTTTGACCACAAAAGAGTCAAACTTTTACCTACTTCGGTTCAAGTTCTTTTTATTGTGCAGTATGAAGGCGTATACCAAGGTCATTTAGCGTTACTCGCTAGTAAAGATCATTTCTCTGAGTGAATATGGACGCAGATAAGCAATAACATGTTAACCCACAAAATTAAGTTATTGATTCAGAACAATTTATTGAGAGTTAGGGAACGTTTTTTAATTATGTATTTACCTTATTACATTGCTGAAATATGTAATTAAATATTGAACATAAAAAATGTTGACACAAAATGGCGCTATACTTTTAAAACACGATTTACTCAAAATTTCTCCAATGTGGGTTAACACACTATTGCTTATCTATGTCCATATGATGAGTTTCGGACAGTTTCGGAGTTCTCGCGGGAATTCCTGGACAAAAGTACCCTATGTCCTTCTGTATGTAAGTATGCAAAATTTAATAGGTGTACACTTTTTCTGAAATTTCCAAGAATTTATCGTTATATTTCAACCAGTTTATTTATTTATTTATTTACACAAAAGCTTGACAAAATATGTACCTACTTAAACCTTTCTCATGAATCACTCTATCTATTGAAGAAAACCGCATGAAAATCCGTTGAGTAGTTGTTGAGTTTATCGCGAACAGACAGACAGACAGACGCGGCAGAGGACTTTTTTTAATAACATGACGTAGTGATTATAATTTTTTTAAAGCGGCTATCGCTAGTATCACCTCTCTCATGGGTTACGAAATGTAACCACCGATCATCGTCTAAGTACATTATTTTACCCACCGGATTGGCGCAGGTCGCCGTGCCATGCTAATCAACAGGTCCCAGGTTCGATTCCCGGTGGGGGTGGACTTTGTGTGACGAACACAGGGTTCCACTTTCCAGTCGACGTGTTTACTTATATATATATCTGCCTATATCCCTGGGCTCTATGATACAAGCTCGCTTAGTTTATAGCTCAGGTCACCAACTTATAGCTATTCTAGTTCCCTATTAATAATAAGCTTTCTTATAATAAGATTTTTTCGTCATGTTATATTATTTATGGTATATTATGTATATGTATTTTGTTATATTTATATTTTGTTATATGTATATGTATTTTATTTATGGTATATGTTTGTGGTTAACACAGAGTTAACCACAAATAAACGCATTTTATTATTATTTTTATATACTACTAGCTGTGCCCCGCGGTATCACCCGCGGTAATTTCGGAGTTCCCGCGGGAATCCCGGGATAAAAAGTACCCTATGTCCTTCTCTGTATTCCTGAAAACATGCATGCCAAATTTCATCCAAATCCGTTCAGCCGTTTTTGCGTGATTGAGTAACAAACATCCAAACATCCACACCTTCACATTTATAATATTAGTAGGATTATTATTTTTATATACTACTAGCTGTGCCCCGCGGTTTCACCTCACCTGCGGAGTTCCCGCGGGAATCCCGGGATAAAAAGTACCCTATGTCCTTCTCTGTATTCCTGAAAATATGCATGCCAAATTTCATCCAAATCCGTTCAGCCGTTTTTGCGTGATTGAGTAACAAACATCCAAACATCCAAACATCTAAACATCTAAACATCCACACTTTCACATTTATAATATTAGTAGGATATTGAGTTGTAATAATGTGAGGTTTTTTTTGTTATTAAAGGGACTGTGTTATTAATTATCAAGTGACATAAAACTTGTTAAGCTGAGAGGTAGATACTTAAAAACCAACCCAATAATTTGGTTCTCCGAATGGTGCTAAATATGTTCCTTTTAGTACAAAAAGGAAAGGCTTGGTATTCCCTTAAAAGCCGCCACACAAATTGTCCGTCGCCATAGGGAGAGTGTCGTCGTATCGCGAGACGATAATTAATCTCGCCGTCGATCGTTTAAGGCAAATGTTGTCATCGTCAACTTCAAAGCGGGCTCGATGTAAATTGTGCGTTTGAAGTTTTGAAAGTTTGCGTTTGCTTGATACGTTTTTCTTTGAATTTTCCAGTTGAATAGTTTCGTACCATACCTACTGGATTCGATTCAATTCGATTCGAACCGATTCATTGTCACCGAATTCAAACCGATCAGTGGTAGCACAAACCAACAATAATATTACGTGTGTTTTTGTCTTTTGGATTAAATCGGTATTTTGTTATTTTTAGCTTTTATTTTTAGTTTTTTAGTTTTGTGTTATTGGAAGTCGGTTTTAATTTTTTTGTTAAAATTTTGTTTATTTCTCGCTTTTAAGTGACTTAGTTCGTAATTTCTCTAAGTTACAATAGCCTAATGTCAACTGCTCATCACCTTTTACAAAATATTTTTTTTCCCGACGCAGGGACGTTAATTATTGAGGAGTTCTCCTAGTACATCACCATCAGTTCCACTTCACCATATACATTGTGTCGGGCATAAATTGTTTAGCAACCATATTAAAGTTAACGATTCGGAACCCGTGAAATACCCATTATTGAGTAGTTCCGATGAGCATCTGTGGTCTTCATCATCAGTTCCTCTTCTTCAAATTTTGCTTTCCAAAAGCAAAGAAACGTTTTACTATAAAAAATACAAAAATCGCTATAAGTGTTCTCATAATTTTTGAAGAGTTCCCTCGATTACTCCAAGATCCCATGATTAGATCTCGACTTGGTGACAATGGGACCTAATTGGGAGTATACCCTTTAAAACAAAAAAAGAATTTTTCAAATCGGTCCAACCGTCTTCGAGTAATCGGTGAACATACATAAAAAAACAAAAAAAAAAAAAAAAAAAAAAACATACATACAATCGAACATAGGACCTCCTCCTTTTTGGAAGTCGGTTAAAAAACTATGCTAGGTTTTGAATATTTTTTCAACCCTCACTATCAATTGACTATTCTAGATACCGAATCTAGTGTTATCTCAATACCCCACTACTGGTACCTTTTTATGTGTACGCCCACACATGTATAGTCTATCCTGGAACTCCCGCGGGTATTCCGAAATTACCGCGGGTGAAACCGCGGGGGACAGCTAGTATATAACAAGTAGTAATAAGATCCAAGTGTCAACCTGGATCGTCGCGACCCCACACCGGTGAAGTATAATGAGCTATAGAATTAATTCGCGGCACATCTCATTGGCATTGAATCGCTACTTCGCGCTGTTTAACTCAAACTGCTTTACACCGGCGTTGGAACGTAGCACGTACCTGTACCTCGCACGACGTAGGTGATCATAATTTACTTGAACTAAGGAGTTCTTAAGGCGCGTCCATCCTTCGCACTAGCGGTACTCGTTAAAAAAAAATATATACCTACCATGGACTCGACATATGAGGATAGAAACGAATCACAACACCTGCAGTTTGCAGAAATGGAAAAAGTAGATAAAAAAATATATAGCATGAACCTAATGGTGCCAAATAATCTGAATTTATAAAAATAAATCTCTATTTTCCCTTGGTCACGGCGTTACGCGTGAAATTTTGCATAGGGTAAAACCCGGATAGTTGCCACACTTTTCGAAATCATTTCATATCTCCCAGTAAAATAAATCAAAATATTTTATTTTTTAAACTGGCAAGTACTTTGGTTCTTTATTTACAATTTTATTAAATGTAAAAGACATTATCTTTGAAATTTCCAGAGTATTAGCGATTTCTACGGACCTCTACTTTTTGTGACATCTATCCCATATAGGGGATAGTTACCTAGTTCAGATAAATTACATTTAGGATGGACGACCCGCCGGGAAACAAGGCATCTATCCGGAAAAATCTTTGATCGCACCTTGCGTTCCCGTGCAATCGCACAGAGACATGAGACGCGGTCCACTTAATAGTAGTTGAAAAGTCTTTTGATAGATAAATAAAATAGCACGTGATTCATCTGCGAAACTAAAGTAATTACGATCGGGGTAACTATACCCCCAGGGTAACTATCCTGGTTTTACCCTACACGTTGTCAGGGGTGCGGAGAAGGACATAGAGTACTGTTTATCTCGGAATTCCGGCTGGAACTCTTTAATTGCCGCGGGTGAAACCGCTTGGGACAACTAGTCTCCTTTCATTTTTGTACAATATAGTAAAGTTTAAATACCTACGTATACTTGTATTGCATTAGATATAGAATTGGACATAAAGATATGTAGGATAATCAAAATCCTTTTTAATCCGTCAGTTAGTAAAAAAAATAGACACGGATTTTTTGCTATTTCAAATAATGATAATATAAGTTAATTGCTCTAAAATACTATATTGTTTAAGAGTCCCTAAGGGAAAACCGAAATTGACGGGGGTGAAACCACTGGAAACGGCTAGTAGTATAATATTATAATATCAAAACAATAACCTTACTACGATATATTGGAATGACCTATTTAACCTTTGTTTTAACGATTTCCATAATATGTCGAGATTTGATTTTAACGCCATTTGTAAAGGATAACGGCTCATATACATTATCATAAGCCGTCGCTAAAGGGTATGTCTTCTGTGCTTTACATTTTCTCGTCTTTGGCGCTTATTGCTTCACAATTTGTTTTTACGAGCGTAGCGCGTGCAAAAGTCGTGTAAACGGTGCTCAAATTAAGATGCATTTGTTTTTTGGTGTCATACTCTTCGTATCTTTGTTTTATATGGTAAGTATACAGCTTAAACGCCTTAATGGCTCAACCGATCATCAGCAGCTTTTGCTGACACGCTGTCAGGGATACAGAACAGGACATGGGGTACTTTTTGTCCCGGAATTCCTGTGGGAACATTAACGCGGGTGAAACAGCAGGGGACAGCTAGTGTTAAAATTAACTATCAAATTTACTAATGAGTAAAGAAAAACATCATCTGGTAAAAAGGAGAGTCAACGTATTGCATGTATTGCATTTATTCATCACTAGCTCTGCCCCGCGGTGATCTCGGAGTTCCCGTGGGAATTCCGGGATAAAAAATACCCTATGCCTTTCTGTTGAAGTGCTAACCTTTTTGGAACATAGTAGGTAATACGTAGTGACAGCTGTTTAGTGTTTTGTTTCACTTTCAAAAATAATCTCCATCAGGTTATGGGCCCAGGACTCTAATCGTAGAATAAAATAAAAGTAAATTGTTGTGCTTGCGTGTTTTTGTGCTTAATATGTCGGAACAAAATAACTCTGAACAAAATAACTGTGGATTAAGCGGAATAAAAAAACTAAAAGGTGCATCCGAATATGCAAACTGGAAGTTTATGGTGAAGAACTATCTGGAAAACCGAAACTGGTGGCATATCATTGAAAAAGAAGAGGTTGAAGACTCTTACAAGGATGTAGATCGCAAGGCCAGGACGACGATTTGCTTATTGCTTGAGCCCGAATGTTTTGTACATGTATATAATGTCAAGACAGCGAGAGAAGCTTGGTGTAATTTACAGAAGGTCTATGAAGACAAGGGCTGGGGTAGAAGAATTCGTCTTCAACGAGAGCTCTGGAACTGTAAATTAGAGAGCTTTGAATCTATGGAAAAATACATTTCGAGTGTGACGTTTCTTACACAACAGTTGGCAGGTATTGATTCCAAGATATACGACGATTGGATCATATCGATTTTGCTTGGTGGATTGACTCCTGAATACAGTCCTCTTATAATGGCTGTAGATAACAGTGGCCAAGAAATCACATTAGAGCAAATCAAGACCAAGTTGTTGCAAGAAGGAAGTCGACAGAGCCAGTCAACTTTAAATCCTGAACTAGCTCTTGTGACTAAGAAGGTACAAAATGAAGCAAGATCTACACCTAAAACCACAGATCGTAAGCAGAAGTTTGTACATAAATGTTTTAAGTGTCACGAACCTGGACATAAAGCGTCCCAATGTAAAGAGAGGTCTAAAACTGCGAATGTCTGCCTGAGTACAAAGAAGACGATCGATAAAGATAAGTGGTACCTCGACAGTGGTTGTTCAAATCATATGACCCACAACAAGAAAAAGTTGTTGTCGTACAAACCAGAAAAGGGTAATATGGTTGTAACGGTAGCGAACGGTGAAAAGCTACGAGTACAAGGAAAAGGGAATGCTGAGCCTTCTGTCAGCGGAAACGAGAAACTATTTTTAAAAGATGTTTTACATATCCCTGATTTATCCATGAATCTTATTTCGGTGAGCGATTTGACCAAGAAAAATTATAATATTAATTTTGACAAAGAAGGTTGTGTTATTAAAAAGGAAAACCGCCTAGTTGCGAACTGTCAAGAAGTCGATGGAATTTTCGAATTAAAAGAAGAAAATTGTTGTGTCGTCAATTTGACATTGTCAAGTCAAAATGAAAATAATATTTCAAACCTTTGGCACAAAAGATTAGCTCATTTAAGTCGAAATTATATGGATAAATTAAAAGTGCTCGTCCGTGGGATTCAATTTAACATGAATGATTTACGTGAACCGTGTATTCCTTGCATTGAAGGAAAAACCGTGAAGAGTCCTTTTAAAAATAGAGGTACGAAAGCAAGTGAAATTCTGGAGATCGTACATACCGATGTTTGCGGTCCGATAGAAGAATGCTCACTTAGTGGTTCGAGGTGCTGTAGTACGTATTAAATTAAGGGGGCGTGTTGAAGTGCTAACCTTTTTGGAACATAGTAGGTAATACGTAGTGACAGCTGTTTAGTGTTTTGTTTCACTTTCAAAAATAATCTCCATCACTTTCTATGTACCCCTGACAACGTGCATGCCAAATTTTATCCAAATCCGTTCAGCCGTTTTTGCGTGATTGAGTAAACGTGCGCATTTTCATCCGACTTGCTTCAAATTTATCGTCACTGCTCAGCTCCTATATGTCTTAGCGTAATGTTATATAGCCTATAACCTGCCCAGGAGTATGGACTACAATCGTACCAAGTTTGGTTAAAATCCCTTCAGTAGTTTTTGACCCATGCGTGCACATACAGACAGACAGACAGACAAAAAATTTACTGATTGCATTATTAGCATCAGTACCGATCACCATTCATCCTCCAATATTAATTTTGAATATATATTCAATGTACAGAATTGACCTCTCTACAGTTTTATTATAAGTATAGACTAGGCGTCATTTATGATCTCTCGTTACACGACTGTGGTTAGTTCAGTAAAGGTCCTAGCTGCGTCAAGTACTAATAGGTACTACGTATTCTTTGGCGAAAGTCTAACTCGGTGCCGACATCATCTGTCGATAACATCCGAACACGGCCCTTGAATACTGCACAATCAACGAAAACATAAACATATCACCGAGCCCTCCGCTTGTCTTTCGCATCGTCGCGTCGCACAGCGAAGTGAATTCCGATCTTTACCCAACGGTACAGGCTGCGTTTCCTTGGGACATCGCCCATTGAAGATAGCTATCAAGCCGCAACGATGAATAGAGGCTTAGCCGAGAGAGTTATATTCACAGTTGAATTAGAGTCAGACAGTGGGTACAGAATATTATAATTTGTTAAATATATTTTAAACTAACTATTCTGCACAGTTTCAACCACGTCAATTTTGGAAATCCCACGGGAATTCCGGAATAAAAGAACCCTATATCGTTTTTCGCACCGCCTGACAACGTGTATGCAATATTTCGTGCAAATTCATTCGTGTTAATTTCGAAGTTCCCGGGGAATTTGGAAAAAGCACCTTTTATCCATTTCTGCACGTTAGTTTGATATTTAAAGACATTAATATAATTCTCGATTACGTTTAATGCAGGACGACATGACTTGACAATATTCGGAATACAATCGTAGGACATAGAAGACGGAAACATAGACACCACCAAGCTCTATGATAGCAGTCATTGACGTAGGTAGGTAGGTACATTAAATGATGACATGGACATAAGATTATACAACACTGTGTACCCTTATATCTTCGTGTATGCGAAATTGGGTGACGATCAGTTGAATATTTGAGATCTGAAAGCGTAACAAACAAACTTGCATTCTCATTTATTTCACGAGCAGATCGCAAATCGCAATTCATAAGCTGGTTAAAATATAATTTTTATGATCAGGAATCTGATAGAAGATCTAAAGCTTAAAACACCACTATAATGAAAAAAAAACGTCAGCCTTGCAGTGTGGTCGGAATAACTGCCGAATTGAAAAAATAAATGCAAAGTAAAGCTGCCGAGAGTCCTAGCATACTCGTAGCTGTTAATGGGCAAGAGATGATTCCTTGAACTGCCTCTGCCGAGTGCCTTGAATGGCTATCAGTCCACAGCTAAAGGTTAATCAAATCCTGCATGTCTTTTGTGTGTCCTACTCCAAATATTCGCATAAATCCACATCAGAAACTTATCTGAAGCCGTAAGTTCGCATCGAAGTCGATGTATGCAAGACTATTAAATGTAAAGCCGATTGGTGACTGACTACTGAATGGGCGACGGATGCGTGCGATTCGTTTGGTTGTATCTATAGGGTTAAACCTACGGGCGAATGTCATCAAGTCGGACATTATGCGAAGTATAAGGCAAATTTTGCTAAATTATCACATCAAAAATAACCAGTTGACACACCTTCGATTTATTAATATACTTATAATTTACACATTTTTTTAGATTTCATTTGCTGTATTACTGCACCACATACCTACTATCTTTACTGTAACAAATGTGTCCATACTCCGCCCGGTAGCCTGGAAGAGATCGCTTCATAGTGATAAGGCCGCCATTTGGAATCACTTCATACTTTCTGTTTTAAATTTTTTCGTTATTGTACTGTTTTTGTGGTGTTCAATAAAGTGTTTTTCATTTATTTTGATTCATTCATTCATTCATTCATATGAACATTTTCATTCATTCAAATCATCACATAGGTATTGTTAGTTCTACTAGTAGTAGAGTTCAGCAATTTTTATTAATATAGATAGTAGGTATATATATATATGTTCCTCAGAAGGCACTACCCGAGCGAAGTCGCAACGACGCAGCCTACCCAGTAGGCATAATAGATTATTCAAACAAAACAACAAAGTTTTAACATCGGTACACAAATAAATTATTCTAATAATATTTTAGTAGTTTAGTAAGACGGACGCTGAGTTCCAAGTTAATAGCAGTGATAATTTTTATGTTAATTTTTGTAATCTAATCTAATATATATAAATCACGTGTCACGTTGTTTGTCCGCGATGGACTTCGAAGCTACTGAACGGATTTTGATAAAATTTTGTAACCATTTATAGTATGGTCCAACTTAAAAGATAGGATAGTTTTTATCCCGGAATTCCCGCGGGAACTCCAGAACTCAGGGGTACAAATAAGGACGTAGAGTAATTTTTCCCGGAATTCCCGCGGGAACTCCGAAATTATCGCGGATGAAATCGCGGGGGACAGCTAGTTATTTTATAATTGTCATCCTACTAATATTATAAATGTAAAAGTGTGGATGTTTGGATGTTTGTTACTCAAACACGCAAAAACGGCTGAACGGATTTGGATGAAATTTGGCGTGTACGTTGTCAGGGGTACAGAGAAGGACATAGGGTTCTTTTTATCCCGGAATTCTCGCGGGAACTCTGAAATTACCGTGGGTGAAACCGCGAGGCACAGCTAGTTGTAGTAAATAATTTTTGGCCGGTTAGGTACCGTGGAAACTCAATTTAGCGCACGTCACGACCGGTGACGGTAAAAATATAATTTAATTGCAACCACTTTGCATTATATTATGATTTTAATTATTGGCACCCGTCGACCGAGACGATCGAAATCGATTCACAATTACATTGACATTTGGAGATTCGGCATAAACATTGATTTTTCATGATATGATGGGTGTGTGCTGTAAGAGTATCGGGGATTGTTCAATCTGAACAGTAGTCACTAATCGAAAAACTGACGAACATTTCGAAAACTTTCATTAATGCTTTCATCACTCATTTTTCATCCCCCAATTATTATTTTTTAATGTACAATAGATTTTTAACATTTAAAGGAAGCTTTCCAACTTAACCACAACAAATAATTTTAGATAAGTGGTGTTTTATGCTATAAATTGTACAAATTTTTCGTGACAAATTTAAATTATGCAGAAGTATTTTTCAAAAATAGTTTGTTTGTTTGTATACTTTATTGAACATAAACGAATTTTTTACAAATTGCTAAAATTAAAATAAGTAGGCAATTTTTGCTCAAAGGCGGACTTATCCCGCGAGGGGATTTCTTCCAGCCATCCTTTCGAAAAATCGAAAGGATTTGAAGTAAACATTAGCGGGAGAAGAGATAAAGAGAAAGGAGGTTGATAAACATCAAAATAATGGTTCGATAGAATCGAAACTAGGGATAAAAAAGGAAAGGAAATAAAAGAAAAGGTTGTAGAATAAATAGATAAGCAAAAATAAGGGATGCATAATATATAGCAATATAAATAAAATACATATCTGCATATACAGTAATATATCAATACATAATAAACTACTGGGCACTTTCTGATATGATAACATAATATATAAGAATAGTATTTGCCTTTTTTAAGTTTTCGTCCGTCGATTTCATCCTCTTTATTTTCTTAGTGGACACGCGTGTATGATTTATTTTTAACGAGTTGCTTTAGTGTCACGAAATGATTACCTAAGTGAATTAAATTAAAATTCGTTCGTTTAATTAGTTTGTTTTCAATTAGCCGTTTCAGATGAAACGCATTCATCGGTCACCTACCTACATACTTCTAAACTTATTAAAATTCCACCAGCCGCCGCTGCAAAAGTGAAACAATCTCAAATGAAACGCAAACCGCCGACAAAGTCTACACTCCCCCTCATTATAAATATAAATCCGAAAAGATCGGAACTAACAAATCATTGTGCTGCGTTATCTCGTCCCATTCAAGAGTTAACCGACCGCAAACAGAAAACAATGTTCATTAAACGAATACCAAAGTAAGAAGTCGGAGCAATAATTGTAAGCTCCGTTTATACATGGCATAATCCATTGAATAGGAACAATTTGTCGGGGAATCCTTTGGTGGTTGCTTTAGAAGACTGGACATTTCCAAGGGTCCGCGCGGAGCTTTCTGATACCTCGTTAGTTATCTTGCATTGCCACTAAATAATTGTAGCAGAACATCATGCGAAACGCGTCCGACGCGATTTCAAACCTAACGTCGGTGGGGCAGTAAATCGAAGATCGACTGCAAGCGAAATTAGCTGAAGCGGCGACCGTTAATAAGATTTCTAACTTATTATATGGAAATACGACTGAATATAAAATGAGAGGGTTAGCGTTTCATCCTTAAAATTACGCAGACGATATTGCTCCCAATGAAACGGTGGATAAGGTTGTAATTTATGGTGCTGTAAAGGTTTTGAAGATGTCAGTAATACGCGGTACGGAAGCGAGAGCAATTTAGCTGTCCACGGACTTTATTTACTGGTATTGAGTGATATATTTACAGACAAATGTGATGTTGGAATCGATTCAGTTGTGAACGGGCGATTTCTAGACGATTTTCGTGTTCGGCGAACTGACAAGGGTCGATGTGAACCAGTTGAGCTATTCCATTGGATTGTTTGTTCGTGTTGCTACATTGCTTTGTGGATTTAACCTTAATATTTTGAGAATATGGGAAACTTATGACTTTCTTCTATAAGTAATGAAAAAAATCTCTTTTCTATCGACAGCTCTCTCCCAGGTAGTGATGAAAAGATTGTCGTTAGAAATAAGGCCGCCTTTTGCTGTGTTCTTTCTTCTTATATGTATGTCTAATTTTTAGCACGTTTCTCTTGGGACACTAAAGTTTATTTGAAATTGAATTTAAAAGAAAGCCGTAGATTTCATATATTTTACTATAAATTATCACTTCAGAGGCAAAAGTTAAGAAGTTAATGGCATTTATATGTATTTAAAATTAACTGTAGAGGTTAACTCGTGTATAAAACAAGAATTAAACGAAAGTATAAGTATTTAAACATAGATAGGTACGTATATTTAATGCTGGGCATAACTATTATGTACTTACTAGCTGTTCCCCGCGGTTTCACCCGCGTAAAGTACTTACTACCCTATATTTTTTTCTGTACCTACCCTTGACAACGTGTAGGTAGTATGCAAAATTTAATGTAGTTTCTTCCGCGTTAATTTCGGAATTCCCGTGGGAATTCCGGGATAAAAAGTACCCTGTGTCCTTCTCTGTATCCCTGACAACGTGTATACAAAATTTCATGACGATCCGTTGAGCCGTTGAGGCGTGAAAGCGTAACAAACAAACAAATATTCACATTTATAATATTAGTAAGGATTCATAATTTTCGTGATATAAAACCCGTAACTCTAGTTTATAAATATGAACCTTTAGTTACAAGTAGGTAATTTGAATATGAGAAATGTTACCGAGGTCTACTCTTTATATTCAACTTGACTATCCAAAGCGATATATTAAGATAATCCGACTTATATGTTCAAAATAATCATAAAATTACAATAGTTTCATAGCCACGGAGGTTTTTTTGGCGATTGGTATTTTATCAATATTATTATAAAGAGGAAAAGTATTTGTATGTTTGTTTTTTTATGGGTTATTATTTAAAATTTCTTTCACTGATAGAAAGCTACAGTAGTTTTTTGTGCAACAAAGGCTGAACTTTTTATCTGGGAACTAAGAGTTCCCGAGGGACTAAATTCAACTGAGATGCAGAGAGAGTGCGAGGAACATCTATTTTGTTCATATTCGGACATACATATTCGGTGTACTTTCATCCCGATACGAAGAGTTCCCGAGATAATTCCAAAAAATTGTATCACACATTTAGCGCTTTTCGCTCTTCACTTTCAAAATTGTGAACTACCTTCAACCTGTATTTTTATCTTTTAATCTTCTCTCTCTCAACGTCCCATAAATTTGCCTTATAGATCAGCATTGTTTAAGGGTATTTAATTAGTTTAAGTGCATGTCAAACTGTAATTGTGTATTGTCCTATCAATGTTAAATACCTGTTAATGTTGAAATAAAGAAAATAAATAAAAATAAAAAGGAAGCGGGTGAAACCGTAGGGTGAATAACTATTCATGAACTAACTAACTATTATTCATAACTATTAACTTTAATGAAGTGCACTAAACGATGTCATTATTATTGTGAAATAAACTACCTACCTACCATTATAACATTGATTTGGTATATCAATATATACGTCTTTAGATTTATCTATTATAATATTTAGGGATCAATTTTAATAAAATTGAATATAATTCTTAAAAACAAGGTTTGAAGTTTAATTTTAAATACATTTCTTGTAGGTGTAAAAGAGAATTAGGTATTAAGTGTGCTTTTTGTACGATATGTCAAATCAAGTTCTGTTCTTTAAATAAATACTAGTTGTGTCCCACGGTTTCACCCGCGTGAGTTTTGGACGTACTTCTCAAACCTTCCCTAAACTTCCACAAATATTTCAATATCAATGTTAGCCAAATTGGTATAGCCATTCTCGAGCTTTAGCTAGACAAACCAACAGCAATTAATTTTTATATGTAAGATTTAATATCTGGGCGACCGTGCTTCGCTCGTTGTGATAACTTTGCCTGGAGAAAGTTGCTTATAGCGCCATCTGTTATTGTTAAGTAGCTTTAGTGTCGCTGTTCTCATCATCTCACTCATTTTTCATTTCCTGAAAACACGGATAAAATGACGTTTTCTATAAATGAAACCTGGCTAGATCGATTAATCGCCCACGTAACCCCCTGCATACCTACTAAATTTCATGAAAATCGTTACAGCTGTTTCCGAGATTCCTACTACATAATATATTAATATAGGTATAGTAGATAGATAGATAGATTAATATACTTACTGTAATCAAGGGATTAAAGAATACAGAATCCTCCAAGAACTTTCTTACGATTCTCTCTTAACCGTTTATTATGCGATCATTAAACATTAAATTCAGACGCATTAAAGTCATTAATCTTTATAAATATGCTATTGATTATAATTTATTTGTGTTAGATGGAGAGTTATTAAAAAATAACTGCAAGATTATAACAAAATATGTGCATTATTATTTAGCATTTTATTGTGTTATAATAGGATAGTAGGAAAATCGATGACAGCGAAGATAAATTGGGGATGTGGACTACTTTTGAAAATCAAAATTCTAATTAGTCCGTCAGTTAGAAAATTAAAAAACCATAGACACGTATTTTTTGCTTTTTCAAGTAAATTAAAATATACAGAGATAAATTAAAGTTTAGGGTGAGGGGGTCGTGACTCGTGACGTCACTGACCGCTAAAACCGCCGTACAAACTGTCCGTCAAGTGACGTCACGCGAAATTTCAACTCAATGTATCGCCGTTATTTTTTGATTTCGTAAAAGAATAAAAAATATGTGTCCAATATTTTTTATTAATTTACAAGACGGACTAAAAAAAATTTGTCAAAATGCCCATATGTCATATAATCATAATAATATAGCTGGCTAGCTACCACCTTCAAGTTGCAAATCTGTCGCCAAGCACCTAACGGTGTGTTCCGGCAGCCCCACTTGAAAGCCAGTTCCCATCCCCATTCCAGGTCGGCGACGCACCTGAAAGCCTTCTGGTGTTGCAGGTGTCTATGGGCGGCGGTAATCAACGGCGGTAATAACACCATCAGGTGTTCCACTTGCCCGTTTGCCCCCTATGACATAAAAAAAAATTATGATTTCCTGTCAGTCTACCCTATCAGTCTAATTATAGACAGAATTATAGACCACATTAGAAAAACAAACCAATACATCGGTGACATAATTGCAAGACACTCAATTTGTTAAACAATAGTGAAGAGGGTTTTTTCATGGCTAGGATATATCCATACGTCTCATTACTAAACAGCTGTTTCTTACGCTGCTTCACCTTAGAGATTACGTTACTAAAAAAAAATACAAGAAACGAAATACAAGTTTAAAAAAGTGTGAAAAAGACGAAGCTTAAATACTAATTACCATGAATTTTAATTAAAAATAATACTTCTATATCCTCTGAGGTCCAAGTAGCGCTGTATGATAAAGTCCGAGGCAATATTATTGTTAAATTGTTGATATTATGTGCCAACACATCCAATTTAGTGCGACGAAATAACATTCAATTTCTTAATCTTATGTGTATAAAGACTAGACATTTTAAATTTATGCATAAAAACATATACTATCATTATTATTAAATATATCATTGAAGAAACAACGAAGATTCCTTCATCACGGAACAACTTATACCTAGGTATCTATCACCATCACGTCTTTGCAAATTAAGACAAGAATGAAATGATTAAGTCTTATACAAAGTGTTCACACTCTACGCGAGATACCTATGGCGCAAACGGTCAGATATCGACCGTCAGATCTCGTAATGGGTCTCTATATCTTTTTAATTGGATGAGTTTCGCTGGGGTGGATTCTTTATGGCAACGATGTGTGACAAAAAGGCATTCCTCATACCTATCATTCATCCTCGCTTATCTTATTACCGGCTACAATTTATAAGCGAATAACTTTAACAACAAAAAATTATACAATATCTACACTTAAAGTTTTTATGAATGTTTGGATGTCGGGAAAAAGTCTACATTGGAGCAACTAGAAAAATACAAGAGATACAATTTACTTCGGAAAAAAGAGTTCCCGCGGGAAGTCCAAAATCTCGGGAACAAATAGAAAGATACAATATCCCCGAGAGATACAATTTATTCCGGAAAAAAGAGACCGAAATTCACGCAGGTGAAACAGCGGAAAATCATCTAGTCGGTAGATAGGTACTAGTAAATAGAAAATATTATATCAACATTAATAGCCTAATCCTTATCTAACACTAATTTGAATCAACGTCTTTCCTTCTTTTTTCTTCTACCTAGTAGGTATCATTTTATTCAACTAATGTTTTTTTTTTATCTGTTTCCATTTTCAAACGCTTCTCGCTGCTCGCTTTTAACTTAAATCTCATCGAGACAAAAACCCAATCTAGTGAATTAGTAAGAACGGCCTGCCAAGTGTCGATGTTTCAGTTTTCTCAGTAACAAAGTGGTGTGAGATTCCACCAACTGCATATAAATGGTGACTGATGTTTTGTTACCGATCATTTGTAAGCTATCGACTAGGTATAGTCACTGTCTGAATACTCTTGATCTGAACTTGTTTTTAATCGAAGTGTCCAATAATGATCCAGCAATTACTACAATCTTGAAATGTTCTTCACTGTTGTAATGTTTTGTTTGTGGATGAACTGGTTTCACAGAGTTAACGAATGAATAAAAGAATAAGAGAATAATATGGTCACCTAATAATATTGTAGGGTCGAAAGCAATAGATATGAGGTATAGGAGCGAAGGAAACTATAAAAGACAAACTGAATTTTTTTTTAATTTATTTATTTTATTGATTCTTTCTTGCACAAAAAGGTACAAATGTCGAACTTAACGCCTTGCGGCATTCTCTGACAGTTAACCATTAATAATAGCCTTATTTTTCGTCTAGCCCAGGTCGTTAGGTCGTTTCAGGTTTAGTTTCTTATCAGATCCAGCAAAAAATTAGCTAACATTACTGAAAATATGCAAAAATGTGCACATTTCGGTTTTTATTAAGTTTTTATTATTTTTTTATTTTTTCAGATTATTATACTGATTTTTGTTTACTGGTTTATAACGCCTTCACTCCTTGACTATGTTCAATGTTTGTAATTTGTTTGTTTTTTCTTGTGTATTGTGCTAGAATAAATGTAGTTTTGTTTCCTTCTTTCTTTCTTTCTAAACTACTCAACCGATTATCATGAAATTTCGCATATATGTTATCAGGAATACATGAAAGTACATAGATATGCACATAATTTACACGGGAAACGGCGGGGCATAGGTAGTGCACAATAAGCGACCATGTCGCGAGCAATCGTTAAAATTCAATTAGATAAAATTACATGCAACAAAATAACTTTTATTAAATTATTCAAAGATATTGAAAGAGAATAGATTAATAATACGCTCGGCCGCTAAGCTTTCCCCTTGAACCACGCAGCGGTCAAATGATCTTATGCTAACAAAATGCCGTTGGCTAGCAGAAATATATTTGAAATGTACTTTGTGGTGACTGGTATTTGATTGCGTCGCAACGATGTGATTAGCTTTTTGTTATCATTACCCCGCAAAAAATAATTGACATGGATTGCATTGTAAAAGTTTGTATTGTTGGTCTATTCTCTTATAATGTCTTTGAAATTATTCTTAGACCGTTTTATACTAGGAATATAGTATGTTATAAATAAGTTAGTCCATATGAACAGCCCAATAAATACTATTTATAATTGGATGCAAAACGGGTTTTTATAGGTTGATAAGTTACGATAAATATCGCGGACGACGTCGCGTGTCATCACGTATGGTTGTAGAATAATGTATTAAATATCAGATGCCAATTTATGAATGCGCTCGCGCAGTTTCGCTGTTTGTATTCTAGTTGTAATAGTAATAAAGTAAGTTATGGTGACAGAATATGTGAGGTTTTTTTGAAAATTTTATGTTTTGAATCGATAAAAAAAGTACTCAAAATATTCAGTGAGATAAAAATAAATGTTTTATAATAAACAAACATTGACCACGCCTTTTTATCATCTGTAGCGGTATCTCTAAAGAATTTTCCACAGATTCCACAGATTGTAATTTTCCAAGTCGCTTTTTCATCATAAATTAGGGAGCTTTTGGCGGGAGTTTAACATGACGGACGTCAGTTTTATTTCTTTGTTTTGCAAATTAGTTTATCCATTAGTGATGAACAATGTGTGGAAACAGTGTAATAAGATGAAATGGGGTGTTCATCGGGAGGTTGTCCTTTTACTATATCTAAAACTTCCCACAGAGAGTCCTATTAAGGTTCAACTGGGAAGAGTTGCTGCCAAACGTTCCGGTAAAGCATCGAAATGCATCTCACAAATAATTTCGATGTAATTATGTAACTTCAGAAGAAGAAAAATACAACTGAATTGGCTATATGGACTTAGCTTCCTGTGCCTTCCCCATTGGGGTAAATTAAAAAAAAAAAACATAAATTAGGTAGGTAATGTACCAACAACTGGGAGTGTTTGCTACGGGTATAACACGTAAGTCAATACCATCATGTGGTTAGTAACAAAGCGTTAGAGCTTTCCGTGCCAAACGAACATTAACTTTTGTCACGTTCGCAGTTCAACAATGAAGAGTTAACCGGTCGGTTGGGTTGGCGTTTGAACTCGATAGTACGTTCATCCGCCGGGTGACGGAAATCGGTATTAAAGTAATCGACGCCCGCAACTGTCGGACGGTTCTAATCAAAGAACACAGAATGTATAGAAGCGACACTCTCTGCCTCCCACCAATTTCATGCCTATGCCCCTCATGCCCCTCATGCCCCCTCATGCCCTCATGCCCTCATGCCCCTCATTCCCCTCATCCCCCTCATGCCCCATGCCCCCTCATGCCCCCTCATTCCCCGTAAGAGTTTGGTGGTAGTTACAGTGAAAATTTTTCACATGAAGTGAAGCTAACTGTCAACTGTCAGCTGGCTGTCAACCTTACGATACGCACACGCGCACAACACGTGTACGTACAAGCCATCTTTACTTGTGGGAAAGTACTTGAACTTCTACTTCTAATACGTGAACCGCAAAAATGTATTGTATGTTTGTTTGTTTTATTAATGACTACTTATCTTTTCTCCCGCGGTTGCAACCGCATTAATTTCGGAATTCCTGCAGGAACTTTTTAAATCAGTATGAAATTATGAAATTTCTCTACTCCACCAACGTACACTAAAGAGCTATAGCCCTTGCGGTTTCACCCACGTTGATTTCGTAATTCCTGCAGGAATTCCTTATATTTTTTTTTTATGTCATAGAGGGCAAACGGGCAAGTGGTACACCTGATGATAAGTAATTACCGCCGCCCATGGACATCTGCAACACCAGAAGGCTTGCAGGTGCGTTGCCGACCTGGAATTGGGATGGGAACTGGCTTTCAAGTGGGGCTGCCGGAACACACCGTTAGGTGCTTGGCGACAGATTTGCAATTTGAAGGTGGTAGCTAGCCAGCCGGGCAATAGAGAGCGCCCTACCACCATCTTTTATGTAGTTAATTTATTTTTCAGCTAATAATAATATTTCATGTCACGGTTGTGTTCGAATAACCTACTCGCCCACGTGTGTGTCTCAGTAAACTAACACATTTTCTTTAACCCTACGTTATTGGGTTTAGATAGCACATACGTATAATATATTGCTATGATAGTCTAATAACCAAGTTATCTTAACTTAATTTAAGCATTCAGGCCTAAGCAACTGTTAACGTTATTAATTCAACTATAATATGTACCTACACTAGATTTTATTAAGTTATGTGTTAAAGATAAAAGATGATTCCCATCATGATAGATGGTGAACTAATAAATTATTCATAAAGTCATCCAAAGTAGTTATAATAACTTAAGTGGAAATTACAAAAATCTTTTTTTTTTTTTCTTTAATAACTTTAAAACGTTGTGGTTTAATCAAAATGTCTTTCTTCCCTTTTCGGCGCCATTTTCGGATAATTGTTGGCAGATTGGGTGAAGATGCTATGCAAAATTTAACAAGGTGTCTGAGAAAGGTCAGTTTTTATGTGACTCTCAGATCGCAGAGCGCCTGTCACACCGAATCGTTACACAACTGTGTTGAGAGATAATATTCTACTCACACAAAAATAGAGTCGCTTCACACCTGCAATTTTTTGTATCTTATAGTACTATACAATATGCCCGCTCTTACTCTGTTATGTACGCATGTCTTGATATGCAGTCTAGCTCTTTTAATTTGGTACATATATTTTTTTTATTCTCGATTGAAAGCGGATTTGTTTACTAATAAATAAATAAATGATAAAGATGTCCCCACACATATTAATACTCGCATAATTACCGCATTAAGCTGATAAGCCGTCGCAACGGGGATATATATGGGGTGATCCTTAACGAGACGAGGGTGGTTTTTGTATTTTGTGTGATTAGACTTGGCACTCTGTAGTCTGAAATGCTTGTACATCAGATGAAATAATTTGTCACTGTAGTAGTCCTCTACTACAGTGACAAAAAAAAAATAACGTCGAAAAAAATAACGAACGTTCCTGTAATGTCGCGATTCTAATTTTTACTCTACACAATGTAAAGCTTGTCTACTTCTTTAATGGGAGACTACTTCGAATTTCTCGTGATTGCTCAAAAACTCGTTCCCACAATATTTTAGTTAAACCTACGCCACGTAACGGTGTAATAGGCGACCGTTTTAATTCGACCCTTAACATTCTTATGAGTGTTGGGACGAAAGTAAAATATTTGTCCAAACTATTCAGAATAACAACTAAATATTATGTGTTTATTATTGCGTTTTTTTTTTCGGTAATTTATTATTGTATTTACTTATCTATATTAATAGGTACTAATATTATAAAGAGAAAAGATTTTACTTTTTGTATGCATCTTTGATTGTATTGGATAAACTCAAATGCTAATGAATCGATTGTAAAAATTATTTCTTTTATGGAAAGCTATTGTAGTCCTGAGCACTATAGGGTATTTTTGTCCGAGAATACTCACGGAAACTTTGAAATTAACGCGAGTTACCTATATGTATCTCATTGAAATCCTCTTTCAGCCTTCAATTGGCTACTTGACTAAATTTTTTTAGTCCGTTGAGTAGATTTATAAAAAATATTGGACACGTATTTTTTTCTTTTTTTACGTAACCAAAAAATAACGGCGACACATTGAGTTGAAATTTCGCGTGACGTCACAACCCGGTGCACGTCACGAGTCGCCCAGCCTTAACTTTAATACGCTTTATCTATGTTTATTTTTATTTATTTGAAAAAGCAAAAAATACGTGTCTATTATTTTTTATTTTCTATAACTGACGGACTAATTAGAATTTTTATTTTAATAGCCCGGAAAATACCCAATGGGCATGTTGACTAATTTTTATTTTTTAGTCCGTCTTGTAGATTATTAAAAAATATTGGACACGTATTTTTTCTTTTTTTACGTAATCAAAAAATAACGGCGATATATTGAGTTGAAATTTCGCGTGACGTCACTTGACGGACAGTTTGTATGGCTGTTTTGCGGTTAGTGACGTCACGACCTCCTCATCCTAAACTTTAATGCGCTTTATCTCTGTATATATTAATTTATTTGAAAAAGCAAAAAATACGTGTCTATTGTTTTTTTATTTTCTAACTGACGGACTAATTAGAATTTTGATTTTCAAAAGTAGTCAACATCCCTATTTAACCGATATTTTATAAATATGGCCACCGATCTTTATCCGGACTTGCGTACAATGTACGTATATGCTACCTACTCGTAATAAATGAGTGCACGTACGAAATTGCACGGTGCAAATAATACGTATAAATTTCCCGAAAGTCGTCTCGAGCCACAATTATGACACTTAATTGAAAAAATTTCTTATCGAAACACTGTGAAGTGTATTCTTAGAAAAATCGCCAAGTTAAAGACAGCGTAGTTGCTCAAATATGTTAGGGTTGACGACGGTCTACGCGTAATAGGAATGTTGACGACTTTTGAAAATCAAAATTCTAATCGATCCGTCAGAGAATAAAAAAACAATATAGACGCGCAGTTTTTGGTTTTTTAAATTAATGAAAATATACTGGGATAAAGCGCATTATAGTTTGGGGGGGGGCCTCCTGACGTCATTAACCGGTATATACAATAGTGACGTCACGCGAAATTTCAATTCAATGTATCGCCGTTATTTTTGGATTACGTAAAAAAATACGTGTTCAATATTTTTTTATTAATCTACAAGATAGACAAAAAAAAATTGTCAACTAGCTTAATGTTGTAATAAGCATGACCCTTGTACATGATTACTTTTATACTTTTTTCCTTTTTTTGTTGTCCTTGTGTGCATTAATTGTTAAATAAATAAATTAAAAAAAAAATATTTTTACTAAATATCTATAATGTTCATCATACAAATGTTTAGATTTCCAGATGCGGCGTCGAACCCATAACACCTAGCGTAGAAGTCAGATTGACCAGCAGCAAGTGGCAGCAAGCAAAGTACTTTCTGATCCTATCTTTTTATTTTTAATCCTATATCTATATTGCAGAGCTAACAGCCGTTGGGGCAGGTTTCCAGGTTTTCAATTGGCTGCCAGTAATGATATTCCGCCGGGGAAGATTGATATTTCCCATAAATTCCATGTTTTGAAGGTCTCATAAACACTCAAATGACAATGATGTGCCCAAGACAAAATTTGGTAAATAGAGTGGGCAGCCCTACGCAAAATCAAGAGAGTCCGTTGTCTAAATAAATGGTTAAGTAACCAGCGTTTAATGGTAAAAGTAAACAAGATAATTGATTTTGAAAGAGTAACTTATGAGAGTAAAGATTACAGCTTCACAAGTTCACAGAAACAGTTTTCGGGTTTCTGTTGCGTCGAGACAAATTAAAAAAATCTCAGAAAAATATTACTGGCAACGACGTGATTTCGTAGATTTTCGAATAAATCTTACTGAATAGTATTAATTTCGAATGCGCTTGGTGTGATTTTCAAAAATGCAATCGTTCGGAGATCGTATTCGCAATTTAAAATTTAAATTGCAACCGATACATATACGTAATTGGTCGATGATTACTCATTCCGCGTTTGAATTTCGGGATAAAATATTCAACGACGGTGGTCTTGGCGCGAATATGGGGCGTGTCTCTTGATCGATATCCGTTCGAAATAACACGGCGAAGTTGCGAGATAATATTCTAGATCGATTGCTGTAGTATCGAGTTGGTTCATTCTGGATATCGTTCGAATTAGATTTTTGGACTCACTATATCCATATTTCGTGGAAGTAAATAGAAATATAACCCAAGAAGTGCTGTTATACTACTTTATATTCGTACCAGATACTTAATTGAAGAATTAAAACAAGAAACCAACATTGTTGTTTAAATTGTAATTTATTAATAAAAACTAGTATATACCTACTAATATAATAAAACTTATGGAAAACTTAAAATAAAAACTATATCTACAAATAAAACATTTGACCTAGGTCCTCCACAGCTGGAAGCGTACCCAAAAGGCTGGCGGCATTACCCCGCTGGATAGCGAGGCTTACTCGCTGGGCGAAGTAAACACCAGCCTTCTGGTCACGCGACGCCTCGATCAGTCGCACCGCCAGCTCTTTATATAGTTGACGGGCGCTTGGACCCTGGGGGGTTTCAACCCCAAATGGCTCAAACATAAAGTCCCCACTAAGGGACCCATATTTGCGCCGCTTGAGGAACTCCCCAGAAGCTGCCGCGGAAACTTTGACTTTCTTGTTTATACTTTTGGAATGTTATAAATCTTTCTTTCCTTTTCAGTTATTGTTCTATAGAAGCTCGGATTTCGTTCAGAATAAATAAATATCATAATTGATTTTACCTAAATCCAAATAGACATGGTGATGTCGACCAAATGCCTATACGTAGGTACTCATATTTTAATAATTTAAAAATAAAATAAAAACGTCAGTTCAACCTTAAAAATAGGAATCCAATTCTGAACTCTCTGATTCTGATCTCCCGAGTCGAAATTATTTATAAAAATTGATATAATATACCTAAGTTATAACAATATCATTTCTACTCCATCTTTAATAATTTTTTTGGATGTTTAATTTGGTTCCCAAAAAAAATACTGGCCCTAACATAACATCATAATAGATGTAAGTACAAGCGAATTTAAAAAAAAAAGTAGGAAGATATTAAAAAAAACAATAGATAAGTCAATGACCCGAAATATTTCCGCGGATCTTTACGCACAAAATATGTAGTTGACTGAACCTAACATGGTTTCAACCAGGTTTGAACTCATTAAATCCACCTATGACAGTCACAAATCACCGTTCGTAGCGGTCGGTCGATAATTTAGCACAGTTTATGACACGGCCCCACCAATTATATGAAGACAATCATACCATTAACGGACCGCGGGTGCACCATAAAATTGTAATGGTAAGCATTTAACAATTGGCAGAAGAAAATTTTATACGTGAATGCATGATAATTTCTGTACTAACATTCGGATGTGGCATCTGTGTCCAAATGTATTGATATCATACGAATAAAAAATAGAAAAATACCTTGACTATATCCCTAAAGCCGTCTTATCTATCAACTAGCTGTACCCCGCGGTTTCACCCGCGGTAATTTCGGAGTTCCCGCGGGAATTCCGGGATAAAAAGTACCCTATGTCCTTCTCTGTAGCCCTGACAACGTGCATGCCAAATTTGATCCAAATTCGTTCAGCTGCTTTTGCGTGATTTAGTAACAAACATCCAAACATCTACACTTTCACATTTATAATATTAGGTGGATTCCTAAAAAGCGTTTGGATAGTTATTTATTTATAGTTAGTTATTTAAGCTTATTTCACCGCAGGGTACAAAAGGCGGATTTAATGCCACAGTGGCATTCTCTACCAGTCAACCTTCACGATGTTCAAAAAGTGTGCTTGGCGGTGCTTGAATATACTAATATGTTCATGTAATACAAAATACATATAAATTATACATGAACCAAAACTGAGACACAAATGCACAAAGTGCAAAATAAAATCAATTAATTAGTTTTAATTTTACAAATTTCGATATAGTAGGTAATATATTACCTACTTTAAGGATGATGAGATAACAAATGTATGTTAATGTCATACATAACCTAAACAAATTTCATTTAAAAATAAATCTAATAAAATAAAAAGTTATTTAAACCGGCAAATTTTTTTAACCACCAAACATGGCTGCAACTGTGCCACCTGTAATTAATTCCTTCTTAGCTCCACGTCACTTCCATAATGGACAATTATGCATTGTGTATTTAAGAGCTCGCTGCTAGATTTAGACTGATAGCCGCCTCTCGTTAGAGTTCTGAGTTACGCCCGCATACAGACATACCGACACGCACGCAAAACGCGGCCTCGGCCACGATTCATGGGTTTTTGTCCACTCAGCGACTTCGACTGATATCCACATGTTCTTATGTTAATTAACAAGTATATCTTGCAGTGGAGTCTCTAAAATTTCACTTGTACGTATTATTCTTTGCTGACGATTTATTCATAACCGCGGTGAGAATAACAGATCCAGATAAGTCGCGGATCACGATCGGTTTATTATTGGAACGTACCTGGGCTCCTTTTTCGAAATATCGATTTTAATGAGTCCACCTCCAAACCAAACTGCTGGGTCTAGAGACTTGAAATTTTGTACAAGACTTCCTTTTCTATAATAATAGTATAAGTACTTCTAATCCTCTAACCATATATTTTAAACTAGTTGTGCCCCGCGGTTTCACTCGCGTTAATAGGGATGTGGACTACTTTTGAAAATCGAAATTCTAATTACTCCGTCAGTTAGAAAATAAAAAAAAAAACAATAGACACGTATTTTTTGCTTTTTCAAATAAATTAAAATACACAGAGATAAAGCGCATTAAAGTTTAGGGTGAGGGGGTCGTGACGTCACTAACCGTTAAAACCGCCATAAAAACTGTCCGAATAGTGACGTCACGCGAAATTTCAACTCAATATATCGCCGTTATTTTTTGATTACGTAAAAAAAGAAAAAATACGTGTCCAATATTTTTTAATAATCTACAAGACGGACTAAAGAATAAAAATTAGTCCACATGCCCATTTCAGAGTTCCCGCGGGAATTGCAAACGTAAGTCTATATGGATGTAAGGGGTAACCTCTGGAACTACTAAACCAATTCTAAAAATCATTTCACTGGCAAGAAGTTACATTATCCTGTGATACCTATCGGATAATTTTTAGAAACTTAATTTAAACTTAATTTTAGTTTTAGTCCGTCTTGTAGATTAATAAAAAATATTGGATACGTATTTTTTCTTTTTCTAAGTAATCAAAAAATAACGGAGCTACAGTTTGTACAGTGTTGTACAGTTTACAGCACGTTAAGACGCCAAAAGCTTCCACTCCTAAACTATAATGCGTTTTATCTTGGTATCTTTTCAATAATTTGAAAAGCAAAAAATATAGCTCTATTATTTTTAATCAATCTTTGTAGACGTGACGCACTGAATAGAATTTAGATTTTCATATTCCGGAAACAAGCCAACGAGTCAACGGTGTCCCAACATTAACACAAGTGTTACAGATTATGTAGATATAGAGTTATATAATTTTCCGTCGTTATGTAAATGTGTCCACATCAATCTCTCAACATATTTACTATCCACATCAATATTACTGAACGAGCTTCGAAAGCGATCACCGATAAAATATCTCTAGGGAAATCCTTCATTTCTTTCGCGTAACGACATAAACATAAAAATAAAACACACGGACATAAGCATACAAAGCACCAACCTGTGACATTATATCGAACGTTTTTCGATACTTTTACGATAATATTATGCACTTTCGACCTTAATGCACCGTCATTATCGACGTGAGCAAGCGTGGTAGAAACGGTGAAATTTCATTATAATTAACTATCTACCTTATATTGACTTAAATTTTTGTGTTAACAATAATTATCGATGTATTTAATGTCGTTCGCCCATCTCTAAACTATAAATCTAATTTCATGGGAAATGAATTTAATAATTTTTATTTGGTAAGTTTTTACACGTTTTTATAAATAAAAATGTGCTTAGTTGTGGTCGGGTTTTTTGGAATTTTTCCTAATGAATACAAAAAGTAGGTTTCTGTCAACAAGAGTGGTCAGTTTCAAGACGATAGTACCTACTCGTGAAAAGACATTCAAAGACATTTCGGGTATTACGCACATGACTGCTGAGTGAACTTGATGGAGGCATTCTCAGGCTTGCGTACGCCACTAAAACTAACAAAAAATCGCTTCGGCAAAACGCAAGATAATCGTGCACAAACATACAAACATACTTACAGGTCAAACTGAGAACCTCCTTTTTTTAGTCGTTTAAAAAAATGTGTGTTGAGATTATACTATTTATGTAATTGTAAGTGTAATTCTAGTTTGGTGTATAGATATTTAGAAAATATCAATTCCATAATATTGAAGCTTTAAGCTTGTGTCGTGGAAGCCAAGCAAACGTGGTATATACTACATATTATTACATGTAATATATTATACTAAATATATATTACTAGCTGTAACCTGCGGTTTCACCCGCGGTAGTGTCGAAGTTCCCGCGGGAAATCCGGGATAAAAGTACCTACCTACCCTATGTCTTTTCTGTACCTCTGACAACGTGCAGTATGCAATAATTAATTCTATTTCACCCGCGTAAATTTCGGAGATCCCGCGAGAATTCCGGAATAAAAGGTAGCCTTTGTTCTTTTCCATGTCAAAGGCTACATGCATGCCAAATTTCATCCAAATCCGTGCAGCCGTTTTTGCGTGATTGAGTAACAAACATCCAAACATGCAAACATCCACACTTTCACATTTATAATATTAGTATATTAGATATACAAGCCCAGACTGGAAAATGAACCGTGTGTTCATCACACCAAAGTCCACCCCCACCGGGAATCAAACCCGGAACCCCTTGATTAGCGGGCAGGCATGGTGACCTATTGCGCTAAGCGGGTCATTGTCATTGTCCTCCTTACCTATTTTTGTAAAGAAAACATTCTATATTGGGAAAATAAAATATACATATTATATATTAATTTGAATGTCTTATGTCGTATGGAATAGGTACTTATTTCTGATTTATTTGCTATAGACAGCCTTTGGCATTATGTTACAGATACAACAGCAATGTTATTAGTCATAGTAAATCTATACCTATAAGGCAGTCACCCTAGATTGGGCAGGCCTACAATAAATAATTAGCCCACATTTATTATGATTAAAATATACGGTTGTCTGAGTACTTATGGGTGCATAAATCTCTAAATCTCATAAAAGGCCAAAGACAAAGAAAAAGGTAAGACCGTAAACATACCAGCGAGCGACAGAGGCGGACGGACGCCGCAGTGTGCACGCTGCCTAAGGCAAATACCCACTAGCGCGAACTTTAATGGCCCCATTAAGGCTAGAAAAGGCAATTATAGCTTCACAAACAATTAGCCGGGACCGCGCTCGGTCACACGTCCGAGTCCGGTGCGCTGCCATCGCATGCTGCCTCGAGATTTACTCCTTAAGGCGACGGTCTGCGGATATATCGATCGATAGTTTCAATTTACTGATCGAGCGAACGATCGTCGACTTTATGATTAAATTACTTTACAGCTAATTGATTTGAATACAGCGTGAAATTCTATCTTATAACAAAATACAAAATGGATTATACGGTCATATAAAAAATAAATAATATTATTAGGAGGAAACTGTTTTTTTGTTTGTAGAAGGTAATCTTTGAAACTATTGTGTTATAGTTACCATATTGTGTTGTGTTATAGATACCCGGAAATAACCCCTTAATTTTCGAAGTAGCTTTCAATTCTTGATTGCTTGAAAGTTTACTTGAAAGTTTACCTGAAAGTTTCTTCTTTTTAGATTTTATCTAGCTTGATAATAATCAAAGTTTGAGTAATCGAATTTTAATTAATTGTCGCAAGCTCACTTAGCCTCACTCAGAAATATTTATTTAAATTAAAATAGCATTTAACTAGACTAAAAATTCCCCGTCTTTCTTTTTAATTTTCTATCTGAAATATTTATTATACATTCAAAATATTGTGCAAACCAAAAGATCTGGCTTAGGCGCATCACTGACCGCTGCCTGCCGCAGTGCGCTTACTGCGCTCGCTTAGCCCACGCATTGTGGTCACTGGTCAAACCTACCAAACCCAGCGGGTCGAAATGCTCGCAAATTGGAATTCTGCACTTGTCTTAGCATAGTGCTTATCAAATGTTATATATACATTTAGCATGCATATCGCTGCTTTGCATGAAAAAAATCCAAAAAGGCTAATTTTACTGTAGAATTGTGTTGTAGTTTTACTGAATGTTTTTTCTTGCAACTCTTTATTTATTGAAGTTTACAAACAAACAATGTATACATCAAAAGGGCATTCGTTAACCTCTTTCTGACATCCTCGCGTCGACGTCGCGTCGCGCTTCTTTTAAAACAGTGATTTCAAAATTTAGGATTGTGCGGTTATTCATGCAAAGCAGCTTTATGTTTTTCCGAAGTGCAAATATTCCTCTTTGAATTACATGAACGTGCATACTTTCCCTTAACACGGGTTTAAACAAACTTGGGGCGCGGAATTCTATTGAGGTGACCGATAGCATCTCAGATCCGCTGCGGGGCGAGCTCCCAGATAGCGCGGCGTGAGGATTCGTGAAAGTAGGCGAAGCCGGGCACATGGCTAGTCTTAGTGATTGACGGAGCATAGTGTTAATGGTGTATCGAATTGTTTCACAGTTCCAGACTATGGGAATGCCTTGGTTATTGGAGGTTTTTTTGTTGCTATTGAAATTTGTTTTATTATTCGATTTAAATTTCGTATTCCAACGTTAAATGTACAGAAATACATTATATTATGCAAGGTTTATGAAAAACAGTTAATACAAGTAAGTAAACAATCATAAAAGGAAAAGTTTGTTTATAGAAGGAATCTTTAGAACCACGGTACTGATTCTAAATCTCATTCACGACTATAAGGAAGCTAACGATATCCTTAAGGATACTTTTACCTCGACAAAATCTATATTTGAACAAAGTATGCGTAACTTCCGTTGGCTTTTTAAAACATACTCTCAAAACACGAGCTTATTGCTCTAACCGCCGCACTCAGAGTCGACTTTAATGATTACTTAGTTAAGTATAGATTTTTAAAACAAAATTGCCGCAATCAGACAAGTTTAATAAATTAATGTTAATTGGCATTTAACTAATTAAGTTACATCTCATTAAATGCCAATTAACATTAATTTAGGGAACGTCTCTGATTGCGGCAGTTTTGTTTTAAAAATCTATACTTAACTAAGTAATCATTAAAGTCGACTCTGAGTGCGGCCGTTAGATATGTAATACGGCCAAATCCAATGATATTATAAGTATTAAAGGAAGGTGACAGCTTTTTGCCAGAGAAAATGCTTTATAGCTGTTCCTCGCGGTTTCATCCGCGGTAATTTCACAGTTCCCGCGGGAATTCCGAAAAAGAAAGTACCCTATGGCCTTTTTTGTACCCCTGACAACGTGTATGCAAAATTTCACGGTGATCGGTTGAGCCGTTAAGTCGTTTAAGCGTAACAAACAAACTCACTTTCGCATTTATAATATTAGTTAGGATTATTTTTCACTTCACAACACACAGATCGTCTTGATGTCATACAATTGATAGGTTAGCCGAAGGTGACGTATAATATTTCCCCAAAGCTAACATTTTGAAGACTATAATTAAATAGTCTTTTCAGTGAACCAGTCAGTGATATTATAATTACTAAAGGAGTCATTTTTGTCCCAAAAAAATCGTTTTTTTTTCCTGTCTCCATGACGCCTTTTTTTTTAATTACATTACATTCCAAAAAAAAAAAACCAATAGTAAAAATATTTAACATTGCAGCGGAATCAATTTATCGCGCAATGCGCACGCATCAAGGGAACGATAACTTGAAAAATACCAGAAAAAATAATCTTTACAAAATCTCTTTTCAGCGACGTCTCAAAAATCTGCAAGATCTCGATCCGAGTGAATAAATTCGATTGAACGTAACGGATCACCTCGCATATTTTAGTTCCAACAAAGAAACAAGGGCGACTCTACTTATTGGGAAAATAAACTTATTCATTATCAAAAGTTATAACTGCAACTTTATTCCGTTAAAATAGAGTTTAAATTTCAACTAACGACATTTCCAAAGAGTTGTTTAATACCTTTTTTCTTGAATTAACCGTATTTATAGGTTTTTATGCCCGTATCGAGTGCTCGATAATGCTCATTGAGTGTGAGTTATTTTGTTTAAGATGAAAAAATGTACTTATCGCATGAATAATGTTTTTGTTTCATTAAACGCATAAGGCGGCTAGTTTATATTCTCACCACGTTCTGTTTAATAGCACTTTTAAAGACGTTAATGTATATGCTCTAATTGGTGGATATTATTATTATTATTCTAAAAGAATTCATATAGAAGAATTCATATTATTATTGTAAAAGAATTCATTTACAAGAATTCATATTATTATTATTATTGTAAAAGAATTTATATACAAGAATTAATATTATTATTATTATTGTAAAAGAATTCATATACAAGAATTCATATTATTAGATATTATTATTGTAAAAGAATTCATATACAAGAATTCATATTATTATTTTTATTGTATAAGAATTCATATAAAAGAATTCATATTATTATTATTAACAATAAGAATTCATATAAAATAATTCATATTATTATTATTAATGTATAAGAATTCATATAAAAGAATTCATATTAGGTATTATTATTATTGTAATATAATTCATATACAACTCACTTCAGGGTAAGGGGCTCAGGGCCCTTTCAAATCGCATTAACAGTCGCCTTCATAGTTCGCTTTTCCTCTCCAAACATAACTAAATCACTCTTTAAGAAAGAACTTCTTCTTGTTCTTTTAAAATAAAGAAAGAAAACAAGCTACGGTACAAAACTGATATAGCTTTTCAAAAGGAATTGCCAATTTTCAAAATAATATTGATTTAAAAATCGATTATAGTTAAACAGCTGGGATATATAATTTTATATATCTACCTATAGTAGGATTATCTATACAAATATTGTAAAGCGCTAAAGTTTGTGAGTTTGTGAGGTTGTAGTGGGTAATCTCTGGATCTACTGAACCGATTTAAAAATTTCTTTTATCAATAGAAAGCCCCGTTGTTTGTGAGTGTCATAGGCTATATTGTAACCCGGAATTCCCGCGGGACCTCCGAAATTACCGCGGGTGACACCGCGGGAAACAGCTAGTTACTTACAAAGCCTTAGCATGTTAATTAGCTGTACGCTCATTTATCCATCACTATTTTACTCTAATGCGCTTATGTTGTAAGTTTCTCGCTACAAGCAAAAGTGTTACATCAACAATGTCCACTTTGAGTATTGTCACAGTCTGATAGTGAAGCCAAACGTTTTCCGCACCAGTTGCTATTACACGAAGCCTTACTCAAAAATAAAACGGTTCAAATAAAAAAAACCAAGGAGTATATCTTTAATACTTAAAACCAGTAAGTTACCTAACTTATTAATATTTAACTTAAGAAGAGTTTCTTTATAAATGACTAGTCGATCCCTCGCGGTTTTAAATGCGTTAATTTCGGAGTTACCGTGAAGATTCCCGGACAAAAGTTCCAAGTTACTTAGGAATGTAGCTTTGCTACTGCTAGCTGTAGCTTTCTATGAGTAAATGAATTTTTAAAATCAGTCGAGTATGTTTTGAGTTTATCCATTTCTACTAGCTGACCCCCGCGGTTTCATCCGTGGTAATTTTGGAGTTCCCGCGGGAATTCCGGGATAAAAGTACCCTATGATACTCAGAATCACTTCAGCTTCCTATAAGTGAAAGAATTTTCAAAATCGGTTCAGTAGATCCAGAGTAATCCCCTACAACGTCACAAACTCACAAACACACAAATCCACAAACTCACAAACTTTTGCTCTTTATAATATTAGTATAGATAAACAAATAAACATAAAAATATAAATATACCAACGACGTATCGTATGTATCCAATGGATTTATTATACATCGATAGTATCGAGCTATCCGATTTTCGGTCACACGATCGAATTACGATCTATCACGTTCGTCCGACACCCGACGCGTCTCGAATTCTCGATCCGAGTGTTTCGTCCCCGCTCGAAAATCGATGTACCTACGGTGAATCGATAAATCTGTCTCGTTAACTTACATCACTGGCTGGAGAAATTTTGTTTATTGTTGTCCCATTGAAATATTTTTACACAATAAGGTCGTAAGTTTTCGCGCCGTAGGTACCGTCGAGAGGTAAACGCACTTTTATGATAACCCTACTAATATTATAAACGCGAAAGTTTGTAAGTATGTATGTAGAGGTCTGGATGGATGGATTGATGGATGGATGTTTGTTACTCTTTCACGCAAAATCTACTGGATGGATTTCAATAATATAGCTTACACATCAGATTGACACATAGAGTACTTTTATCCCGGAATTCCCGCGGTAACTTTGAAATTAACGCGGGTGAAACCGCGGGGCACAACTAGTCTAAGTATATTGTAAAAAAGTACATTTTGTTTGAAGTGGGTAATTTATAGAACCACTTGCTTGATTATTAAAATTCTTACACTTAGAAAGCTATACTCTGAGTGATACAGGATAACTTTAATCTCTGTAAAGCTACTATTATACTATAAGGGACCTAAAACGCGTTTACATATACATATAATCTCGGAGAGAAGAATTTCCAAGGTAACCTTGAACCTTGGAGGAAAACAGCTGATTAAAAATTATTACTTTTTTTCGAACTTTTCATATAGAAATGCAATATTATAATTATGATCAAAAACAAATACTAAAAAGAAAATAAGCTATCTAATATTTCATTTTTAATTCATTAAAAATCTCGTAGTAACGTTTATTGCAATTGTATTCTGACTGACCTACCTATAATTATACATAGTTTTGCTTTCATTGCCTGCAAAAATTATGCTCTCGATATACTGAAAGAAGTATTTATAAATATTAAAAAAAAAAGATTTTGAGTAGGGATGAGTCATTTTTTTTCTTGGATCACTATCATTAGATATTCAGTCTTGGTCTTGTTCTTGTTGCTTTGGACCTGGTCTTGGTCTTGGTCTGGGTAGTCTAATGATTTTGCAAGACGAAGACCAATTTTGTTCATCACTAATTTGGAGCAAGTTAAAAAAAGGATACAAAAAAATAAACCGGGAATATTGATATAAAAATAGTAATTGATAGATAAGTATGTATATTATTATATCAATGGAATGAATATAATTTGAACACATAAATTCGCCGGGGCTTAGGCTTTAGCTCGATGACAGCTGTCATTATTGGCCACCGCTTGGTCCGATAGCGAAGCTTCGCGTCCTTATAATTTTAACGCGTTCCCAAAACGTGACTTGGACACCTTCTTCGTACGAAGTGCGATGTCAAAATAGCTACAGTAGGTATGAGTTATACCTATAGTTAGATTATCTGATGTAAAAAAATACCGTAAGTAGATATGTATATCAATAGGTTATAGGCTCAGACGAAATAAAAACTCAAGACGGAGCGCTGTGAACAACAAAGTGAAGCCGACAAAACTACGCCTCGGCGTGTACATGCACAGTTACGCGCACACACATATAACGAAACTACGCCTTACCTTGTCAGTCGAGCTATTCCAGCGTGTGGAGTGTCACGCTGTAATAATTGCCCACGCTGCTCACTAAATGCCCACATGTTTACGAAACCGGCCTCACTTTTTTGTTGACAGCGCTCCGTCTTGAGTTTTTATTTCGTCTGAGGTTATAGGTTAACAGTTTGACAAATTTGTTTTGCTCTGATACAGTAGGTACTCAAACTTTCTCTTTTTTTTTCTTAATTAAAGATTTATGTTATTAATCACCTTAGTCTTACAATAATAAAAGATGTTTACGTTCAAGTGCCTTGTCAGTTTCGTGAGGTCACAGTCATTAATTGACTTGCCTAAAAACAAAGTGGTAGACTGTTTGCGAGCGGATTTCAAATTTAACGCGAGTGAAGCCGCGGAAAACTACCCCATAAATCACCAAATGACATTGCCGATGCCTACTAAATTGGTTTAAAACATGCTGTTAACAACACGAAGGCTTGTTTAATTAAAGAAATAATATTCCATTTGTTCATATCAACAATACAACTGTCGTGGATTCCTGCACATAAAAGTTTAAATATGGTGCATTTTATAGTTTCCTTACGATTTTAAATCACCCTGTGCACCGTTTATTAGCGACCGTTTTGAAAACTGTGGTAATTGAAACCTTAAGGAGGTGAATTGTAACGGGTCCCGTTCCTCTTAATGGACGCCGATAACGAAAACATTCAATTTATCATAATCGATCATCGGTCGATACAGATTTTGGACGCTCCACGTCGCAAATTTGATGCGTCCGGTATGTTCCACTATTCCCAAGATTTATTTTCTTTGTACAAACGAATTAAAAAAGCTGATATATTAACGGACGTATTTAATCAAATAGATTTAGATAGATAGAAATGGATATATCCTATATATATATATATATATATATATTTTATGAATAGAAAAAAAATCAGTTTATTTCGCCTAATAATATCTATTATGAATGTGAAAGTATGTAAAGATAATTGCATATCATGTTAATGTTTAGAATTTTGTCACTCGATCAAACTTAAACAGCTGAACTGGTTTGGATAAAATTAAGCATACTGATAGAATATTTTCGGAATCGCCACAAAGAAAATAATTCTGGAACAAAGAATTTTCGAAGGATTTTTTGCGCGAAGCCGCTTAGATAAAATTAAATCAAAGTTATTGGAAGCATCTTAATTATTTCTAAATGGACACAATCTCAAGAATTATAAATCGAATGTAGATATCTTCTCATCGGTAAAACTAAGTTCTGTTTATTGAATCAACAGTGTCAAGTGAATAAGAACAAAATGTATGGTAGAATGGTCATTATGACTCATTAAAATAGCATCGAATTTTATTTCGAAAATAAAATTTAATGTATCGATGAAAGTTGATTTTCTACCAGCGATAGGTACAAGTACACAGCCTACAGGCACTAAATGCGAATAGTAATTTTGAATCATTAGTTTTTAGTCGATTGAATTGACACGGACGTCTGAATGCAGACGGTATAAAATTCGATCATCACCTTAAAACATAATGCCTAAACATCAGGAGTTCAAAAGGAAAGTTTTTTTTATATCTCAAAACAAGTAGGACCTAAGACATAAAATGTTCAAAAACGACATTTTAGGTTACTACTACACGCGTTGAAATCTAATGCAAGAGAAGGATAGTTCAGTATAATACTTAAAAATGTTTTATATATTTAGATTATTTATATTAGAACTTAGAAAACTAAAATAGGGGTCAACATCCCTATTTTAGTTTTCTAAAATAGGGATTTTACTTTTGAAAATCAAAATTCTAATTAGTCCGTCAGTTAGAAAATAAAAAAGCAATAGACACGTTTTTTTTTTCTTTTTTAAATAAATTAAAATATACAGAGATAAAGCGCATTAAAGTTTAGGATGAGGAGGTCGTGACGTCACTAACCGCAAAACCGCCATACAAACTGTCAGAATAGTGACGTCACGCGAAATTTCAACTCAATATATCGCCGTTATTTTTTGATTACGTAAAAAAAGAAAAAATACGTGTCCAATATTTTTTAATAATCTACACGACGGACTAAAAATTAAAAATTAGTCCAGATGCCCATTATTCTATGAATGTCGTTAGTGTTCTGAATACATAACACAATATATAATTAATATTTATCCAGAAATTTCTGCAAGAAGTGAAACAAATAAAAATCCTTGACTCTATGGAACTATCATGGCATTGTCTACAGAATAAAATATGTAGAAAGATAGAAATTTTTTGTATTCTTATTTTCATTATAACAATTATATAAACTTAAGAAGTCCGCTCCATACACAACATTTTACTTCTAGACTGCTTCTTAGTTAGAATTTAAAAACATAATTAAAAGCGTTCATAGACGAGTAGTAGTATAATAATAAAAACAAAAAAGCAGTTGCAATTAACATCAAAATGAAGTTCAAAGGAATAAAACATTATTTTATATCAATCCAAAATATCTTTAGGTTTTCCAATAATCCTTTATAGGCGCCTTTGAATAGTCGTTTAATGAAAGTTTAGAGTTAAATTACATCATCATCATCAGTGTAATAATAATAATAATAAAATAAATTATTGAATAATTATAAAAGTAAATTAGCAAAACAAGTACCTACTAGACTCTGCCCTTAAAGAGTGAGTATGAAATCCATAAGTATAAGAAACCTACGCGTATGATGGATGGATAGTAATTCAATATTTAAAGTTGGATTAGTTGCTTTGACTTAAAAATTTTCAAAATTCCGAAAACTAATCTTAAAATTAGAAACGTTTATTAAACCGGGCTTAAGGTCGCATAACACAACTCGGAATTCCATTTTTATGATATAGTGTTAAGTGTTAGGAATTATGACCAATTACTCACCGTGTCATAATTAACAGTAAAAATGTTAAACTGCAATTAAACTGGCATTTAAAAGGCCATAATTTCTAAACTTATTAAAATAAACATTATGGTTTTTTCATATAGCAACTGTCTATTCTATATTATGTATATAAAATATACATATTATTATATGTAAATGAAGTCAAAATGTCTGTCTGTTGTAGCCTTCTATCAAGCTTTAAGAATTATTTGCTTGTTATTAAAACATGAATAACCAATCATTCTTTAAACTAGCTGTGCCCTTCGGTTTCATCCGCGTGAGTTTCAAAATTTTTGCATGAACTCAGCTATCGGCCAGTGAAAGTTTTGTCGAAGTCGATTCAACCGTTTCGGAGATTAAACGGATACAATTGTAGCCTGATAATAAGGATACAATTTTTTTTTTATAAAATTAAATGGTTTTAGTCATAATATACCTACTTTCAGTAAAAAGCTGGTATTTTATATTACAAATAGACAATACAATTTTTTTTTATTTACATATTTTTTTCAGTCTGTCTGACTAGACTCAGGTTATACCTACCGGTAGAACCCACTTACACTTTAACTTTGAAATTCAAGCGGGAGAATTCGCGGGAAAGAGCTAGTTTGCTATAGTATAATTATGTGTAATTACTACTTACAAATAGTTCCTCTTTTATTTATGATACTGCCAGCAAAGTGTCGCGGGTTCAATCCTAGTTTTGATTTCAGTGTAGTTTTATGCTTTAAATATTAAAATTGTCTGTATACAGAGAGTTTAGGAATTTAGAATCCTGTGTTCATCACACAAAGTGCACTCCCACCGGGAATCGAACCCGGAACCTCTAGGTTAGCGGGCAGGTAGGTATGACCCACTACGCTAATCGGGTCGTATGTTTTATAAGTTTGTGTTCACAAAAAAGTAGATACGTATATTAAAAAAATATAATGTTTATACCACCGTCGTCGGCATGAAAGTCGAATCTAATACCTACTTATGCTACGAGTAATTTTAAAGACGAAAATAGGCATGTTGACTAATTTTTATTTTTTAGTCCGTCTTGTAGATTATTAAAAAATATTGGACACGTATTTTTTCTTTTTTTACGTAATCAAAAAATAACGGCGATATATTGAGTTGAAATTTCGCGTGACGTCACTATTTTGACAGTTTGTATGGCGGTTTTGTGGTTAGTGACGTCACGACCTCCTCCTCCTCCTCATTCTAAACTTTAATGCCCTTTATTTCTGTATATTTTTATTTATTTAAAAAAGCAATTAATACGTGTCTATTGTTTTTTTTATTTTCTAACTAACGGACTATTTAGAATTTTGATTTTCAAAAGTATAGTCAACATCCCTATTGTTCTTATATAATTCTTGTAGGTATTAAATTATTATCTATCTATGCCTGTTGCTAGTAAGTTGTCGTTTACGAGTCCATACGATGGATGCTGTAAAATAAGCTTATATTATCTGTGCTTTTGTAACAGATAATACATTTCAAAGTATAGGTATAGTCCAGTTCCAGCCCTTATCTAAACTATTTTATTAGCTTCAAATTAAATGGAAACTCGTTGTGTATTTAAAATAAAATACATTAAAAAAGCGTATCAGAACGTTTTAATTAGATAAATCTCTTTTAAATTGGGCCGCTGTTATTATTTCTTTATCAGTGATTATGTAAATGAAAGTAGGTACCTACATTTGAAAGTCGTTAAATGTTTAGAACTTTAGACCATGTTTAGACTTATCGCTCGTTGGGTCAAGTTAAGATTTTACCTTCGGAACAACAAAATCAGATTCCAAATTTTTTCAACCACGAAAAATAACAAAAATAATTAACTGATATACTATTTTGGTACATTTTTTTTTTAAACTGTAAACTTAATTTTTTAGTTTCTCACGATGTTGTATGTCCTTGCCAAATGAAAAAAATAGTTTTTTGGTCAAGAAGAGCTTAAAAACAAATATTTTCGTGAAATAACTCGTTGGCGCAACAATGCGATAGCGGAGAGGTGAAAAATACTCGGAATTGGTTCAAATATTGCATCGACTTATGGCATGAGTTAGACTACGTGAGATCTCAGACGAAATAAAAATTGTACAATAGTACATTGTTATCCTAGGGGTGAAAGTAACTTATTATTTAGTCCCTCGATCTATTGGCGCCCTCGCTACGCTCGGGCGCCAAACCCCGTCTCGGGACTAAATAAGTCTTTCTCCCGAGGGTAACACTGTGCTTTTCATTACGAATGCAAGGAAAGTCAAAATAAAAATAGGAATTAGCTAAAGAAAAAATGAGTGAAGATCGGATAGTCGCTTGACACTTTCCCACCTATTTCTTTTTCTTTGGCCGGCTAGCTATTCAGCCAGTATTTTTTATTTACATTGTGGCGACCTAAAAAAAATATTTTCTTTAATTATTAAGTATTAATTAAAGAAAATAAAAAAGTATAAATAGGAATTAGCTTAAGAAAAAGTGAGTGAATTTTATTTTAATTAATACCTACTTAAACTTTACGTTATTTCAATTTTACATCGCGCTGGCTGTATAGAAAGTTGAAACATGGTTCAATAGAAATGTAAAAATAGACCTAGTTTTTTTTTAATAATTTGACAGTTGTCAGTTGAAAGCGATTCTCCCTAGGGCTGAAAAGGGTTACTTTCAACCCGCTCCTCAGGCAACTTCAGACCTACTTTCCGAGTATGAGTAATGAAAAGTATATTGCTTCTTAAGCCCCGCCGCACATGCACACACTCGCATTGGTCGTCACGAGCCATGTGCGAGTGGCAATATTTTAAACCTACGGCACAGTACCGAACTCCGCATTTGCTCTCACGTGTCGACGCAGGTACGTACATGAGCGTGTACTCGCGTGTCGGCTAGGTGACCAAGTCACGGATTTGATAAATAACAGTTCTGGGCCCTTATTCGCTATGACCATAACGCACCACAAAAATTGCTTTTCTCTCGTAATCAAAGAAGTTTCATTCCAAATAATACGTTTAAAACGTTTCATATGGATAATAATTCTAATATTTTTGGGAAGCGCGTTGTGGGCAAGGAATGTTGTTGGCATAGTGAATAAGGGCTGTAGTGGTAACGGACTTCTAAGCCAAGGTGGCGGAGCTCAGGTTCGATACCCGCTATATTCATGTGATAGACATAGGTTTTTATTCTGAGTCTGACTGTTTAGTATTAAGGATGTTACGGAACTTCGATTCCGACTCCGACTCTGATAAGTCAGAACTTCCGATTGATATTACACAACCAGACTTCAGCTCCGATATATTTAAATCGGAATCGGTTTATATAGATGTCCGTGCCGACGTGCTTTCTGTCGCCGTTTACTCTTCTTTCTTCTACCACCATCTTCGACTCCGATTCCGACTCCGACAAATCAAATTTAAAAACTCCGACTCTAACTGCCAGTTCCTATAAACTACCTCCGTAACATCCCTAATATGTACCATAAGTATGTATACATACAAAAAAATGTATACATACATAAATTAAGTTTTTTACATCAGCTATGGAAATCATACCTTCATGCCGCAGTTCCCGAGGGAATCTTGTATCTCACATGGGTAAATCCGCGGGGGACAGCTGGTATAGTATAAATATAGAAAAATATATACCTAGGTATGTAAGGAAATGAGTATTGAAGCCGCGAGCGATCGATTTTAAATTAAAAACAAAATACCTATCTATCAATGAAAGTTATTGAAATAATGTGAGAAATTGATTTGTGTTTGAGTACAGCCAGCACACGAAATGGTTTGATTGAAAATTGTTTGTCTATTAAAATAAAAATCGTAGAATAGTATGGGATCAAGTAGATTTGTGGACTTTGAAATGTTATGATAATATTTTTTTTTTATTTGCATAATCTTTATATCCAGGAATCGTGGTTGAATTACATAGGTACGTAATTATTCAATCAATGAAGCAAATATTTACTTTCCAACTTACAAATTTTGGAATTTTTTTTTTGTTTTCTTTTGATTATTTTCTTCAAAAAACTTGAACTGATTGTCTTGTCCATAGTACCTACCTAAACAATAAAATAATCGACTCACATTTGATTGAATCAATTTTAATGATTAATTGCTGCTTTATAAAATATAAATAATAAATATAAAAAAAAATTACAACTCTCGCTTTGCTTCCGTGTTGCTCTACTTAATGATTGATGATGGACAAATGTGCGATGATGATTGATGTTGGTAATGTGAACGTAATTATAATAATTATGGACGATTCAATTTGATTTTGTTCGGTTCATAAATATTATATTGTGTCAAATGGAACGTAATTATTCTTCTTCTCTCTATTATGAACTTTCCATAGAATTAACAGGCATTGAATGATAGTGAGCGAAAGCAGATTGAAGTTATTTTAAGTCGGGCTAAAAAGGCATCCACTGGCTAAATGACAGGAACAATGTAGAGTCTCAAAAGGGTCTATGGACTACAGTCATCTTGCCAAACGATCGGGCTTGGCACGAACGCTGGACTTCTACACTTCCTAGCGCCTCTCTGGCCATGGAGTGTTTAAAACCTACAGGGAGAGATTAGGAAAGGCCATCACAGATAAGTGCTGGTTTTGTGCAGAAGTCGACACACCAGAGAACACACTAGTCCTGTGCTTGAAGTTCGAACACGAGCGCGCGTTAGTCGAAATAGATATCCTTTAGATATCGAAGAGAATATAACCACAGATAACATGGTCGAGGTGATGCTGAGGCGAAGCCTCTTGGAACCGCTTAAGAACCTTCATCAACTCGATCTTGAAACAGAAGGTGATTTACTAGCGCCAGCTGGAGAGAGTAGCAAGGAGCACTCAGTGACTGCCTGATGTATTATCAGACAGTCTCAGCCAGTCGCCGCGATGAGAAGCATGGAGGAAGGGTTTTTAGTCCTTGCAAGTCGAACACTCCCTGAGTCCGCTAGGGTTTTTCTCTAGGTGTTCACGTAAAAAAGGCACAGTAGGTACTTACATGAACATCAAATCATGTATAATTTTGCCAAGAGACGCTTTTTGTCCCGGAATTCCCGCGGAAACTTCGTAATTAATGCGGGCGAAACCGAGGGGATAGCCAGCTTAAAAAAGCTGCTGTAAAGAGTAACAACGGCTATAAAGACCCATCGTAGCTCACTCCTCAAGCTAACAGTCGATTAACTTATTGTACCTAATAAAGCGTTAAGGAATTGCATCTAGCAGACCGGTGAGTACCTGAACTAATCTAGATCTGACTATAAAATCAATGATTTATTGCCGTTTTATTGCGTGATCAATACTAGAACACTGATTAATATTAATACGTGTTACCATTCAACTATACTAGAATATAACGCTAACCAAATAAAGGGGTGGGCAGTTTTTACACGTGTTCTGAAGTTTGCGAAGAATCTTGTCCTCTCTGGTAAATCATTTAGCTCCTAATTCTAAGTGGTAAGGGTCTTAATTGGATAGTAGTTTGTACACTTTACTCCTATGTAAGTTCACGCATCGCCTCGCATAATTTATACTGATTAGGTTAAGGAGTTAAGATCAAATAGTTTAGATTTTAGATCGACAGACAGCTATACAATAAATTGTTAATGTTGTAGTTATATCAATAACATAACATTTCCTAAACTCTATTTTTAATAGAGTTTAGGAAATGTAAAAAAAAAACCGAGAAATTTTAAGAAAATTCAAAACATTCCAAATGAAGACAATTTAATGAAAAAAGTTGGAGTCGATGAGAATCATCTAAGATTTTGATCAGTAAAAAAATTGCTGTTAAATTTTTCAATGTTAATGTAGTCCTGGAATATTTTTTATTATGTTTTCCTTATCAGGTAGGTATCACCTCAGGGATGCTTTGATAAGATTGCTCCGAGCAACAAGGTCGCTTTTCGCCATATAATTCATGCAGATTTATTGTAAAAAAAATTGTCGTTGAAGTACCTATATATATTGTAGGTATTTTTTGAAACATTTACGAAAGATTTTGCCAAAAATAATATAAATAGCTAGTATACCGTTTAACTATAGTCACTAGATATACTTAGCACAGTCACTGTGAGAAATGGATCAATCGTGAAGTATAAGCAAGAAGGCTATCGCTAGATATTGTCGGACATCTTTGATAAATGCCAATTTTGCTAGAACTTTGCGCTTTGCATAAACCAGCCGTAGATAGGTAGGTACTTAACCTTTTTGCAGGGAGTTACAGTTGAGTCATGAGTGTAGTTATAAAAAACCTTTTACTATATATTCGTTGCTATTTACGTGTGATTCACCTTTCGTAACTAATATTATAAATGCGAAAGTGAGTTATTTTTTGGTACGCTTTTACGTTTTAATGGCTCAACCGATCACCACGAAATTTCGCATGCACGTTGTCGGGGGTACAGAGAAGGATATAGGGTACTTTTATCCCGGAACTCCCGTTTACCGCGGGTGAAACCGCGGGGGACGGCTAGTATATATTTAAAAACAAAAGGCTGACTTAACACGATATCTCAAGAACTACTTGACCTGTCAAGCTGAAATTTGGCCGGTAGGTAGTTTAATGGTAGGAGAAATCAGCTAAGAACGAAATTCACGGAGTTCCCGCGGAAACCTCCAAGTTAACGCGAGTGCGGATGCAGGGAACAGCTAGTAATAAATAATTTAATTTCCAAAATCGACCTTTATTCAGTTTTTGTTTATACTTGTAACATTTCATTTTATTTTTTTTTTGTTATTTCTATCTTTCTATCAATGAAATGAAATGAAATAAACTTTATTTGTTACGATAACTGTTAATATATGCAATAACAAAAACAAGCACAACCAGCGTGTCGTAACAAAAAGGCAACCAGCTCAGCATAAGTCGGGAACCGGGGGCCCGTTTTATTGTATGGACTCCGTGCACTTTTGACCCTTCTGTGTAAAATATACAACTTGGTATCGGCAATGTAGAGCTGTTCGCTATGGAAGCCATGAAAAAGCTAAGTCAAATAAATAAACACAAAAACATAAGGCAACCAATTTTATTTTACAACCAATGTCACCATAATATCTACTTAAACCAATCTATGCTAATATTATTAAGAGGAAAGATTTGATTTTTTGTTTGTTTGTTTGTTACGATTTAACTCAAAAACTACTGAACCGATTTCAAAAATTCTTTCACCATTGGAAACCTGCATTATCCCTGAGTAACATAGGCTATATTGTAATCCGGAATTCCCGCGGGAATTCCGAAATTACCGCGGGTGAAACCGCGAGAAACAGCTAGTATTATATATTTTCTTAAAATTAACGGGTCTCGCTTTTATTCATATACCATAAAATTATTATGAATTCAACAAAATACCTTACATCAGTTACCCGAGCAGGGATGAATTTGGTCATTCTGACCACCCTGTGATGTGATCGTTTAACTTCATGGCCAAATTTAACGTTTATAACACATAATTTGGACAAAAATTGTAATACGTGATTGGTTGGTAGCGCAGAAATATAGTATAGCAAGTTTTGCGCTGATAAAGGTGTGGTGGCAAAGACAGCGGAGTTGCATGTTGACAATTGTTTTTTAATCCGTCTTGTATATTAATAAAAAATATTGGACATGTATTTTTTCTTCTTTTACGTAATCAAAAAATAACAGCGATGCATTGAGTTGAAATTTCGCGTGACGTCATTAACCGGTTCAGTTTATATGGCGGCTTCTAGCGATTAGTGACGTTACGAGCCCCCATACTAAACTTTAATGCGCTTTATATAGACAACAGACGTATAAGGTAACAGACTGTATTGCCTACCGCTACCGCTTATGCTTCCGCTTCCAACCGCAACCGGAGAGAAATATTGTAAAATTTTATGTTCTTCATCAACGACCAAGAGCGATGGCTCGTTTCGTTTAAAAATGAAGTGTTATTGCTTCATTTCGATATTATCGTGTCAATATCTGGCGATCGTGTCGTTACGGGCATCGTTCTGAAGTTCCGGTTACACCTCAAATGGATAGTTAGTGAGTCGGACGCTATAATTTTTTTGTACCTATAAATTATGTTTTAGAACTTACTCTAAATACACCACTTTTAGTATTCTGACTAATTTTGCGTATACGCGTGGCCCATCCACGCGGTACAAAAAAGGATATAGGGTACTTTCATCTTGAAATCGAAAACTAAACTGAAATTACACTGGGTGAAACTCCGTAAATTCGTAAGTAACTATAAAAACATTTCTACGTCTCTTTCTTATTTTTTGTTCTGGGACTAGTTGATATTATATGATTGTGTGTATTTTTTTTCAAATGTTGTTTAAAGCCATTAAAAAAATCTACGATGTACAAACATTTTTTTTTTCAGCGCAGCCAGTTTTAAAAAAATCATAATTTCTTCATCCAAAACATGTGATAGATTTAAATTTAAACTTGGCAAGTAGGTAACAGAACTTAGCTCAGCTTAGGAGACAGCTTAAATTAGAATTTTTTGTTTAATTCTAATAGGTACCTAAGTTAAAAAGTTCTAGAGGGAAATATAGTGAATAATTAGTGTGATCCAATCTACCAGTTCTTGCATAACGCTAATTAAACACCATCGGTGAGACAACGTTCAAAGGGGCCGTTGTTAAACATCCACCAACGACTTTGCAACGAGCCGTTAACGCGGAAGAGCGCACGCGCACATTACGTGTGCGAATTCGCACATTGTAATCGTAAAATTACAATACGTATCGCCGAGTATTGTGTTTATTGCCGCCACTAGCCGGCAAGATGGCTGTTTATGGCACAACTCCGTGATGATACGGCGTCACGTGTGACGGAGCCTGTAAACAAAAAGTGCACAGCGTGCGAAATTTGTTTCATATTTTATTTATGAACATAAATAACGAATTTATGTATGTAGGTAGGTGTGCCTACGAGTTGGGATTGCGTCTGTTGAATTTATATTTGTTTTCTGTCTGTTGTTTATTGATATCCCACCGTGCGGGAATCGGCGAATGTGTCCTTTTCGGTGGCGGCGAGTGAGGACGAAACGATTTGAGTATGATGTTAATGTTTAAAATATTATTGGATACTAGCTGTGCCCCGCGGTTTCACCCGCGTTGATTTCAGAGTTCCCGCAGGAATTCCGGGATAAAAAGTACGCTATGTGTTAATCTGATCTATAAGCTATATTATTGTAAAGTTTCATTTAAATCCATCCAGTAGTTTTTGCGTGAAAGAGTAACAAACATCCATCCATCCATCCATACATTCTTACAAACTTTCGCGTTTATAATATTAATATATATATAATATATAGTAGGATTACTTACCTACTAGCTGACCATGGATAAGACCGTGGGGAATAGGTAGTATAAAAATAAACCTATATAAGTATATGTACGGAAAATAGGATAAAAACTAATATCTTTCAATGATTTTAAAGCGTTAACAATTTACATAAAAGTAAAAAAAAGTGCCAAATTCGACTTCTTCTGCGGCTTCTCGCGGGTTTCTTAAGAAGTTTTTTTTTTTTCAAAATATAATTTTTGTAGGAAAAATCATGGAGTGCTAAGTGTGCTCCGTAGTTCTTCCTTGACGTTAATCTGCAAAGACAAAAATATAGATGTCTCTCTCATTGCATTCCTTCACACACAATCGACACCTCTATGGTCGATAATGACCAATTAAAATGATACTTTATGATTTGTACTTTTTACTCAAAGCACCATTATGTTTGCTACAAGGATTCAATAAGATAGTTTTATTTATTTATTTAAACTTTATGCACATCATGGTACAAAAGGCGAACTTAATGCCACAGTGGCATTCTCTGCCAGTCAACCTTCAAGTAGTACAGAGAGCTCACTTGGCGGTGCATTTACGATATATATTTAGATAAAAACTCACATAGATATAGATACCCACATACATACATACATACACACATACATACACAGACATACATACATACATACATTCAGTTTTGTAATGATTGAATAATTAATTTTAATATAGTATTAAATAAAGATGAACTGCAGTTATGGTCTAGGTTTGTCTTTCTCATTAAATAATATGACAACTTTGTTTGTTTATCATAATTTAATATTACAATTTACACCGGAGTTGCCGAGAGAAAACCGCGATGTTTATCTACATCTCCCATGATCTATATCTACTTAAACCAATATTTTGTAATCGGATGTATGATAAAAACTACTCCACATTGTTAATAGTACATAACACCGATACAAATAAAAAAACCACATTATATTGTTTTGGAGAACAAACTCTAAGCTGAAATAAACTGTTATTATCAGCAAAATGAATGAAAATGCTGACGATTTATGGATAATCAACAAAATTATACTTCAAAGGCACTATTTAATTCTAATCTAAGTGACTATCCACAGTAATTTATTAATGTATGTAGTGTGGAATTTCGATTTTTTATATTTGTATTATATCACCTATTGTTACTTGTACATAATATGTAACCTATGGTATATGTGTGTAAAGTTGTACTATATTTAGGAAATTTATGTATTAGTGTTATATTATCCTTATATAGGTAGTACATAGTTATGTATTACGTTGTGCACCCAGCACCCGCTTCTAGTTTCTATCGTCAGCTCTCTATCGCCTTAAGGTTGCCTTGAAAGATTGTCTCTAGCAATAAGGCCGCCTTGTGCTCTGTCTTTAATTTTTATCTGATTTAATTTTTATTATCTCTCCTGGGGCAATAAAGCATATTTGAATTTGAAAATTTCCTACATCCCTGACATTGGCAAATACCTAAATATTATCCTCAAAGGGAATTGCTTTTTCCTGGAACATTCCTGCGCTCGCTCGGACTGAACTGTAAATAGTAAAAACAGTGTGAAATTGTCTATTACCTAACTAATAAAAGTGTGAGTTTTTCCTGTAATTACTATTATACGCTCAAGCCATAAAGATTCTTGCGAATATGTATTGCCATTTGCCATTAAGAACGATGAGTAAAAAATAATTTCTAGTTGTCGAGATACTTAAACTGCAGCTTAATTAAGTTTAAATGAAAAACTTGAATAATATTTTAACTAAACGTAGTCCCGTATTTTTTTGTTGCAGATCGTCTTAAGTTTTCTTTTATGGACGATTTTCAATCAAAACAATAAAATGGTTTTATAAATAATCCTTTCCTTCTGATAGTAAATAAAAATTTGATCTATGTAGTTTTGAAATTAATTTTCAGGTATTTTTCTCTAATGAAAAATAAAGTATTTACCTCCTTAAATTAACGTAGGTAACAGCTTTTATTTAAGGAGGTAAATAATATGTACTGCACCAAATAGTTCTATTATTATCATCCAAAGTTTAAACTATAAAAACTGCATACATATTTAAATACTAGCTGTGCCCCGCGGTTTTACCCGCGTGAAAAGTTTTTATGTAACAACTTTTTTTCCCGACATCCGATTTGGATGAATCAAAGCCTATATGTAGCTCCAGGCTAAGCCTAATCTACTAGTGAAAACCGCATGACACTCCGTTCAGTAGATTCCGAGATTATCACGAACAGACAGACAGACAGACAGAAAAGAATTTCAAAAACTCTTTTTTTGTGGTTCGTTACTCTTCTTTTATCGCCCTCTGACAATTTTTTTTAAAATTATTCGATCTACAGAATTGGGGATTCTACTCTTTTATTATACCTAGTAGATAATAATAATAATCCACTTCACAACACACAGATCTATTTGATCCCATACTAAGCTTGTGTCGTGGAAACCAAGCACACGTGGTATGGATACTACATAGAATTACATATAATAATTATATTATACTACTAGCTGTGCCCCGCGGTTTGCGTGAGTTGCGGAATTCCCGCAGGAACTCCAAAGTAGCCTAATGTATTCCTTATAACACCAGCTAATTAGCAATGAAAGTCCCGTCAATATTGGTCCAACCATTTTGGAGATTCATCCGCATGAGTTTCGGAATTCCCGCAGGAACTCCAAACTTCTTTTGTATAAACCTTGTCCTGACAATAACGAACACAAAAAAAAAAAAAACAATTATCCAATTTGGTGCAGTCGTTTGGAAGTTATGCGCTTAGCAACACATTTGGCGATTCATTTTTATTATATAGATAGATATATAAACACACCCAGACTGGAAAGTGGAACCCTGTGTTCATCACACAAAGTGCACCCCCACCGGGAATCGTACCCGGAACCTCTTGATTAGCCGGCAGGCATGGTGACCTACTACGCCAATCGGGTCCTCGAATATTACCGATTACTTGGTAGGTACATACATAAATATGTCCTAGTGTTTTTCCGTAGCATATTTGTAATCGACTCGTCCAACTTTGTATTCAAAAAGTAGAAGATAATTAATTGGTGAGATTGTACTAGTAACCTCGTACAACCGAAGCTCTACTTACCAGATGAAAGAGCTTAAACAAATCTGGAGCTTCTTTTGTCAAACCAAATCATGCAGTATCATCGATTCTAACTAAATTAATTAAGAATTCCTTTCTCATTAATAACATACAATTAGTTTATTGTATACTTCTACAGGTATGTAGTACTAACACAATGTATAGAAATACATTAGAAATGTAGAGACTGTCAGAGAGTACGTGTGGATATCATTTTATTATATTACGCTATGTGAAGTAGGTACAATAGGTCATAGCAACATACGTACATGGGTGCAGCATATATAAATTAGTCTTTTAGCAATGTATAGTATATCTAACCTATATCTGTATGTTGTGAAGTCTATTATTATTATTATATACTGTAATTATTATTAACTTAGGTGCTAATATTACATATAAAGTTTGGGTTCCTGGATATTTTTGTTTGGATGTTTGTGTTTTAATGGGCTAGTTGACTAACCGCCGCACTCAGAGTCGACTTTAATGATTACTTAGTTAAGTATAGATTTTTAAAACAAACCTGCCGCAATCAGACAAGTTTAATAAATTAATGTTAATTGGCATTTAACTAATTAAGTTACATCTCATTAAATGCCAGCTAACATTAATTTACTGGACGTCTCTGATTGCGGCAGTTTTGTTTTAAAAATCTATACTTAACTAAGTAATCATTAAAGTCGACTCTGAGTGCGGCGGTAAATCTTTTTAAGTCCGTCTTGTAGATTAATAAAAAATATTGGACACGTATACAAAAAAAAATCAGATGCGACACCAATACTCTGTTTTAACTCTTCTTTTTTGATCCTACTAATATTATAAATGTGAAAGTGTGGATGTTTGAATGTTTGTTACTTAATCACGCAAAAACGGCTTAACGGATTTGGATGAAATTTGGCATGCACGTTATCAAGGGTGCAGAGAAGGACATAGGGTACTTTTTATCCCGGAATCCCTGCGGGATCTTTGAAATTACCGCGGGTGAAACCGCAGGGCACAGCTTATTCTAAATAAATGAAATGTAAAATTAAATTATTTTAAGTGCAATATAAGCAAATGCATTCCAGCACAATGAAAATTAACGCTTACGGTATAGCATAAATCTTTAAATGGTACAATATAGCATAAAGCGAAGCATTAACGATCAATTTCAATATCAATAAACGCACGGAAGCACCGTCTCTGTTTGAGACGATATATTTATGAGGTCCATTCACAGGTCCGTCGTGTATGGGCTTGCGCTGGCGGTGTTTTGTTTTATGCGCGAGCGCATCTTTGGATGCATTTATTGCCTTATGGGGGAAATATTCAAATTCAATAAATTTCGTAAGCAAAGACCAATGTGTTGGTATTCTTCCATCTAAATACAAAAATTGATTAGCGACCGTGGTGTTGCTTACATTAGGTACCTACCTACTGGCTCTTCTACTATTTTTGAGAATTTTGGTAAAACCAAATATATTTTTAGTTGTATTTTAAATACCTACCTACCTAATGGATATTTCTCGCATTTTCACCCGTGTCAATTTCAGATTTTCACCCGTAGGAATTCGGGTATAAAAAATATACTTTGTTTTTTTACTCGTACGTAGGTACCTAGCCCTGACAAAGTGTAAGCAAAACTTCATGATGATTAGTTGATTAGATAGTTGTGAAAGTTACAAACAAACAAATATGTTATGATTAAATATACGTACCTAAAGAAGCGACCTGCCGTGTTCCTTCTCATTCGTTTGAAATATCGCCTTTATTTGCATGCGCGCGCGCATCCGAAGCGATGCACGGGTGCCGGGAGTTTGCGTTTGACCCCGTGACATGCATTTGCAAGTTCACACTAAGATTTAAAGACGCATTTCGTACATTTAGTATTGGTAATAATATTTTGTTTTGCAGAAGCGAGCTCGGCCCTGATTCACTATGACCATAACACGCCGCGTTAAGAGAACACGCTAGGAAAATTGTATTTCCCTCGCGCTCAAAGAAGTTTCACTTCAAAAATTGATTTACAACGTGTCTTATGGCATACAGAATATTAATTTCTAATATTTTAGCATCTGGAGCGTGCGGGATTGTGTTTTTGGGATGCGTGTTATGGGCAAGAAATCTTGTTGTTCATAGTGAATTAGGACCTTGTTCTTTTTATCTATAAATTGAAGCCCGGAGTCACTCAACTATAAGCTTAAAAAAAAATAGGTGGGTATATAATGAAGTAATGCTACAGTCTCGGTAATTACGTTTAATTTTAAATAAACATTTATAGACATAAATACTACACAAATTAAAAAATAAAAACTGAAAGAAATAAAATATGAAGGTAGTGATTATGTCGGTTTCTAAATCCAAACTTTGTGAAGTTTTATAATGTCTTTTTTTATAATTTTATCAAACAATGAGTGGATGAGTGGATCGCTAATAAACCTTCAAGTAGATATGGATGGAAACCATACCTAAGAGAAATTCCTTAGTTGTAGTATTGTAGTTGAATAAAGTTTAACAGAATATTCATGGAAAAAAGACAAAGTATCTACATATAAAAGCACGACTGAGAGAGGAAGTGCAGTTTCAGGATTTGGTAAACCCAAAATATGCGCATCATAAAATTTTGTTAACATCATTAACATGACTATCAATGTTAAAAAAATATATCTTTAAACTATCCTTCTGTTCAGTAACGACATTTTAACCACCTTTATGGCTTTAAATAAATTTTATTTTACCAATATTTATAAGGACATCACAAATTAATAGTATCATTAAATTTAAGTAAAACTGTACTCTTTCAGTGTTGACATCGATTATAATGATTACCTATGCATTAAATGTTTACAATATTATAGATTTATAACAGTCGTTAAATTTTATAATACTCGAATACATTTAATTATAATATTTTATAAATATCGAAAATCATCGAAACACTGATTATGGACTTGTCCTTTCGACTAAGTACAAGATTGAACTTTAAAAAAGAAGAAATAATTAATATACGCGCGCACGAAAAAATGATTTAAAGCTAACTTAACTAAAGATCTTTGCGTAACACGAAGAATCAGATGAATATTTTTTTTTAAATAACGATAAAATTTATATATTCACTTCGATAATATATTAACCTACACGACCACCGAAGCGAAGTCCACAATTTGATACTTTACAGTGCAGTAACCGTACAAATCCAAAACGATGACACAAACGTGCGGCGCACGGGGCCCGCAATCGAATAACTCGATGTATACGAATGAACAAATCGATTCAACGTTTGACATAAACAACATTATGTTTGACAGGCCGGTAACCGTGAGAATCGAGAACCGCTACCATGCCGCAAGTACCTAGCGAGATTAGGATTTAGCTTTTGATTGTCGGTCGGAGCGTCTGGTTTGCATTTCGTGCGAGCTGCCGTGAAATGATGGAAACTGTCAGTTCTAGGTCTTTCTTGTACGTACTATTGCTGGCGTTGTTGCCCCCTTAGCCAAGTTTATAGATAATAACGTAAAACTGGCCTTTTGACTGGACGACTTCATGTGACCACGTGACATTATTCTTTTTATGTTTTGACGTAAAAAAAAATCAAGAAAATTTAACTCGTAAGTATAGCTAACGTGCTGACAGATTATTATACGGTTGTTGACGAGTGAAAGCCGTACCGATAATACGCGTGTCACGTGTCTTCGTTATTTCAGTCACTTTTCAGCATCTATTTTGGACCCTGAGCAGGAAACTGGCTTTCAAGAGAGCCATGTTTTAACTTGGGGGACAATCTAACATTGTCATTGGCGTTTCACCATAATTGAAGAAATAGATGAAGAGATTTTTATTATTAAGAAACATTGTCATTGGCAAATTATAATTATAGACGCCATTATTAAAGAAGAAGAAGAAGAAGACTATTATACCCCAAAGGTCATTCAATACCATTTCTTTTGAACTGCCGCTGGCGCGCCGACAAACCATACGTAAAGGTCATTCACCCGGGCAAAATCATGTTAGTTTTCTCTTTGACTTAGCAGTGATGTTTGTTTAACTATATTTTTATTTTATTAGTCTCATGTTAGCCTGAATTATCAAGGGTTTGAATACGTCCCTTGTTTAAACTTACACCGTGTATGTATTTCTTCTTTAGATTTCTAAATATCAGAAATTGCACCAGACAAGACATACCGCTTTGACGTATGACTGACGGACGCAACGACAAATGGGCTAAGCAGGTGCTTTGGCAATCTCGCTATCTGCCGATGGATATCAGTCTACCTGTCCCTATCCTTACATCGAAAGTTTGTCCGTTCTCATTTCGATTTTATAAACAGGTGTTAAGGTTCAAATTTCAACTGGTGGTATTGGGTATAAGGTTACAGTTACACTTTTGTTAAAATACGTATCGCTCCCACATGTATCAGAATTGTAATGAGACAGTAAGTAAGTAATACATATTTTATGAACGGACAAATTCAATGAGGGACCACCAAATTTCTATATAGATAACCTTAATCTATTTAGGTACGCTAAGAGGGAAAGTTTGCAAGTTTGCATGTATGTGGGGGTAATCTGTGGAACTGTTGAACGGATTTTAAAAATCTTTCTCTGATGCTTCATCATCCTTATTGTTTATCGTATTGTTAATTGCTGAACCAATTTTAAAGAATTGTTCGCTGATTGAAATCTACACAATGCCTTGCCTGATGCCTAATGCCTAAGATGCTTTTAAGAGTTTCCGAGGGAGTCCCGAAACTCACAGCTTAATAAAAATGCAATGGTGTATGTTTTTTTCTTTCGTGTCGCTACTGAGAAAAATGTATGGCCCATTTTGACTCTTTTTATTTAGGTATAGGTATAATTAGGTACTTTAGTGCTCACCTTAGGGCAATCATTATTAATATTAACTAATAATAATAATAATGTTGAGAACACAATCGAGTTAATAATGTTATGAAGTGTGCACGTGCATCGAAAATTGGTACCATTTGACTCTGTTGTGGTCACAGTTTAAACTTTTTAGCGGCGGTTATGTGCGACGCCGGCCTGAAAAGGGCGACCTACCCACTAAAAACCTCGGCGCCTTGCGTCGGGACCACGGGAATCGCTTGCGCATGCTCCGCAGCCCCGACGGCGCTAGCCCAGAACGGGCTCCTCCTCAGGAACCGTCCTCTTTCCTTACGCCTGTTATAATAAAATAATGGATTTAAACCTAACCCAACCTAGCGTGTGGGGGCGCCCGCAAATATGTACAAAACATTAGTATTTTCACGTTCTCGATACTATTCGAAACGCCAACTTTTTGTAGGTATACAATTCGCCTGCGTCATAATATCTTAGATTAAAAATAATGTGAAGTTCATATGTTCTATGCTTATTCCTCGTTGTTTGAAGTTGCATACATAAATATCTTAACTGATGTATGAGGGAGAGTAAACAATAGCTTCGCGGAAGTTTTCTAAAGTCTAGAAAGTTTAAAATTTCAACATGGATTCCTTGTTTGTTGTTACCTAAAGCCGCGCTGTCTTAAATTTCCTTATGGTTTCTAAGAAAAAGGATTGGTTACACTCACACGTGCTATTTTTTCCAACGGTCGCCAAGTTTCTGGGTTGATTCACTCACTCAGATTACTACGAAGATATTCTTAGATTCAAATCTCCTCAGACATATGATACAGTAAGCGGTTTTTACTTTAACAATGACTAGTAAATTATGTAAACTGGTTAAGTAGTTATGTACTGCTGATATTTTTTGCAGAAAGTTTATAAAACACTTCCTTCCCTTCCTTACTTTAACGTTGGTAACGTGATTTAGGACTGTAAACTTAAGGGTAGGATGTCGTAAAATACAATTGACTGGTGTAAAGACAGTAATACGATGAAATAAGACGAATAATACCAAAAAATTCTGATCATAAAATAAAAATATAATTTTATCTTCATTTATATCTACAATAATAACGACGACCCGATTGGCGCAGAGGTCACCACGCCTACCCGCTAATCAAGGGGTTCCGGGTTCGATTCCCGGTGGGGGTGGACTTTGTGTGATGAACACAGGGTCCCATTTTCCAGTCTGAGTGTGTTTATATATCTATAGTATAATATATAAGTAATTCTATGTAGTATATACCACGTTTGCTTGGTTTCCACGACACAAGCTAATAATAGCTTACTGTGGGATTAAGTAGATCTGTGTGTTTTGAAAAAAAAAATAATAATTATTATTATTTATAATTTTTTTTTAGATTTTAAGTTTTATAAGTTTTTAGCCATTATACTGATCTTAAGGGTTTTTCATTCATTCATTCATCTCTTTTTTTAAATTTTAAGTCTGGAATTTATTCGAATCACTGTTCGTAATGTATTGGGTATTTTGTATTTTTTCTGTTTATGTGTATTATTATAGCTGTATGTTTCATAAATTAAAAAATAAAAAAGTTACAAGTATAGTCTGCGATAAAAGCGACGGTTACTTTAAGGCAAGGAGGATGACTTTATGGTTTTTTTCTCTGGAAAATATTTATCCTGATCGTATCCTTAGTCAAAATTTCAATTAAATCATATATTTGCAGATCAATCTCCTAATCTTAGTAGCTACTTTACAATTTCTGAAACTGTTAAGAACCGATTTATTTAAAGAGCTTTTTAACTGTATATTAGGTTGCTACTTGTTTACTTGGTAAACTACATAAATTAGCAAATAAAATCGTCACTTTCTCGCTCAAATATAATAGAGCAGAATTTTTTGCATCAATCAAAAAATACCATTATGATTTCAAATGGCAAAATAGGACGACGGTTCTGTCTTTCAAAAACATTCGATAAGTAGATACTTTGAGGCAAGCCTGTCACTTTTGTTTTATTAATTTTATTTTTCTTTATTCAGGGCGACAAACATCCAATACGATTTAGTCACAAAAACGTGATAACCGCTTTTGCATTCAATAAATCATTCAAAAATTCCTGTCACGTGCGAACTTTTCCCTCTGTCATAATGACATGATTCACTCGAGAGGCGCACGAGTCAAATTCTTGGAGACACTCGGTTATTTAGTTCAAGTGTCGGTATTATTTGTGGTGGCAGCGAGATCAACGCGTGCACCGTCACGTATGTTGGGACATCCTTTTATTTATGCACCATTCTTTAAAAGAAAGTCGAGGGCTTGCCGTGAAACCATTTTTTTACCATAGAAATGCAATACAGAGTTGCCAAATATTATCGGAAGTTTCTCGAAAATATCACGGGGAGTTTTTTTTTACGTAAATTTCATTTTGAACACATACCTACATAGTACATATATATATTTGCAGAAGGATAAAATATGTATAGATATGACGTGTAGATTTGTATACCTATAATGGGCATGTTGACTAATTTTTATTTTTTAGTCCGTCTTGTAGATTATTAAAAAATATTGGACACGTATTTTTTCTTTTTTTACGTAATCAAAAAATAACGGAGATATATTGAGTTGAAATTTCGCGTGACGTCACTATTCTGACAGTTTGTATGGCTGTTTTGCGGTTAGTGACGTCATGACCTCCTCACCCTAAACTTTAATGCGCTTTATCTCTGAATATTTTAATTTATTTAAAAAGCAAAAAATACGTGTCTATTGTTTTTTTATTTTCTCACTGACGGACTAATTAGAATTTTGATTTTCAAAAGTAGTCAACATCCCTATTAATCTGAATCTCGAAAATGGCTCCAACGGATTTTTATGTTTAGTATGCAGGAGGTTTCGGGGGCTATTAATCGATCTAGCTAGGTTTCATTTTTAGAAAACGTAGTTTTATCAGTGTTTTCAAATGATTTTCAAGCAATGATAAAAAATTAGTGTTTGCGACTGCTTTACCGACACAGCAACACTAAAGCTATTCAACAATAGATGGCGCCTTTAAACTGTGATGATAACAATATATACTTACGTAAAAACTGTAATATTTACCAAAAAAAAAAGAAAACCGAGCAAACACTCCATCACGAGTACCTGTACTCGTGAATATAAAATGAGTATTTTCATTTTGTTTACAGATTTTAGATTTTCGTTTCTGTATCTAACTACAATGGGCTAGTTTCCTAAATTTTCTTTTTAGTCCGTTTTGTAGATTATTAAAAAATATTGGACACGTATTTTTTTTTAATGTAACCAAAAAATAACGGAGATATATCAAGTCAAAATTTCACATGACGTCACGCCTCGCTACAGTTTGTTCGCACGTTATAGCGAGCTGTGACATCACGGGTCCCCCACCCTAAACTTTAATGCGCTTTATTTATGCATATTTCCATTATTTTAAAAAGCAAAAAATACGTGTCTTCCATTTTTTTTATTATCTAACTGACGGACTAAATAGAATTTTGATTTTTTTACCCAGGAAACTAGCCTATTGTAGTTTTGTTTACGTGGTTTGAACTCACCCCTTTTCAAAATATTCTACACAGACTTAAATTATTCAATTGAACTCGACACATAGCTTAAGTGCCTACTGGGGCCAAAAAATAGAATATTTTTCATCGTGGTACATCGGGAATGTTCTGAGTGTAACTAACGCGTACTTATAAATTGATTTTAATAGAAATATTTCTAGAGAAATAGCAATTGCTCATTAGTTCAGATAACGCAACATCACGTATTGGCCACTGGTACCATCGGAACTCGTAGAACGTGGACGCGATGCGTGATGGTATGCTCCTATCAATTTTCATCATCGATACAGTTTCCATTTCGCGATAATCGATTATTGCTTATTAGTGAGAGTAACTTTGTTCTAGCTGGCTGTTCGCCGATCATTAGTAAATCGTTCAGTCCCTATACTGTCATTTGGTTATTTGCGATTGCAAACGCTTACAAGTACATCATTTGACGATCGTTTTGATATCGATGGGCAAGCGTAATTTGACTTTTGGTTTATATTTATAATAATAATAATAATAATAATCCACATCACAACACACAGATTTACTTTATCCCAAAGTAAGCTATTATTAGCTTGTGTCGTGGAAACCAAGCAAACGTGGTATATACTACATAGAATTACTTATATATTATACTATAGATATATAAACACACCCAGACTGGAAAATCCAACCCTGTGTTCATCACACAAAGTCCACCCCCACCGGGAATCGAACCCGGAACCCCTTAATTAGCGGGTAGGCATGGTGACCTCTGCGCAATTTGGGTAGTCTAATGTTCTTTCATTCACGATAAATTCGTTCACTCTTCAGGCTATTCAGCTCTGGAACTCGCTACCCACTGACATTCGTCTGGCTCAAACTAAATTAAGTTTTAAATTTAGAGTGTATCGGCATCTCCTTAGCAAGCAATAGTTGGTATTCTATTTTACTATATGTATTTAAATTTTTCTATTTATGTTATTGTGTAAGTATTATATTATATGTTTATTTGTGCTCGATGTGTTTCTATTATTGTGTATGCCTCGTATTTATGTAGATATGTGTGTAATTTTGCATGTGTGTGTTTATGTATATATGTATGTATGTATGTATGTATGTATGTGTGTATGTATGTATGTATGTATGTATGTGTCTGTGTATGTACGTATGTATGTATGTGAGTATCTATATGTATGTGAGTTTTTATCTAAATATATATCGTAAATGCACCGCCAAGTGAGCTCTCTGTACTACCTGAAGGTTGACTGGCAGAGAATCCCACTGTGGCATTAAGTCCGCCTTTTGTACCATGATGTGCATAAAGTTTAAATAAATAAAATAAATAAATAAATTAATGACTTTGCTATCTCGGCGCCGCCGGATACCTAATATGATGAAAACATTTTTACAAACCAAGATACCGCAATTCACGTTTAAATATTATTATTTAGAATCCAAAGTAAATATTTGATAGGATTCAACGACAAAAAAATACCTGATTGAGTTCAAATGTTGCCATAACCAAAGAGCTTACCTATGGATCTACTGAGCTTTTGCAGAAAAGTTACCGAAAGTTTCTCGAGACAATTCATAAAGTAACCAATCTATTCAGTTTTTGGATGAAAGTATAATATTGTCCCGTTACTCGATTCCTTTTGCGAGATAGTCGACTGAATTGCTCGTTGCAATATGAACTCATCAATTTTAATGAGCTTCCTCGATGCTCCGTTAACATTTTAGTAAAATATAGGTATATTGTTCCCGTAAAACGGTCTCGGTCTTGAGATAAATCTTATGATATTGTGATGCAGCGCTTTTAAAATCAACGTCCGTTTAAGTTAAGCCCATTCCATTAATTTTATTCGATTTTTATATTACTTACCTATAAGTAACTTTTTCATTCACTCAAGTTCGTTTGTAGGGGGTAATCTCTGGAACTAAATATAAAATCAATTAAAAAAATTGTTTCTCTGATGGAATGTAACAGTATTCCTGAGTAACTTAAAATACCCACTTTGTCGGAATCAAACATTACGACATAATCTCAACGAGAGAAATTGACGAGAATGCAAATTTACTTAGTTTTTTTTTTAAATATACCTATTATAAACTAGCTGCTCCCCGCGGTTTAACCCGCGTTAATTTCGGAGTTCCCGCGGGAATTTCCGGATAAAAGTACCCTGTAACCCTGACAACGTGTATGCAAAATTTCATGATGATCGCTTGAGCTGTTAAGATGTGAAAGCGTACAGACAGAGTTACTTTCGCATTTATACTATTATAAGGGATTGTTTATAGCTGACTAATATCTGCCTCTTTAGCCAAGTTGATATTCTATAATTTTATTGTTATCACGAAAAATCTTCCATTCAAAATTTGCTTTTTTAGCAATAATATGCAGGATACTTGCTTGCTTTATGTTTTATAACAAATGCACAATTAAACATAATATTATCATACAGATAAAAACAGCCATAGCCATAGCCTGTCTCATCTCGAGAAATGATAAAATGCAAGTTAGGTGAACTTTGGATACACGACAAAAGTCTGTGACCGGAAGTCATTAATATCGCTCGATACAAAGCGAGATAGATTATAGCACGCGAATCGCCCCGTAGTAGAATATTATTTAGTTTTAATAAATTTACACAGAATATCATATTATTAGCGAGGTTGGTAGTGCATCGCGTCGTAACTAAGCGACATAGCTTAAGAATCTTAAGCTCTAAAGTAATCCGGTCTCACTAGCCACTAGATAAAAAAATTCAAATGTGAGTTTGTTTGTCTGTTACGTTCTCATGCCACAGCTAAGCATTACAAACAAGCTAATCTTCGATTTTTTTGTCCTTTTTTATTTACTGTGGATTCTTAATTAAAAAGAGTGTGACGAATATCATTTTCGCTATTGGGTGCCCGTCTTTCATATTATTTACCTAATTTTGTGAGCTTTCATGTAATTTTTCTATTCATGGACTTCTCAATCCACATTAGGTACATACCTACTTATTTATACATACCTATAATAAATTTAGACGACTCTATGAGTGATATAGGAGCCAAAAATACCGTTTTTAGAATTGTTGTCTGTCTGTCTGTCCGTCTGTATGTTTGTATTCGTGCTACGCAAAAACTACTGCACCAAATTGAATGCGGTTTTTTTGTTGTATTGCTAAGGGTCTAACTTAGATACTCAAGTTTAGATTTTTTCGAAATTCCTTCTGGAACTCGAGACATAAAAAAAATGCAGGTCATCCTACTAATATTATAAATGTGAAAGTGTGGATGTTTGGATGTTTGTTACTCAATCACGCAAAAACGGCTGAACGGATTTGGATTAAATTTGGCATGCACGTTGTCAGGGGTACTGAGAAGGATATAAGGTACTTTTTATCCCGGAATTCTTGCAGGATCTCCGAAATTAACGCGGGTGAAACCGCGGGTATCAGCTATGTTAAATACACAAAACACACCGCTCAACAATAAACATTCCCAAAGCTCAAAGAAAACCAATAAATAATTTCAAACCTACAATTAAGACCGATCTAATTAATAATGGCAGACGTATGATTACAATCAAAATCAATAGAAATAATTCCTGCGTTAATTAGATGCCAGACAGTTGTAATTAATCTATATTTTGACAAGTGAACTCGTTCGGGCATTCCGAGCTAGCTGCATACATGATTCGACTGAATATAGTGCAAGTATGGCACTAGTTGTTCTCTCGCATTTCAGAATAGGGATGTGGACTACTTTTGAAAATCAAAATTCTAATTAGTCCGTCAGTTAGAAAATAAAAAAAACAATAGACACGTATTTTTTGCTTTTTTAAATAAATTAAAATATACAGAGATAAAGCGCATTAAAGTTTAGGGTGAGGGGGTCGTGCGTCACTAACCGCTAAAACCGCCCTACAAACTGTCAGAATAGTGACGTCACGCGAAATTTCAACTCAATATATCGCCGTTATTTTTTGGTTACGTAAAAAAAGAAAAAATACGTGTCCAAGACGGACTAAAAAATAAAAATTAGTCCACATGCCCATTCCCTTAGGAACATTGCATATTGCGATGGATGTATGTGATCTCACGTTCTTCGGGAATACTATAGCTTCCGATCATTCGGTAAGAGATCTATTGCTACAAATAAACAAACTTACCCTCTTCATTGGTGTACTATGTTGATACTAGCTGTCCCATACGGTTTCATCCGCGGTAATTTCGGAGTTTCCCCGGGAATTCTAAGATAAGATATAGATATAAACCTTCTTCATAAATCATTCTGTCTATTGGTGAAAACCGTATGAAATTCCGTTGCGTAGTTTTATAGATCTAAGCATACATAGGGACAGACAGCGGGAAGCGACTTTGTTTTATACTATGTAGCGATGTTATCTGTTAGTCCCAAGATTAAGTATTGAATACTTATAATACATCTATTACAGGTAATAAAAATCATTAATTTATAAAATAACATGTACGTTTTTATACGTAGTAGTTAATATACTCAAGTAATAGAATTAGGTAGATATATCTAATACCAACTTTGTTTCCTAGGTGTTTTTTGTCTAATACCTATTCTAGTGATATAAATTATAAGAACGTTAAAAAATCACTCAGTAGTTATTAAGTACAAAAAAAAGTTCAAAGAGGATAGTTATCTCTACCTATAACAATCATGCATATTGCCTTCTCGCTACAACAAATAAGAGCCGTATTGTTACAATTTTTAACGCCTGATCTAGATTCAATGCAATCTTGACAATAAATCCGCTTTTTTGATATATGACTGTATGTGTAACTATTACACCTCAATTACACCCTAAGTACCATACCATAATAAAGGAAAGTATTGTATATCGTCAATATAGGTAGTTCTTTGCTGAAGATCAGTTCAACTGCTTTCCTGTTTTTTAACTCCTACTTAAAAATCAATTGCAATAACCCTTCTGATGGCGTGAGAGCAAACTATAGAATATAGAGACTGGCTCTCTTATAACTATTGTACAGTGTATTTATAGAGAACAAACATGTGCACGTGAAAAATTAAGTAACATGAAGTGAAACTTATGAAAAACAACAAAAAGTCCTAAGAGAAACGTGAGGTTTGAACCGATGAAGCCCAGTTCAGAACTTACCTATTTACCGGAAGAACAAAAGGTTTTTTCTTGACACTGTACCTATATACTTACTTGATACTTACGTCTAACAGTTGAAACTGAAAATCAGCATGGTGGGACTTGTTCCACGGTATATGCTAAGTAATTTTGGTGCCTTGTTTTTTTTATAAGTTAATTCTATTATAAAATAGAGTATATAAAACACTATAATATAATAATATGTAGTATATACCACATTTGCTTGGTTTCCAAGACAAAAGCTTATAGCTTCGTGTGGGATCAAGTAGATCTGTGTGTAGTAAAATGGATTTAATTTATATTTTACTAGCTCGGTATCATCCGCGGTAAAAGTGCCCTATGTCTTTCTCTAAGGTAAACGTATGTAAGGATTTAGGTCTATATCCACATACTCAAGCTATGTATACTTTTCAAATCTCAATAAACTAGGTACCTATAAAAATTTACACACACTATTCGAGCGAACGGACAACACTGGAATAAACTTTAATACAAAATAGGCTATATACTTAAGGATAAACAATACTTTATATACTGAGGCGGTACAAGTGGTATAAATCACAAGTGCACACACCTAGCGTAGGTGGCCGGGCGCGCAACCAGCAATTACCAATTAACAACGGCTCATATCCCGTGTTCGAAATACGAAATTTAAATTCATTTGCCATACGTCCGCTGGACGAGACGCACGCGTCTGAACAGAGAAATGAGATTAATCTTTTTAAAATTAAAATGAAACGTGGAAAAAAATTCGCCTTACGACAAATTACTTACCATATAATTATGATTCAATTAGGGCAATTTTGATAGCCCCGTCCGTTTGGATCTAGAATTCAAATGAAAGCGAATAACGCAAATGGGGAACTAGAGTTAAATGAATAAACATATTATAATGCATTTGAATAATATAATAATATAATGTAATAATTTATTTACAATCCTTTGCATCGAACTTAATCACTAGATACAAGAAGAACTTTCGGATCAATTAAAACAGTTTCATCAATATTTCATGTTGTCAATACATAAATATGAAAATTATATAGGTAGGTATTAGAGTGGGTCGGAAAGGGGGGGTTTTATCAGGGTATGGCACTTATTGCATATGTAATATAAATGTAGAGCAGATACTAATGGCCTAATGTCATTAGATCTAATAGCCTAACTTCACTGAGATTTGGATTTTTTGGATACTACTAACTTTATAATTCTTTTTGAATAGTCATGTTGGTACCCATATTTGGACGTAGATAAGCAATAACATGTTTACCCACAAACTTAAGTTATTGATTCAGAACGATTTATTGAGAGTTAAGGAGCATTTTTTTATTATGTGTTTGCCTTATGACATTGCTTAAATGTTTAACTAAATATTTAACATAAAAAATGTTGACACAAAATGGCGCTAAACTTTGAAAACACGATTTACTCAAAATTTCTCCAGTGTGGGTTAACACACTATTGCTTATCTATGTCCATTTAATAAAAGTCACGTCTTTTTTTCTGAAAAAGGTAAAAATGGAACAATTAACCTACACTTGATATGATCCTTTCTCACATCCTGCCACATTTAGATGTTTTTTTTTCTTTTTATAATAACGCCCTCTACCGGACTTATTAAACCTTCTCATACTCAATCTATAAATACTTATGACTTTCTTCATTATACTAAATTGTTTTAGCCATCCATCCCAATAATAAATATAAAAAAAAAATTGCACTACCTACTCTACACAATTTAACTATGAAAAAATTCATAATACGGATAAGTTATTGTAATTTGTTTATCTTATTCTAATATATATAAATCACGTGTCACGTTGTTTGTCCGCGATGGACTTCGAAACTACTGAACAGATTTTGATAAAATTTTGTAACCATTTATAATATGGGCCAACTTAAAAGATAGGATAGTTTTTATCCCGGAATTTCCTCGGGAACTGAAGGACAAAGAGAACTTTTTCCCGCAACCTCCGCGGGAACTCCGAAATGAAATCGGGGGGGACAGCTAGTCTTATCTTAATAATATAAATCACGTGTCACGTTGTTTGTCCGCGATGAACTCGAAAACTGCTGAACGGATTTTGATAAAATAACCATTTATAATATGGTCCAACTTAAAAGATAGGATAGTTTTTATCCCGGAATTCTGGCGGGAACTCCGGTACTAATGCGAGGAACAGCTAATCACTATTAACTACAGACGGTCAAGGGTACAAAGAGTACTTCATAGAGTACCTTTTTCCCGGAATTCCCGCGGGAACTCCGAAATTACCGCGGATGAAATCGTGGGGGGCAGCTAGTATTATATAGTTTTTACAATATAAGTAATATTATTATCTTGCACTAACTGTTCCCGAGCGGTTTTTGCCCGCGTGATTTTAGAGATTCCCTCGAGAACTCTCTTAGTGAAAACCAAAAACGGCATCAAACTCCGTTTCGTGGTTAGAAGGACTAAGCGGACACACAGACAGACTTTTTTCATAAAATTCTAATTAAAATACCTATCTATGCAATACCTAAATATGTAAATAAATAAATAAGTTAAATAACATGTAAATAAATTAAAAGTAGCACCGTTACAGAAGAGTACTCGAATCAAATAAACATAATTATTTTAGGTTTGTCTACAGCTAATGTTTAAATGCAATAAATTTTTTATCATATCTATGTTAATAACACTAAAATTAAGTAAAATATACTATATTGTCATTCATACAGATTATTTAACAATTAGGTACATTGCGTACAAAATCAAAATACAATAATACATAGGTACATACTTAAAAACAAATATTTACCTATAAAGATTAAAATATATGTATATCATGTTTTCAAAATTTCAAAATAATTTTCAGTTTTCTAAATAATTTTTAATATGGAGTAGATTTTTGTTTCCAAAACTTTATTTATAAAATTATACAATCAGTACTTAATAACTTTTGTTAAAAAAAAATATAAGTAAGTAAGAATAATTTCACAATTTAATAACTCTTACACGTATATTATATTTTAATTATAGGTACCAAACATTTTAAAACACATCTAGTTAATTTCATAAAATACTGTATAATATTATTAGGCCTTAGCTTCAATCTCAAAATATTAATAAAATATATTATACACAATTATGAAGATTTAAGAAATAGGTACTATTAGTTACTTAGCTTAAAATTTAAATATGAACAATATATTGGATATATGGTTATATCTAAAAACTTTTAGGTACAAAGGTGTTTGGAGAATGAACCGCATTCTTTTGGTATTTGCTAGTTTTCGCCTATATCTACTAGGTATAGACCGTATGTCCCTAGTAACACCACAGATGGACATAGATAAGCAATAGTGTGTTAACCCACATTGAAGAAATTTTGAGTAAATCGCGTGTTTTATAATTATAGCGCCATTTTGTTTCAACCTTTTTTTATGTTCAACATGTTTTTAAATATTTAAACAATGTAATAAGGTAAATACATAATTAAAAAACGTTTTCTAACTCTCAATAAATCGTTTTGTATCAATAACTTAATTTTGTTGATTAACATGTTATTGCTTATCTGCACCACTTACCCCAATACGTACCAATATTACAGATCACGTCATGATTTTTTTTAAATACGCCATCAAATCAACATAATATTTTTCTTTGTGGTCATAATAGCAAGAATATAGCAAGAAAGTGAGTTTGTTTGTTTGTTGTTTGTTACGCTTTCACGCCTTAACGGCTCAACCGGTCATCATGAAATTTTGCGTACCTACACGTTGTGAGGATTACAGAAAAGGACATAGGATAATTTTATCTCGAAATTCCCCCAGGAACTTCGAAATTAACGCGGCCGAAACTGTATTAAATTTTGCATAATGCACGTGGTCAGAGAAGGGCATATAGGGTACTTTTTATTGCGGAATTCCAGTGAAAAGTTCCAAAAGTATCGCGGGTTTAAAAACACATTTAAAAATACAACCTGAAACTAGACATTTAAGAATAAAATTATTTATTTGCTCACAACACTAAACATGATATAAAAATCTAATGTCGTATAATGATTACATAAATAGTTTTGAAGTCGAAACTGATGGATAAAGAACACTTTGAGCATACCTTACTACTTACAAAGAGTCAATCATACCGTATAATTTTTAAAATGCTTCAGGACTTGAAATTTTTTTTTATATGAAATATTAAATTCGGTAAATACTATAGAAAATAAATTAGTACCTCCACTTACACATTTTATATTGATTACCTATGTTATTATGATTATTTGTTTTAATTTTTTTTTTCGATAGTAGGTAACAGTTGATATGCAAGACAAAACTCTATCTTATTAATCCTGTCTCCGCCATTCCCGTAATGTCACGATCAGCGCCAGACACGTAATATTTCGTTACCAACAAACCACTGCACTTTTATTTATTTATTTATTTATTAAAATACACAAAACAGATAACATGTCCTCATATTAACACACAGACATACACAGTCCTTGCAGTTTTATATTTGCGTAGGTATTAAACTTTTAATGATCGATTTAAAGCATTCCCAAGTCCCAACACTAGAAGAAATCATGTCTAAATAGTTAAGGCTACCAAAACATGGCAGCGATAGGGTTAAAGGATAATTACTTTCAGCGGAACACAAATCCATCTTCAAGATTCGGTTAGAGTAAACTACGAAGTCGTAGGTCCAGTCTACTGTTCCTTCCGTCGGACCACAAGGTCCGATCAATTCTGGTCCAAAACGAAGTACATCGCGCATCCAGGGCTTCGTTAACCGCCATTGACATTGGGCGTTTTGACAAAATATGTCACTAGAGTGCCTTTCCCTTTGACGTAGGTCGGACCTCGGCATTCGCAAGTGTAACCCGCGTTTATAAGGACTCTGAAAAGATAATTGTCCCTTTAAAGGAAAATTTTCGTTGCATTTTGAGAGTAAAATTTTAGCAATGAAAGTGACGAATGAGGTCAGTAACAACGCAACATACGATGCCTGAGTATTAAGGCACTCACAGTAAAGAAATCGGTGACAACTGCTTTAAAAAATTATACCTATAACGTTTTAAGATATTTCATTTATAAAGAATTCGATAGAGAACTATGTGAAATAGAGTAAATAATGTATAATAATTTCGCATCATATAAACTTGATTTTAAAAAATTTATAAAGTAATAATTTTTGGCAACTTTTCTTTAAAATACTACAGAAGCAAGTTATACAGGGATCATCCAATAATAACCACCTAATGTTTTTAGCAATTTTAGAAACAAAATTCAACAGTTCATTGAGTAACAAACATCTTCCCAAACCTTTACATACTTATTATATTTACAAAAGCAAAAGATTACTACGTGACCTATGAATCTGAAACTTGGCAGGTAGATAGGTAAGAGACGTCAGCTAAGAACGGATTTCCCAGAGTTAACGCAGAGAACAGCTAGTTTTACAAAGGTTGTTATGCTCTAAGTTTCATTAAGATCAGTTCAGCTGTTTATGGGTGATTGAATAACTCTTCTTATCGGCAATTAAGAATAATACAGTAGGGTAGGTATATTATTCACACTAAAATTGAAAATTATGTTTTTCTTTTTGCAAGAATCAATCAAATTTTCGTTTATTTTTTTTTTCTTAACAATTAATGCACACAAGACAACAAAAAAGGAAAGAAAGTATAAAAGTAATCGTTCTTACTTTGCCGTGTCCTCGGTGACCTGTATCTTGCCCATGATCCCGGTAGAGTCCATCCTAGACGCAACGTTCACTGTATTACCCCATATATCGTACTGGGGCTTCTGGGCACCGACCACACCCGCTATGACAGGTCCGTGACTCAAACCTGAAACACCAAGTTTTATGTGACGTGGTGATGACTGTGAAACTAATTCAAGTTTTATGTGACGTCATTATGACTTTGCTAAAGTTTTATGTAACGTCGTTATGACTTCTTTAAAGTTTTATGTGACGTCGTTATGACTTGGTTAAAGTTTTAAGTGACGTCGTTATGACTTTGTTAAAGTTTTATGTGACATCGTTATGACTTTGTTAAAGTTTTATGAGACATCGTTATGACTTTGTTAAACCGATTCAAGTTTTATGTGCAGTGGTGATGACTTCGGTAAATCGATTTAAGATTTGTGTAACGTGATGTTGAGTTTTTAAAATCATTTCGATCCTTCCTCAGCTTATCTACTAACTTATAATATTGTTATTCATCAGACATTTAGAGTCAATTCCTCAAAATTAAAATAATTCTTACCTATCCTAAGTTTAAATCTTTGGAAAGATTCTCTATTTATCTGATCTAGTATCGTCATTAAAGCAACCGCATACTCCACCAAAATTGACACCGTGTGCTCTTCTTTCGTATTGGCATCCTGAATTTTATCAAATTTTAATCACAATTACAACATAAACAAGGGTTTTAATACTATTAAAATTTCTGTCTCAGTAACAATCCTTAGTACATACGATTTTTTCTTCCTTGCCAGGCCTTAAGCCGGAAGCTAACATGTAAGTGCTGCCTATTGTCTTGATCTTTTCAATCCCACTATATTTAGGCTTCAGCAGTAACTGGAAAAAGGCGACAAAAGAGAACTTATTGAAATTTTTAAATCATCCAAGACGACAAAAACATTGTACAGGCAAAAATCTATGCCAGAAAATTACTCAACGTAACCTGGACATAGATATACCCCAATTAATTTAGTACATGAACTTCATAGATCAATTAAATAAAGTCGAATTTTAATTATATGACGTACAGAATACCAGGTCTTACCATATCGAAGTCGCAAATGATCTCATTTAATAGCCTCAAACATTCAAGTCCTTGTTTATTGACGTCTGTTTCATCATAGAACTCCTTGTAGTTGGGTATTGAAGCGAACATCACTGCTATACTTGAATAACGCTCGTGGTACAAATCCTCCTGAAATTTAAGTAATAGCTGGTCTCATACTTTTCAATTAGAATAAAAGCACCGTTGGTTTAGCGGCAAATGTGTCGCAGGTTCGATTCCTGCATCTGGGTAAACATTTAAATGCGATGAAAATATTTTGCGTGAGTCTGTATCTGAGTCTGTATCACAAGAAAAAGTGAAAAATATGAATATTTTCTTTCTTTCGTTCTTTGTTCTGTCTCTTTGATAATAATATATGACGATTACCTCTGATGCGATTGAAGTCAAAAAATGTTGTGCTACATGAGCAGGTAGAATGTTTTCTAGAAGAACCTGCAAATTGATAAAATAGCTTTATTCTATAGATACTTCCTAATATTGCAAAGAGAAAAATTTTCATTGTTTGTATGTAGGATCATCTCCAGAACTAATGGACCAATTCTAAAAATTATTTCACAATTAATAGAAAGTACTGATTTAATTCTTAACATACCTTGTTCACACCACGCATGGTTTCCACCTCCTCCTGTTCGACCTTGAGCTTATCCTTCCACAGGAAATCGGTCCTGGACGTGAACTCTATCTGCCTGTCCAGGATGTGGAGCAACGCAGCCAGGTACACCAGCACCATACCAGTGCGGGCAGCGTACGTGATCATAGAAAATCTGCAATTGTAAATTATTTTACTGGTAGAGGCCATGTAACAGTTAGTCAATTCATGTTCGTTTATCTGTTCCCCGCGGTTTTACCCGCGGTAATTTCGGAGTCACTGCGGGAATTTCAGGATAAAAAATATGTAGTGTCGCTATGACTTATTCCAGACAACAATCTATCTCTGTGCCAAATTCCATCCAGTTATCGTCTTGCCGTTAATAGTCAATAGTCAAATCATTTATTCAAATTAGGCCCATAATGTAGCTCTTTTTGACGTCAATAAAATTACAGTTTACAGTAGACAGCACCCATAAAATATCCACCCTTCATAGCTTCCTAGTGCTATGGCTGAAGAGAAGAAGCTGCGCAACAAACTCTACAGCAGCACGCTGTCAATTTAAAATTATAATATATATTTTATAATATTAATGGTAACCCAACTTTAATTCACACACGTTCTGGCGTGATTGAGTAACAAACATCCATGGTCCATACATCCATCGATCCAAACTTTCACATTTATATTATTAGTATAGATACATATAGGTTGTCTCAGAGCGGTTTAGCTATCCCAAGATTGAACGAGATGAATCGACGTGTTGCAAAATTTCTTCGGTCCTCGACTGCAAGAATGCGAGTAATGACCTACTGACATGTTCAAATTGGGACCACATCGCATGCCACTAAATACATTTTAAGAAAAAAATTAAGCAGCATTGTAGGAGTAGTTCCCCTACTCCTGAAATTCTTGGTATTTGGCACACAGAGTATGCTCTAGATTTATTCATGTACACAAAATCCCAAATATCGGGTGGGTGACGCCAAAAAACTGAATGATACTAGACCCAAAACCCACACAAAAAGTCTCTCTATAGCCCCACTTACTCAGTTCCTAAATCTTTCTGATATATTAAGAAGAGTTCCGAAGACGCAAAAATGAAGATGTGTGTCAGGAGTGTGATCAGCATCAACACCAGTTTGAGCAGGAACCCCACTCGCAAGAAGACGGATATGGATGCCAGAGTCAAAACGGAGCTGTAGAGGTAACTCTGGAATCATTGAAATTTTTCATGTCAATATTTTCTGAAAATCACATAGTAGGTACTTTTTATAAAAAATTTACTGCGTACAGTCAAATTTGTTTAACTTAAAGGTTGAATTAGCTAAACTTGAAAAAGGTGTTTTTACAGGCAAAGAAATCTCTAAGTATAGATTTTCATGATTCTAATTTCATAACTAACGGCACCTCCACAGTTTAAGTACATAAAGATCAATCCCCAAAATATCTGTTAACAGTATGACCACATCCCTAACTTTAGCCTCTTTAAGGGTTGAATGTCCAAAAGTATAAATTTTGCCTTTATTATAAAATACAGACTCAAGATAAAATCAGTCAGTTTATGAATCAACCTGTCCGGAAAGACAAGTACCTATTAATGTTTAAAAATCGAAAAATCTGATCTGAATTTTGACTAATTCGTATAACACTAGCTGTCCCGCGCGGTTTCACCCGTTAAGTTCCCGCGGAATGGTTCCATACAAACTTTTTAACCCCTTTTCATCCCCCTATATGTCAATGTTATACAAAGAACACACCCTCCAAGTGTCAGGTCTGTATCTGTACGATGAGCGGTTTAGGCTGTGCGTTGATCCATCAGTCATTCAGGACAAAGCATTTTATATGTAAGTATAGATTCTAATACCTACATAATATATGTATTATACTGGAATCAAATAAATTATAACATTATCAGAATAAATACTTACTGGGGCAGATTCTATATCGGGGTGTTCTATTAACGGCCTGTTAGTTATCACCAATGTACTGTTGTCTGATAACGATTCATTTATTAATTCTATCGGGATCCCTTGTATGTATTCCGGCTGAAACTGGAACGTCGAAGAAGAAACTAATTAGGCATACGTGTTCAAATGGAAATTTAATTAACTTGATACAAGGTGATTAACAAAAAGATTCCTTACCAAGTTGATAACAGCGCATGTGCCGATCAGTATGGTCGAGACCAGAAACATCGTTAGTCTGATGTACCTGTGGCTGGCTACCACCTGGAAATTAAGAAATTAATCATTATAAATTTAAACTATTACTATTGTATGGTTCAACCGATCATCATGAAATTTTGCATGCACGTTGTCAGGGGTACAGAGAATTAGATATAAGGTATTTTTTTTTCGAGCTTCGATCGAGACCTCCCCCATGACACTCCATACAACTACTAATTCAAGTACGTTCCCACTAGTGAAGACGACCGGCTTATACGTGCACGTGTTGTGCGCGTGTGCGTATCGTATGGTTGACAGCGAGCTGACAGTAGATAACTGTCAGCTCCCAGTGAATAATTGTCACAATAAATTTTACAGCGATGATAGCTCAGTGGTTGGTGCGTTCGGATCAAACGCCGCAAGGCGTAGGTTCAAACCCTAACAATGAGCTTGAGCTATCGGTGAAGGAAAACATAGTGAGGAAACCATAGCATGGTGGTAGGACGCTCTCTAGTGCCCGGCTGGCTAGCTACCACCTTTAAGTTGCAAATCTGTCGCCGAGCACCTAACGGTGTGTTCCGGCAGTCCCACTTGAAAGCCAGTTCCCATCCCCATTGCAGGTCGGCAACGCACCTGCATGCCTTCTGGTATCGCAGATGTCTATGGGCGGCGGTAATCACTCACCATCAGGTGTACCACTTGCCCGTTTGCCCCCTATGACATAAAAAAAAATTCTACATAATCTTGTGTCAAACTTTCCTCAGTCTTTTACCAAGGTCACTTTCGCGGGGCATGAGGAGGCATGAAATCGGTGGGAGGCGGAGGGTGTCGCTTCTTAATATTATAATCTATATTCTTTGGCAATAGTATCCTTGGCTTACACACCTGACTGGGTTTACAGCAGTTGTCAGAGCATGACGTGTTGGAAAGCATCGGTACGTGTGTAGGCCGCGCGTCCAGCTGGCCGTCGTACCACGACAGGTAGCCGAAAACCGACAGAGTGAGCAGCGTCGGCACAAATGACGCGTAAAACGCCAAACCTCTGCAATTAGTAAATCCTTACTAAAAATGAGAAATTGAGTTTGTATGCTTTTTACGCTTTCACGCCCTAAGGGCTCAACTGATCATCATGAAATTTTCCACACACGTTTTCAAGGGTACAGAAGACACAGGGTACTTTTATCTCAGAATTCCCGCGGGAATTTCATAATTACCGGGAGCGAAACCGGTGGAAACAGCTAGTAGATACTAGTTTAATATAATACATCTGAAAGTTTGGATGGATCGATGTTTGTTACTCAGTCACGCATAAGCGGCTGAACGAAATAGGATGGAATTTGGCACAGAGATAGACTATAATCTGGAATAGGCCATAGGGTACTTTTGATTTTCAAAAGTAACCCGGGCGCAACCTCGGGAAACATCTAGTTAGAAAATAAATGTGCACTGAAATATATAGCTGAGTTTGTTCCTAAATCCTATCTAATGTTATAAAAGCAAACGTGAGTTTGTTCGTTTGTTTGTAACGCTTTCACACCTTAACTATACTCAAGCAATAATCGTGAAAGTTCGCCTACACGATTGTCAGGGGTACAGAACACATCCAAAAGAATGAAAATCCGGGTGGTAATAATTAGCACAACCGTTCCCCCGTCACTTACTTGGGCACCGTGAGTATCTGTATCACAGCCAGCAACGTGAAAAGCAAAGCCGCGCACAGCACGTTGTATCTGAACTGCGCGTCCGGCTGGTTTCGGAACGCGTTCTCTTGATCCTTGCGCTTGAACCAGAGCGTCACGAAGTTCATACCCTCGGAACTGTTGCTGGAACTATCAAAGGGAGACAAACGATAATATTTACTAAGTACACTTTTATAAGATACTAGCTGTCGCCAGCGGTTTCACTCACGGTTATTTTTGAGTTCCCGCGGGAATTTCGGATTACTACATAGCCTATGTTATTCACGGATAATGTAGCTTTCTAATGGTGAAAGAATTTTTGAAATCGGTCCAGTAGTTTTTGAGTTAAATCGTAACAAACAAACAAAAAATCAAATCTTTCCTCTTTATAATATTAGTATAGACAGGCTGCCGTCAGCGGTTTCACCCGCGGTAATTTCGGAGTTCCCGTGGGAATTCTAGGATAAAACATAGATATAAACCTCATGAATGTATCTATTAGTGAAACCGCATGTGAAAATTTGTTGCATAGTTTTAAAGATCCAAGCATACCTACATAAGGAAAGATAGACTGCGGAAGGATACCTATTGAGAAATACATTATATTATATTATGCGAGCAGAGGAAATGACAAACTATTTGGTTCATAATCAAATTTTAAATACAAAAACTGTCCACTTACCAAAGGAACTCATTCCCTCATTCCATTATTTCCAATACGTTAGATTTAATTTTTCACTAATATTTTAAAGACATACAGATGTGTGCGTCGTGAAAGATAAAGTAAAATTCGATTCAAAAAGGTCTGGATAACATAGATCTCTAAATATGATGAAGCTTTCTACGTTTTATTAAGTAAAATAAAGACTATTGTTTATATGGACGCAGATAAGCAATAACATGTTAACCCACAAAATTAAGTTTTTGATTCAGAACGATTTATTCAGAGTTAGGGTACGTATTTTAATTATGTGTATACCTTATTACATTGCTTAAATATGTAACTAAATATTGAACATAAAAAATGTTGACACAAAATGGCGCTCCTACTTTTAAAACACGATTTACTCAAAATTTCTCCAGTGTGGGTTAACACACTATTGCTTATCTATGTCCATATTATACATTGTCGAAAAAGGTAGAAGGAATGTTCAATCACAAACTTTCTTACTCACCTACAATCGCAGCAAGTAGTTCTTTGCGGCAACAAATTCTGCTCAATCATTGCTAGACTCTGAAACAAACAAATCAAAACTTCTCAACGGTAATATTTCTTTTCTTTACCTTTTTCGTCGTCTCATTTTTCAAATAAAAAAGATTTCTGCAGTATTGCAACTCAATATAAAAAAGTTTTGTTCAAAACCACCAAAAGTGGTCGTTTATGGAACTTTTTGCTTAAACTTTCTGACACTAAGTTTAAAGGCTGCAGAATTATCATCAAAATTAATATTCGACCTATTTTACATATTCTTCTATAAAGTTTTATTTGAATAAAACATTTAACAAATATGGTGCTAGTTGCATAACTATACAGTGGCCTTATATTAGGAAACCCATTCTGGCGAGATGAAAAGAACTATGCGATAATATGGAATAGTTAAACCAGGAACTTACAGATATGCCGATATTCTTAGCGAGTGTCGAATCGGTGATGTTTGCGAACGGTTTGTCGGCGCCCCAACACTCAACGTATTTTGTCATTTTGCTAGAAGGGCGAGACCTTGATGGCAGTCCAGGAGTTGCTGCAAACAAGATTTTAACAGCAGCCGTCAATGATTTCTTACTAAAACTAAAATTTTGCTATCAACAGACTCAAAGTTGGACCAAATTAGGTACGCGTGCTCTTAGCATGCTACATAGAGTAAGTCGTGATGTATTGCTATACTGAGCAAGCAGGTCTATAGGTGGAAGCTATGTAATATAGCTATAATGATTTTATTAACAAGATAATGTTTCATTGTCAATGATTTCAAAAAATCACAAAGAGTTTGCAAATTGCAATCAATGCAGAGGTTGGTATAAATATCAATGCAAACCAAAGACATTCTATATAATTTAAAACGCAAACACAGCTTTTGGGATGGAATGTAAAGGGACGCGTCAAAGTTTTGATTGAACAAATGAACATACAAACTTGACAAAAAGTATCCAATCCTTACATAAACTCACGAACAACTATGGGACCCATAGAAAACGAAAAGTGGTAGTGACATTTTGATGAACGCAAAAACAATACGCAAGATCTGTAATGAACTAACTTGATCGTGATTCGTTCGATATTGTACTTATCATTCTAAGAAACAAAGTCGACTGTGAGCCTTCAGACTGAAGAGTCGCTGAAGAGTCTAGTTGCGAAAAATTAGAAGTAGATATTATTTTATTAGTTATTTAACATAGCTTTATACATAGCATAAGAATTATTGAAAATATACTGATGTTTAAAGTAAAGTGAAAACCGTAACATAGGTTGAGATGATGTTGTTTTTAGCCAGCCATTTTAATCGAATTCTTGTTTATTATTACCAAGGACCGGTAGGTATCGGTAATATTTTACATTTCAAACCAAACCCACTCTAGCGTGTCGGGGCATTTATATTTTTCATTCTTGAACAGCTGATGAATATGCGATTTTTCGAAAACATTTCATCATGGTGTACCTATTCCCGTTTGAACTACCGACCAAAGAAAAATAATTGAATACCGAAAGATATGGATCTTGTCTTTTTGCGCCACCAGAGGAACGAACGGGATCTTATTACTTTATTCGAATTTCATTACAATTGTTCGCCCTAAACTTGTTAGTGGGACAAACCAAAATAAAGAATACACCCAAATATGTTACTATAGGTAACTATGTCCAACTTGTCAACTTGTAATACCCTGAGGCAGCGCAACAGTCCTGTAACTCGTATATGCCAATTATATAATAACATCAGTACCAAAACATCATCAAAAAAAAATACATTTACAACGTTTCTTATGGCATAAAGAATAATAATTTCTAATATCATCTAGATCTAGAACGTTAGGAAATGCGTTTTTGAGACGCGCGCTATGGACAAGGAATGTTGTTGGTCATAGTGAATAAGGGCCCTTTTAAGTCAACATTGTTAAAGGAACCAATTTAATTAGTCTAACCGCCGCACTCAGAGTCGACTTTAATCATTACTAAGTTAAGTATAGATTTTTAAAACAAAACTGCCGCAATCAGACAAGTTTTTATAAATTAATGTTAATTGACATTTAACTAATTAAGTTACATCTCATTAAATGCCAATTAACATTAGTTTACTGAACATCTCTGATTGCGGAAATTTTGTTTTAAAAATCCATACCTAACTAAGTAATCATTAAAGTCGACTCTGAGTGCGGCGGTAAGTGCATGGCAAACTGTAGGTAATTGTGTATTGTCCAGTTAACGTCTGTTTAACTTTGAAATAAAGATAAAAAAAACTCACCAGTCCCCATAATAGGTCCAATGATAGAACCACTTCGGCTCTTTGGCTTTGGGCAGACGACGGCACCGTTACTGAGACCTTCGGCCGGACTAGTGGCGAGGTTCGGGTTTTCAAACGCCACTGTTTTCGGACCGTCAACCCTCACTGACGCTCGTCTACTAAGATCTGGCAGAAAACATTAGTTTCAATTCACAAAGTACATTTTGTCCAAGTATTAAAAGTTTCCGAGAAATTGCACACATACAGAAATGGTTAATTGAGACTGTATCTTTATTGAAGTCGTGCTGACATATATTTCTTAACATATAAACGCAGAGTCTAAATCACTTAATCTATTGTTCCATAAAGTACACACTAAAGATGAAATGGAATTTTAAATATTGTATGGTTCTTTTTTTCGAAGCTGAAGGTAGTAAAGTTGTGGGTGGTCAACGTTAGCTAAGGCTTCTATCCCGGAGTTCCCGAGGGTATTCCCAAATTTACGCAGGGATCAGCTTAATCTATATAATATTAACGTTATAAATGTGAAAGCTTGGATGGATGAATAGATGTTTGTTATTCTATCACGCCAGAACTGTATGGAATTTAGTACGCAGATTAAGTCTGGAATAGGACATGTGTTCTCTGTGTGTGTTCTTTTTGTGTTCTTTTATCCCACGGGATCATCTATCATCTAGTATCACAATATTGCAATAGCACCAATGACAACACTAACCTCCAGGTGTGGTCCTGACAGATTCCGTCCTCAGAACCTTATTGAAGCCGTCCTGTTCAGTGAAACTGTGCTGCGAGGGCGCCGGACTGATGCTCTCCCTCGGCTTCGTTGGCGATACATCCTGGTACAGGGACGACACGATGCTAGCCTTGCGGTCCACCGTGCACACGGACAAGCGGCCGTTCTCCGACATGCCCAGCCTCTGTCGACAAATTGACACGTCGATATTGACGTCAATCGACGACCCGATTTGCGCAGGTCACTGCTTACCCGCTGATCAAGCGATTCCGGATCCGATTCCGGGTGGGGGTGGACTTTTTGTTATGAACACAGGGCTCCACTTTCCAGTTTGGATAAAAAGTTCCCTGTATCTCTGACAACTTGTGCGCAAAATTTCATAATGATCAGTTGAGTAGTTACAAACAAATAAATCTCACATTCGCATTAAATAAATATAACTAGCTGTCCCGCGCGGTTTCACCCGCGATAATTTCGAAATTCCCGCGGAATTGTTCCATACAAACTTTTCAACCCCTTTTCATCCCCTTAGGGGTTTAATTTTCAAAAATCCTTTCTTATCGGATGCCTACGTCGTACAAAGAACACACCCTCCAAGTTTCAGGTCTCTACGATCAGCGGTTTGGGCTGTGCGTTGATCCATCAGTCATTCAGGACAAAGGATTCTATGTTTGTTTCGGTACTAATTTTTTTAAATGATATTTATTTCGAACTGTGAATCTAAGTAGAATGATCACACCAGCTGACATGATATCTCTGCTCTGTAGGTATATCTTATTGCTATTCAAGATTAAGGAAAAATGCTAAAGTTTAGTATCTTCCAGTCCCTAGTCCTTTATTAAGATAACAGCCTTAACAGATTTGGACAGCCCAGACATTAACGAGAAAGAACCGGCCATCATAATTTAATTTCGACATCAAAGCTGCGACGCGACGCGACGGGCGCGCCTGGTAAAACAAGTCAACGCTAAATTGAGTAAAGTTTGCTATGTGAAATTTTGTTGAGTTGTACACAGTTAATCAAAAGTTCTTAATCCGATATCAGTACCTTAAAATACTGAAATCCTGACTAATATTATACGTGCAAAAGTGGTTTGTTTGTTTGTTACGCTTACACGCCTTAACTGCTCAACCGATCATCATGAAATTTTGCAGGCGCGCTGTCAGGGGTACAGAGAAAGACATAGGGTACTTTTTACCCCAAAATTCCCGCGGGTACTCCAAAATTACTGCGAGTAAAACAGTGGGGAACAGCTAGTAGTATATAACAGCCGTTCCCTGGGGTTCCATGCATGAATTTCAAAATGTTCATGCAAATTTTTTTTATATCGAGTGGGTAAGGTATAGTACTAATTACTTATAATATTATTATTGTATATGTGTTTCCAAGACATTTTTATATAACACTTTTCATCTTAAAGTAACAAAATATTACCTAAATATAAATGTGGGCGTTCAAGCAAAAAGATAAGGTAGTGGGGCATTGAGTTAAGACTAGATTCGGTATCTAGAATAGTCAATCCCAACAAAAACATTTTCATGTAAAATGTTGCCAAGACGAGTCCATATACCAGCACTTTCAAAAAGTTATCAGATCTTATGTAGAGCCAAGCTTCTAACTCCACACGCCCTAACTCTACTAGGTCTAACTTCACAAACTCTGCACCTTAGTCAAAATATGTGGCATAGCTTGGACAGTGTAGAATTTTTTGTAGAAGACGGTAGAATGGATAGGAGTGGAAATTGAGGAAATGGAGTGGAGAAATTATCCATATTATTTATACATATTTTAACCTAAAGCAACAAAATATCTATGAATACTTACCATGAATGAAAATCCCAATCTCAATGCCCCAAAAAAACGCATATCTTTCATGATTCTACCGTGATATCAAATTGATATTTAATTTTATTATTCAATTTTATAAATTTTAATTTATACCATAATATTATTTAATTAATTTATATTTAATCTGATATTTATTATAATATAAACATCTTCATAAAATCATAAAAAATAGTATAATAAAATCATAAAAATAGTATATTAGTAAATATAATAAAACTTATACAAAATAGAATAGAAAAATGTTTATTTGATACCAAAAAATAAATAAAATAAATACGAACGTGGGTAATAAATTACTAACGAAGAATATCTGGTACCAAAATGGCTGCCACTCAGCATATACCATAGAGCGACCGTGAGAAGAGAGATGGCTAAAATGACACTGTCAATAAGACTAGAATATACTGAAAATCTCTTATTTTATTTATTTATTTATTGCATACTAAGTTTACGGATTAAGGTCTTATACGAGCTTAGAACTTAGCTACCTTTTACAGGTGTTGCAACTTGCAACCATAATTGTTAAAAGGTTTTTTGCAATAAGTGTCTATTCTTTCATCATATTTAAGTCAGTATTTATGAACTTATTTAATTTTTAATATAAAATATAAATATAGTTACATAATTTCTGAAGAGTGAAGAAAATACCTATCATTCTTCATCTATAAATATACTTAAATAAAATTGAAGTGTCTTTTGGTAATTCCAAATTAAGAGCCAAAACAATTTTTAAAATTTTTCTCTGTCTGTCTGTTTGTTCCGGCTAATCTCTCAAACGGCTGGACCGATTTTAACGGGACTTTCACTAGCAGATACCTAACTGATGTTATAAGGAGAAACTTAGGCTACTTTTTATCCCGGAATTTCCGCGGGATCTCTGAAATTAACGCGGGTGAAACCGCGGGGCACAGCTGGTGTTATCTATAGTAACTTCGACAAAGCAACCTCGTAATCATTAAGTAAAATATAGGCAGTAAGATAAAACACAAAAGATGGCAAAACTTTTCGTTCATCCAATTTCCTCACAGTCACAACTCACACAATACTATTTTCTTTGACTTTCCCATTACCTACTTTTAGAAACACAGACACGTACACAATGTTTACATGATGGGCATATGGAGTAAATTAATATAGTCCCTACATTCTTTGTCTACGCCAAAGACGTAGACAATAGCTGTCATACTGTCATCGCACGTCGGGTGTGACATTTTTGTTATGTCATGTTGTAAAACGTGAGATACAAATTAGCCGTTAAAAAAGGTGACTGCAATAAAGAATAAAAATAGGTGTTCAACTGTAGAAAGTGTTTTTATTTCACGGAAAAATCCCTGAAAGAAAATAGGAGCTATAACGGCGATGCACATAGACATTCTTACATAGTATAAAACAAAGTCGCTTCCCGCTACCTATTTGCCCCTATACGTATGCTTAGATCTTTAAAACTACGCAACAGATATTCATGCGGTTTTCACCAGTAGATAGAGTGATTTATGAGAAAAGTTTATACTTTGTTCTATCCTGGAATTCCCGCGGGAACTCCGAAATTACCGCGGGCAAAACCTCGCGGGACAGCTAGTAAAATAATAAAGATGTGCGCCATAATGCGACGTTTTTTCCGAAATGTTGAATTAAAACGCTAACGATATCCCAACAAACTCATGATTATGAAGGGAGGATGTTAATAGGTAGGCTGACTAGATATTTTTTAATTATATTTTTTGTTTTTCTATATATACCTACTAGCTGTCCACCGCGATTTCATCCGCGGTAATTTTGGAGTTCCCGCGGAAATTCCGGGAAAAAGTGCTGTAGTTTACGGTGATATACAGTTCCCCGCATTAATTCCGGAGTTCCCGCGAGTATTCCGGGATAAAAACTCTCCTATCTTTTAAGTTGGACCATATTATGAATAATTACAAAATTTTATCAAAATCCGTTCAGTAGTTTCGGAGTCCATCGCGGACAAACAACGTGACACGTGATTTATATATACCTACTAGCTGTCCCCCGCGATTTCATCCGCGGTAATTTCGGAGTTCCCGCGGAGGTTGCGGGAAAAAAGTACTCTATGTCCTTCAGTTCCCGAGGGAATTTCGGGATAAAAACTATCCTATCTTTTAAGTTGGACCATTTTATGAATGGTTACAAAATTTTATCAAAATCCGTTCAGTAGTTTCGGAGTCCATCACGGACAAACAACGTGACACGTGATTTATATATATTAGATTATGTTGTATTTGACGCGTGGTCATTTAAGTTGTGATTATTTTACTATTCTTCTGCGGTTTTTATTCCCTAATGCCTTGGTAGATTCCTAGTTCCCTCATCAGTCCACAGCTATACTGCATATATTAAAGAATGAAAAAAATAAAGGAAAAGAACTTGCAAGATATTAAGTTCTCGCATAACGGCTTCGCTAGTATAAGAAGTGAGATTAAACTGGATAACAAGTTCTTTCGAAGTTCTATAAATCATAGCTGCTGTCATTTTTAATATTCTTCAGTTACTTTCAAAGAAAGTTTGTTATAAATATGTTTTGCTACTCAATAATGAGGCTGCAACAAATAAACTTAGTCATGCCTTGGACAAGGTACAGAAAACCTTATACTTATGATTTACCTTTTCTTTCTTTCTTCTTTTTTATGGACTTTCGCATATAACGCATTTAGTCAGTTTAAAGTGAAATTAATTAGATCAATGTATTTTCTATCAAAATGCATCGTTGTACGGTTTGAAATTGCAAGTCACTGTACTATAGCTCGCTAGAACTTTCTCGGAGCTCTTGAAGGAAACCGAAGAAATCAGCTTGAAATGTCATATATCTTTTGAGCATATAAAAAACCGTCACTGTGATAATTATTGTCCCTTATAGCACCTTATAACACAACAAAATCCATTTTTAAAAAATTTTTTATTGACATGAAAATAAATGACTGAACCACCATCTTTGATTCCCGCCAAAATACTCTGAGTTACCTACTGGTCAGAAAACAAAACACTAATATTAGTTAGTAAAAAAACACTCAAATTCACATTACATTTTATCTTTATTGTTTTAATAAGGAGGTTCGTTTAGTAATGTACCTACAAGCAATGTACTTACAGCTGAACGAATTTTCATTATGTATTTAGGTACTTCTAAAATAAAACTTAATTTACTTTTTATACTTTTTATCAAGAAAAAGTGTCGAAATATTGCCGAAATTCACGCGTCTCTAAGAATCTGCGGGGAACAGCTAGAAAACTTTCGCTTTGTTTGAGAATAAAAAATAATCGTGTCTTCAGCTGACGCAAAGTAGGTGGGCCAATATAAACCAAACAATTTGAATACTTAAGCAACTCAATTTTTGTAGGTCATTACTTCTTCTTAGTGAAGTTTGTATACATAAAATTTATGCTCTAGGCAATCCTTTTGTTTTCTCTTTCCATCTCGTAAAATTTCTTTGAGAGTTGTCAAATAAATTGGAGGAAACAGAAAAAATGTAACATTAGGTACACGCCATAACAATAATAGACAAGAAAAAGATTTTAAGACAACACAAATATAATTGACGAAAAGGAGATGAGAGTTGGCACCAAATTAAAAATATTATTGGTAAATTTGTTTGTTTAGTTGTTTGTTTATAGGGATTCATTTAAAGGGTAAAACCACGAGGAGACACAGCATAATATGTACCTACGTGCAAAATTTTACAAATTTTTACTACGTGAGTTTGTATGTTAAGTGCGCTTTAACGCTCTAACTATTCAATAAACGTTGTCGAGGAGCAAGAGTAGGAAATAAAGTACTTTTTGTCCCAGAATTCCCGCGGGAATTCCGAATTTAACACGGGCAAAACCTCAGGGAACCGCTAGTATACCTAAATATAAATTGGTTTTCATATATTACCAATCTGCACCACAACATATCGTCGATTTATCCAATACGGTAAAAATCGAATGATACCTACTCTACAAACGATACGATAGTTTTCAAATCGAATAATCGAATCGACACGTTCTGAAATTGGAAATGTAGGTACACGACCACTGGACAGAGACGTATCAACGTTGTGTTATTGAACTGTGCCATCGAAGCAGAATATTAATGATTTCTCATACCTATTTTACTTGACGATTTTTTAGTGCACACGATATTCTTGTCTATTAGTTTTCAAAAGCGCGAAAGCAAAGGATGATCAATATTTCTTAAAGTGATGCTCTCAGCCCCCGCTAACTTCGTGCCTCACTGCGCCCCGCCACGACGCAGCGGCTAGTCTAGAGGTGATAGACTGTTACTGCTTTGATGTACATTATACATTGTAGATAATATATTAATGATCACATTGGATTTTGAACTCAAACTTTGTCCCTCACCACCAACGCGAGCCCTACAACCACGGACAAACACACACCAGGTCTGTCAGCCCCTCAGCTTTAAATTAAACTCTTGATCGGACGGTATGTATTGACCACGTGAAATTACGATAATTTCCTCCGTTTTCTATAGCGATAACGATGTAGATTAACAACTTGGCTAAGGGAGCAGTGCGGAAAAGTCACCCGTCTGTAGTATAGCAGAAAAATCAGTACACTAGTTAGGGTTGCCACCCGTACTATATTATCGTACTACTTATATTTCAATAAATTGTACTATACAACGTGTTAATGAATTAACTGAAAACCTGATACACCCCATTTAAAAAATTAAAAATAATATGATAAAAATATATTTTATGTCGAAAAAATTTATACTTTAAAAGTTATTCAACATTAGTTTGGAGGTGACCTATCTACAAAATTCCAAGCGCTACGCCCGCGCCTACCAGTTCGAATTTTTTTGCTGCGGGCGGCGTACGCGCCAAATATTGTATTATAAATAATTTAGACATGGGCTAGTAAAAATGAAAATATATTACTTATATTATAACATAGTGCGACCTATTTGCTTGTCGATTCTGAGTAAACTACTTTCTAGTTTTCAGTTAATTCATTGACACGTTGTATATTGTATAAGAATATTATAGAACAAAAAATGCTATTATTTATCCCTAATTGAACTGTCGCGCTTTTTTATATTAAGTATTAACTGTGACTGGTCTGGAACGCACCCGCACCGCAGCACGGGAAATTTCAGTACACACGAAACGCATACGTGACAAAAAAATCAACTGTTAAAAATGTTGCCGATACATACCCAAAGATTAAAAAAAATATGTACTATTTTTTCCCTGCAATTCTCCAAAGTACTGTATTTTTGCATCTTTTTTCGGAAAAATACTACAGTATTTTTTCCAAAAAAAGGCGGCAACCCTGACACTAGTTTATGGAGAGTTACGGATGTGCCGAAAGTTGGCAGATAAATCTACGAAAAGCACTTGTAGGTACGTAATATAGGTATTCTGTCTTAATCGTTCCTGTATTGTGAGACACAGAGGATCCTAGCTGTTAAAAGCGATATCCATCTTGTACAATACGTGTCCGTAATGCGCCAGCCCTAAAAGCTTTGCCGCTGAACGAAACTCATCTATCAAAGCACAGCACACGAACAATACACAAAGAGGTAGGCACATAAAGGAAAGATGGCAGCTACACTACAGTGCGAGCATTTGATACTCTATACTAAAACTGAATTAGTAGATATTATGGGATTTCTTTTTCATCCAAAAATTTTGAAGTGGATTTTTTTTTGGGCTCGGTCGAAAAAAAATAGGCTCAATACGAGTAACGAGTCACGAGTTATCACACAGCGCGGCAGTGTCACCTGATTCTTAAATGAATAGAGCTTGTACCAACTATGGATATGGTAAGTTATATACCACACCCGTGGCTTTAGCCGCGTGAGTTTCGGAATTCCAAAGTAGCCTAATTTACTTCTTAAATCTTCCCTGAAGTTTCATAAAGATTTCAAAATAAAAATTAGCCAAATCGGTGCAGGCATTCTCGAGTTTTAGCGATACAAACGAACAACCATTAATTTTTATATATAAAAGATATATCAAGTAATAATAGATTGTTATAGCAAGCAGTAAAGTATAAACGTGAATCGTTATGGCTCCCACACACGAAACAAATTACCAGGCAATTTGTTTAGACCTAGGTAAGTATTTGTAAAATACACAGTTGGTTTCCATCGCAAAAGTTGCTTCAAATCCAGCACTGGGTGATGGATCCAGAGTTGCGAATCCACAAGCAATAACTTTCCAATAAAACTTTAATAGGTAGAATTTAACCGGCTTCCGAATTCATATATTCCAATATATACGTAGATATTATTATTGTATAATACATACTTAGAAATATATTATATAATATATTATATTTATTTAGAATTTACACATTTAGAATTTAGACTTTTATTCGCCAAGTCCGTACCGTGCGATAAGGAACTTCGTTCCAATCAAAACCTATTCTTCTACTCTACTTGACTTTAAAACTTTCAACACACCCACACACTCACTAATCCTTGCGTGGTGACAACGTACCGGTCGGTGTGAGGTAACCTTCCAAAATGGACTGACAATCTGACGAAGATCATGGGGCCCCGTAATGGTCTATCGCATAGTACACGTTTTATAAATGCAAAAGTTTGTTTGTTTGTTACGCTTTCACGCATTAAAGGCTCAACCGATTATCATGAAATTTGTCAGAGGTACAAAAAGAACATAGGCTATTTTCTTGTGAAACAGCGGGGGGCAGTTAGTACCTACATAATATATCCATTTCTTACCTTCGGTGGTATAATAAGGTAGGTCTCCACTTTGTGGTCGGCCAGGTACCCCTCCCTGGACGCGCCATCTCCCGGCTCCACTTCGAACCGCCCGTCGAGTTGCAGCAGCGTCGCCTTTGTTATGTGAACACGCCTGAATAGATATGTGCAACAAACACAGTCTAATTAATTATTATTATTACTAAATACTATGTGGTGATTGTATTAAGGTCTATTTTCTATCACTGCAAGTGCTAGGGTGTTTGGTTGCAAAGAAATACGTAGTTTCGTGTCTAATTTATTTGCGACTGACTCATTGATGCAGAGAAAAAGTTTGCTGGGCTTGAAGTGCTATATGTACCTACTTACATTGTACATTTATACATTACGCCCTATATCGACACAACACTATGTATACAATTTGTGAGAGTGAATTTGTTCGTTTGTTTGTTACGCTTTCACGCCTTAATGGTTCAACTCGTCATCATGAAATTTTGTATACACGTTGTCAAGGGTACACAAAAAGACTTAGGGTCCTTTTTATCCCGGAATTCCAGTGGGATCCCCAAAAACAGGGGAGAAACCGTGGGAAACAGCTAGTCCTTATATAATATGTATATTAAATAAAAATTAATAGCTGTTCGTTTGTCTCACTAAAACTTGAGAATGGCCGGACCGATTTGGCTAATTTTTTATCTTGAAATATTTATGAAAGTTCAGGTAAGGTTTAAGAAGTAGGCTACTTTGGTGTGCTTACCGCGGGGCACAGCTTGTTTTACATAAAATTTAAATACCAAAAGAGAAGAACTGAAATAGTATATTTCATTACAAGTGCGGAAAGGCTGTCATTGCAAAGAGTTCCGACAAATGTTGACCCGAGCCGAGGCGCAGCCGAAGGTGAGGGTTGACAGTCGGAACTCTTTGCAATGACGGTTCCGCACGTGTACTGAACAACTATTTTTAATACAGTTGCGAAAAAAATGAAGAAATTTAGTAAAATAATAAAAACACAAACTCAACTAAGTTCCAACTGTGATCAAGAGATGGCGCTAGTCGTATTAGTAATACGAAACCTACGTTGCGCAATACAAAAAGTGTGTCAAAGTCGTTTCGCCATTTTTGACAGTTGGGAAAGAGAATGCACGAGTTCGAAAAAGGTAAAGAAAAAGCTCGAGTATGTAATAGCCCACTTCCCGCACGCTATACGTCCCTGCAATATGCCACTTTTTGAGCAACTGTATTAAAAATAAATTTTCTATTCTATCAAATGGGTCGACTGCAATAGTTTTTTTGAGTTTGTTTTTTTGTGCTTTGACAAATTCACGCGTGATTATTAATTAACATTTTTATTGTTATTACAAGCTTTGAAGGTATTTTTTGTAATCATTCAGTTCGATTTCCAACCACATCTAAACGCTTCAAAAACTGACTATATCATTAAATTACGTTCAAATTTTCACTTCTAAAATTATTTTCTCTCTCAAAAATTTTAACTTTGTAATATTAGTTCATAATAAAAAATAAGTATAGAGATACGGTTGAGTTTCTCATTTCCGATTTCATTATCGAGAATCCAATATAGCAGCGCAATAAAGTATTCTACCTACCTACCTGCCTACCATAGGCATCTAGAAATTATTAAAATTTATAAAGTATTCATAAATTTGGACAAATAAGTGAATTCGAAATATTATATTACTTATATTAAGCAACTAGCTGTTCCCCGCGGTTTCACCCGCGATAAGTTCGGAGTTTCCGCAAGGATTCCAAGATTAAAGTACCCTGTGTCCTGTACCGCTGAAAACGTGTATGCAAAATTTCATGAAACAAACAAACAAACTGACTTTCGCATTTATAATATTAGTAGGTAAGGATAGGTGAAGATAGTAATCGACATAATATTGTTAGGTATACATTTACACGTATCGAAATTACAATTTGAATTTGTTTTACAATTGAAGTTTCTATGCGAAATGATTAGGAATACAATAAATATGCGAGTTAAAATTTCCTTCACAAACACACACTCCGCCTATCACAATTAACCTATTTATCAGTAGCAGAACGTTCATTTCACACAATTTGTTTTGCAGGGAACGGCGTGAAACAAATCAACTAGGTAACCACTCTATTACACAGTACACACTGTGCTCGAATGTACACGTCACACAAATGGTGTAAACAGAAGCAATTAAATTAATAAGCTAGCGTGTTATAATTATATTCTAGCGTCGAATTCGCTCCTGAAAATTTAATTACCTAGACAGGTAGGTACACTGAGCCACAATATTGTTATTAAGATCAGATTTTATATAACTTACCTATAGGTATACGAGGGATATTATATTATAATAAGGAGGTAAGGTAAAGCGATTTCTTATACCTAAGCTACCGTAGCAATTTCACATTTATTATTTTATTTTTTTAACACAATCCACAGTACTTAACAATTTTAGTGCAGCACATTATATTTAGATTACGTTTTTTTTTTTTTTTTTCGAATTATACGAGTAATTTGAATCTTAGTAAACGATGAGAGATGTCGATTGCTGGTTCACCACTGTCATAAGAAGCCAAAGAAGTTTCTCTTCAAAAAAAATTTAATGCATAAACGTTTCTCGAAATTTCACTCTCAATTCTCGTTCAACTTGCTATCGAATCGCCGCCGCCTCAAGAAGTTCCACTTCAGAAACATCTTTCATAAAACATCCTTCAGAAACATCTTAGAATTTTATCTGGTCAGCAGCTTTAGCCGAGTTGACAATGTATAATCGTTATCGCTACAGAAAACTAAGGAACTTATCGTCATGTCACGTAGTCACGAAAAATTTACTATGATTTTTCGTGACCCTGATTTTTGTGACCCTGATTTTTTGTGACCCTGATTTTTCATGACCCTGTTTTTTCATAGCCATAGCGTCATACCCGGCGATCCCCCCGGACTCCATGTGGTTGGCGAGCGTGACGTCGTCGCTCCACACGTCGAACTGCCACTTGCGCAGCCCGAGCACGCCGCACAGCACGTTGCCGGTGTGTATGCCTATGCGCATGTCGACGTTGAAGCCGGTCGCTTCCCTCACGAACCTGGAGGGAACATCGACAAAATTGATGAAATGGGGTGTTCGCTGGGAGGTTACCGTTTTACTAGTATATAACTTCCTACAGAGCATCCTATTAAGGTCCTCTTGTGAAGAATTGCTTTTTTTTATGTCACAGGAGGCAAACGGGCATTTGGTACACCTGATGGTAAGTGATTATCGCCGCCCATGGACATCTGCAACACCAGAAGGCAAGCAGGTGCGTTGCCGATCAGGAATGGGGGAATTGTATATTTAACTCCTCTCAAGCACCACCAAGCACACTTTCTGAACACCGTAAAGGTTGACTGGTAGAGAATGCCACTGTGGCAATAAGTCCGCCTTTTGCACCATGTTTTGCAATAAGCTTAAATAAATAAATAAATAAATGGGGACTGGTTTGATGGTACTGGGTGGGTTGATATATTTATCGACATTTTTTAGAAGAAGTATTAGTATAGATAGGTAATCGACCCGGTATAAGCCCAGTGCTTGGGTTTAAACGCGTTTAAAGCGAGTTTACGGGTTTTTTTTTCCGATTTATATAGGTATGGGAAATTCTCACCTTATGGCGTCAATCATCTGCAGACCCATGTTGACGCAATTGTAGGCGTGGTTGGGCCTTGACACTGGCAGCCCAGAGACGCAGTAGTAGCAGTCGCCCAGAATCTTGATCCTCAAACATTGGTTCTCCTAATAGAAAAAAGAAAACTTTAAAGACAAACCTTAAACTCAAGGATTTCTATGGCAACTGTAGTGTAGACTTGTGCTATCCTCATCTAGCTGGGATTTACAATAATCGCAGCTATAATGAAGATAACATAATAAACATTCATAATATTAAAATGATTGGATTTTTTATAAACGCTTAAAATTTAGTCGCTTATTTTAAATTTTTATTAATTTTGTATTTCACTTCTTCTTAATGTAGAGACTTTTAAATTGAATATCTGAGAAGATTAGATTCTTTATAGCGATTTTAGATTAATGGAAGTTATGTAAATAAAGGCACAAGTAGACCATGTTGCATTTCATCGCATATAATGCGCTATAGCATTGTGTTCTTTTCCCTTTGTTCCGTGTCGCCGACACCGACTCGGGAGAAAGATGGATATTGTTCGCAGTGCAGCTGAAAGGCTGATGGAAGCTGATGGATTGCTAAAGTGCTAGCAAACTACTACATAAGTACAGCTACATTAAAACCACTGTAACTTGTTAACCGCAATTTTTTACACATTTTTGTAGGTATTTGAAGTTTTAGAAATTTAAGTTAGGCTAAGTTAGGGTCAATTACTTTTAGAGTCATGAAAATCAGTATCTGGGCTCTTCACTACATGGTGGTACAAAACAAAGTCGCTTCCAGCTGTCTGTGTCCTTATATGCTTAGATATTTAAAACTACGCAACGGATTTTCATGCGGTTTTCACCAATAGTTAGAGTGATTCATGAGGATGGTTTATAGCTATATTTTATCCTGGAATTCCCGCGGGAACTCTAAAATTACCGCGGGTGAACCGCGGAGGACAGCTAGTCATTTAAATGAAGAATCACGTATTTCACGGTTTTTTGGTCAAACAGCGTGGACCAGCTATACTCTGACTCCCTTCCATAACAATTGACTTACAGACAGATTGACTGGCAGAGAATGCCACTGCGACTTGCTTCAAATTTATCGTCACTACTCAGCTCCTATGTGTCTTAGCGTTATGTTGTATAGCCTATAACCTAGCCCAGGAGTATGAACTACAATCGTACCAAGTTTTGTTAATATCCCTTCAGTAGTTTTTAACCCATGCGTGCACATACAGACAGATAGACAAAAAATTTACTGATTGCATTTTTTGCTTCAGTATCGATCACCATTCATCCTCCAATATTAATTTTGAATATATATTCAATGTATAGAATTGACCTCTCTACAGTTTTATTATAAGTATAGATATAGATTTAGTCAATAAATGTTGGGAGCATTTTCACCTGCGCGATATTTCGAGATTTCATGAAGAAGTCTTTGACATAATAGGTATAATGGAAGACATCAAAGGCCATGACGTGTATCGTTCGCGTATTTTTATGCTCTTGTGTCAATAACTCTATGTACCGGGATTTCTCTGCTCTACATAACATGTAGGTTTAGTATTACTATAAAAATGCAAATGTGAGTTTGTTTGTTTGTTACGCTTTCAGGCCTTAATTACCTAACCAATCATCATGAAATTTTGCATACGCGTTCTCATCAGGGGTACAGAATTCCCGGAGGAACTCCGAAATAATTGCGGGTGAAACCGCGGGAAACATCTAATTTATACAATAAAGACTACAGATAAGCGATAAGACATTAAAAAAAAAATCAGCGTCGTGGAACTTAGTGGCACGGCATAATGCTGAGTGGTAGCCATTTTGGTACCAAATATTCTAGTTTTAAGACTCACGCTTGTACTTGTTTTATCTTTATGGTATCGAATAAACTTTTTTCTATTCTATTCTATTCATTACAGTTGGCATAGAAAGAGACGGTCATTATCTCTGACTTAAATTTATAGTTCTACTAGCTGTGCCCCGCGGTTTCACCCACGTGAGTTTCGCTATTCCCGCAGGAACTCAAATGCAGTCTAATTTACTGCGTATAACAAAAGCTAGTTGGCAGTGAAAGTCCCGTCAATATCGGTCCAACCGTTTCGGAGATTCACCCGCGTGAGTTTCAGAATTCCCGCAGAAACTGCAAACTTCTTTTATATAATAAAATAAATAAAAATATAAACCTTGTCCTGACAATAACGAAGACAAAAAAAAACAATTATCCAATTTGTTGTAGTGGTTTGGAAGTTATTCATTTTTATTATAGACTAGCTGTGCCCCGCGGTTTCCCCAGCGGTAATTTCGGAGTTTCCGCGGGGATTCCGAGACAAAAAGTACCCTATGTCCTTCTCTGTACCTACCCCTGACAACGTGCATGCTAAATTTCATCCAAATCTGTTCAACCGTTTTTGCGTGATTGAGTAAACGTATGCGAGGATAAGAGCTCGAAAGCGCATTTTCATCCGACTTGCTTCAAATTTATCGTCACTGCTCAGCTCCTATGTGTCCTAGCGTTATGCTATGTAGTCTATAACCTGCCCAGGAGTATGGACCACAATCGTACTAAGTTTGGTTAAAATCCCTTCAGTAGTTTTTGACCCATGCGTGCACGTACAGACAGACAGACAGACAAAAAATTTACTGATTGCATTTTTGGCATCAGTATCGATCACCATTTATCCTCCAATATTAATTTTGAATATATATTCAACTTACAGAATTGACCTCTCTACAGTTTTATTATAAGTATAGATTATGTTGTTTCACCCCCTAGACTGATGAAATCCGTTTTAATAAACGGTACCCCCTAAAAACTGAATACGCCCTTGTTATATGGTGTATTTAATCAAATGAAGAAATCAAAGTTATGACAGATATCAAGTAAGAGTGCCGTTTACGGACCTGAGTTTGTTCGATACGTTTATCTGCTAAGGTACGTAGATAAGTCTATGCTAAACAACATACTTCACGTACTACGTACAGTGTAAACACAAGCTTCCCCAAAACTGGAAGGTGTCACGCGGTAGAGTTTGTTCCCTTGTTTGTTTGCTATTTATGTACATATGTAGATGCTCTTTGTTAGTTCGACACTCTACGAGCAACTTACAACTTATTTGCTTTCATTCCAATCATTTGCAGAGCAGCGAAAACAGCAAAAACTACAAATCCACACAAACCGCGGGAATTTGTGTGAAATTGTATCCATTTCAGCGAGATTCCAAGCATCGATCTTTGTTTTATTTCCTCTCTCCATATTTACTATGAGATCAATGTAAAAAAATGTTTAAAAAATCAGTCGAATAAAAACATCTACATTTTTAAATGAAACTTTTAGTAAGTACCTAACCCTTCAGCTGTTAGGGTCATAATGTAAACAATTGCTAATCTGTGGATCCCATAATAGGACCCTCCACAGATATGGGTTTGAGCACTAATTTTTGAGACCTAGGTTTGGAAAAACCAGAATTTCTCTAAATCTAGATGAAATTTGGTAAAACTAAAGTTAATTTTACAATTAAGATAATATTTTTGTAATTTCTCACAACATTTGCACTTGATTTTGAATTGCATTGCAACTGTTCTAGGTGAAATAAGTCTAGTCTAGTCTAGGTCTCCTAAAATTTTACTTTTATTCTCTCATATAAATAACATAAAACGATTGATAGAATGATTGATGGAATGATGAATGATCCATATTATCCAAAAAGAAATAGACAGGTGCAGACTGTCCCATCATGCGATGCTGTTTACTGATACTGAAGAGTCCAAATACCCGATGTTCATGAATTTAATTTCTAAATTTTTAGGAAACTTACATGCAAAATGGCGATAACAACGATGACGATGACGTTGAGAATGAAAATCGTCATCTTCATACAAATACACATTATGTCAATATGTATGACAGACGCGTTGATTCACTCTCTGCAACTTGCAAGTGACAAAATCCAAAGGTAAATGTGTATTTTAGGGCCTCAGTTTACGCGCTAGTACGATATCTAATATAATTTACGCGGATGGCCAAATTCGAAACTAGGAAAAATAGTGGAAAATGCTCAAAGATGCCTGCTGCTTGTTTTATTAATAACTTAACTGCATAGGTACCCAGTATTCTTTTATTTCAAATAAAAGACATCCTCTATTAATGCCCATTTTATAGAGTTACTTAAACGGATTAAATTCTGGCAAGTAATGGTTAATTTTTTTAATTTTTTTCTACTCCGTTACAATTCAAAAATTATTGCTCTCATCTTTAAAAAACAAAAGGTTTGCTTACAGTTCTTTTTATTTACTTAGACCCCCAATATAGGTAGTAAGATACTATGGTTACGGTAGAAAAATAATTAAGGTAAGGTAAAATAGGTCAATACTGTATAACACATAAAGTATAGTTTTTTCATTAAACTTGCTCCATTTTAGATCAAAAAGTTTTCTTCTTATATTTCATTCTCTATTCAATAAGATTCTAGATTTGAACTAACTCTACAAGGACAAGTTTCAATGAATTCCTCTTCAAATCCGAAAGCAATGTTAGCACTGCACTTCGGCGGCGAACTTCAGAGGAAATAAGAATAATATAGTCCATACGCTGGAGGATAGTTTGAAGAATAATAAAGTTAGGAGTTAGAATGTGTATTTTAAAGGTTTATGATATAAAAGTTCCATGTTTATAGTGTAGACAATATTATGTAAAAAAACTAAAGAATAGGCAGCAAAACTTTTTTCAACCAATATGTTGCTTTTCTCGTTATCCGTACTTACTAGTAGAGACTGTAAAATTACTTTGAAGCATATTAATTATAAAATTGAATATTAACATACGTAACTCTCCGAAATCTCAGTTTTCAGAGCGTTAAAATCTCTAGCTCTTGCACATTCATATATATTTAATGATCATTGCTTAATACTTCTTTAATATCAGCTTAAGTATTTGCTGTATTTAAAGACATTTGATAAGTTTTAAAAAAAATTGTTAGTTTTAAAAAACAACTTTATTTAACAAAAGTACCTGACTGACCATCGAAAAGTCACATGTAACTAACGCATGATATACCTAAACACGTATGGCGGCCAGCGCTTGTCGATAATATCCGACCAGCATAACGCTTATTCCTTGCGTGACACATGATAATTTCTATCAAACTCCAACCGCAAGCCGCATTAAGGTTCATTTATATCTACAGACATTGAGCGTGCCAGACACGTTCCGTCGCAGACAAAATAATATTCTCCTATACAATGCGTATTAACGTATTCACATTTATCGTAACACGGCCGCGCAGACGCGGACAGACACGGGCCAGTATTCGCGGAAAGAATATTTTCTCTGGCGGTTCATTTCTGTACGTGTCTGTGGCTACATGTTGAACAGTGTGAATAGAGCATCGGCACCGTGCAGTCGTCTTTTGTAAGTAAACGGCGGCGGTTGGCGTCTGCCATGGTACGTGTTTGGCACGCTCAGATATGTCTGTGACAGAAAGTGTCTGGCACGCTCAATGTCTGTAGATATATAAACGGACCCTTAAAGGACTTCGTTCCAAAAAAGAAGAAGATCGAACCTGAGCAATCTGGTCGAATCTCCCGAACAGCTCGTTCAGCGTCTTCACCAGGTCCGAAGCGCTGAGTCGTTCCGACAGCGGGGTGAAGTTGACTATATCCGCGTACAGTATGCTGACGTTGTTGTGCCTCTGCACAAACATTTCCTGGAAACGCGTCTTGGAGCTGTCTGTGCACGCGTTCTCTCGGTTGAGGATAATCGACTTCTTTACCTGAAACAAACATAATAATATGAATCTTTAATTATAATATGCAGGCGACCGAACTTCGCTCGTAGCGCCATCTGTTGTTAAGTAGAGTCGCAGCACCAAACACTCATTTTTCATTGCCTGAAAACATGGATGAAACGACGTTTTCTAAAAATGAAACTTAGCTAGATCGATTAATCACCCCCGAAACCCCCTGTATACTGAGTTTCATGAAAATCGTTGGAGCCGTTTCCGAGATTCAGATTACATAGATACACATAAGATACAAGAATTGCTCGTTTAAAGATAGTAGATACTTATTTATTATTTATTTAGTTTTATCAATCAACATGTAGGTGGAAGTCGAATAATGAGTTTATTTTCATGATAATGTATTATTTTTTATCTCTTTAAGGAACAGTTTCATGAGAGGTTATTTTATGTAGGTATGTACCTCTGACAAAGTGTAGGCGTTTCGTCATAATCTGTTTTAGGTAGGTACTCAACGGAAATCAGTAAAAGCTTAACAAAATAAACAAAGGCACACAGCTTTTAAAATAAATTAAGAATTAGTATAACAAATGTGAGTATTCTAAGTTGTCCGTAGTTGAATAGCTTTTCTTACTTTGCAAGGTTACGAAATTATGGGCTTTTCCTGAACTTGTTTCAGATTGCGACAGAAATTATAATCCTACTAAAGTGTTCAAGCGAAACTTGGACCATTTGAATCGTAGCAAGATAAGCGATAGCTAATATCCGAGGCGGTCAAACTTAGCTGAATTTAAAATTAAAATTAAACATTGGTTTTTGTTAATACCGGATGACTGAATTACCAATCTGTAGATATAGAATACCTATAGATAATACAGAAGTAGATCGAAATAATAATGGAGGCGCAATTAAAAGCTTTTATAATCTTCCAGTGTTTTAATCCTACTAATATTATAAATGTGAAAGTGTGGATGTTTGGATGTTTGTTACTCAATCACGCAAAAACGGCTTAACGGATTTGGATGAAATTTGGCATGCACGTTGTCAGGAGTACAGAGAAGCACCTAGAGTACTTTTTATCCCGAAATTACCGCGGGAACTCTGAAATTACCGAGGATGAAACCGCAGGGCACAGCTAGTGTGTATATAGTTTATATGTATTGTATATATTTAGGTGCAAAATTACGAAAAAAAAAACTATAATTATTCATCTATGTAATTAACTACATACTATAAGACATGGGTATAAGACATTTAAACTAAAACACCTTTTATCATTTCTTTCAATAAAATCACCATAAAGACCTACCTAAGTATCTCTACCATAACAATCGAATTCTTCTTTCTTTCTCAACCGAAAGTTATTTATAAATAAATATTTTTATTTGTAAATATACTTTTAATTTGAATTTTTCCATAAGTTTTATTATATTAGTAAATAAATTAACTATATTTTATTAGAAAAACACGCTTTTTACTAACACGAATGCGAAGTTGTACCCACAAATATCATTAAACTTGCAATTGCTATGGTAACTCTTGCAGGCGTTTATTTACGAGTACGGCCTTCACTGAACAGTAATAAGCTAACAAATTTTCTGTTATTATCCTTAGGAGTTTTAGGTCTCTATTATTGTACGTAAATAATTTTTTATGCAAGTTTTTTGTAGTTACACTTCCTTCGCCACGTCGAATGAAAAATTAAAAAGCGTAGGTATTTTGCATGTGAAAAATGTTAGCTGTCAACGAATGCTTTCTTTGACAGCTAAAATTTAACAGGCGTGAAATCAGCGGAAGTGACACGCATCAAGTCAACGGAAGTGACGACGCCTCTGAAATCGGAAAGAGAATTATAGGTTTAATTATTTAATGATGTTTTTTTCTTAATTGTCTCTTGTCTTGTCTCAAGCACGTCAGAATTATTTTATTGCATTGGAGGAATGTAAATAGATACTTACCTGTATATACATATGACTAACACAATTTTTTTTTATATAATATACCTATGTTTATTTAAAATTCGTGTACACAATATACTCATTCAGATAATAAATTAATAACGAAACTAATGTGGGTACATGGACTAACTTTTTCAACGTTCATCAAAATTTTCCTCGACTCCCATTACCATACTTAGAAATATGACACACCAGCTATGCTTAAATACTTCATACCACTATGAATGGTTTTGTAGGGAATTAAATAAATTCGAACGTTTGTTTGTTTGTAAGTACCTATACGTATACGTGGTGCACGCGCGCTGAAAAAATTCTAGAATAATTAATTTTCTTTTTGTTTATCACTACATACATAGTAGGTACTCAGAGTAGGTATAGAACAAAGTCGCTACCCGTTTTCTGTCTGTCCCTATGTATGCTTGGATCATCAAAACTACGCTACGAATTTTCATGCGGTTTTCACCAATAGATAGATTCATGAGAAAGGTTCATATCTATATTTATCCTGGAATTCCCGCGGGAACTCCGAACTAGAACAGACAGCTAGTTTCCTATAAATAGGATGTAGGTACACCTGTAAACTGAGACAAGACATAATTATAGCTAATTTGTACTATAATTGTGGTGTTATCTTTAAATAAATGCCTTTTCTTTCTCTTTAAGTAAAGTGATTGTTGGCTTAAATTTAGTTTGACGTTTGCAAACAACCCTATATCTTGTATTTGTACTAGTATTTTATTTATTATGTTCTACAAAGCAGTAAACAAACATATGTATTCAGTAAATAGCATAAACTTTAATTAGGTACTTACACGAAGGTGTAAAAAATAGGTACTAGGTAATTTTATGACTATGTTTTTTTGTGATAACATGGCCTGTCCCTCGTTTAGATTTTGAGGATAATTTTTAAATGAATGCTGCTGCCGAATTTCAGATACAAAGCTAAACAATAAAATAATCGTCTGTAACAGCTCTCTGTCATCTTAAGATTGCCTTGAAAAGATTGCTTATACTAAGGCAGCCTTTTGCTCTGTCCTTTCTTTTTATTTGTTTAACTAGCTGTTCTCTGTGGTTTTACCCACGGTGATTTCAGAGTTGCCGTGGGAATTTCAGGATAAAAGGTACCCTATGTCCTTCTCTGTACCCCTAACAACGTGTATACAAAATTTCATGATGATCCGTTCAGCCGTTGAGGCGTGAAAGCGTAACAAACAAACAAACTCACTTTCGCATTTATAATATTAGTAAGGATTTTTGTGTGTTTCTTTTGAGGCAATAAAGCATACCTATTTGAATTTTAATTCAAGCAAAGGAAATATTTGCATGACTTTCTTACTTGTACGGTACAGACAGTTAAGTAGGTATCCACACAACTTTGGTTTTAACGATAGTGATCGCAAAATTTATTTATTTATAATTTAGAAAAAACAGATACAAATTTACACTAAATACAAGAAATCTTTTCGCTATAAAATAACAATTGGAACCCTTAACATTCTCACAGAATAATCGAGCTAAATAACTCTGCTATTGACCGCACGCCTGTGTTATGTGCTTTGAAGTGAGGAATTTTTAAAAGTAATGCCCTTATTACAGTTTGCGATATGTAGTATTCACACATCCTGTATAAAGCAGCTCTCCGACCCGAGTTCGTTCTGGGCTTTGGCTAGTAGAAAGTATGCATATGTACATCTGGGCCCTTATTCTATATGACCAACAACATTCCTTGTCCATAACGCGCGTCCTAAAAACACAATTCCGACCACTTCAGATGCCAAAATATTATAGAAATTAATATTCTGTATACCATAACACACGTTGCAAATGAATTTTTTAAAGTGAATCTTCTTTGATCGCGAGGGAGAAACAGTTTTTGCGGCGTCTTATCTTAACGTGGCGTGTTATGGTCATAGTGAATGAGAGCCCTGGGAAGTTTTACTGCAAAAAATACATTTACAACGTTTGTTATGGCATAAAGAATAATAATTTCTAATATCTTGGCATCTTGAACGTTTGAAAATCCGTTTTTGGGACGCGCGTTATGGACAAGGAATGTCGTTGGTCATAGTGAATAAGGACCCTGGAGGAGTAAGTGGGAACGCGAAAAAGTCTTAATAGAGAAACCTTGAAAGTATTTTGCACTGTAGGTAATCATCGTTGCCGTCAGTGATAACACTTATCAGTGGTGTCGATAAACGCAGTTGAATGTGCTTTCGTTGTGAAAAAACGGGATCAATGGAGCGTTCGCCGCTGTCGTCCTTTGTTCAAGCGTCATGGACGAATGCAGTTTGCAATCTTATCGCACGTGCATTAACTTGTTACAATTTTAACGCTGTCCGATAACGTAATCCGATGTAAATAATGAAAAGTCAATTGAGGCTTTACGGCTGCCCTGCGGAATTCGAATTAGCTGTTTCTCTTATGAGGATGTTGACTACCTTTGAAAATCAAAATTCTAATTAGTCCGTCAGTTAGAAAATAAAAAAACAATAGATACGTATTTTTTGCTTTTTCAAATAAAGTTAAATATTCAGAGATAAAGCCCATTAAAGTTTAAGGTGAGGGGGTCGAGACGTCACTAACCGCTAAAACCGCCATACAAACTGTTCGAATAGTGACGTTACGCGAAATTTCAACTCAATGTATCGCCGTTATTTTTTTATTACGTAAAAAAAGAAAAAATACGTGTCCAATATTTTTTATTAATCTACAAGACGGGCTAAAAAAAATTAGTCAACATGCCCATTAGGCAGTTTTTTTTTCTATGTAGCCACATATTCTGCCTAAGGTGTAGAGTTTGAGAAGTTAGGCCTTGTAGTAAATGAATAGTAAATATTACATAAATAAGATTTGAATAATTGTAAATAATTTAGATTTTGACGCAGTTGGAATAGGTATAACGATTTTGTCTTATTTTTAATTTTTATTTTTTATTTTCTTTAATGTCATTTTGACATACATGGTTTTATTAAATTTTTTAATTTGTCAATTTTCATAAACAATCTGGCATATTATGCGACTTTTGTAATGTGATCAAAATAAGTAGGTATATAAATTAATAGAAATTGATAATATGACGGTTGTTGACGAGTGAAAGCCGTATCGAAAACACGCGTGTCACGTTTTTCGTTATTTCAGTCACTTTTCAGCATCTATTTTAGACCCTGAGCAGGAAACTGACTTTCAAAAGAGCCATGTTTTAACTTGGGGAACAATCTAACATTGTCGTTGGCGATTCGCCATAATTGAAGAAGTGGATGAAGAGATTGTTATTATTAAGAAACATTGTCATTGGCAAATTATAATTATAGACGCCATTATTAAAGAAGAAGAAGAAGAAGAAGAAGATAACATGACATTTGCACGCCGAGCAACGGCAGATTATGATGTACCTGACATAATATACCACCTTTACATGTAACATATTTTGGCAAATAAACGAATTGAATTGAATTGAGTTAGGGTGTGTAGAGTTAAAAGCTTGGCTCTACATTATACTACCGACCTAATATGGTCTCGTCTTGGTATCACTTTAAATGAAAATGTTTTTGGTGGGATTATGTTTTACTTCTTACACGATATAGAAAATAACAGAATGGACATCAACTTAGTTTAGTATGAAAACAGATGACAACCAGTGTCGCCGGGTGGTTTTCGTACACAAAACTATTAATCACGCACTAAAACATTCATTAACTTAAAGAAATGTATTAAACGCTTTATGGTTATGTTTTTAATTAGTCACCGTTTTCGAAATTCTCAGCTTTGGGGATATTGTGGTAAATATACTTGGGATGGCACCGAAAGAAGTTTTGGGCAAGTTAGAGTATGTCCTCTCTAGTTAATTTGTTTGCTCTGTGGTACAACCGGTATAACTGACCATACGAAATATGAGGCAAGAAGGTCGCGGTTTCGACTCCTATAGGAAGTCGGTAAATCTTTTCGAGACGAACTAATCTTCAGCGAAATGACTCACACATGAGTGACGTGCTAGATAAACAACGGAAGTGTTGTGTGTTTATAATGATGCTCTATGATTCATTGCGCTCCAATTAAACTATGTATTCTAAGAATTTCTTTGGTGGTTAAAAGAGTAGGTAATCGTATAATTTTTTCACATAAAATCCAATGAAATATGTAGGTATTTGGTTACGTATAAGTAAACATTGGAAATTTTAAAGGTGATCTTACCACCAGCACTTTGTAAGCAACCTATGCCGTTAAAAATATCGTATTGCACTATGTAGAATTGGAGCTGTTGCCTATTTGATAGAAATAATGTTTTTTTTATAATCATTAAGAAATATTTGGACGACCTAGTTTTGTTCGGTGTGATAATAACAGCCCCCCTAGCCAAGTTGACAATTTACAATCGTTATCACTTAAGAAAAGGAATGGAAACGGCGTCGTTATGTCGCCTGGTAAACTGGACTTTTGATCGCACTATTTTACGTCACCACGTGACATGTGGAATCATTTCTCAGTTTTCTATGCGTTAACGATTGTTGTCGACTTGGCTAGGGGAGCAGGGCACCATATCCATATGAAGTTCCCGCGGAATTGTTCGATACAAACTTTGCAACCCCTTTTCATCAATTTATCGAATGCCTACGTCATACAAAGAACACACCCTCCGAGTTTCAGGTCTCTACGATCAGCGGTTTAAGCTGTGCGTCGATCCGTCAGTCAGTCATTCAGGGCAAAGCATTTTGTATGTATAGATTATCACAATACAAAATATCAGTTTCCTAAAAGAACCACAATCATTTTTACCCGTATTCAATAAACAGCGCGGGTAATATAGGTAGGTATATAATATACATTGGGTAAAAAAACCGCTGACAGCACCGTTGGTGTAGTGGCAAGGTAACTGACTGCTACGCCGGGTATCGCAGGTGCGATCCCCGCATGAACATTATTGTTAACTTCGAGTCTGGGTTTGTGTAGTATATGTATTTTCAGAAAAAACACACGCGTCGAATTGAGCACCTCCTCCTTTTTGGGAGTAGGGTTAAAAAAAGTATTATACACCTATATCATATGCTCTGCTATGTTTGAGAACAGGTCGTTCAATAGCAGATTTTACAACAAGTGCACGAAACGAACTATTTTTATCCGATGATAGTAATGTCGAGGATAAAATGGTTCTGTGGACGAGTTCTCTGCTCTTTGCTCTTCTCTGCTTTTCATTTCGATTGCGAGGAAATTACAGTAGTTTAACATTATATTTCTTTAATTAAAATTCAAAGTAAAATTAGTACAATTTCGAATACTGAAGGAAATTGTTTTTCCCGACATATTAACGGTATTTATGTCTTAAAAAACACATAAGGCAAATAAATTAAAGTAAATATTATAAAATAACAAATTCTATCTATGAACTTCTTATTGTATTTGGCTGTATGGCCCATTTTCTTTGTCCTAATATAGATTTATTTATGAGTAGATACGTTAATGCACTCGTGCACAAAATTCGATTTTGTGCAGCCTATATCCTGCACAAAAAAGCACTTTTCGAGCATGAGAAGTGAAAAAATATTATTACTACATCCGAATGTTACTAGCTTCATTTCTAATGTATCCACTACATTATCGCCGAGTACAGACGATTATACGCGATCACGATAGTGTAGAGGGCATACTCGTCTGTACTCGCCGATCATCGTCTATGATCGCCTGCGACCCGTGAATTGTCGATTTTTGGGCACGCATCATTGAGGTGTCCACATCAACCATCATCGGCGATAATGTAGTGCAGGCATAAGAGTCAGTTACTCGTGCAGTGGAGCTAGGATGCGCAACATGATAAAATTTTATCGAGCCATTTTATCGATTCTCGTCGACATAATATATCGTTTTGTCTACCAGTGGTAAAAATGTTTAACCGAATCTAGTCTTAACTCTATATCCCACTACTGCACTTTTTTGCTTGGACGGCCAGATATTTGTCGTGTCGACAATTTTATCTTTCGTTCGATATACATATCATGTTGCGCATCCTAGCTCCGCAGATCGATCTAAGATAACCACAATTCAATGATAAGATATAAGATATATATCATAGCGAATAAATTGGAGTAGGTACTTATGTATATATCGAATGTTTTTATCATGATTATCATGCATGTTACCCATTTCATGTGTAAGTATTAATAGATATTAATTTCTTAAAATAAGTGTGACAATATCAATTTTACGGATCTATCTTTTTATATTTGTTTACTGAAACTTGCTTACACATCTTTCTTCTTTTATCACACATCTCACACAAAAAACAGGCTTTCAGTTTTTCCAAAAAAAGAACTGGGTAAATTCTCCAATATTTCTTCCCCTGGAAGCCTACTTAATTCTAAAACTGCCAAATCTGACAGCCGTTTTTAAGTGATACACTAGTATAAACCAACCATCAACAATTTTTCCTTTTTATAGTTATACCTAGGTAGATATTTTTAACCGACTTAAAAAAGGAGAAGGTCATTTATCAATTCGGATGTTAGTATTTTTTATGTATGTCCGTCATAAGATGATATGCAAAATTCTTTTTTTGTTCAAAAGGGGTGTATTCCGAAATGATCCCATTTAAATTTCATGGGGATCTGAGGAATAGTTTCGGAGACACTTATTTTATTTTTCTTCTCATGATATTATTATTATAATATATAGTCTAGTTGTTGTTAATTGGTTTTTGTATAGTAGTTTTATGCCTCTACTGTTTCGACAATGATTCTGCCAATGTCAAAGTAAAAACGGCATAAAATGTTTGCTTCAACAGGTGAAGCGTTGTATAGTAAATTATTCTATTCTAAAACTATCGACAGATCATGATTGAACTCTTAAACAAAAAAATCTACCAGTAGTTTTGCTGCCATATAAAAATTTATGCAACCTTCAAGGTCTATAATCACATTATAAAAGTGAGCTGTTGAAAGTTACAACGCTTGAGATGAAACCGCCTATTCTTCTGTTGCAATGTCGATTTCTCAAAATTTTCGTTATCACATAATTTCGACTTCGCAAAATAACATTTTCGTAATTGTTCTAACTCGTGTTAGGTACCTACCTACACTTATTGAGAAAAAATAATAATCAATTTAGAGTGCCGAGGGATCACACAGTACAGGATGTAATTAAAAACCTGTTACAGCATTCAACAAATTTCGTTCCTCAAGGAAACCCCTTAAAAAGTGGGTTAAAAGTTTGTGTGGACGCTGTGGACAAAAACAGCAAGTAATACACATTTTTTCCGATGGCTGTAGATATGTGGTTACGTCTGTGGATGTAACTACAATATAGCGAGTGGGTTGAACGTTTTATTTAATTTAAAAATCATGACATAAGGCTATGCCAGCCAGATGAATAACTCGAGCCAGCACGCGCTCTTCGAGTGATATCTAACCAAGGCACTTGCGTCTCTGTAGTTGACTTAATAATTGTTAACTCTAACTATAATACAATGTTAGCAGCCTTTAATAGACACTGTCAATAATAAGTCAAATAGTCCTAATACATAAATATACGGGATCAGGCAGAAAGGGGGTACCAAGTGTACATGACAAGAAGAAAACTTTGATAACAGTTTTCCCGTCTACAAGTTTTGGAGAACGCAAGTTTAGAATTTGGAATTTGGAGTTTTCAATTTGAGATTCTGGAAGGTTTCTCTATCTATTCTATCTAATGGCGTGTCTTGGTAGTACAACCGACTCGTTTTGTGTGTGACACACATATTATGCCCTCACTTTCAACTCCAATGTGTGTGCAAATTATACACTTCGTTCGCTCCGTGTGAGTTGTGTAGGTACTTTGTGTCCTTTTTTTAAACTTCACGATTCTTAATTTTTGTTTTTCATTATTTTACTTCATAATACATATTTCTTTGTTGGTTTTTTATTTTGTTTATATATATTAACTTTTTAATTTCACATCTGCCACTGTCCTGTAAAGGCCAACCTTTTAAATAAAAGAAAAAGTAAATTTTAAAAAATACTTTGAAACGCCCGCGAATTTGTTACCCCTTTTCGACTAAGTCTGTAAATGTTACTAAATGTGTATGCTAGCTGAACCTGACCTCAATTTTCCACAGTCCTCGCATAACTATCCTATAACTCGGCCCGATCATTTTGGTCTTAGTTATTCTTCCTAATTTTGCTGCTAAAATCCAAAATACAGCCTCGAGTCTCGACCCTACTCTACAAACAATGGGAGTGAGTACAAACCTTTTAATTCAACTTTTTTTTAATTTATTTATTTACTTATTCATATTCACATATAGGAAATACACAAAATAGTGAAACCAACTTCCTTGAGTAATTGAAACCATCAAATGATATGATGCATGAACCTGTAATATACTGTCTGTGGTATAAATTATGACGCCGCCGGGTTGTTTTTTTTTTTGGCTAATCACACAGCACCATCCGGTTCCAACCTAAGCCAAAGCATATACTGCGGGTACCAGAAAACTTCACTGTTAAATAACCAGAACAGACACGAATATTCGTCACGTAACTGTGATCGAACCCGTGACCTGGCGTAGCAGCCAGTTTCACTAATCGGTGGTATCAATTTTTTTTTATCTATACTAATACTGTTCTCCGCGGTTTCATCTTTGTTAATGTCAGAGTTTCCGCGGAAATTCCGTGATAAAAGTACCCTATGTCTTTCTCTGTACCCCTGACAACGTGTATGCAAAAGTTCATGACAATCGGTTGAACCAGGGTACACGTTGTCAGGGGTACACAGAAAAGGGATACTTTGCATCTTGGAATTGCAGCGATGACTCGGATACGCCGTTAGTACCGCATACAATTTTGAACGTGTAGACTACTATATGAGAGGGGTTAAGTAACTTTTGTTTCTATCATTTTTCGGTTGCAATCAAAAACATGGCGGTTTTGCGATTACAATATGCACGTTTCGACACCTACAATATCTAGCAATCAACCAAAATAAACACACTTCAAAAGTTGAAGCTGCCAAAACATGATTTATTGACCACAAAATCGCTATTTTTCTGATTGAAACTTAAATGTGATAGCAACAAAAGTTACATAATTGCAATGCTGGAGTGTAGAAAAAAGCATAGAGTAGGTATTTTTTACCACGGAATAACCACGGAATCTCTGAAATTAGCGCGGGCGAAACCGCGGGAACAGCTAGTGATCAAAAAATATAATTTATCTTACAGTGATCACGCGGCGTGTGTTTAAACACACATGTGTAAAAATGAGCTGTTGTATTACATAATATACCTACTGCAATAGTTTTATTACATACACGCACAACGTGATAACCGCGCTCGGAGTGAAGATAATTCGTAATAGTCGCAAATAAACTCGACTTGAGACAAAAACGTAATTAGAGTGACCACAGAAAACAGAATACATCTAAAGAGACAATGTAGGCGCGGCAGACCCACCGCGGCTGCAAAGAACGTATATAATATAAGTAGGTATATGCAAATGCTCATACTTCGCCAAAACTTGATTTTAATAATAATAATATTAATAATAATAATCGACTTCACAACACATAGATCTACTTGATCCCACACTAAGCTATTATTAGCTTGTATCGTGGAAACCAAGCAAACGTATTATATACTACATATAATTACATATTATATTATCTAATATATAAATCACGTGTCACGTTGTTTGTCCGCGATGGACGCCGAAACTACTGAATCGATCGTGATGAAATTTCTTCACTATGTTGTATTTGGCCCAACTTAAAAGATAGGATAGTTTTAATCCCGGAATTCCCGCGGGAACTCCGGAATTATTGCGGGAACAGCTAATCACCGTAAACTACTGGCAAGGGTACACAGAAGGACATAGAGTACTTTTTTCCCGGAATTCCCTCGGGAACTCCGAAATTACCGCGGATGAAATCGCACAGGACAGCTAGTATTATACTATAGATAATTATGTAAACACACCCAAACTGGAAAGTGGAACTACACAAAGTGCACCCTCACCGGGAATCGAACCCGGAACCTCTTGATTAGTGGGCAGGCATAGTGACCTACTACGTCAATCGGGTCGTGATTTGCTGACATCTATTATTAGCTCATCTATATACCTACTACATATAATAAAAGAGTAGAATCTGTGTGTCTGTTAATGTTTATCTATGGAACTACTAAACGGATGATCATACGGTTTTCACGGGTTGATTAATAGTACGGGAGATACCGATGCTAATTCGGGAGTCACTCGAGCGTCGTTGGGACCTATTGGGTTTTGAAGATTAGGAGATATAAACAAAATAAGGTTATATGATATTTTTTCATTCAGCGGTGGGTTTAGCTTCTACAGGCTTTCAAAAATGTAAAAAAAAATAGTAAAATGGAAATACTCGAGCGCGTCAGATATTGTAGTTTAGATACTCCAAGGTGTCTCTGATGTCGAAAATATATTCATCTGCCGATTTGCGTGGTGGGGGTGGCCATCCGGAAGTGGAGAAAATGAAAAAAAAAAACATTTACTCGAGCGCGTCAGATATTCAAAGGCGATGTTAAGTGAGCCCTAAAAATGCTCCCCTTCGAAAATCTGCCAATTTGGAGGTGACGCAAGGTAGTAGCGAATTTTTGAAAATGCAAAAAAAAAATCTCAATTTTGAAATACTCGAGCGTGTCAGATTATTTTACAGAAGGTTCAGCTTGCACTCCAAGTTATGTTGGCTTAAAATCTGCCAATAATTTTGAGGGATATTATTAATCTGACTGCTAGAAACAAAAATTATGATTTATTTTTAATTTTTTTTTTATTTCTGACGTAAGTTTAATAACTTTATGAGCTATTTCTTGTTCACAAAAAACACACTTTATATTTCTATGAAATATGTAAAAGCTCACAAAATATTATTCACAAAACTAACTTTAAAGCACAAACAAGCCAGAGCGTTTTACATATAATAACATGAACGCGTTGTTTTGTGATGAGCTTTATTATATAATATATATATATAATTACATTAAAGTGAAAGGTTATAGGTGAACCTATAGTTTGATGTAATACTTACCTTAACTTATTTTAATATGTATTTTAACCGACCCAAAAAAGTTATAATTCGACACGTTTAGCGCCGTGGTATACTGTGATGACGTTATGGCGACGGAAAGTAGTGTGAGGACGGTGCGAGAGAGTGAGAGATAGAGAAAAAGTAAAAGGGAAAGAAAGGCAGAGATATGAATAGGTACATGTTTCACTGCAGCTGCTCGTTCGATTCGAAGACGATTTTTGTTTCTTCGGCTTATGAAAATCGGCAGATTATATTTTTCCCGCTATCCTTGAGTTATTTACTTTAAAATAAAAAATAAATCAACTGCGCTCGAGAATGTCGAAGTTGCGTTTTTTTTTTGCAAGTTTGTGATCCTCTAACTCCCTTACGTCACGTTCAAATGGTCAGATTATTCATATACATACTTCTCACTATGTAATTAACCCACCATATCTTAATCTGACGCGCTCGAGTATTTCGAGTTATCGATTTTTTTTTACTAATCTGATCGGTTATTCTAGACGCACCCACCAGTGTAGAGGGCCTATATTTGGTGGAGGTACTCAACATGGTGCAAGGTACCCCCCTTATGTTCATCTGACGCGCTTTAGCTAATCCACAAATCCCCTCTTGGCGGTCCGTACTATAAGCTTAACTTAGAGGAACATATAGGCTTGTTTCATTTAATTCGAATTTCGGGAAAAAAGTTGTTACACAAAAGCATTTCACGCGCGTAAACCGTGGGGCACAGCTAGTGCCAAGTATATTTTCTACGATTTTCTATGCAGTGTCAATTTTTTTGAAACCGTAACCAAATGTCTTTTATTACATTTGATTTCAATTAATAAATATTCGTGTACTTATCGACATGATCCGTCAACAAAATATTGGACACGTAGGATTTTTTTTATTTTTTACGTAATAAAAAAATACGGCGATACATTGAGTTGAAATTTCGCGTGACGCCACAACCTGGTGCAGTTTGTACGGAGCTTATACCGAATAATGACGTCACGAGTTCCCCGCCCTAAACTTTAATGCGCTTTATCTATGTTTATTTTCATTTATTTGGAAAAGCAAAAAATACGTGTCTATTATTTTTGTTGTTTTGTAACTAATTCGAATTTTGATTTTCATACCAAGAAAATTACCCAATTGTAAACTGACATGATCCATTCTATCTGTTCTGTAGCCGTGGCAGACGAGACGTGGTTATAAAACAATTCAACATCGGATTGTTTTTCCGCATTTCAACATTATCTTTGCATCTAAATCGTAATGCAATTAAAAAAAAATAGCAAGCAAACACTGAATTAAAGTCTAATAAATGCAAATGATAGATATGAAATTTTTAATGTACTTAATAAAAAGTAGAGAAGGTATATGTATACTATGATACCGCCAACGAGTAAAGCACTATTGCGTACTAGCTGTGCCCCACGGTTTCACCTGCGTGAAATGGTTTTATGTAACAACTTTTTTCCCGACATCAGATTTGAATGAAACAAAGCCTATGTGTAGCTCCAGGCTAAGCTTAACCTAGCTGTGAAAACCGCATGATACTCCGTTCAGTAGATTCGAAGATTATTGCAAACAGACAGACAGACAGACAGAAAATAATTTTTAAAACTCTTTTTTTGTGGTTGGTTACTCTTCTTTTATCGCCCCCTGTCGTTTTTTCTTAAAAATATTCAATGTATATCGCGGATTCTACTCTTTTATTATAGTATAGATAGATAGATTAAGTCTACACCCGCTACGCTTTCGCATACAAAATACTAGCTGTTCCTCGAGGTTTCACCCGCGTTTTTGGAGTTCCCGTGGGAATTCCGGGATAAAAGGTATTTTGTGTCCTTTTTAGCACCCCTGGTAACGTATGTACGCCAAATTTCACAATGAGTACCTATATTTAAGGCGTGAAAGGAGTTACTTTCACATTTATTATAATTAGTATGGATGTAGAGTCGATGCCTATCCTATGGTCACAACGTGGCCTAGGTTACTAAACTGGCATAGGGAGCCATATTTTAAGCAGGTATTTGAAAAAAACAATAAGAAGCGCCCTTATACACTCAGCATGGAAAGACAATTTTATTTTTTATTAAACAGTAGGTATAGCTATTATATTTTTTCATTATTCATACTCGGAAAGTAGGTCTGAAGTTGCCTGAGAAGCGGGTTGAAAGTAACCCTTTTCAGCCCTAGAGAGAATCGCTTTCAACTGACAGCTGGATACTGCAGAAACTCAAGTTTTTTTTTGTCATAGGGGGCATACTTACTGGCCAGTAGCACACCTAATGGTTGATTTACGTAAAATAAAATTCACTCATTTTTTTCTTTAGCTAATTCCTATTTTTATTTTGACTTTCCTTGCATTCGTAATGAAAAGCAGAGTGTTATCCTCGGGAGAAAGACTTATTTAGTCCCTCGATCTACTGGCGAAACCCTGTCTTGGGACTAAATAAGTTACTTTCACCCCTAGGATAACAATGTACTATTGTAGACCTCGGAGAGTTGAAATATATGTTTAGCTTAATTTAACCTCCAATCATCCAGATATTTGGATCTGGATTAATGACAGACTCGACTGAGGCCAAGTCAAACTGGCTCAGCTAGTGTTGTGGACCTGTGACACGACCGATAAAAAACTGCTTACTTCTTGTTTCTTGTTTTTTATTGTTGACGACGCGATTGGCGCAATGGTCACCATGCCTGCCCGCTAATCAAGAGGTTCCGGGTTCGATTCCCGGTGGGGGTGGACTTTGTGTGATTAACACAGGGTTCCATTTTCCAGTCTGGGTGTGTATATATATACCTATAGTATAATATATATGTAATAATATGTGTAGTACATACCGCGTTTGCTTGGTTTCTATGACACAAGCTTATAGCTTAGTGTGGAATCAAGTAGATCTGTATGTTGTGAAGTGGATTATTATTATTATTCTATTGATTGAAATATATAATATCTATATCTAGCTTTATCTACATCTTTATATAGTATAAAAAGGAGTCACTCCTACTGTCTGTTTGCGATAAACTCCAAAACTACTTACTGAACGAATTTTTGATGTGGTTTTCACCAATAGATAGAATGATTCATGAGAAAGGTTTATATCTGCAATTTATCCTAGAATTCCCGCGGGAACTCCGATACTACAACGGGTGAAACCGCGGAAGATACATAAAGGCATCACGCAAAGGAAAATCCAAAAATTTTCAAACAGGAACAAACATTGAAAACTAATATTGTAAAAAATATATTCTTATGGATCCCAAACCTTTTCAGTCCCCATAAGCCCGTGCAAATTACAAAAAAGATACGTATATCAATCAAAAGTCAATACAATATCGCCTCGCCAACAAAAAGGGAGATGAATATATACAAACGCAAAAACCTCAGATTAGGTTCGCCGGCTTGTTGCTGCTAGCTTATATGGCTTATATGGCTATCAGCCGCTATCGATATATTTGTAACAGTAGGTTCACAAAGTTTATTAACCTAGATAAAATATATGGAAGCTGATAAATTCAATATGGTTATTTTTCTAGTAGGTAATAAAATATATTTACATCTCTCATATTCGGTAAGTAGGTCCTTATTACCCCCAAATGGGGCTTGTAGGTGACCAATTAGCGCTCTAGGGTAATAATGTAACTAGAAAAACCCTAGGGCGGTAAGTAATTAAAAAAAAACTTCACTCTTTCAAAAAGATCGCGTACGTCTAACTAAGTAAGTATGATTACTGGCAATAGACATCATGCATTCAGCCCAATGACAAAAGAGGTCGCTTCGCTCGCTGCGCTCGTGCGCCTAAATATCTCAGGCTGCAATTGATGCCTTACAGCCCTTGGCTACTAATCTACTATAAATATTAAAATAATAATGCTTGGAAATTATAGCGCCGCAAACTAAGAAAACCTCGCGCAGTTGACTGAATTAAAATACGAAATTAAATGAAATAAATTTGTTGAATACTCAAAAACATAAACAATAGCTACTATAAGAACATACAAAAGAGGCTACCTTGAGGCTACCTTGGACGACTTCCTCTGTCTCCTTTACCGGGCTTCGTTAAGTTAAAGGAGACAAAACTAACCAAAGCGTAAGCATAGGTATTTAAATAACCTATCATAATTTTCTTTTTATTTATTTATTTTTTATTCAACAAAATTCCACAGCACATGACAGTAATTACAAACAAATTTAACCGTGTAAAATACATACGTATATATTCCTATACGTTTGCTTGGTTTCTATGACACAAGCTGACAATAGCTTACTGTGTGATCATGTAGATCTGTGTGTTGTGGAGTGGATTATTAATATTTTTTATTGTTATTATTATACAAATACATACATATTTATGTGTATGTGTACACATACACAACGCACTCATTTATGCAATGTTATAAGCAAGGTCAATCGGGAGTTGTTTAATATAAAGCCAACAAAATTAGATGGAAGTAGTCGTTTTATAATAATCTTTGAGTAATATTTTATGGATGCTGTTACCCCCATAGACGCAATTCCCCCGGTTGACCTTACTCCTACTGTTAGTACAATTTATAATGTACTTTTTTTGTTAATACATTATACATAATATTCAAATTCTTCCTAACGCCAAGACTCCAGAGAACGCAAATAGGGATGTGGACCTCTTTTTGAAAATCAAAATTCTAATTAGTCCGTCAGTTAGAAAATAAAAAAACAATACGTATTTTTTGCTTTTTTAAATAAATTAAAATATACAGAGATAAAGCGCATTAAAGTTTAGGATGAGGAGGTCGTGACGTCAAAACCGCCATACAAACTGTCAGAATAGTGACGTCACGCGAAATTTCAACTCAATACATCGCCGTTATTTTTTGATTACGTAAAAAAGAAAAAATACGTGTCCAATATTTTTTAATTATCTACAAGACGGATTAAAAAATAAAAATTAGTCAACATGCCCATTTTATCACATGTGACCTTGACACAATGCAGTCATTGTATAAATGCAAGATGGACGAGCATGCGGTTATGTGGTAGGTATCAAGTATGATAGCAAAAATACTAAACAATTACTAGTATAGTATTATATTATCTGTGCCATTGTCAAATTAAAAATAACTTTATACAATAGGTATAATAATATACTAGTTATACATATACAAAGGTCAATTTCCTTTTAATTTTTACATGTCATATCATTAAAAGTAATTACGCAACTTTATTCAGATACCTACTATCGCCGATGCATCAATGCTGATTCATTAAACTGATCATGATTCTCAAGAATCAAGTAAATGACTCAGTTATGCGAGGGTGGCATGTAGCTTCTACGTCAGATTTTGTGTTTTAAGATGTTGCAAAATTGTGAGCTGTCATTTCTTTGAAAAAAATTATACGGTACCTACAAACATTTGACCTACATAACGAACTGTTGTATACCTACTGTCGGCTGAGTAAAAACTGAACATTGAACGATGACTTTAGAGTTGCCGAAATAGGCATTTTTTGTCATGTTTTTTTTTTTACCGTAAAAAAATTAACGGATTTCAATTCATATCACGTCGCTTGTCACGGCAACAATTTATTCAGGTTACCTTCACAGAAGCGCGAAGACATTTCAATGAATTATAGGTTAACAAAACACGATAAACGATGTTAAGCTAACAAACAAAACGAGCCTATGCTAACGGTGTATTTTACAAAAACTTGAAAACTGTAGGGAACGTGCAATCCCCCTTCGCCTACATATGAATCATTACGATAAACCGGATCACCGACCACGCAATCTCCTTCATGCTGCGTTCTGTCATTAGCTTCGTGCTGTTCGACTCGCGCGCACGTACTATTTGCAGCGCTGCGAGTTAGCGGTACTGAGATCGTGCCTTGCGGTGCACCAAGTTTCCTTACCGCCTGTCGTATGGTGACATTGTCGTGTTCGTAATCGGAGTGGGTGTGTCCATAACAGAAGGTTGTCGTGTTCAATAAACAAAAAGGCATTTGGTTTTTGCATAGTGAGTGCCGTGTGGAGTGACGCGTGTGATTGCAGTTTAAATATTGCAGACAGAGCAAAATGTTCAACCGGTGGGAAAGAAAGAAAAAAGGGATGGTGAGTTTAACGCTTTTGTTTCTTTACAGGTACATATTGTATTGAAGAGTCCGATATTTTGTTTTACTTTTGATCCTGATAAAAAAGTTATACTTACTTCGTAGAATTCGTTTAGTGTCGCTTTACAAATCCCAAAACATTATTATTAGACACTATCAGGTACTTCTAATTCTTATCGCACTTCGTATACAAAGCGACAAACACTTAAAATCGGGTTATTCGTATATTTATGGACAATGAAAGTGAGGTTTGCTAATGCAATGATAGAGTAGTAGCGACAGTGATGGAATATTATTGAGACCTAATTAGTTCCGCGCATAAGCTAGGAGCTACCGTCACGTACGGAACGCGGTCGTCACGATTTCACCCTCATTCTTGAGCCACGTGTTCGGAATCAGTTTGCTATTGCTATCAACTTTGAGTCACCTTACTAATATGAACAGTATCCCTTCCACCCTTGTCCTTGATTGCTTACGAACCCTCGTTTTATGAAATATTGGTTCGGTTTTATCAATAATAATAATCAATAGTTTCCTTTGTTTTCTATCCTTTTACAAATAAAGGAACAATCTACGTACTCGTAAATAAATAAATAAAGAACTTGTATAACGGAGAATCATTTGAAAACGTCTCAAACGATCTGATTGGCTTTGTGTTAGTTTTATAGATTACTAGCGGTCTCGCGCGGTTTCACCCACTATAATTTCGATATTCCCGCGGGATTGTTCTATAGAAACTTTGCAACTTGCCTTTTCATCCCCTTAGGGGGTGAATTTTAAAAAATCCTTTCTTATCGGCTGCCTACGTCACACAAAAACACCCTTTAAGTTTCAGGTCTCTACGATCAGCGGCTTAGGTTGTGCGTTGATTCATCAGTCATTCAACACAAAGCATTTCATATGTATAGATAGATAATGACCAGGTTGCAAGACTCTAAGCCAAGAGTTCCTGAGGTAATTTCCAAACTCTCGCAAGTAAACCGTGGAACGCAGCTAGTATTATATCAAATAATTCAATCTTGATCATTCATAAACGAAGGAGATATACCATTGAATAGATTGAACATGACGTGGTTTTGACTTTTGATGTGCCTATATATCAACATGTTATCATAGCATAAATGTAGGTATGTCTATGTAGATAGGTATATTGCTATACGATTTCGAGTGTGGTTTGAAATGCGTTTCCGGTCTTATCGGAAATAATATCAACATTGACATTTCGCTGTAATTTCATATAGATAGAGTCTTTCCTGTCCTTCAACTTTGAGGTTAGATAAAGCACGCAGGACCTAAACGGACTACAAAAAATATTCTCTCACTGATTTATAAAGCAATACAATAATTTGTCTGTTATAATATTGTATATAAATTATAGAGCAAATTTGAATAAAACTTCACATGTAGGTCGTTTAAGCCCAGATAAAACATTGAGAATATTTTTCTACCCGTACAACGAAGGGTTGTTTCTCAACCCAATCCCTCAATACACAGGAGTAGAATTACCGGAAACAGCTGATTCACTCAATGAACTGATATGTGCTGACTAACCACGACATCTCGAAAACTACTTGCGCTATCAAGCTGAAAATCAGGGGAACCCAAAATTCATTTGGGTGTAACCACGGGAATGTCTAGTGTTACCCGTATAGCATACGTTACGTCGTGATGTTTGTTTTTCTTGTGTGTTGTGCTGAAATAAAGGTAGTTTTTTTTATTCTTTCTTTCTGATGTGACTGATCAAAGATATTCAAAGTGATAGATTGACAATACGCTCGGCCGCTAAGCTTTCCCTTTAAACCAAGCAGTGGTCAAATGATCTCATGCTAATAAAATGCCGTTGGCTAGCAGAGACCACTGTCTATAGATACCACTTGAAGGAAAGCGATGTGATTGGCTATTTGGCTACTTTGTGGTAACTGGTTTTTGATTGCGTCGCAACGATGTGATTGGTTTTTATTTCGATCGAATGACTCGGGGGGGAATCCCCCGCAAAAATTGGTTGACGTGGATTGCATAGTAAAGTTTGTATTGTTCGTCTATTCTCTTATAATATCTTTGTGACAGCTGTATGAAACAACAAGTATTGGCTTAATAATATAGAGGCCGTAGAACTTGAACGTTCAACGAATTACCTCCAAGTCAGCTCCTCTGTTTGTATCACCTGTTATTTGATGCGAAGCTGAAAGAAAGAGAAGGCGAACATGAAAATTTCATAACTACGTCTCTTTTATCCTTTTGCAAGGCACTTTGTTCTTACAACATACGTGACCACAGACTCGTAAGCTGCAAAGCAGCCGACTGTTTCAAAAGCCACACGATAACTTATTTGGCGGAGTAATGACACGTACAGTTAAAGGCTCGATGGTTTGACGTCATGTCTGATGAGTTCGTGATCAAAGATAATTGTTTCCTAAACTGTGACGTAGTGCGGAAATGTTTTAACTAATAAGGTAACAAATTGCTGTCGTACAGGTGTCTTAGTATATTCTTAGATTTTTTTATTAATCTTATGAACCGTGTTTATAAAAATTCCACTGTTGTATTTTCTTCAACAGCTTAATTAGGTACGCCTCTGTCCATATAAATGAAAATTTAATAAGCATCACTTAAAATTATTATTCACTAGCTGCGCCCCGCGGTTTCACCCGCGGTAATTTCGGAGTTCCCGCGGGTATTCCGGGATAAAAAGTACCCTATGTCCTTATCTGTACCCCTGACAACGTGCATGCCAAATTTCATCCAAATCCGTTCAGCCGTTTTTGCGTGATTGAGTAACAAACATCCAAACATCTAAACATCCAAACATCCAAATATCCAAACATCCACATTTTCACATTTATAATATTAGTAGGATAATAGTCCGAATAAGGTTTTCAGAGAAACAAATACCTATTATATGTATGCTGTATATTTTCCCGAGAAACATAAAAAATTGAAAAAAGTTCTTTTTTTTCTTGTACCTAAATATGTGCAAATTAAAATTTGTACAGGATACAATCTAAGTTAAAGCCGGCTGCTTTCAAAATAAATGTTTTGCTATCGGTACCAATGTAGGTAGGTACTTGATAATAATCTTATGGCTGCTAGGTATTGGGGTTTTACAACGTCCCTCGAACATTACTCATTAGGAACCTTTGTATCTTTGTGCGGAGCCATCGAGAATTTTTTTCATGCATTTTTTCGCAATGACCGAGCAGGGCTTTCGGTGAATGATGAATCCTTCTTTATCCGAGTAAAAGTCGGCTACTTTGTTCTGACCCAAAGATAATATACCCAGTCGCTGATTCCATACAAATGAATGTAAACACAGAAGCTTTGTTACTCTATGTGATTAAATTCTCAATACGTGAGGTGAGCTGGTGATAAGAAGTTAAAAAAAAGAAGTCGTCAACTCATCTACAGTTCGATTGTTGTAACAAAAAAAAAAACGATGTAAAATCGGTATCAGCGTTCCAATCAACTTTTGTCCATAGTAAACATTTTTTGTGTAATCCAGCCCATCGACACTGCCTTGAAGCAAAAGTTGCTATGGATCTATGCAATAACTTCCTTACCAACTTTGGAATATCTAACCAAAACCCCCTGACCGCGTCTCACATTGGTAAGCTTAAGGTTGGCACAAAATGCTTTCATAAATCGGTTCAGCGATTAGTATGAAAGTGCGCACTCTTAAAACGTAGTGATTACTTATTTGCTCAGTGGTGTAAACCTAATATTTCAAATTCAGAATTATCCTAATTCCTTTGCTTTTTTTATCTTAAACTAGCTGTCCGCCTTGGCCACGGTAGTCACGGTATCCTTGGTAATTTCGGAGTTCTCGTGGGAATTTCAGGATAACAGTATCCTATGTCACTCAGGACTACCGTAGCTTCCTACAAGTGAAAGAATTTTCAAAATCGGTTGAGTAGATCCAGAGACAAACTCACAATTCACAAACTCACAAACTCACAAAAATTGTTAGTGTCGAAATAATTTGCATAAAATTATAGCTTAGGTACCTTAACATTCCTAAAACAAGTGTAGTGCGAGAATTATCTATTGAAATTCGTAAGAAAACTAGCGCTGACGTACCACTTTGAGTCGAGTATAGTAACTCGATATTAAAGCGAGTATATTATACACAAATCGAGTTATCTGCTTCCCACCTGCTCCTACAGGATGCGATTAATTACGTCCACATCGTCGCATCCTGTCCACGATAATACGCTAAACATCAGCGTGTCTCACACCAGTTACGATCCTACAGACGTACCAACAGAAAAAAGAAGCCAGCTCATAACGAGTACACAATTAATGCACATGTGCAATGTGCACAGCGATGCTAAGTACCTATACTTAATTGCTTTGTGTGTATAGTGCATATGTGTATTTATGTCGTACATATTATATTATGTGCATAATATAAAGGAAAATTTTATACTTTTTTGCATTAATATCTATACACACATACATACATATAAATAAAATTTGAGTGGCTGTTTGTTATTTCAAATTAACAGCTTTTTCAGTAAATACAAATGAAAGTACATACGGTACTTAACATAAAAAAAACAATTTTGAAATTTTTTGACTGTCTTTCCGTCTGTCTGTCTGTCGGCCTATCTGTTTGTTCCGACTAATCTCTGAAACGGCTGGACCTATTTTAACTGGACTTTCACTGGCAGATGTTATAATGGGTAACTTCGCAGGACACAGCTAGTAATATAATAAAAGAGTAGAATCCGCGAGTCTGTTCACGCTAATCTTCGGAAATACTGAATGGATTATCATGTGGTTTTCACAAGTAGATAAAGCTTGGCTTGGAGCAACATATAGGCTTTGTTTCATGTAAATCGATTGTCGGGAAAACGTTGTTATACAAAAGCGATTCTCGCGGGTAAAACCGTAGGGCACAGCTTACCAACAACAGCAGCAGTATACCAACTTACATAAAAAGATAACTCAAAATGACTATACCTTAATCTAATACTAAATACATACCTACTAACATACACAGTTGTATTTATATACTTATTCATAAAAACAAAAAGAATTAAAAACAATAGTATCTTTTGAAAAAATATTCGTAAAAATATATTTGTACCTCATTGAAATTATGAGAATAAATAAACAGCAAACTTGGTTACAAGATTTCAATAGAATATATTTAAACTCGATAAGTAACAGCGTCGAAACACTTTGTTGTTTATTCTGAACTAGCTTTTCCTGCGATATAACCCGCTTGAATTTCGGAATTTTGCCTGCCTGGAAGAGATCGCTTCATAGCGATAAGGCCGCCCTTTGGAGCCACTTAATACTTCTGCTTTCAAATTTTTCTTTGTCATTGTACTGTTTGTGTGGTGTTCAATAAAGTGTTTTTCATTTCATTTTCATTCAATTCTCTCTAGAACTCCTACTATAAATAGAACGTAGTTACAAAATAAAATCCGTTGCATGGTTTAAAAGAGCGAGCACAGACAGACGATATATAGAGACTTTGTTTTATAATATTCAAAATTATTTCTCGACACGTATTTGCTTGAATATCGGCTAAATGGAGAAAAACGATTGTTAAACTGTAGACGTTTGAAATCCTTGTTGAACGTGGGGAAGAATAAAATCGTCTTGGATATAATAAAATATCTTCAAAAAAATTTATGTCACTAGCTGCTCCCCGAGGTTTCGCCTTTCGGCAATTTCGGAGTTCCCGCGGGAATTCTGGGTTAAAAAGTACCCTATGTGCTTCTCTGTACCCCTGACGACGTGCATGCAAATTTTCATGATTTTCGTTTGAGCTATTAATGCGTGTAAGTAAGTTAGAAGTTGTATCTACATAGGTAGGTATTTAATTATTTACTTGTTTTTATTAGGTAAAAAAGTCGACTCAATTAAATTGCAAAATTAACAGATCAGCACAAACAAGTAATTGAATCACAACTACTACTTTTGAACAATAACAGCAAAAAAGGCCACAAACACGATAATTTCTTAACATTTATATAATAACCTACACTAAAAATTATAATTAATATAAAGCATAACGTGGTTATAAAATTACGTACATAATAATTTTAATTACTTAAGCTACTTAGATATGAAGTAATTGCTCAATAAGTAATGAGGATGAAGACCAGTTTCCACTTTACCATTACCAATCTATTCCAACGTCCATGTTGACTATGGTCATTCCATGTCGGTAAAAATTAAAAAAAAAAAACGTATTCCACAGGCAAAATTACATTACATTTTACATTGAAAATCGAACGTAAAGCATCCTGTCGAGATCACCCACAGAGCAAATAAATCAACTAAGGCAAAGGAAGTTAGAGCGAATGCTCCAACTTGCCCAAAACTTCTTTTGCTGCCATCCCAAGTATACACTGAGCAAGTAATCACTACGTTTTAAGAGTAGGCACTTCCATACTAATCGCTGATCCAATCTATGAAAGCATTTTGTGCCAACCATACCAATGCAATGTATGACGCGGCCATAGAAATTTGGTTAAGTATTCCAATGTTGGTAAAAAAGTTCGCGCATAAATCCATAGTAACTTTTGGTTCAAGGGAGTGTCGCTGGCCTGCAAGTATATTTACGACAATATACCCAAAACTGTGAATTTTGCAAACAGTGACTAAGTAAAAACATAACCATAAAGCGTTTAATACATTTATTTGCGTTAGGTAATGAATGTTTTAGTGCGTGATGAATAGTTTTGTGAGCGAAAATCACCCGGCGACACTGGTTTTCATCTGTTTTCATACTAAACCAAGTTTATTTCCCTTCTATCTGTTATTTTCTGTTCTATGGGAACACCACCTATATTATTTCGTAATATCTCTGCATACCACTTCACCAGACACGTGTGATAGTAAGACTCAATGATACAACGCCCAACGGTGATGTTATCTAACCCATTAAGCGTTTGGTTTTCCGCAAACTAAACAATGACGCGTAATTCTGAAAGGAAACGCCGTCAAGGTTGCGTGTGTCATTGTTCTGTCAATACTTTATTCAACGTCACCATGTGCTGCGTTCACTTTTGATTCATTGACAAATATGCACCAAAATTAAAAGAATACGAAAGTAGGTAACGCTAACATAAAACGCGAGAATCTCGTTAACCCGTTGACCGCCATGTTTCAGTAGCCTTAATCTATACTATAATAAAAGAGTAGAAGCTGCGATTCTGTACATTGAATATTTTTACCTAAAATTGAGAGGGGTGATAAAAGAAGAGTAAACAAGCCCAAAAAAAATGTTTTTAAAATTATTTTCTGTCTGTCTGTCTGTCTGTCTTTTCGCAATAATCTCCGCATCTACTGAACCGATTGTCAAGCGGTTTTCAAAGGTAGATTAAACTTAGCCTGGAGCTATATATAGACTTTGTTTCATTGAAATCGGATGTCGGGAAAAAAGTTGTTGTATAAAAACCTTTCATGCGGGTGAAACGGCGGGGCACAGCTAGTAAGTTATAAGGCCACAAAATCATGACCATTACCTTCAGACCACACGCTTTAGGCATGATTTCTTCAAGGGAATGCTTGATATATTATATCATCATAAAAGTCAGTGCAGTGGTTTGCTAGTAACGGAATATAACGTTTCTGATCCCAGGAGCACGTGTTTCGTAGATCGTGATATTGCGGGGATGACGGTGAAAGGGTTAAGGCCCGTAATTATAACCCGTAACCATAGTATAAAACGAATTGCATCTACGATCCACACTCTACAAAAAAATTATTTCAAATTATCAAATACAAAACTATATTAGAAATAATGACAAACTTATTGGTTATGCAAGTAGACTGCACAAGATTGTTAAATCGTTTAAAGGGCAAAGTATACAATTTTTTAATAAAGTTCCCACTGACATCCAAAATCTAACGATGGAAAAATTTAAAACAACGATAAAGCAAAAACTCTGCAATAAAGCTTACTATACAGTATCTGAATATATGAATGATAAATTGCCATGGGATTGAGCAGCCCTTAACTTTTATTTATTTATGCAGTTATATTCCAATATTTTATAATTTCATTGCAAATTTACTATTTCAAGTATGTTGCACAATGCACATTGATAAATTTTAATTTTAATAGCTGTGACATATTTCAAGAGTTATTATGTAACCTACGAAATAAAAATAAATAAATTCTAATTCTAATTAAAACATAATACAACACGTCAAAGGATAACGTGATTGTCAAGAAACTAAATGTCGATAATATAAGTTTATGTAAATGTCAGAATAAATAAAATTATACAAATACCGGTCTACCTATACATGATGTCAAAAATAATATACATAAATTAAAATTAAATTGTCGAACAAAGAAAACAGGGTACAAGATAGACTATGTAAAATAGAACAAATACCTACTAATCATCGACAATAACGCTGCTGTAGGTATAGCCAATTAGCAAGATAATATAAAAAAGTTATATAATATTATCTCGGTGATTTGCTTTGCTTAAAGACAATATAAAAAAGCCGAATCTTTAAAGACAATATAAGAAAGCCGAGCCTTTTGTTCAAGCATTTTGGTAACAAGTTGAACAAAAAATACATTTGGGTCTCTATATTTAACTTGATCGTGTCTATTCGAGCGGATTAGAAATACAAAATAACCAAAAAAAAAAAGTAAGTAATAAGGAAATGTAAATATTACATTAACCTTGAATGACAGCGGAACGTACCAATCCAAATGGTGGGAAAGTAATGACCTTGACGCGTAATGGTTGCTGAACACGTATACAAATAAATAAACTAACAAAAAACCTTCTAATTCTTAATATTGAGTAGGAGGTGCTCTATCGAGAATCTGAAAACGAAGTTTTATCATTTTTCAGACAAGCTCTAGATTTCACTTAGTCTGAGTACTGTTTCACCATTAAAGAAACCACAAATTACTAATCCGTATGCCATTAGACACGTTGACACGACAATAAATGATAACACTGGCAGTACTATTAGATTATAAGAGTATAATGAAACTATCGAATAATCCCTAATATCGGAATCCTGCGCGAAATCTAAATTAGTCATTTATAAAACACTGTTTACGGATAGAAAACTGTTTACGGATAGGTAAACAAACTCCGGATTGTTAAAATATACGCCACGTTGCCAACTCGCAGCTACTTTCAGAGCGCACTCCGCCAATCAGATGACACCACGCGCACGCGCTGTTGCCGCTCTTATCACGGGTTATTGAACCAATATTAATAAAATTAATAAATAGTGTTCAATTTTTTTTTTTAACCGACTTCCAAAAAGGAGGAGGTTCTATGTTCGATTGTATGTATGTTTTTTTTTTTTTTTTTTTTTTTTTTTTTTTTTTTTTTTTTTTTTATGTATGTTCACCGATTACTCGAAGACGGTTTGACCGATTTGAAAAATTCTTTTTTTGTTTGAAAGGGTTTACTCCCAATTAGGTCCCATTGCCACCAAGTCGGGATCTGATGATGGGATCTTGGAGAAATCGAGGGAACTCTTCAAAAATTATAGGCACACCTATAGTGATTTGGGTATTTTTTATAGTAAATCGTTCATTTGCTGATGAAAAGCAAAATTTGAAGAAGTGGAACTGATGATGAAGACCACGGATGGTCATCAGAACTACTTCACTATAATACCTATTTCATGGGTTCCGATTGGAGAGATTTCAAAAATTGTTTTTTGTTTGAAAGGGGATACTCCCAAATCAATTCCATTGTCACCAAATTGAGATCTGATGATGGGATCTTGGAGTAATCGAGGGAACTCTTCAAAAATTATAGGTACACCTATAGCAATTTTTGTATTTTTTATAGTAAATTGTTTATTTGCTTTCGGAAAGCAAAATTTGAAGAAGTGGAACTGATGATGAAGACCACAGATGGTCATCGGAACTACTCAATAATAGGTATTTCACGGGTTCTGAATCGTTAACTTTAATATGGTTTCTAAACAATTTATGCCCGTCACAATGTATATGGTGAAGTGGAACTGATGGGGAAGCACTAGGAGAACTCCTCAACAATTAACGTCCCTGCGTCGGGAAAAGTAATATTTTGTAAAAGGTGATGAGCAGTTGACATTAGGCTATTGTAACTTAAAGAAATTACCAACTAAGTCACTTAAAAGCGAAAAATAAACAAAATTTTTTAACAAAAAAATTAAAACCGACTTCCAAAAACACAAAACTGAAAAGCTAAAAATAAAATGCTAAAATTAACAAAATACCGATTTAATCCAAAAGACAAAAACACACGGAATATTATTATTGGTTTGCGCTACCACTGATCGGTATGAAGTCGGTGACAAGCCAAATATGGAGGGGGTAGATGGGCTAAGTCGACTCCCGCCACCAGCTCTTCGTGAGCAGGACAACCCAAGTGGGCAGACACCAGCGGGCTTGTCACCGAATTCAAACCGATCAGTGGTAGCGCAAACCAATAATAATATTCCGTGTGTTTTTGTCTTTTGGATTAAATCGGTATTTTGTTAATTTTAGCATTTTATTTTTAGCTTTTCAGTTTTGTGTTTTTGGAAGTCGGTTTTAATTTTTTTGTTAAAAAATTTTTTCACCAATTTTTGTCCTATTTAGTTTGTTCGAAAAATGTTATTTTTCTATTTCGATATTAGGACTTATTTGATAATATCATTATAATCTAATATGTTATTATTGCCGGTGATTTCATTTATTGTCGTACTAGCTGTGCTCCGTGGTTTCACCCGCGGTAACTTCGGAGTTTCATCCAAATCCGTCCAGCCGTTTTTGCTGTTTGTTACTCAATCACGCAAAAACGGCTGAACGGATTTGGATGAAATTTGGCATGCACGTTGTCAGGGGTACAGAGAAGGACATAGGGTACTTTTTATCCCGGAATTCTCGCGGGAACTCCGAAATTACCGCGGGTGAAAAAACATAGAGGTACCTATACTATTTTCCTGGAAAATTTGCAAGGAATTGAGTCAATTAGGTACATCAAAACAAGTTTAGTTCTTAATCCTCATTGAATTTACATAAACTACGTAAATATGTATAATTTTCGAGAATATAATATTGTGCTACAAATATAATATCTAAATCGTGTTTACAATTTATACCAGTAATGCCAGTTTTTTTTAGATTCTAATCCCGACTAATATTAATAATAATTAGCATTAGATACCATGACTACCTACTACTACCTACTACCTACCTACTACCTACCAAGTCCCCTCAGTGGAATTGTTTTTTTATCTGTATGCATGTCTATTGACTCTATTGGCTATGTCTGTAAATATGGAAGAGTAGGTGTACCTACTTTGTTTTTTTAAATTGTTCATAGTGATACAAATTTTTAACGTCTGTAAAGTCTGTCTGTACCTACGGACTTTACAGACGATAAAATTATTATTTTTAAGTAGGTAGCGTCTGAATGAATTTTAATGAAAGTGTACAGTATGGACGAAACTGCGGGTAATTCCCAGTTTAGTTCAGTTAGTCTAGTTTCCGTATGGAACCGGTTAGTATTGCGTCGGTTATCCCACGAGAACCGGCTTACTACATGTAAGCCGTACAAGTAGGGGTTACTACATGTACGACTTATTCTACAAGCAGATATAGCTCACCGGCTTTACCATAAAATAAGTATAATCTATGCTCATATTATATAGACAAAAGCTTTGATTTTTTGTTTGTTACGATTTAACTCAAAAACTGCTGGACTGATTTCAATAATTCTTTCGCCATTAGAAAGCTACATTATCTCTGAGTAACATAGGCTATATTGTAATCCGGAATTACCGTGGGAACTCCGAAATTATCGTGCGGAACACCTAGTAAATATATACTTCTAGCAATCACTATACATAATAATAAAACAAAGTCCGCCGCGGCCCTCCGTCTGACTATTTATTTGCGATAAACTCAAAAACTACTGGATGAATTTTCATGCAGTTTTCACCAATACATAGAGGACCTTATGAGGAAGGTTCAGGTATATAATTTTTCAAGATTTTGTGTAAATCGGTTGAAATATAACGATTATAAATTAATGTTGGAAGTGTCGGAAAAAGTACTTCGTCACGCCTCAACTACTTATCGGGGGTGCTGAAAAGGACACAGTGTAGTTTTATCCCGGATCCCCCCGGGAGAACTGCGAGGAACAGCCAGTGGACACAAACAAACACAAAGTAGCTAAGTTTCACACAAATATAATCCTGCCCCCGCAACGCATTAACGAGCTCCGCCATCATGGATGCGGTAAAACTGTAAACTTCGCGTAGACAACAAATTAGACGACGCCGTCGATGTAAACAAACCCACCGCTGTGACACATCCGGGGTGAGTCACACCGCGTGCATCCCGAAATACCCCGCCGTCTGTCCGTCTGTCCCGTTTGCAACTATTAACATACACATCTGCCAAGCGCAAGAGTTAATTTTACACGGTATTCCGACAGGCCGTTGTTATTGGTGATACAATTCTCTTTTGTTTCGTTTTAATGTTCAGTGACCATCCTACAGTGATCTCTAAAGTTAAATTATCATTGTATTGTACTGAAATCTCTTATAATATGTAAAAATGTCGTGTCACAGATAGACCGATTTTTATGAATTTTTTGTGTATAGATATTTGGCAAGTCTGAGCATAGGTTGTAGGCTATTTTTTATAACCCTAGGTGATAAGGAATTTTTATTTTTTATTTTTTGGACAAAACTTTATTTTGGAGTTCCTGCGGGAATTCCGAAACTCACGCGGGTGAAACCGCAGGAAACAGCTAGCTAGGTATAATATAATTAGTTTTTTTTCCTTAATACCACTGCCGTTTTATCATATTTTTATTATTCACGCTTATAAATTCATATTACTTTCGAAATGAATGTTTGCAGCTAATTATAGAATTGTTGCTAAAAATATTTTCTTTTTTACCGTAGGTATACCGACATTTAATATTTGGCCAGTCTTTGAAAAGTGATCGTACCTAATTTAATTAATTTTATGTTTCAATTGAAACTTATTTTAAATTTTTACTAGCTGTTTCCCGCGGTTTCGCCCGCTTTAATTTCGGAGTTCCCGTGGAATTATTCCATACAAACTTTGCAACCCCTTTTCATCTCCTTAGGGGTTGAATTTTCAAAAATCCTTTCTTATCGGATGTCTAAATCATACAAAGAACACACCCTCCAAGTTTCAGATCTCTACGATCAGCGGTTTAAGCTGTGCGTTGATCCATCAGTCATTCAGGACAAAGCATTTTATATGTATAGATTAATATAGATTATTTTTTAAAATAATATCTTACAATAAGACACATTTTTAACGAGTGACATTAGTGTGACCGGACTCGCGACGAGTGTTTTTAAATTACAGTCTAGCTTTAATTAATGTTTTTTAAGCTTTTTGGTAAAACTTGTCATAATATTCTAATATACCTAGTTTCTTAATTTTAAATAGATAAAAATATCTGACCCTCATCTCGCATTACCATTTACTTGTTTGTTTCTTCGAATAACCTATAAGAATGACCTTAAGGATTTCAACAAACCGGTTTCACTGTCAGGTACATAGTTTAGTAAGAAATAATAGTTATTTTGTCGATATTTGACTGTAGGTATTGCTCAAGATTACAAGTGGATGTAGTGTTCTTATTCTTTTGCGTATATAATAACTAGTTAAGTAGATAATAATATGAAAGATAAGCTGACCCGTGCCAATATTTCGCACCGTATCTATCTGGATCAAATACCAAAACAAAAAATGTTAAGTAAACAGATCGTTAATAGATGGCGTCTGTTTTAAGTTGAATATATTTTGATTTTGAACGCTATCAACAGATAGAATTTATAAGGAAAATAAAATAAAATAATAAAATAATCATTAATTTTAAAATCAATCGGTACCGGGGCGCATAAACATTTGAAACCTTGAGAAATTATATGATACATATTAATATATTAATGATATTGATGATTCGAAAAAGTAGAGTAGGTACCTACTTACCTAACTTATAGAGCAAACGCGAAAGAATGTCAAAGACGTCAGAGATGTGGTTTGTACGCCATTTCACATCAGCAAAAAAGTGCAGTAGTGGGGTATTGAGTTAAGACTAAATTCGCTTAAACATTTTTTTGCTGCCATGTTACCTACCACTGGTAGACAAAACGATATTAACGCCGATAAACGCCATTTTATCGATTCTCGTCGACATATATATGTATGTCGACGAGAATCGATAAAATGGCTCGATAAAATTTTATCGTGTTGCGCATCTTAGCTCCGCTGGACAGCATTTGCAAGTAGACACTTTTGCTTTCTGGGTCCTCTACTTTATAATAGAGTAAATAAGATTTTACTAATTTATCCCCTCACAATAAGAGAGGTCAAACGTAAGGTCTCAATGTGGCTTGGTTCGCTCAACTTCTTAGAGACGGAGAACCTCTTGAAGGTATAAGCGTCATCATTGAAATTTCCTTTATACACAATCTCACTTTTATTGTTACCAAGTGTTGAAGATATATCCTTTTCTTTCTGTTGTTCGCCTTGGATATATAAATTTAAATTTTGACCATTTGATTGTAAGCGTACATTGATTGTTGTTATCTCTATCAAAATTAAGTGCAAGTATGTATTTTAAAATAAGATAATTTCTTTGTATCATAATTACGAGGGTGAGCGTTAATATCTGCAACATAGTTTTTAACTAAAGCATCAGGTATTAACGTTCTAACCTGTTTTGTACTTCTACTTTGTTCAAATAAAGAATTATTATTATTATGTCAGAAGAGGTCGGGATCGAAGGAAGGAACGTCCTGGCACGCAGGAATACGAAGAATTATAAATGTAGGCGAAGGATCAAGGAGGCGTGTAAGAATATTAGGTAGCCAATAGAAATGTTTGCGTGATCTACACACAAAGATCAGACAAGAGAAATTCCAAGACATGATCATGTTATTAAGGTTCTTACATGGGTCGAAGTAGCGTGCCATCCGCTATAAAAATAATATCTTCTAATATTACTATATTTCATTATAAAAGAAATCGATGGGTGAGCAAAACAGGGAGGCTACTATTTTCCGATAACAATCCTGCAGCATTTAAACTTGATAACTAACCGCCGCACTCAGTCGACTTTAATGATTACTTAGTTAAGTATAGATTTTTAAAACAAAACTGCCGCAATCAGACAAGTTTAATAAATTAATGTTAATTGGCATTTAACTTATTAAGTTAACATTAGTTTACTGAACGTCTCTGATTGCGGCAGTTTTGTTTTAAAAATCTATACTTAACTAAGTAATCATTAAAGTCGACTCTGAGTGCGGCCGTAAGAGGTTAATTACAAAGTGCCAAAAACGATCACTTTTACCTCGAAAGTCCCACTTAATTAACTACGCTGGTATGAAATAGGGTTTTATATAATGTATATTTTGTTGCGAAAGGAATCATTACACATTATTTTTTATCCGATACGAAAATCTAGAGCATCATTTTTATCTTCAATGTTACCATAATCTAAATTTCTATTGTTTACTTCCATAATAAGGGGCCACTTGTCAAACCATATGTAATTTTCTTATCGTATGATAAATTATTACTGGAGTGCCGTCGCACGCAGCCTACTTCCACTGCGTTTATCGTATACTACATATTTCTGCCATCCGTTATGATAACAAAAAAAATTGCTTTGACTTCATGATTGACGAAGTATCCCTTTAGTAGTTGCAAAAATAACTACTTAGATATTTACGGAAATATTAAGTTATTTGTGCAACGAGACAGAAAAGTTTGTTTTTTTTTTTAGTTTGAATCCTCACCAAGCGAAGCGAGTGATTTTAAGATTCATAGCGTACCTACGTAATGAATTATTCCATGGCACAAAAAATAAATGATATACTTACCTTTCTGTCGATCGATACGTACAACTTTTCACTTCACTAGCAAAAAAAATCAAGATGTAATAAAAATAATCATACCAATCCTCATTGCTCTAAATTTACAACATCCGATGACCATCTTATCCATGACCGTCTTCATCATCAGTTCCACTTCTTCAAATTTTGCTTTCCGAAAGCAAATTAACTACCTATTTACTATAAAAAAATACCTAAATCGCTATAGGTGTGCCTATAATTATTGAAGAGTTCCCTCGATTTCTCCAAAACCCCATCATCGTATCCCGATTTGGTGGCAGCGATGAAACTAACTTGGGAGTATAGCCTTTCAAACTAATATAATAAAATAATTTTTCCAATCTGTCCAACCGTCTTCGAGTAATCGGTGAACATAGGTAGGTACATACAGGTTAACACAGAACCTCCTCCTTTTTGGAAGTCGGTTAAGAATTGAATTTTGCTGACGGCATTAAGGTTCCATAATCTTAAGTTAATCTTTACATAACATAAAACAAAGTCGCTTCGCGCCGTCTGTACACTTAGATCTATTAAACTAGGCAACGGAATACGCATACCTATATTTTATAGTGGAACTCCCGCGGGAACTCCAAAATTACGTCAGGTGAAAATTCGGGGGATAGCTAATTATTCATGAAAAAGGAAAACCTTTAAAATATCGAATAGAGATATTTATTTATTTATTTATTTATTTATTTATTGCACATCCATTAAGTAACATAAGGTGTTGAGGTAGTTAGTACACAGTTCTTAATGGACCCTGTTTATAGGGCACAGCACAAAACATTTCAAATTCGGAGAGAGCAAGATGTATCACATAGGTACTTTAAAATTAAGTAGTTGGTATTTTGAGTAGCTTATTTATTTTTATAAGTATTATTTATCAATTTTAAGATTCAAAGTATCTCCAAAATATTCTTTTATGTCATAGTATGACTTAGTAAGTAACAAGTCTTTTAATTTTTTCAGGAAAGTTGTATCATTTTTTTCATCTTTTAATATTTGCGGTAGTTTATTAGATGGTACGTTAAAAAATGTTTTTGCTCCAATGTCATTGTGCTGAGATAACACCGAGGAGTACGTTTGCATCGTTTTGTATCGAATAATTTAAAACTGTGGTTCCAGGTGTACAATTCTCTCGATTTAAAGTTGCGTGATTTTTAAATAAACACTGGTTTGCCTTCGGATTAGTGAAAGGCAACAGTGGTGAAGTGAAGCGAGGGACGTTAATGGCACGAGGCGTCTGGAACCGATGACGTAATCAACACAATAATGACGGCAGACATGTTTGTTCATATGAATGTTTTATACCGGGAAATATTAAACACTAATGTTTATGAAGCGCTAATCATTTTTTTATGTAAATTTACTAACTACGCAGCTCCTTGGTGAATACCAATCTGGTTTCAAGATTAATAAAAAACAATAATATGGGTATTTTACACGTGTAAATTTTTTATTGCCATTTTTTTGTCCATTGAGAACACAAAAATAGGCTTATGAAAATCAAAATTCTAATTACTCCGTCAGTTAGGAAATAAAAAAAATAATAGACACGTATATTTTGTTTCTTTTTTCAAATTAATGAAAATATACATAGACTAGCTGTCCCGCGCGGTTTCACCCGCGATAATTTCGAAGTTCCCGCGGAATTGGTCCCTACAAACTTTGCAACCCCTTTTCATCTCCTGAGGGGTGAAGTTTCAGAAATCCTTTCTTATTGGATGCCTACGTCATACAAAGAGTACACCCTCCAAGTTTCAGGTCTCTATCTACTATCAGCGGGTTAGGCTATGCGTTGATCCATCAGTCATTCAGGACAAAGCATTTTATATGTATAGATAAAGTGCAATAAAGTCAGCTCATGGCGTCATTAACTGGTTTAAGCTCCGTATAATATATTTTAACGAATCGTGACGTCACGCTACGTTACAACTCAACGTATCGCCGTTATTTTTTTATTACGTAAAAAAAGGAAAAATACGTGTCCAATATTTTTTATTAATCTACGAGATGAACTAAGAACTAAAATTTAGTCAGCCAGTCTATTTGGTTGAGATTCGATGAACAAATAGGTGTTTTTACTTTTTTTAGAAAAAGACGTGGATATATAGATGTAGACAGGTATCAAAGATGATGAGACATACAAATGATGTACCTATTTATCGCGCGCGTACCTTACCTAAAAGAGTACAAACTGAATTGGATATCGGAGTTAGATCACTGTTTGCGTCAAAGGAGTCGGTGAACCGCTACGTATAACGGGCTTGACTTAACCCTTGGATGTTATGTAAATAAAATCTTCTATTTATCTATATAAAAGCAGAAACTGACTGACTGATCGATCAACGCACAGCTGAAACCGCTGGCTCCAGAACCATAAAGTTTTGCACAAATATTCCTTACTAGCTGTGCCCCGCGGTTTCAACTGCGGTGATTTCGGAGTTCCCGTGGGAAGTCCGGGATAAAAAGTACCCTATGTACCCCTGACAACGTGCATGCCAAATTTCATCCAAATCCGTTCAGCCGTTTTTGCGTGATTTAGTAACAAACATCCAAACATCCACACTTTCACATTTATAATTAGTAGGATGACCAGATTTTTTTTTATACCTCGAGTTCCAGATGGAATTTCGAAAAAATCTAAACATGAGTATTTAAGTTAGACCCTTAGCAATACAACAAAAAGTTTTTGCGTAGCAAGAATAAAAACATACAGATAGACAGACAGACAAAATAAAAACGGTATTTTTTACTTCTATATCACTCATAGTCACCTAAATCTGCCCGCCCTAAATATGTGGCTTGGCCGTTTCGTTACTACAAAGAACTATTATTATATAACAGAAAAGTAATGAAAAATGGACCAATTTTTCACCTTAGGGCCTAAGGGCCATGTGAATGTAGCGAAATGGTCAAGCCACATATTTTGGCTAAGGTGTAGAGTTTGTGAAGTTAGACCTTGTAGAGTTAAGGCGTGTAGAGTTAGAAGCTTGGCTCTACATAAGATCTGATAACTTTTTGAAAGTGCTGGCATATGGTCTCGTCTTGGCAACATTTTACATGAAAATGTTTTTGTCGGGATTAATTTTTTCTTATTTATCTCCCATGTACAGACATCGTCCTGTTACAATTTTAGTATATGCATACTGCATAGTAGTGATGAAGGTGTGCACTAAGAAAGGATTTTTAAAAATCACCCCCTAACGGGGTGAAAAGTGGTTGCAAAGTTTGTATGGAGTAATTCCGCGATAACTCTGCAATTATCGCGGGTGAAACCGCGCGGGACAGCTAGTCATGTATATTGTATAGATAGATACCTACTTGCAATATAAGAGAACTGTGTTTTAAACAAAAAGGCCTTGCCTCATTGATATATTCTATTCCACCCGATATGATATTCGAAGTCTTCGGCACAATTACCTATACCAATATAATTGCCCCTTTGACAATTTTTTCACAACAAAAGTGATGTTATTTCTTGTGGAAATTATTTCTTCACTAGTTGTTCCACTCGAGAAAATCCTTAAAACACAATATTCCATTTGATGTTATTTGAATAATTATTCCGTTTCACACATAGTTATTATAATTTAGGTGACAATAACCATTTTATTTTTGCGCTCAAATGCTCAGAAATAAGTCATCGATAAGTCAGTATTGAAATGAAATTCCATTTATGGATTTTTTTTTTATAAAAGTACTAGGTATTCGATATAAAAAATAGTTGAATTTTTCGTGAAATTTTAAATAAATTTTGCAAACACATACAATAAAATATAGGTAGGTATATGTAGGTACCTAATTTTAACACAGACTTGCCAAGAATCAACAGTGTAAGCAGATATTCATAAAATCGCCAACATTGCCGTCTTGAAGCGTACTTACACTTATTTATTTATTTAAAGAACTTTATTGCACATTTATGTACAAAAGGCACACTTCTTTGTCTACTTACGAAAAAATCACTTCAAAAAGAGTAATCGAAACCAAACTCCATGACCCCACACTCACTCGTCCGGTCGACGGAAACCAGTTGATCCCGTTCGTAAGGTTTCGTTCACACGATATTTTTTTTTGTTACTATCTGTATTTTTTACCATTCGATCCGTTCCCGTCGAGGTAGCGGTTGCAAGAGGAAATCGGGGATAGTGTTTTTGAACATTTCTATCTCTCTCTTCTATCTGTTATGTGAGTGGACCTACATGTCATACTTATAGTTACTAGCCGTTCTCCGCGGTTTCACCCGTGTAATTTCGGAGTTCCCGCGGGAATTCCGGGTTAAAATATAGCCTATGTCATCCGTTTAGTAGATACTGAAATTACATTTCTACAACATCACAAACTCACAAACTTTACCTCTTTTTAATATTAGTAGGTATAGATTCACACTGGTATTAATTTTGTATTCTATTTTAAATAGATATTTATGTTAGACTTACCTATTTGTAAACTGTACCGCTAATTATTATTTTTTTTTGTTATCAGTTCCAAACATCGGAGAAAAGAACAGGAGATGACCTCATCACTGACCTGAGCAACTTGTCCATCGTCAATGAAACAGCTGAATCCTCCAGTGGAGAGAATACGGACAACGAAATCATAAGTACATAAAAATACATGATTTTACAATCTCTATCCACTTACTGTTTAATGAAAAAATTAATAATTAAATCAATAATGGATAACAGCCGTAGTTGGAGGATCATTTGAAATGCCTATTACTTCTGAATCAGAGGTGGGATTATTGTTTACTAGCTGTGCCCCGCGGTTTCACCCGCGGTAAAATTGGAGTTCCCGTGGTAATTCCGGGATAAAAAGTACCCTATGTGTTAATCTGATGTATAAGCTATATTATTGTAAAGTTTCATTTAAATCCATTCAGTAGTTTTTGCGTGAAAGAGTAACAAACATCCATCCATACATACTTACAAACTTTCGCGTTTATAATATTAGTAGGATTATTCAATGAGTCTAACAGTGATAACGAATTTCTCAAACAACGCATATTTCAAAGAGCTCTTTCAATTTACATTTTAGTGTTATGTTATTTGCGAGGCAGACCGTATAATCTATATCTTATATATATAAAAGCAGAAACTGACTGACTGATCGATCGACAGGCAGCTGAAACCGCTGGGTCTAGAATCAAGAAATTTTGCACAAATATTCCTTAAGTGACGTAGGTGTGCACTAAGAAAGAACTTTTGAAAATTCAACCCCAAGGGGGTGAAAAGAGGTTGCAAAGTGTGTATGGAACGTGATTTCTTGGAAGAAAATTTCTTTTTTTAATTATTTCAACTACCACGCGGGCAAAGTGAAGGGCATAAGCTAGTCTTGGATAAGAAAAGAATATTAAGACAGATATTGCCTCAAGATATGCTAATTAGTAATTATGTATATCAAAGAACAATTTTATACGTAATATGTACAACCGTGTTATTCTAAACGAGGGATATATTCCAAGTCTTGATAATTCATACTTTAATAATATACTTATAATATTTGAAATTAACTAGCTGTGCCCCGCGGTTTCGCCCGCGTGAGTTTCGAGATCCCCGCAGGAACTCCAAACTACTTTCATATTCTCCTTCTCCTTACAACAACAAACGCAATAAAAAAGAATTTGCGAAATTGGTGCAGCCGTTCACGCGTGATGCCGTGACCAAGGGAAATAGGGATGCATTTTTATATATCTATACATAGGCATATTAGGTTGTAAAAAAAGGAACATTCAGTATTTTTTTTTATATTTAGGATGAAAATGGAACACGTCCAGGGCCCTTATTCACTATGATCAACAAAATTCCTTGCCCATAACGCGCGTCCCAAAAACTCATTTCCAAACGTTCTAGACGCCAAGATATTAGAAATTATTATTCTTTATGCCATAAGAAACGTTGTGAATGTATTTTTTTGCAGTAAAACTTCTTTGATTACGAGGGAAAGACAGTTTTTGCGGCGTCTTATCTTAGTCTTATGTTGTGGTCATACGTGAATAAGTGAATAAGGGCCCAGTTGTCCTCCGTGATTCCAGTACGCAACCTACCACTCGTATATTCACGTATTCACTGTTACACTGCCTATACTAATACCATAGCTATATAGATTATTATCTTAATATATATATATATAAATCACGTGTCACGTTGTTTGTCCGCGATGGACTCCGAAACTACCGAAACTACTGAATCGATCATGGTAAAATTTAGTCACTATGTTGTATTTGATCCAACTTAAGAGATAGAATAGTTTTTATCCCGGAATTCCCGCGGGAACTCCGAAATTGCCGCGGATGAAATCGCGGGGGACAGCTATATATATATATATATATTGGCTGGTTGGTAATATATAATTTAATGTTCGAACAAACGAGAGTGTTCCATGTGAATTTGTACAACCAGCGAGTCGAAACATCTATCTATTTTTACTAAAATTGTAAAGGAAAAGTTTGTTTGTTTGTATGTGGGAGGTAATCCCCGGAATATTTCACTTTAATAGATTAATTACCTACTTTTCATTCCGGTATTAAGACATTAGTGTTCTCGAATTCTGGAACTGACAAGGGTGAAACCTTGGAAAAAAAAATAGTTAATCCATAATCGATAACATCCATTATAATTCGAAAGTAACCCTGTCTGTCTGTTTGTTACCTTTTCACTCCTTAACTACTAAACCGATCATCACAAATTTTGCATACACGTGGGCAGGGGTACGGAAAATGATATCCCAACAAAAACATTTTCATGTAAAATGTTGCCAAGACGAGACCATATGCCAGCACTTTCAAAAAGTTATCAGATGCATGTAGAGTTAGAAGCTTGGCTCTACATAAGATCTGATAACTTTTTGAAAGTGCTGGCATATGGTCTCGTCTTGGCAACATTTTACATGAAAATGTTTTTGTTGGGATTTCATTTCTTTTTGTAAGTCAAAATTGCAGAAGTCTCATACAAACTTCCATCCCCTAATTTAAGGGGTTGGGAGATAAAAGTTACAAGTTTTATAAATTTTTTGTTGTTTGTTTACTAATACTAGCTTACATACCAAATTTCAGCTTTCTAGGACATTAGGAAGTACCCTAAGAATTTTGATGATCATCAGTGAGTCAGTGACGAAATCGAGGTTTTTTAGATATCAATAAAATCTAAAGGATGGGAGCTATACAATTAAAACTTTATACATTTAATAAGTCTGCTATTGACAACATATTCCGAAAATTTTGTTTATCTGGTATAATCCAGACCCAAGTTACAAGGGTTCAAAAAAACGACGAAACGCTTCGAGAAAAGGTAGGTAGTGCCCTTGCGCTTTGCTGGCTCGTCTTGGCGGGGGCACTACCGTGCCCCCAGATAGAGTAGGTACTTTTGTCGCGTAATTCCCGCGGAAGCTTCGGAGTTAATGCTATAAAAATATATATAGAGGGGGTGCAGGGAATGTTATTGGAATGTTCGCACGTTTATATATACGTTTGAACGCAACTAATGGACGTATTAAAATTGCTTACATTTCCAAAAAAATTACTTTAAGGATCCACTTTATCCTAGTACTAGCTGTTCCCCGAGGTTTCATCCGCAGTAATTTCGGAGTCCCCGCAAGAATTCCGGATTATAATACAGCCTATGTTAGGTACTCAGGAATAATGTAGCTTTCTAATGGTGGAAGAATTTTTGAAATCGGTCCAGTAGTTTTTGAGTTAAATTGTAACAAACAAAAAATCAAATCTTTCCTCTTGTATTGATAAATTTCGAAATTTTTGGCACACTGGCTCATAAGCCAGCTCCGGTTGCACTGCTTTTAGGTTAGTAATGAATAATGGAGCAACATGTGAGATTTATGGTTATTTTTTTATTGATTCTCTTGTGTTTTTTTTTTTGTCTCGGCAAAGAGTTTTTATTTACACATTTATTTTATTCGATGCCCTTGCGAATGTGTTGATAAAGTAAGGTAAAGGTATAATAAAACGCGTGCGCATTGATTATTTATTTTTTAGCTTATTGTGCTATTAGTTAATTATTTTTATAGTTGGTAGGTATTATATAATGATATTGTTGTGTGTAGCAATAAATAAAATTAAATACAGTCACGACGCAAGAAGTTTTGTATCGAATAATTATGTTTTAAAAACGAATAAATTTAAAACGAGTTAGTAGTACACGTGTAGTTATAATACGTAGGACGTAGGACGAAGGACGTAGGACGTAGGTACTGGTATTGAATATTATATTAACTAAAAAAAACAACTTGTTTTTCTTGCGCGTTCTCTTTGGGATTTCATCCGAACTTATTCGTTGTACCATGGTGGCAATGAGCAAAAGGGATACGTTGTGGTTGATGCAGAATATAATTTAATTTATCTAATTTATCTACACCCATGCTATAAATCCTCTATAAAAGTTAGTCTAGGCTGTTTGTCTGAAACAGTTAGCTTATTGCCAACATTAAAACAACCAGTGTCATAATCTCTCCAAAGGTCTATAAAGGTCCGAAACTGTATAAGAAGAAGAAGAAGAAGAAAATACATTTATTTCAGCACAACACACAAGAAAGAGAAACAAACATCAACAGTGCCTAATCTAAAGAGACATAGATCTTGCATGCTCTGCCGAAAGGGTCACCAACTCAGCATTAGCTAGGTGCGGGAACACCTAGCGCTGGTTTTAAGTTTGCTGCCCGCTGTCGCGCACGGACGGGGGCAACAAAAGACGAGGCATAGAAAAAAAATAATACTATACATATAAATACAAGTACACCAACTAAACATAAAAATAAAGGTCCATTTATATCTACAGACATTGAGCGGGTCAGACACGTTCCGTCACAGTCACACACACCGACAGACGCCGTTTATTTACATCTGGGCCCTTATTCACTATGCTATGACCATAACACGCCGCGTTAAGATAAGACGCCGCAATAATTGTTTTTCCCTCACGATCAAAGAAGATTTCTAATATTTTGGCATCTGGAGTGGTCGGGATTGTATTTTGTTGTTGGTCATAAAGAATAAGGGCCCTGAGCGTGCCAGCAACGACCCGTGGCAGACGCCGACCCGCAACGTTCAGTTACAAAAGAAGTCTGCAGTCTGCACTGTGCCGATGCCCTATTCACACTGCTCGGCATGAGGTCACAGACACGTACAGACATGAACGGCGCAGACAAAATATTCACTCTGCGAATACCGGCCGGGTACGGCCCGTGTCTGCCGCGTGTGCGCGGCCGTGTTACAATAGATGTGAATACGTTAATACGCACTGAATGGGAGAATATTATTTTGTCTGCGACGGTAAGTGTCGGGCATGGTCAATGTCTGTAGATATAGCCTTATATATAACCTTTATTATAGAGTTTCAACAACAACAGCTTACTACGTCTCTCCGCTGACGCACACATCGATGGTCGAACGGAATTTTACTCTATGTTTAATATCACTATGATTAAAAAAAACTAGTTTTGTATTATCCGTATGTTATAAAATATGCGAATGTGAGTTTCGTTGTTTGACTCAAACGATTACATGAAAAATTGCACACACACATTTTCAGCGGTACAGAAAGGTACAAGATATATAATGTAGGGTACTTTTGTCCCGAAGTTTGCGCGAGAACTTCAAAATGACCGCGGGTGAAACCGCAAGGAACAGCTTGTAATATAATAAATAAAACTAAATTCATTAAAAGAATAACCGTCAAAATTATAGAATAATAACTTTTATAGGTGTTAATTAAATTGGTTTTTGGATTGAGTTGTTATCTTTTGTTTAGCTCTATTTTTAGTTGCTAAACTAGGCTTCTAAGAGCGAAAAAATATTAAAATATAAATCTCATAAATTAAGTAACTGTAATTATACTTATTGAAATGAGATTGAAAAAACATTCAATTGCTGCTTTCACCCACAATTTTCATGAACCTATGTACCTATATCTAGAGAGAATAGAAAATATGACATTATTTTAAGAAAATCTACATTCCTTAGTATACTTATATTTTGATATTTTATTATTTCAGGTGAAAACAACGAGATTCAACTGGTGCGAACCGAGCAGCCCAAGGTCCACGCCGCCCACTGCGAATGCAAGTGTGCGAACTCTCAAGCATTATTGACGAGATATGCTGAATGTCGCATATGTTTTGAACCGTTACAGGTAAAATAGTGTGCTAGATAAAAAGACTTAAAAAAGTTTAACACTCATTAACTTAAACTTTCATAATCAAAATATGTTAAAAATCGAACAAGTATAGTTGCAAATCGTAGGAGTTTCAATCAGAACACCTAGGTAGTTGATCAGACCAGAAAAAGTGGCGTATGTTGACGTTAAAGATAGTCATTGCCAGTAGGACCACGGGTCGCTATATACTATACTAGCTGTCCCCCGCGATTTCATCCGCGGTTATTTCGGAGTTCCCGCGGGAATCCCGGGTAAAAGTAGGTACTCTATGTCTTTCTATGCACCCCTGACAGTAGTTTACGGTGATTAGCTGTTGCATTAGTGCCGGAGTTCCCGGGAGAAAACCGGGATAAAAACTATCCTATCTTTTAAGTTGGACCATTTTATGAATGGTTACAAAATTTTATCAAAATCCGTTCAGTAGTTTCGGAGTCCATTGCGGACACAACGTGACACAACGTTACACGTGATTTATATATATTAGATTTCTCGTGGACCGCACAGAATTGTCTGTTTATACCTACTAGAGATGGGAGTTGGGACGGCAATGGAATGATTGAGAAACCCCCAACACTTAATAACACAACAGCCCGTTGAGAGCCTCGTAAGGTGATGATATCTACGTATACCTACTTATAAAGCTGAAGAGTTTGTTTGCTTGAACGCGCTAATCTCAGGAACTACTGGTCCGATTTGAAAAATCCTTTCAGTGTCAGATAGCCCATTTATCGAGGAAGACTATAGGCTATATATTATCACGCTAAGACTAATAGGAGCGGAGCAGCAATCAAAAATGTTGCTAAAACGGTAAAAAATATTCCTTTGGAGAGCTTCCATTGCGCTATACGCCGCGTTAATGGTTAGGTGTGGAATAATTATGTTCTAATTCATTTTTTCCTCAAATTAACACGAGTGAAACCGCGAGGCACAGCTATCCTACTAATATTATAAATGTGAAAGTGTAGATGTTTGGATGTTTGTTACTCGATCACGCAAAAACGGCTGAACGGGTTTGGATGAAATTTGACATGCGCGTTGTCAGGGGTACAGAGAAGGACATAGGGTACTTTTTATCGCGGAATTCCCGCGGGAACTCCAAAATTACCGCGTGTGAAACCGCGGGGCACAGCTATATTGATATAATCTGTCAACAGTCACACGGACCCTGCGCTTGCCCATCGTGCGGCGGGATATGGTGCTCGCGGTGCACAAAGCATCTGCCCAAGTGCCCGTGGTGCCGGGCGCCGATGCGGTCGCCGGCGCCACCCTGCCTGCCGCTGCAAAGGTTTCTCAACGATATGGAACTGCCCTGCCGAAATTACAAGTTGGTACCATCTCCTTTTTTTCCCCATGAACTTTCGCATAGCATTTAGCCAGTTGCAAGTAAAACAAAACATGCTTTTACACAAGTTAAGGTTTTATTCTCTCTGAGATAAACGTGAGTCTTTGACAAAAGTTATATCACTATCAAATTGAAGATTTTTTTGTAATCTCAGTGATGAAAAGAGAAAAAACCTCATCTGGTTTAGATATTTCCGGCACAGATCATAAAATCCTTACATATTATAAAACTAAGTCCTCCGCGCCGTGTCTGTCTGTCTGTCTGTTCGCGTTAAACTCAGAAACTACTGAAAGGATTTTTATGCTGTTTCACTATTAGATAGAGAACTCCGAAATTGCTGCAAGTGGAACCTCGGGGAACAGCTAGTTTCTTATAAAACCGTTTTACTGGTACTATGCTCTATAAAAGAATGTAAATGAGAATATTATGAATATAAAACCACTATAACTACAGAAAGTATTTTAAAGCAGTATTCGTAAACTAATAATAATAATCCACTTCATAACACACAGATTTACTTGTTCCCACATCTAAGTGATAAGCTTGTGTCGTGGAAACCAAGCAAACGTGGTACATACTACATATTATTACATATATATTATACTATAGATATATATATACACGCCCAGACTAGAAAATGGAACCCTGTGTTCATCACACAAAGTCCACCCCCACCGGGAATCGACCCCAGAACCTCTTGATTAGCGGGCAGGCAGGGTGACCTACTGCGCCAATCGGGTCATTGACTAATCGTAGCTTTGTCATCTTTTCCAGGCACGGCTGCACCATACTGTTACAAGGGTCGCAGAGAATAAGCCACGAAATTGTCTGCGACAGGGAATCCGTCGGCTGTCCAATAAAAGCGAACTGCTGTGAAATAAAATTCAAGGAATTAGGGGAACATTTGCAAAGCGCACACGACGTAATCGCTGTTTATTCACAAAAAGTCAAAATCCTCATCGAGAACTTCCAAACCAAACTCAAAAAGACAGCGTCGAACCGCGCCAAATACAAGATTGTTTTGCTCAACCACAAAAGCGCTTTCATCATCCGAGTTTGCCTCTTCAACTATCACATCAAAGTCGAATGTATGCGGCAGCAGCTAGGCTACGCGGCGTCTTTGGCGGCTAAACAAAAAACACAGTATTACGCCAAAGTCGAATTCCAGAATGAGGCTTTGAAAACGACGTTATGTGAACACAACATCGGAATTGAGAACGAGGCGTACGGCATGAAGGCCGAAGCGCAGTGGAACGGAGCGAACGTGAACCATAACGAATCGTTGGCGATTCACGTTGCGATTGACATTGTGAATCCGGAGTCGTTTGGTAAACAGAAAGTGACCAGAAAATGGTCCAAATGAAAGTTTACAAGCTACAAATTATACTAACTGATAAAGTGATCGACAGAAATAAGAGTAGTGACAGTGACTAGGAGTGCAGTGTTGAATAGAAGCCACTCAATGGAACTCAAACATTTGACCATTGCATAACAAAATTGACAATGTACTTAAAAGTTAAATTATGTTGTGAAATTCTTAAAATTATGTAATTTTTTTCAATGAATATGGAGATAATTGTGAATTGTATGGTATAATAAATAAATAATGAAATAGTCTCAGTAAGGGAATATTATCTAGCTCGCTTTAGGTCTCAAAATATTTAAAGGAAAGGGAGAGACAGTAGAAGAACGAACCGCACTTTGCCGTTTTAATGATTACTTAATTTCAAGTAAAGAAAATTTGCCGCAATCAGAGACGTTCATTAAATTAATGTCAATTGGTATTTAACTAAATTTAACCTAATTAGTCAAATGCCAATTAACATTAACTTAATCAACGCATCTGATTGCAGAAATTTTGTTTTAAAAATCTTTATTTAAAATTAATTAATCATTAAAACGACTCTGAGTGCGGCCGGACTTTTTTGTACTGCGAGTGGCGCCTATGGTGTCTCGTTAAATAGTGTAAGTTATAATTATGCAAAACAATTCATTCCAGACACAACCTAGAATGTTATTATTAAAATTTATTTTTATATCTTCTTTTTACTCATCTATCCTCAACAAAAATGAAAACACTAATGAATGTCCATAGTTAATTTTACTAGCATTAACTTTGGATTTGATTTTACCATAAATTCAATGTCGTATTACAGCAATTTGGAAACTTATCGATAATTTTTATACGGTAAAATTATCGTACTAGCTGGGCTTGCTAATTACTACGAAAATACTGTTCATATTCAATGTACCTACATAAATTATATAAAATAATATTATTTTTAAGACCAGTGGCTAACGACCGCACTCAGAGTCATTTTAATGATTGATTAAATTTAAATGAAGATTTTTAAAACAAAATTGTCGCAATCAGAGACGTTTATTAATGTTAATTGGCATTTAACTAAATTTAACTTAATTAGTCAAATGACAATAAACATTAAATTAATGAACGTCTCTGATTGCGGCAATTTTGTTTTAAAAATTTTTTACATTAAAACGACTCTGAGTGGGGTCGTAAAAGTTTCTGTGTGATCTCCTTTGAATGGAAATTTTTGTAGGTAAATGACTGATTTTTGGATGTATATTTTGAATGTGTTTATTAAATAAAGTGTATATTATACATATAATTTCCAACTATGACTGAAATAGTTAATATTTTTAGATGTATTTACTTACATTAAATAAAATCTTGGATAAGAATAAAAAGTCATCAAAATTTTATAAAATCTGTTTTATTTTCTATAAATTGTAATAATCGTGATCTGAAAATCTGACACCAACCAAATTGACTTGAAATTGAGGAAACTTTTGACGAAAAATATTGACATATAGGTACGTACCAAAACGATCAATTTGTCAGATTTATACAATAAAGCTTTATTCACAAACAGGCCCTAAATATTGTAGGCATTTACAATTTTTATAAATGTGAAGTTTGTGAAGATGTTTCTTACGGTCACTCAGACGGCTGAACAGATTTGGATGAACACAACAACAACACATGTGCAACATTTTATATCCAAATCTGATCCAAATAGATAAAATTTACCTTTGTAACAGCTGTTTACCTGAATGCACTTTACAAACTTCTGCAAACTATGTATAACACTATGTATACATTATTAACTTTCTTCTGAGGACCGAACTGCTGGAGTTGCGTCATAATGCTAGTTTCAAGGCTTTTGTGGTGCGAGTCTCGACAAGCAAATTGGACACCTTTATGAAGGAAGACTTTTGGCCGAAAGGTGTGGTCTACAGGCGATTCCGGGGCAGGATACCGACAGCCACCACCAGAGCGACACAGTGTCAAAAATAGAATGTTTTTTATTTTGTATGTTAGTTTGTAAGGTGGAGGCGGTGGTTTGTAAGGATCTATGGGCCCATGTTGCCTGATAACAAAACAATAAATAAATAAATAAAATAAATTTAGTAATAGTATATTTTTACGCCATCTGGTTCCAAACTAATCGTAGCTTGTACGATGGGTAACAACTAACATACAAACGTACTATAAGTATATTTTTCATAAAACATAAAAACCTACTAAACGCCCACGGTGTGAGAAAAGAAACTTTCGTCGAAAAATGATAGCAAAAAGTTACATAATTACGTGCCAAGTCAATCTCAAATTGTGGCGTTTTGTTTTTTAACATTTCGTATTTTATATTTCGTATATTTCACAATTAATTTGGCAATTAAACACTGTTCGAGAGTTAATTATGAAATACCTACTTAATCTGTAATTCAAATACAAAATTAATTACACTGATGAATTAATGTAAAATTTTACTAGAACGATTTGGAATCAGATAGCAGAACCATAATACGTAACGAAACTCTCAACAATTTTTTGTCAATACCTACAAAAAGTTCGACTTCTTTCTCCCGCCAAAAACTCTCACACACCTGTAGCTGTCACGTATACACACGGCACAGACTAACTAGGGGACTACTACAAAATCAATAGTATTCAAGCGCAAACATCCAGAGAGATAAGTCTTTCGTAAATTTATTTTCTGTTTAAAAAATGAATTTGGTTCAATATATTTTAGGTTCTATAAATAAAATTATCGGTTATTTACTTCATATATTGTGGGTAAGTGAATTTTTTTAGCTCTTTGCACTTAGTGTTCCATATACATAATATATAAATAATAAAATAGTACTTACAGAAGTTGGTGTAATTAAACGAAGGTAATTAGCTAAAAGGGCACAAAAGCTATTGTAGTAACAAACAACCAATTATGGGTATCAAGCGATAGTGCTTACTCGTTTCAAGTGAATAATTGATAGAGATTGGATTTTGATTAATTTAGTGTAATTAAACACCAATGTGGGAGTGTTCTACCTTTAATTTTTTTATACAATTGACGACCCGCTTGGCGTAGTAAGTCACCACGCTAATCAAGGGATTCCGGGTTCGATTCCCGGTGGGGTTGGACTTTGTGTGATGAACACAGGGTTCCATTTTCCAGTCTGGGTGTCTATATATATGTATCTATAGTATAATATATATATGTAATAATATGTAGTATCAAAGAGATGTGTATATTGTGAAGTGGATTATTATATTATATACCTACTACAAATACGACAAAAAAGCGACATAAATACATCCTCATAAAAAGATTGAGCGGACATCATTGCCCTGATATAAGGTGTAGGTGTTGCAAGAGTTAATTTGCGTTTTATTTATTTATTTAAAGAACTTTATTGCACATTTATGTACAAAAGGCGGACTTAATGCCTAAGGCATTCTCTACCAGTCAACCTTTTGGCTAGGGGATTTATTTATTTATTATTATGAAATAAATAAATAAAACGTTTTCTTAATCATCCTTTGTGTTTTTGGCGAAATCCAATGCTATTTCCAAGGAAATGTACCGTTGCAACATGACTGTTATTAAACGTCAGAAAACCGATTTACCAGCAGGTACTGTGCTGAAGAAAATGTATACGTACCTACTATTGTTTGTTTCCTTGTTCTCGCACTTGTTGTTATCTAACTTTCTATACCTGGTAATAACGTACCTACCGTTATTTCACTTCCATATTGTTTAATGAAGATACCTGTATATTACATTGTTAATTTTCTTTCTTACAACTTCATTCTTACCTACTCTTATAACAACACATACAATGTGTGTTTTTTACGACTTTTAACGTTCACTGTTTTTTTGGTACCAAAGAAGATATTGAGGCTTGAAATATGTAGGTAGTTCGACGTTTTAAAATTATACGGCGCTAAAATAATTCCTGACGCCATTTAATGACCTCGAAGTCCTCGAACGTAAAGAATATATATAATATAATAATAAATAATATAATATATAATATAATAATAAATAATATTTAGAATATTCACGGAAATATCCCATAATTCCCATTGCTGACTTGGGAAAAAATAAGGTTATTCAATATCAAGCTTGAACTCCAGAACTCCACTTCCCAACTAGCCTTGTATAAGTCCCACAAAGTAAATATTGTAGGTAAATTAAACTGTATTTTTAGCATGTAGCTGGATATCAAAATCGAGCATTAGCAGAGGCAGAGGATGGCGATAATGACGATAATCCCACAACATCTCCTACGACAGACGATTCGGAGGATGATGATAGTACTTCAACATCTTCTACGACCGAAGACTCAGAGAATGCAGATAATTCCACAAGATCTCCCACGATACAAAACACAGAGGATGACAGTAATTCCACAAGATCTCCCACGATAGACAACACAGAGGATGACGGTAATTCCACAAGATCTCCCACGATAGACAACACAGAAGATGACGATAATTCCACAATATCTCCCACGATTAAAATCATAAAGAATGACGATAATTTCACAGGATTAGCTTCAGGTATTATATTAAAATCAAAGATCAAGGATGCCAATATAACTTTCTATACACAGTTCCTACTATGTAAAATATAGACTTTGTCTAGTTTGTTTTCTGATAATATTTTACCTATAATCAAGTCCAATCTCTATAATGCTACTGCTCCACCTGCGTTAACGTTAACGTTGATATTAATGTCTAACGTGGTAATGTTAGTAAGTTAACGCGTTAAAATGTTGGCCACATCTAAATTAGCGCACTAATTTACGCGTTAACACGCAGGTGGAGCAGTAGCATAAAGTATATTCTATTATTATTAATAATAATCAATAAATCGCTTTAAATAGAGTAATAAATCGAAATAATGAATTAGGCATGATTGAAAAGTTTATAATTTGTATAGGTACCTATTGCATTTTTTTTTCAGCTGAAAATATTCATCTAGAAATCAATTCCTGCGAATACTACAGATCAGTAAACTCAGGATTGCTGGACGCATTGGCTGAATGCAATATATGTTTGGAGCCTATACAGGTAAATTATTTATTATATACAAATATTATATTATGTAATAGGTAATATTAAGTATATATTTGAAGTAAGATCGAATAAGTACATTCTTTTTTTTTCAATAAGTTCATCGTTAACCTTACACCTTGTACCTACCTAATATTATAAATGCAAATTTGAGTTTGTTTGTTTGCTTGTTACGCTTTTACGCCCTAACTACTCAACCAACCTATCACCATAAAATTTTGCATATATGGACGCAGATAAGCAATAACATGTTAACCCACAAAATTAAGTTATTGATACAGAACGATTTATTGAGAGTTATAGAACGTTTTTTAATTATGTATTTACCTTATTACATTGTTTAAATATGTAACAATGTTACATTTTTTATATACAATTTTTTATATCCAATGTTGATGGATATAAAAAATTGTTGACACAAAATTTGACACAAATTGTTGGCGCTATAATTATAAAACACGGTTTACTCAAAATTTCTCCAATGTGGGTTAACACACTATTGCTTATCTATGTCCTTGTCCATATTTACGTTATCAGGACTACAGAAAAGGACATTGAGCACATTTTATCCCGAAAATTCCCGATATTAACGGGGGCAGGTGGTAAAAAAAACATTCTTTTATATAGCGAGGGGCACGCGTGTGTGCAAGGTGTGGCGGGATGTGGTGCTTGCAATGTGCCCCGGAACTGCGCAAATGTGTGTGGTGCAGATATGAGCTGAACAACAAGCAAAGTGCCGTCTGTCACGCCCTTGACCAATTGCTCGCTTCACTGAAACTGCCCTGTCGGAACCAAAGGCAAGTAGTTGTAGAGTAGAATAGAAGGTAGATTGGTAAGAATCTATAGGCTCAAAGTTACAATATATATTCCGTACTACAGGTTCGTAGGTATAAAGAGTAGAATACGTGGTGACTCTTAGTTTATTTGATATTATAATATACTATATTATAACTCTATAGCGATAAGGCCACATAGAATTATTAGAATTTTTGGCTATATTTAAATTGTAACAAGACTGATGTCCAGGGAAGCCTTTATTTATTAATTCGTTCTATCATTTACGTAAAGACTAACTTTGGAACCTTTTTTGTATGGTTATTATTTCTTTATTAGAATAACGATATTGTTTATTACAGTAACTTTATCTATGGCATTTAATAAAACACATAGTTTTCTAGATATGAAGTTTTTTCTCGATGTAGGTACTACTATTTCTACTTGATTCACAGACGAGTTTCTATTTGATTTTTTTAATGTAGGTAGAGCTTATCTAAACTAAAATGACACGCCCCACTACTCAATAAGCAGTTTTATATGTGCGAGATCATATTGTATTGATAATATCTCTTTAATAGTGTGATTGCGGCGACACTATGCGGCGACTGAGGACGGATGGCAAGCTGATTTATATGTGTCGTATCGATATTTTAACGGTTGTGCGTGTGCGTTTGCCCGATGGAGGGGCGCGTCATTTTAGCTTAGATAAGCTCTACGTAATAGTTTTATTTCTATGTTACAGGAATGGCTGCCCGAAAATGTTGACACTTGCCGAAAGGGATATGCACGAGACACAATATTGTGAAAAGGAACCAGTGTTCTGTCCGTTTACAATCGCGTGCCGAGGTCTCAATTTCGGCGGAATAGCCGACCACATGCGGGACGTGCACAACGCTTGTATTGTCGATGGCTTGGCAGTTACCATCCCAATAACCATAATCCCCGGCCAAGTTTCACACTTCGACGAGCCGTACGCGTTGGTTTCCAACAAAAACGTTTTCATACTTAAATTATACTTTCATGAAAATCGTCTTAAAATTGATGTCGGGATAAAATCGCTCAGTGGTCCCACGGAAACTGACAATGAAATCCGTTACATTGCTAATATCTATGTGAAACAAGGTATCTGGTCTTGGGAAATCTTGGACAGGGTACTCAAACCCTTGAGCTATACAACAATAACCGCATTGCTGTGTATAGATTTTTCACGGAAGCATATGTACACAATTTGCTTTGAGATAAAAGAGTTATAGATAACATTCCCCAAAAGTATCATAATATTATCTGTCATAAAACTAAAATTATCTAGTAAAAAATGATGATCTCTAGACTTTTTTTTATTTTATTTTTATTTATTTATTTACTTACAGACTGCACTTCAAAAAACATGAGAATCGGTGTTCAATCTCAGTGTTCAATGTGATTTTACAATTTTTTTTTGTATAATTAGTTTTGGTTGCCACAGTGAGAATGTCTTTCGAGAGCCAGTACCTATACCATAGGAATACGTACTATAGATGCCTACATTTTTTATTGAGTTACTTCTACAAATCCTTTGTTGCTGTGTTTTTTTCTAGAAGAGCAATAAATAATTAAAAACACGGTGTATGCTATTCATTTATCAGTCAATTTCCTTTGTCTTCAGCAGGTAAGAGAGCACAGACTATCTAGACGGGATTTTGAATTGTTTCTAGAGGTTTCATTTCCAATTTTCTATGGTTTATTATTTACTTACTATCAAGGAAGTTGCCTAGCAGTGTAGACGGCAAACTGTACAGCGATATCAACGAAGTGTAAGCTGGGAGACATTGTAATATACGTATAGTGTATTCAAATTTGAGTTAACAAAATGGACAGCAACCGAAGTCTGGTAAGTTAGTACACTCTTAGTTTACCATCGTAACCTCCTTGCCCATGGTTTTGGTCAAAATTCTAAAGCTATTTATTACTTAGGATTGGTTACAATCACTTGTAATCGTCAGCAGGTTCTTAGAACTATAAATTACCGTCAGTTCGGAATATGTCCTCTGCTGAGAAGAACTGACAAGAAACTCAGCAGCGCTGTCTTTTAATGATCATACTTATAAACTAGGAGAACAAAAAATAGTAATTAGATAGAGCAATTCATTCCCAAACGTCTGTATCATTTAAATAGTCTACTACACTACAATATGCTTTTTCGCATAATCTGTGTTTAATAAGTGTCTTGAATTTATTAATATAACATATTTAAGCATGCATGCATAATTATGTATGTGATTGGAAGTTCAAATTATTATTAGTAATGGTTAGTATGTATATCATGTTATAACTAAGTGTTGTCAGTCTTTTGTAGGCACATAAGTTAGATGGATTTCAATAAACCTTAGCTTACGCGTGTCTAGGTAGCTAGCTACACACTCGTCAGAACTACAGTACTTAAATAATATACACACCGGCAGAATTAGCGGAACATAAAAAGGCAGAGTATAGAAATAATAACATACATGTATTAAAACAAATTATTATCAGACATGAAGTAATAAACTAATATACATCTTTTAACATCGACTTTGAGAAGTTTTTAGTTAAATTTTATTAAAAGTAATCAAAATTTAAAAAAAAATCTCTAGTTTGTGAGAACACAGACAATGTTGCAAATAAAAGTTGAATCACGAAGGGGAAACACACGTTATTAATCGTTCATTTATTTAGTGTTAAAATCACAGTAATCTTTAATTTGCAACATTATTTGTGTGCCCACAAATTAGAGAAAAAGTGTTTTTTTTTATTATTATTTTAAATAAAATTTAATAATTTAATTACAAACTTTTAAAGTGTTAAAAGATGTATATTAATTTATTACTTCACGTCTAATTATTATTTGTTATAATATACATACGTAATTATTTCTATACTCTGCCTTTTTATGTTCCGCTATTTCTGCCGGTGTTTATATTACAGTACAGTTCTTCTAGAAAAAGTTACTAGGATTTTTTGCGACTGGCGCTAGGTTAGTCTCACCTGCCCTTATTCACTATGACCAACAACATTACTTGCCCATGACGCGCGTCCCAAAAACACAATCCCAAACGCTCCAGATGCAAAAATATAAGAAATTTATATTCTTTATGACAAAAGAAACGTTGTGAATGTATTTTTTTAAAGTGAAACTTCTTTGAACACGAGGGAAAAGCAATTTAAGTGGCGCCTTATGTTAACGCGACGCGTTATGGTCATAGTGAATAAGGGCCCTGGCCCCTGAGCTATGGCATTTTGCATTGATATACATATTTATTTATTTTTTACATCAATGGCATTTTATAATGTTCCAGACGTCCGACAATGTTATAAATGAACACCAAGCCAGTTCCTCCCTCACGAAAGAGGAGTTAGGTAAGCCAAAGAATACACACGAATCCACAAAATCTAATATATATAAATCACGTGTCACGTTGTTTGTCCGCGATGGACTCCGAAACTACTGAACGGATTTTGATAAAATTTGTAACCATTTATAATATGGTCCAACTTAAAAGATAGGATAGTTTTTATCCTGGAATTCCCGCGGGAACTCCGCAATTACCGCGGATGAAATCGCGGGGGACAGCTAGTCTATCTAATATATATAAATCACGTGTCACGTTGTTTGTCCGCGATGGACTCCTAAACTACTGAACGGATTTTGATAAAATTTTGTAACCATCTATAATATGGTCCAACTTAAAAGATAGGATAGTTTTTATCCCGGAATTCCCGCGGGAACTCCGGAATTAATGCGAGGTACAGCTAATCACCGTAAACTACTGTCAGGGCCGTCAGGGGTACAAAGAAGGATATAGAGTACTTTTTCCCGCAACCTCCGCGGGAACTCCGAAATTACCGCGGATGAAATCGCGGGGGACAGCTAGTATACTTATAAAAATTCAAAATTCAAAAGTTATATAACACCTACTTTGGATTGGTCTTAGAATTATAAATTACCGTCAGTTCGGAATACGTCCTCTACTGAGGAGAACTGACAAGAAACTCAGCAGGGCTGTCTTTTTTTGTATTCTGAATAAAATTATGATAGTAATTATAAATTAGGAGAGTAAAAAATAACAATTGAATAGAGCAATTCATTCCCAAACGTCTGTATAATGAATGACAAGCAATAATACATACTGCATTTAGTTAGCATTTTTGAAAAGATTCTACATTTTTAGTCGTTTGATTTATTTAAGAGTAAATATACAGTTTTTTATATTTTTTACGTGTGTCATGATACCTTTCTAAGTTTACCTGAACACCAACATTCGTTAACAACACTACTTACATTGTACCTTAGACAAAACCATACACCGCCGCACTCAGAGTCGACTTTAATGATTAATTAGTTAAGTATAGATTTTTAAAACAAAACTGCCGCAATCAGAGACGTTCAGTAAATTAATGTTAATTGGCATTTAATGAGATCTGACTTAATTAGTTAAATGCCAATTAACATTAATTTATTAAACTTGTCTGATTGCGGCAGTTTTGTTTTAAAAATCTATACTTAACTATGTAATCATTAAAGTTGACTCTGAGTGCGGCGGTTATACACTTAAGCACAGATTTAAGAATCACCGATAACGTTTTTTTTTTAAGTATTTTAGTAGGTATTTACTATTTAGGTATGTATAGTAATAGTCAATAATCAAATCATTTATTCAAATTAGGCCCATAATGTGGCTCTTTTTGACGTCAATAAAATTAGAGTTTACAGTAGACAGCACTCATAAAATATCCACCCTTCACAGCTTCCTAGTGCTATGGCTGACAGAAGAAGCTGCGCAACAAACTCTACAGCAGCACGCTGTCAGTATAAAATTATAATATACTAGCTGTCCCCCGCGATTTCATACGCGGTAATTTCGGAGTTCCCGCGGAGGTTGCGGGAAAAAGTACTCTATGTCCTTCAGTTCCCGAGGGAATTCCGGGATAAAAACTATCCTATCTTTTAAGTTGGACCATATTATAAATGGTTGCAAAATTTTATCAAAATCCGTTCAGTAGTTTCGGAGTCCATCGCGGACAAACAACGTGACACGTGATTTATATATATAAGATAGATAGTGGTAACCCAACTTTAATTATGTGAGAATAATGAGCCGTAACCAGCAATAAACTACATACGGCAGGTACAGCTGACTATAGAGACATTAGGATTAAGCATCTATAATAGTAGACCAGACATGACCAGTACCACCCGTTCACGAGTATGACGTGCTCGTAAGCCCCGCCCCACTCAACCATATTAGGGGGAACCTCAGAACAATAACAGTAGCTATTCTTCTGAGGGGGGAACCGAGCAACCCGACTCACACGCCACCGCCAGCGGAACATTTGAGTGAGCATGACATAATCTAGTCACTATCGTGTCAATGAAATTGATTCTTAATTTAATAAAAATGAAAGGCCGGTAATGGCTACTGTTCGCACACATCATATCAAATAAAAAAAAATAAAAAAAGTAAAAAAAATAAATCAGCCACAGTGCAGCCCCGACGATCCACCTTAATACTGAGGATTATTTATTTCTAGACGAAAACAAAGAAATATCTGAGCCGGAGAAGGCTTTCAAGCAAAACTGCGAACAATTGGTACAACGTTATTCTGAATGTGTTTTGTGTCAAGAGCCCTTACAGGTGAGATCCTTCAATCCTTTAATCGTATTATAATTGCGATGTGTTTGTTAATTTGTTGGTTTGTTACACTTTATATATTACTAGCTGTCTCCCGTGGTAATTTCGGAGATCCCGCGAGAATTCCGGGTTACCATATAGACTATGACATTCACGAATAACGTGACTTTCTATTGGTAAAAGAATTTTCAAAATCGTTTCAGTAGATCAAGAGATTACCCCCTACAACCTCACAAACTTACAAACTTTACCTCTTTATACTATGAGTATAGACTTAAAGAATATAATAATTATGTATGATCTGCCAACGGCGCTGTATATTAATGCACTAGCTACTATGCCCAGCGGTTTCACCCGCGTGAAAAATTTCTATGTAACAACTTTTTTTCCTGACATCCAATTTGAATGAAACAAAGCCTATATGTAGCTCCACAGGCTAAGCTTAATCTACCTGTGAAAATCGCATGGCAATCCGTTCAGTAAATTCAGAGATTATCGCGAACAGACAGACAGACAGAAAAGATTTTAAAAAACCCTTTTTTTATGGTTGGTTACTCTTCGTTTATCGTCCCCTGTTAATTTTTGTTAAAAATATTCAATGTACAGAATCGCGGATTCTACTCTTTTATTATAGTATAGATTATTAGGTGTCATTAATTCTTCCTTTATCTTTGTTTCATTACTCACCAGTCACACGGGCCATGCGCGTGCCCGAGCTGCGGGGAGATCTGGTGCACCCGATGCACGACGACCCTCCCCAGCTGCATACAGTGCAAAGCCCCGTTTTACCGGCCCGTGGGTCCTTGCATGGCGCTACAGAAACTACTCAACAGTATACCGATGCCGTGCCGCAACTATAGGTACAGCCGTACAACCTCCTAGCTAATATTGAAGAAGCAAATCTGAGTTTATTTACTATATACTTCGAGCGTCAACTATTTAACCGGACATCATGAAATTTTGCATACACTTAGCTAGGGTACAGAAAAGGAGGTAGGATACTTTTACTCCGGAATTCCCGCGGGAACTTCGAAATTAACACGGGTGAAACCTCGGAGAACAGCTACTCTGACAATATTTAGAAATGAATGTTTGTTTATTTAAATCCTCTAAACCGTCAGTCCGTGTGCGATTAAACTTTGACGGCGGGGAAAGTTTGTGAGAGAGAAAAAACATTGCATTGCAATGGACACATCTAGAAGAACAAGAATTATTATTTGACAACACAGCATAATTTACTGTTACCAAAAATTCCCAGCATTATGCTTTTTCACATACTTGCCATTGTGAAGTAACGTTGATTTTTCAGCACACGCAAAAATACAAATGTTAAAAGTGAATGGATGTATTATAGAAGAAACATGAGTAAAACCAAACCACGGTTTAATGCAATGAAGTACCAACTAAAACTATTAGAATCGTTCACTATAAGAATAGGTACCAAAATAAAATTTCTCTTGAAGAATTCCAGCCGGAATATTGGATAGCACGAATGAGTTGTGGGCACGGACCTAATATTGTGCACTTCTCAATCAAATCGACAGCCCATTTATTCTGTTTCAGGCACGGCTGCACAACAGTATTGGAGACGAGTCAAAGATTGAAACACGAAACGGTGTGTGATAAAAAGAAATATAGCTGCCCCTTCGCGAACTATTACGAAAAGCCGTGCTCCGACATGAAGTTACAGGAATTGGGGAAGCATTTCAAAGAACGACACCACATCGACACGGTATATGATGATTTTAAACAAATCACCATAAAGGACTACAAAGCGAAGATGAGGGAAACTTTCAACGTGTGCGGTATGATCGCATTGCTATCCGACAAGACGTATTCTATTAGTTACATTTATTTTTACGACAAACTATTAATTCTCACGTGTTCTCGTCCGAAACTCGACTTCGGCGAAGAGGAAGAACACATTATTGCCGATATTCATTTCCAGCACAAGGATTTTGATTTCGACAGCAGCTTGACTGTGTCACCGAGTGTCAACCGCATGGGGACGATGAGGACCAGTATGAAGTTCACCGGCTCGTACGACGAGCCAGACGGATCGCTCGATATCATCGTTAAGCTTCACAAGAGATCGTCACGCCAGCCGTCTGTGAGAGCTGCTTCGCGGAATAATGCTTTGATCGTTGGAACGCAATAGGAAATTTTAGTGTTTATTTTTTATTATTATTTTATAAACCTTTATGTATTAGTAGTATAATAGTATTATTCTTTTAGAAATATCTTTTGTACTTTCAGAGATATGACTCTTTAAAGTTCAAGTTAGACAAGGAAAGCGCTAGTCCTATAGTGACGTCACTCGGCTTCTAGCGCCCTACAACCGCCGTATAAAATTCCGTTTTAGAAAGAGACAGACATATTCAAAATTAAACAGTTTGTAACTATTTTATTTTTTAATCGAATCTATTGATTTTTTCGCTTATGTTATGCTCATCCATGATATTTTCGAATATAATTATTGGATATCAATATTTCAACAATAGTGAAATAGCTTATTGTAACATCGTGTATTGTGATAATCGCAGGCGTTAGAATTATTATGTTTGTTATTGGAGACTAGCTGTGCCCCGCGGTTTCACCGCGTTGGATACCCCCTCACACACAACCCTGAGGATAGAATTTTATGAGGCATGGAGCCGCCGCCGTCAGAATGATGCCACACGCGCTCTTATAAAGGCGGAGATATCAAGCACCCGAGCGTCAGCGAAGATACCCGACGCGCTGCACCACAGAGCAAATAAATAAACTAGAGAGGACATGTAGGCGGGGCAGGCGCGCCACCGTTGCAAGGAAAACTTATTTTGCTGCCATCCCAAGTATATTTACCACAGTATTCCCAAAACTGTGAATTTTCAAAATCGTAACTAAGTAAAAACATAAACATAAAGCGTTTAGTACATTTCTTTACGTTAATTAATGTTTTTGTGCGTGATAAATAGTTTTAGGTGCGAAAATCACCCGGCGACGCTAGTTTTCATCTGTTTTCATACTAAACTAAGTCGATGTCCCTTCTATCTGTTATTTTCTGTTCTGTGCGCTGCACCGTCGGGGCCGACCCACGAGGATGCCGAAAGCATCATTGTACTGCACCCTCATGGTGCTCATGGAACGACTCCGAAATCGCTAAAAAGATTAGCATGAAGGGATTAGCCAAGTTGATATTTTACAATCGTTGACGCATAGAAAACATATGTAGCGAACCGTCATGTCACTTAGTCAGCCAATCAAAACTCTAGTTTTCAAGTGGTCACGTAAAACTAGAGTTTTGATTGGCTGACCAAAGCTTTCTATTCTAGTTTTCTATGCGTTAACGATTGTAGAATGTCAACTTGGCAAACGACACGCGGTCTCTACTCTTTTAGTATAGTAGGTATACATACGTATATATTCCTACAAAGAAGTAAGCAAGTATGTATATTAATTAAGTTTTGTATAAAGTTTTAATTTCATAATCTCTATGTTCATTGCAAAGGAACGTAGGTACTGAAGACCATTAAAGACCACTACTTAGAAAAATCGGGTTTTACGAACTAATTAAAAACGTTGGGGGAAGGTAGGTTTCCCTTGTTACCTCGGCTAGCTCTTGAGTAATACTTATAATAAACTAGCTGTCCCCCGCGATTTCATCCGCGGTAATTTCGGAGTTTCCGCGGGGATTCCGGGAAAAAGTACTCTACGTCCTTTTTTGCACCCCTGAGTTCTGGAGTTCCCGCGGGAATTACGAGATAAAAACTATCCTATCTTTTAAGTTGGACCATTTTATGAATGGTTACAAAATTTTATCAAAATCCGTTCAGTAGTTTCGGAGTCCATCGCCGACAAACAACGTGACAAGTGATTTGTATATATTAGACTAGCTGTCCCCCGCGATTTCATCCGCGGTAATTTCGGAGTTCCCGCGGAGGTTGCGGGAAAAAAGTACTATATGTCCTTCAGTTCCCGCGGGAATTCCGGGACAAAAACTATCCTATCTTTTAAGTTGGACCATATTATGAAATGGTTGCAAAATTTTATCAAAATCCGTTCAGTAGTTTCGGAGTCCATCGCGGACAAACAACGAAACAACGTGACACGTGATTTATATAATATTAGATTAAAGGTGTTCTTTGTTGAAATAAGCAAATGAATATTAAATTCTCAGATAAGTAATGATTGTAATAAGAGCAATAATTTAGGTGCGTTTTGCTTATTACCATAAGCTACGACTCAGTAGGTACTTAGGTAGGTTTAAAAACAAAAATTTGCTAAGCAACATAATAATATATACCTAAGATATTCTGCGCTGGGCCACCCGTCAACCAAACAAACACATTAATGTTTTATTTATTTACTTATTTCCCAAAATGGGTAGGTATGTTGACTAATTTTTATTTTTTAGTCCGTCTTGTAGATTATTAAAAAATATTGGACACGTATTTTTTCTTTTTTTACGTAATCAAAAATAACGGCGATATATTGAGTTGAAATTTCGCGTGACGTCACTATTCTGACAGTTTGTATGGCGGTTTTAGCAGTTAGTGACGTCACGACCCCCTCACCCTAAACTTTAATGCGCTTTATCTCTGTATATTTTAATTAATTTGAAAAAGCAAAAAATACGTGTCTATTATTTTTTTTATTTTCTAACTGACGGACTAATTAGAATTTTGATTTTAAAAAGTAGTCCACATCCCTATTTTGTTATGCTTTAAGTGTGGGGGCTATGACAAAGGGCGCGCCACTCTTTTGACTGGTGATTTTTGCCGCGGGCGTGTTGAATAAATTGAAATTGTTGGTTGGTTGCAATGACATTACGTCAATATAGAACGTCTTTGCATTACGTATTAAATAGCGCTCGACTTGCGTGCGCCCCCTATGACTTTGCGCCCGGGTGCAGCCGCACCCCTTCAACCCCGGGGTAAAGACGGCGACTTTTTGAATTTAAAAATATCGAACATCAAATAGAGCATGATTTTCAGTGGGTTTAATTTTTAAAGGCGGTACTCTTTAAAAAAAGAAAGAAATTCTGTAATCATTTTTGTTTTGGTTTCATTTTTTATATCAACTATGAGAACATCAGATAGAGATCTGTGTAGTTTAAAAAAAAAAACAGACGCATCCACTATCCAAGTCAACTTCGTTCACTCATGTACCGAAAGATGGCGTTGTACATAAGCTCCTGTTTTGAAATTACCTCTATTACAAAAAAAACATCGTTCTTGACTGAAAATAATAAAAATTATTATTATTACTCACCTCGACCGCGATGTACGCCGGTATGACAGAGAGCAGCAGCCTCTCTTGTTGCTCTCTTTCGCACTCGAGCTTGACCCGCTGCTCGAGACAGGTCCGCGTGCCAGCGAAGGTGTTCCGGTGTGCTCTCTCTGTGAGCACCCTGTAGTACAAGCCGATGCCGGTCGCGGAGAACAGTAAGGCCACTTCGCAGACTAGCTGTGAACAAAACGTATTGTACATTATACAACGTGTTAATAAATTGGCTGAAAACTAGAAAGCATTTTGTTCAGAATCGACTTCCGAATCGATCGCACCATGTTTTAATATAGGTTATATTTTTTTATTTTTTCTAGCCCATGGCTAAATTATTTATAGTACGATATTTGGCGTTTACGCCGCCCGTAGCAATAAATATCGAATCGGTCACTGACACGCTAGCGCGGGCGTAGTGCTTGAAATTTCGTTGATACGTCATCACAAACTAATGTTGAATAACTTTTAGGCTGTTAATTTTTTCGACATAATGTATATTTTATATTTTTAATTTGGGTGTATCAGATTTTTGGTCAATTCATTAACACGTTGTATATAAGTACTAACTTGAATATAATCCTTAGTTTATAAATGCAAATGTGATTTTATTTATTTGTTTTTGACGCCTTCACTACTCAATCGATAATCATGAAATTTTGCATACATGTTGTCAGGGGTTCAAAGAAGATTATGGGTTACTTTATCCCAAATCTGCGTGAACTCCATAATTTACGCGGGTCTAACCTCAGGGAACAGCTATAGTACTTATGTGTTGAATATTAACTAATCTATACTAATATTATAAATGTGACAGTATGAATGGATGCCTGAACGGCTGAACGGATTTGGATGGAATTTGCCAGAGATATAGCTTATAGTCTGGAATAGAATATAATATTTAAGGTAGTTTTTATACGAGAATTCCCGCTGTAACTCCGAAATTAACGGGGGTGAACCGCGGGCACAGCTAATATTATAAAGCAAAAGATTTGTTTATTTCTTTTTTTGTTTGCTAAGTTTTCACGCCTTAACTCCTCATTCAATCGTCATGAAATTTTGCGTAGGTACGTGTTCTCAGGGGTATGTACCTACTACAGAATAGGACCGCGGGGTCCAGCTAGTTTTAAATTAATTTATGAACCAAAGTGGTAACCCGTAGGTACTACGGGTCAAAACCCTTTGATAACTGACATTCAGTCCTTATAAACTTCATAGACCTCATTTATTAACCTGTAGGGTTTCTGAGAAACCGTTTATAAGACAAGTGCAATCAGACTTAAATAACAGACAATTAAGTCACTTGAGACACCTATTTAAGATCCTTAATTTTACAAACTGCATGTATCTACTGTAACAATTGATATTACTAGCTGTGCCCCGCCGTTTCAGACGCGATAATTTCGGAGTTTCCGCGGGAATTCCGGGATAAATGTATCCTATGTCCTTCTCTGTATGTACCCCAACAACAACAACAACAACGTGCATGCCAAATTTCGAGTAACAAACATCCAAACATCCACACTTTCACATTTATAATATTAGTAGGATTTTAATTGTTACCTACATGCAATAGGTACAGATAATATAGATGGGTATAGGTACAGACATTTAGATGACCCTTCCTAAGGTTAAGATAAAAATGTTAAAAAGATGGCGGACAAATCTCTATAGAGTAAACATGGAAGAAAACTATCAAAAACTACCTCGACGACGACGACGACCTTGTTACATTAATTTTTTTATGAATATTATATTTTTTTTAAATCCATATTGCATAATAACATGCAATAATCCTAAATAAAACCCGTAATTTATTTTACGCCGCTTATCTACTTTAAGCAGGCGCTGCAATAAACAGCGGTCCTAAACTTTACGCTAACGGATGATATTAAAAAATAAACTTGTTTGAGTTTGTTATAGAGTTAACCCTGTTTTTGAAAAAGAGAAATATTTTTTTTATTAATAATAACTCTGAAAATATAATCAATAATACTTAAGGGCTTGACAGATCAACGGCCGCACTCAGAGTCGTTTTAATGATTACTTAATTTTAAGCAAATTAACAATAATAATAATAATAATAATAAATCCTTTATTGACATGCATTTACAAACAAAAAATAAAAACAAAAAGTACAAAAAAAGTAGGTACTCATACATGCCAAAAAAAGGGCTCTTTCAGCATGTGTTGCCTATTGAGAATAACAGACAACGCTGGTTTTCAAAGAGCCCCTTTTACACAATTTTAATTTAACCTAATCAGTTAAATACCAATTAACATTAATTTAACGTCTGAGTGCGGCAGTTTTGTCTTTGAAATCATTACTTAAAAGTAAGTAATCATTAAAACGACTCTGAGTGCGGCCGTAGGTATGTCTAGAAAATTATTAGGCATATTATTATGACTAAAAATATGTATTACCATATATTTCAAATTAAACAAGTTTGTATACATTTGAACTGAAAGTAACGCTTCAAAGTATATAATATATCACACGTTTAAATATGTAGGTAGACGTACCTGAAAGTTTATCCAATTTAACTTTCCAAAGTGAAAAAAACTTCAACGATTAACTAATTGCAATTAAAATAATTTCACGCCATCAATTTTATTTTCGTAAATGGAAGAACTTCAGTGATTAATAATTGCAAATAAAATAAAATCACTCCATAAATTCTTCGACAAAAACAACAGCTTTCTTCGACGAAAACCGTTTGCTGTATAAATGGGCAATCAATGGTTGGAATTAAACCCGATAAAAGTCTGCCGTTTTCGGGTTTAAAATCGGGTTTATAAAAGTCTGCAATTTTCGGGTTTAAGCCCGAGTTTAAACCCGAAAACGGCCGGCTATTTCGTGTTTAATCTCAAGCACCGCGTTGATTGTCCATCTATATTTGCTGTTTAATCTACGAACGATCAGCCGAGCTGTATTGGAATCATAGAACAGATAAATTAACGCGGGTGAAACCGCGGCGAACAGCTAGTATGACTATTATAATTATTGGGATGTGAGCGAATAAAGTTATGGAAAAGTATGAACGTTTGCTCTGCTTAATCGCTGCTAGTTTTTCTTTTTTGTTAGACCAATAAAAAAACGTGTCTATCAAATCGTAACACTGATGTTTGGAATAGCCCAAATTTTATTTGACAGTGTATGAAATAAAAAAAGAATCGTCAAAATTGGTTCACCCAGTCGTAGGTTATGAGGTAACAAACATAAACAAAAAAAACCTACGCGTCGAATTGAGAACCTCCGGCTTTTTAAAGTCGGTTAAAAAGTTATTAAAATTCAGATTCATATTTTCAATATAACGTATAGGTAGGTAACTTTAAGAATGACGGACAGAATCATCCCACTAGAATCTTCCGCCGCACTCAGAGTCGACTTTAATGATTACTTAGTTAAGTATAGATTTTTAAAACAAAACTGCCGCAATCAGAGACGTTCAGTAAATTAATGTTAGTTGGCATTTAACTTATTAAGTTACATCTCATTGAATGCCAATTAACATTAATTTACTGAACGTCTCTGATTGCGGCAGTTTTGTTTTAAAAATCTATACTTAACTAAGTAATCATTAAAGTCGACTCTGAGTGCGGCCGTAAATAAATACCTACTTGGTAAGTTTATGAGACCATCATAATACGTCACCGACACTCGGTGAACAGACGCGGCAGCGGCACAAAGGCAATTAAAACGAATGGAATAATTAATTCAATGCCTTTGACGTAAATGATGCCATTATAGCTACCTACACGTGAATGGTCCACGAAACTTTTCTTTCAGACGCCATCCCTTGTTATCTGCGAATTGGCCAGACAAAAACTCTGGAGTCTCGAGTGCTACTGTTTTAGACAGCTGTCGCCAGAATCGTCTCATTTGGTAAGCGGATCTTTCAATTCTATGTCCAAGCGCTAATTATTTTATCGATAAAATAAAGGTGTAGGAAATGTTGGTGAAAAAATTAGGTTATTTTAAAGATTCATTCAACTCAACATTGTACCTACATATAAAGTATACCGTTGCCTCTATAATAAATAATAATAATAAACTTTACTGAACCAATAATATGAACAAAAGTATGTTATATGTTTGTCTTTCGAGATAAAAATAAGTGTATGTGTTATTATGTGAACCTGCCCTCTTAACCAAGTTGACAATCTACAACGTGTTAATGAATTAACTGAAAACTAGAAAGTAGTTTGTTAAGAATCGACGTCCGAATCGATCGCACCATGTTTTAATATATTGAGTATTTTTTCATTTTTACTAGCCCATGTCTAAATTATTTATAATACCTACAATATTAGGCGCGTACGCCGCTCGTAGCAAAAAATCGATTCGGTCTTTGACACGTAGGCGCGGGTGTAGCGCTTGAAATATCGTAGATAGGTCACCTCCAAACTAATGCTCAATAAATTTTAGACTATTAATTTTTTCAACATAATTTATATTATAATCATATTCTTGTTTATTTTTTAAATGAAATGTATCAGGTTTTTCGTCAATTCATTAACACGTTGTATAATCGTCAACGCATGGAAAACAAGGAACGCCATCTTTATAATTATTACGTGGTCACCCAAAAGTGGATTTTTGATTGGACGACTCTTACCGCCGCACTCAGAGTCGTTCATTAAAATAACGTTAATCGGCCCATAACTAATGCTACTTAAAACCTCTAGTGACAATTAAATCGCCGTAGCTCCCAGAGACAAAAATTTAATGTTGATTAGTAGATTGACAACTATATGTAAGCATAGGGCGGTACACCCTATCGAAATGCGTATCGATAAAGTGCGACATTGCCACATGCATAAACTCATGGAAATGATACTTTTGTTTTTGTAGTTTTTATGAGGTGAAGTTATTATTTTTCTTTAGAAATAATTAATTGCGTTAATTTACTATTACTTTAATCGGAAATAATAATTGATTTCAATAAAATTAAATCGTGAATGCCATGACTTTTGTGATATGACAACATTGAACGCCGCCATTTTCATTTTTCAATTATCTACGTCAAATCAATCCGCGAAATGTTTCAAATTGGAATAGCCGCCACCATGAAAGGCCTCTCCACATTCGCGCGCGAACCGCGCGCCAAGCCGCGAAACACCCGCGAACCATGATTCTACACTTATAGTTCGCGGGTGTTTCGCGGCTTCGCGCGCGAACTACGCGCGAATGTGGAGAGCGCTTGAAGTAGAAGAAGGAGAATTCGTCTTTAGTAATATAATAATAATTTGAAATTATTGTATAAAAAATGGTGAGTATTAAGTAATTATTATTGGTTTCATATTGTTAAGATAAAAATATGTTAGGCATGTTTTTATATGGTTTTCTTTATATTTCAGGAGCAAAATAAAACACCACGCAAATGAGTTGCAAACTTTACCCCGGACGAAAAATTTTTACTTGCACATTAATTAAACATCGATAATTGAATCAAAACTGATCGACGGAAAGTCAGTTTTAAAGAAAAAATGGCCTGGATTTCAGTCACTGACGAGTTCAATAGTAATGTACTTGTATACAAGGTATTGTATTACTTGTATATACTTGTATTCTAGTTATTGCTTGTATACACTTTTTGTTAATATAACTAGAACTAATAATATTTTTTTTACTTGCAGCGTGATGTAACTACATTAAAAAGAGCATGGGATAACCTTAAGGCTATGGCCCGTAAAAGCAAGGCTATCTTTTAAAAACTGGAGGTAAATCATCAAATCCACCACCTCAACCGAAGCATAATAAGCATTATAGAAAAGATAACATTCAATAACAACTCAACAGGGCTGGGCAAAATACCAAGTTGTAATTTAAATCCTTTTATTATAAATGTGAAACTTTGTTTGTTTGTTACGTTTTCACACCTTAATAGCTTAACCGATCAACATGAAATTTTGCATACACATTTTCACCGGTACAGAGAAAAACATAGGGTACTTTTTATCTGGGAATTCCTGCGGGATCTTTGAGATTTCCACACGTGAATCTCTGAAACGGTTGAACCTATTTGAACGGGACTTTCTCTGCCAATTAAATGATGTTATAAGGTGTAAATTATGCTACTTTGGAGTTCTTGCGGAAATTCAGAAACTCAAACGGGTGGAATCGCAGGGCATAGCTAATGTGTGTTATAATATGTATTCTAAAATATGTAATTCTAATCAGTGTATTTTTTTTAGATGGAGACATTAAAAACAAGCTGCTGATAGAGCTGCTGAGTTGGAGGAAGAAAAAAATTAAGCTATTGTAGATGGCAAAACTAGAGCTAGCTGAACAAATAAAAAAACTAGAATTACAATAATAAAATTATTTATTTTGAATGAACTAGTTTTATTTTATTTATTTAAAATTCAGGCAGGTAGTTGAAGCAGCTGATAGGTGCCTGTATCCAGTTATACATTACTATTTTTCTATCTTTTGTTTCTAATATTTGTCCAGTCTGTTTTCAAATAATAATTGTAAGGTGCCAAGACTTCTTCCGGTAGCCCATTCCAAGGAGCAACCACTCTGTAAGTAAAAATTGTTATTACACCTTAAAAAAACAAATAACAAACAAAATCTGAGTATAACCAATTCTTTTTTTATTATTTTATGGTTTTTAATCTATAAATTTATACATATAAATAAAATTGAAGTGTCTGTTTGTGATTCCAAATTAACAGTTTTTCACTCAATGCATATGAAAGTATAATATAATCCTACTAATATTATAAATGTGAAAGTGTGGATGTTTGGATGTTTAGATGTTTGGATGTTTGTTACTCAATCACGCAAAAACGGCTGAACGGATTTAGATGAAATTTGGCATGCACCTTGTCAGGGGTACAGAGAAGGACATAGGGTACTTTTTATCCCGGAAAGCCTTCGGTAACTCTGAAATTACCGCGGGTGAAACCGTCTGTCTGTTTGTTCTGTCTAAAACAGCTAGACCGATTTTAACGGGACTTTCAGGCAAATAGCTGATGTTATAACGAAGAATAAAACTATTTTAAAAGAAAATCGTTCCTGCGGGGATTCCGAAACTCATGTGGAGTAAAACCGTGGGGCACAGCTAGTTATTCATAAAAAGTTATCTATACCTAACTAGTTATCTCTAAAAAATCTCTCAACTATGGATTGCCTGAACAAGAACCATTACTATTGGGATTTTCTTATGTATATCATTTATGTTAGGTACCGGATATAATATGATCAGAATCACAATCGCAATAGTGATCCATTGTCAGTATAAAGCAGGAGTTCATCTAATGGTAATGAGATATTGTGAAATGTAGCACACACAAATTACAGCCACAACTGTGTCTAATTTGATACTCATACTCACTTGAAGATATGGAAACTTCCTTTTCCAAATACTAAAAACTCTCAACAGTATTTTTCGTTCTGATTACTGATATGGCTTTTATTGTACTTTTCTTGACTGTTTGAATTAGGACAAGAATGGTGTTAAATGCCCATCATTTACCTACTACATAATCACTCACCAAGCAGTATACCTTGCAATACACCTGACAGCTGTTTTAGTGCACTACTATAATGAATAAAGCTATCATGAGTTCCGCTAGGCCATCGAGCTACAACTTTAAAAAATCCAAATTCGGGCCTGTTACTGCCTGAACATTAAAAGAAAACAATCCTCTTCTATGATATTCCACCAGGACTTCTTATTTTAATATGTGTAGCACATGACACCTGGAAGTCCAGCAATTCGTAAACTCAATAAAATCTTCTAGGTCAGACATGCTTTGCTAATTACTGTGACGTGATCGACGCCCTAAAAGTTTAAAAAATCCAACTTTGGTTTTGAAATTTTAACAACAAAAACAAACATAACCTTACTTTTAAATGTCAAAAATCTCCAATTAAGTCTTAAGTAAGGGTCAGCCGCCACTTAAAGTTAATCCTCATTAAACGTGATTAATGGAGGATTAACTGTCTCTGAGAGTGAATTTTTTTTAATCCTTACTTAAAATCCGTTAAGTAACCATTAAATCGACTCTGAGTGCGGCGGTTAGATTTTAAAGTACGTTATCCAATCATTATCAAAGCGTTACAAACTCACATTTGCATTTATTATCATTAAGGATATCATAGTTAAGGATGATCTAACTGAAGGAATAAATGTAATTTTTAGTTTCCTACCCCATTATTTATATGGGCATAATGACAGGGTATAATAATCAAAATTCGATTTAGTCCGTCAGTTAGAAAATGAAAAAATAATACGCACTTATTTTTTGCTTTTTCGAATTATTGAAAAAATACTTAGATGAAACGCATTAAAAAGTGTAGGAGTGGGAGGTCGCGAAGTCATAACTAGGTACATACCTAAGTATAAAATGTACGTAAGTGTGACATCACACGGAATTTCAACTCAATGTATCGCCGTTAATTTTGCATTACGTTAAAAAAGAAAAAAATACTACTACCATATATTTTTTATTAGTCTACGAGACGGACTAAAAATTTAAATTTAGTCATTAGGTATGCTTCGATAGAAATTCCGCGAATAAAAAAAACAATGAAGAAGTGTTACTGACCTGCTGACAGAACTGCTTCTCCCCCGTAGACGGCCCGAGGGCTAACGCCAGGCACATATACGCCAGCGTAAGTACTGCAGACATAGCCAGTGCTATCGGTCTAGCTATTGGCATCATTGTGTGCACCATCTGTGGACAACACGCTGACGTCAGCAGCTAATAATAATAACATCCACTTCACAACACACAGATCTACTTGATCCCACACTAAGCTATAATTAGCTTGTGTCGTGGAAACCAAGCAAACGTGGTATATTACACTATATAGAATCACATATATATTATACTATAGATATATAAACACCCAGATTGGAAGTGGAACCCTGTGTTCATCACACAAAGTGCACCCTCACTGGGAATCGAACCCGGAACCTCTTGACTTGCGGGCAAGCTTGGTGACCCACTACGCCAATCGGGTCGTCAATGAACCTAGAGTTACCTAGCTCTCGAGTGCTGTTATAACAAATTAAAGATTTAACGTTTTAAGATAACTTTAGGGCCGATTTTTCAATCGTCAGATAACTCGACTAATAACTAACTAGCGAATAAATTTATCTGACTGATAAAAGGACAAATAAAACTGTTGCATTTTTCAATGGCTAGATAGCAAGCGAATAGCTAACCGAGGATTTTTGTTGCCAACTTCACTGTAATACTGTAGGAGCGTGAAAGACGCATACGTCGTACTGTGTGTTAGAAGAGGATAGCAAATCCAACCTTTTTTTTCGTGGTGCATCCCGTTGCCTAGCTACTAACTTACTATTATTTATTGTAAAAATTTGCTGGACTTTACTTGTGTTTCGTGTATAATTTTATCCCTTATCAGGGGAAGCAAATATAGTAGGTACATATTCTTTTAAGTCTGAAACGGCTATGAATTTCTTTTGAATCCCACATAGCAAACTGCTCCGGCCTTGGTCTGACTACTCTTTATTTCCTTTCAGTTTTAAATGTTCATACATTATAGCCTCTTCTTCGATTGCGAGATCGTCAACAGTATCGAAAACTTTCATAATTTTCATATTACTTTAGAAAAAGAAGAAATAACCTCAAACTCAACGTCAATGGATCTCTTTTATCTATCGAATAGCCGCCTATCTGGCCGTCAAACCGGCAGATAGATTTATTCCTCAGTTAGGGCCCTTATTGCCCAGATAGAGCCTATCTGACGATTGAAAAATGTAATATTTTGCTATCTGTCGAATAAGTATCTACTATCTAACTGTTTATCTGACGATTGAAAAATCGGCCCTTAGTAAGTTCAAATTTTATCACCTATTCGCCTTGTTTTCACGAGTTCTCGTACCACAGCGTAAAAAGTACCCTATATCCTTTTCTTTACCCCTGAAAACGTTTATGCAAAATTTCATGATGATTGATGGAGTAGTTAAGGATAAAGGCGTAACAAACAAACTCACATTCGCATTTATAACAGAAAGGATTAAGGATTACCTGAAAGCTAGTCTTTCCGCAAGGAAAAGTCGTAGGTTCTATTTTGGTTTACTTTCCTTTTCCACAAGCTAAAAATTGAGAATGGTACCTACTCCCTTCTTTTTCTTTTTTAATTCTAGCGTCTACATTTAGTTCTTTTTGTATACACAGAGTTTTGGCTTTGTAAAACGTCAAATCAATAGAGATTCGAGCTGTCAATAAGCGACAGAATAAAACGAGGCATTCAATTAAACCTAATGTAGGAGTTGTGATGGACATTTTTCGAGTCACAACTGACGATCTAAATAGCTTTTGTTTTCAATATTTAGGAAGTTATAAAATTGCTTTTATCCTAGATTTGTAGGTACTAATATTAAAGTGGAAAAGTTGCTTTGTTCGTAATTGATAATATCTAAACTACAAAACCGTTTCAAAACGTTTTGTTATAACAAAGATCCATTAGCCCTGAGTAACATAATGTTTTATTAGAATAGTTTGTCTCGAAACAAAGTGTTTTCGATGTACCTAGTCCCGAAATTATCACGTGTGAACAATATTACTGTCTGGTATTTATTAAAATAGTTTTATTAATATAGAATCGGTTGAAATCTCCGCAACCTGTAAGTATAGACGGCAGTGAATAAAACTCTATAGGTAGACATGACATCATAAAGTATTTAATTTGATCAGATTACTAAACTTTGTGTCTGTTTCTGTATTAAGGAGAGTACCTATGTTTAGACATGTTATTAATATCTTTGATATATAGGTAGTGATGCGACGATAAATTACGATAATATCGTATAAATTTTTTGGAACTGATCCAAAAATCGATCCGACTTAATTATAGTTTAGGTTTTTTTCTATTTCACTACGCTCAGGGAGACTGCCGGATCAAATGATGCGGACATAATTTTTTATCTGTTTAGTCAAAAATAAAGAATCCAGCGAATGTTTAGCGCTATCTGGTATCCTTGACTGTTACCTACTGTACTCATGGAAATATGAATAAGATTGTTTTTAAGGTTGATAAGCTGAACCGTCATAGGCAAAGATATTGAAAGAAAATAGATTGACAATACGCTCGGCTGTTAAGCTTTCCCCTTGAACCACGCAGCGGTCAAATGATCTCATGATAACAAAATGCCGTTGGCTAGCAGAGACTATTGTCTATAGATACCACTTTACGGAAAGCGATGTAATTGGCTATTTGAAATGTACTTTGTGGTGACTGGTATTTGATTGCGTCGCAACGATGTGATTGGTTTTTATTTTGATCATTACCCCAAAAATTGGTTGACGTGGATTGCATAGTAAAAGTTTGTATTGTTCGTCTATTCTCTCATAATGTCTTTGCCGTCAGGCATCAAACACTTAATATTTAACGCCACGGTTGCCAAAGATAAATATGCAAATCGGTCCTAATTATGCGCGGTCAGGCTTATAGTGGATTTAACTAAGCTGCTTCAAAGGTTAATTTCTTTTTTGTTCAGAAAAGAGCAGAGCTTTTACCCCAGTCCTCTTGGTAAAATTGACAATCTGCGATCGTTAACGTTGTAGAAAACAAAATAACGTATCGTGGTCACGAAAAATTGAACTCTGATTGGATTATACATATACGTGACCAGCGGGGTTAGCCAAGTTGACAAACGCATAGAAAACATACAACGGTGCGTATACAGACTAACATAGCAAACCAAGTTATATAAAATTTTTATCTCTCCTGGGACAATAAAGCATATTTGAATTTGAAGGATTATAAATAAACAAAACTCACGAATCGGATACGTTTTTGCGTTTTTTTTTTTCGTTTCGTTGAGGCGGAAAAAGAGACAATAGATACGTGTGTTATGTCAGAGGATATAGCATCCATGACATTGTCATGTACCTACCAGTCTGTGGAGGCACCTTTTGTACGTATAACAGCAACTGTGCAAATATGAAATGTGTAAAGTCAGAAGCACACTTGTGAGTCGTATGTATCGTGTTGTTGCGACAGAAGCATATAGGTTTCATACATTAAGGATGGTTAGAGACATATTTGTATGTTTTGTCTTGTTGTAGCGCGTTCTGTTGTGGTGGTTACCGATGTACTTCTGTCGCTTAACAACACGACACGACACGTATGTGTGTTTCCGCCGTAAGACATTTCCGCCAAACCTTATTCTCTGTATGCTTTTGCTTCAATGCTTTTACCGCTCTTTGTGCCTGCGAATAAGAATGTTACGGAGCTTCGACTCCGATACGTCGGAACTCTCGATTGATAGTACACCGCCGATTCCGACTTCGACTCCGACACTATTCAATCGGTGGTTTTAAGCGGAGTTTTATGCATGCCGTGCGGGGAACCCTACCCACGTGTTTTCTGTCATCGATTACTCTTTCGTTATACGAAACTAGCTGTCCCTCGCGGTTTTACCCTCGGTAATTTCGGAGTTCCCGCGGGATTTCCAGGATAAAATATAAATATAAATATAAACCTTCCTCATAAATCACCCTATCTATTAGTGAAAACCGCATGAAAATCCGTTGCGTAATTTTAAAAATCTAAGCATACCTACATGGACGCAGATAAACAATGACATGTTAACCCACAAAATTAAGTTATTGATACATAACGCTTTATTGAGAGTTAGAGAACGTTTTTTAATTATGTGTTTACCTTATTACGTTGTTTAATTATGTAACAAAATATTGAACATAAAAAAATGTTGACACAAAATGGCGCTTTGATTTTAAAACACGATTTACTGAAAATTTCTCCAGTGTTGGTTAACACACTATTGCTTATCTATATCCACATAGGGACAGACCGACAGCGGGAAGTGACTTTGTTTTATACTATGTAGTGATACTGATGATTTACCAGTGGCGAAGGTACCATAGAAGCCGATTCCCACCGGTTTCCCTTCAGAAGTTGGGAACACAACCACTCTCTCTACCGTAATTTAGAAATAGCACAATCAGTAATTTTTGTAGTCAGTATTTCAGTAGAATCTACTGAAATACTACAAAAATTATCTCTACTGAGTAGAAAACATGACAAAACGCCTAAACTATCAACAAAATTTGCTCTTCAATAACAAATTGTTATAAAATAAGCCGCTGGCGCGATCGGCTTTTTGACGGTTATACTTCCATACAAAATAATGCCGTGACGTCACATCAAGGTCGCAGGCAGCCGGCTAAAGTAGCTACTTTGGTAAGCCGTTGCAAATCGAGTTACTCCCTCCATCTCGCTCGCACGCACGCATTTTTTATTACTATTTCAACAAATATCCTTATTGGTCCTAGAAATTAGAAACGAAGCGGACATTCTGTGTTGACTGTTGACAGACTACTTGAATTTATGACGAAAAAATTTAAAATTTATAGGTATTTGAATTTATTAGTTAGTTTCATGTATTAGAATTTATTTCTTGGTATTAAATAGTAATTAGTGTTATAGTTGGATTTTTTTGTTGTGTGTAGTGATAGTGAAAGCAGTTACGCAGATGTACGTTGAAATTAGGTATTTGCGGTAAGTAGATAGTTTAATAAGTGGAAATTACGTATTTATAGTAGGTACCAAATAGATTTCCGGCTTGCCTCTCTCAGTATTTCACCCTTCGCCACTGTGATTTACGAATGATGATTAACTTAACTCTTATAATATCTACAACAAGACAACCCTGCTGAATTTCTTGTCAGTTCTTCTCAGTAGAGAACGTGTCTGAGAACCTGATGACGATTATAAGTGATTGTAACAACCAATCCTAAGTAATAAAGAATTTTTAAATTTTAATCTCTATTGCCCACACTTCGATTCCAGTTACGACTCCGACAAACCAAATTTAAAAACTCAGACTCCGACTTCGGCGACGATAAACTACCTCCGTACGTAGCATACTTACGCAAAGTGTACCTAAAAAGCACCTACGGATAATAACTTTTAAACCTAACACAAGAATTATACTGATGTTGTTGTGAAGTAAGTTTTTTTTTTTTTTTTTTATGTCATAGGGGGCAAACGGGCAAGTGGTACACCTGATGGTAACTGATTACCGCCGCCCATAGACATCTGCAACACCAGAAGGCATGCAGGTGCGTTGCCGACCTGGAATGGGGATGGGAACTGGCTTTCAAGTGGGGCTGCCGGAACACACCGTTAGGTGCTTGGCGACAGATTTGCAACTTGAAGGTGGTAGCTAGCTAGCCGGGCACTAGAGAGCGCCCTACCACCATGCTATGGTTTCCTCACGATGTTTTCCTTCACCGACAGCTCAAGCTCATTGTTAGGATTTGAACCTACACCTTGCGGCGTTTAATCCGAACGCACTAACCACTGAGCTATCATCGCCGCAAAGTTATATAAAGAGATTTCGCCGTTGTCTTCAGCGATGCTGGTAAATCTTTGTGAGCGCAACATTATTCGCATTAATGGCATAGCTAGAAGGGGTGTCTACTGTCTGAGGTAGCTCGGCCCCCACAAATACTTGTTCGCTCCCACCTACTTTACAGTGAAAACTCTTCCCTTACAGCAACAACCTGAAGAGCTGGTGGCGTTAGCTACGCAAATTCAACAAGCAATAACGCAGATGTTTTAAACTTCTTATAATATCTTCTATACACATTACGAGTCATGTATAAATTTCTGGGATCCAACCGACGTAAATCCCATAATATTCGACTTTCATTTACATATCTAAAAAGTTGACTGGTAGAGAATGCCTTAGGCATTAAGTCCGCCTTTTGTACATAAATGTGCAATAAAGTTCTTTAAATAAATAAATAAATGTCACCTTAATTGCACTAATGTGTATCAGCTTTGAGAATTTAAAATGTTGATATGTTTTCTTGTGTGTAATTAATCAGATATTAAATTTAAGAAAATTTCTATCGTAAAAACTATATTTAAGAAGTCCTTTCGCATTTAATGTTTTTCGAAGTAAATAAAGCGAAGTAACTACAGCAAAGCTTGCACTCAAAGGATTATGTTGAAGTTGCCTCCGCTGTGTGACAACTGACAAGGCTTAAGTGGATTTCTGTAGAATTTATCCTATATAAGTCAAGTACAAAAGTACTGGATTTGTCGTTACTACTCCTTAAAAGAGTCAAACGACCTAAACAAACAAACCTATGCAAGCAGTTCACCTAAGTTTTCGAGAAGTCATTCATAGCATTCTATCTGGCAGTCTCTTAGCGAAATTTTCGGCGAACCCATCTACTGAATTAATCATTTCTTATTTTAAACATTATACAACAGTTGGCGAAATGGCCCCATTGGAGCCCAATGTGTGTGTAAAATTCCATGATGATAGGGATTTCATAAAGTACATAGGTACAAGAATTAATTCGCCGGTGAATAAAACTAATGAAAAAGTTTTTTTTCTTTTTTCTATTCAGTACCTATACTCTGTTTCAAAGCGACAGAAATTTTCTAACCATCACAAGTTTCATATAAAAACTAATATATTGTAGGTATAATTAACAGATTCTTGCTTTCTGTCTTTCTTCATTTCTTTCTTTGTTTCTCTACGTTTGATATCATACTCCATGTTCTTACCAATATCAAAGCGAAGAGTGGCAACGGCGCATGGTGCGTAGCCAGCAGGGTCCCAGCCCCAAGACTGATCGTGACCAGCAGAGACCCCGACAGCGCCAGGGCCTCCCACTCCGCCGCGGCTGGCAGGAGTGCCAACGCAAGCACTACTGACAGCACAAACACTATCACCGAGAGCGATGACAGCGTCAACACTTGCGACGACAGCTCCTGTAACAATGTATAAGGAAAAAAATATTATAATATACCGATGTTAATATACCCTTCAGGTGCGTTAGGTACTATTATCGGGATCATTATAAGAAGCATAAATTCCAACAATTCAACGTTCTAAACCAAAATTCTTCATAACGAAGGTTCTAGTTAGTCCTATCGTTATCCGTCGATCCTTTAATCTGTATGGTCTATCGAAAATCCTTTGTTTAAAGACATATTGCGGCTTGGAGGGTTGTCACCTCAACCTTGAGGGTAGACCCTAGGGAACATTAAAAGTAATTAGGCAGCTTCCAGTGAACCAACGGAACAATCCACGCGGACCATTCGGTATTGAAATTTGAGCCATAATCACTGGGCTTAAAGGTAGATATTGTCTTTAGAAAAAAGATCAGGTACATTGACAATAAGCTCAGCTCTCTATAACCGATAAAATGTATAGGAAAGGTATAACTTGGGTATAACTATACGCAGGGAAGGAAAATTATATACTTACATTTAAATATATACGTAGGTACATAGAGTGGTATAGAGTTTTTTTTAAGATAATATAACATAACTGTCACCCGTGGTTTAACCGGCGGTAATTTCGGAGATCTCGCGGGAATCCCGAGTAACAATATAATGTTAGCATTGAAATGGTGAAAGAATTATTGAAATCGGTCGAGTAGGTACGTTCAAAACGTACCAAATAAAAAAAAAACAATGAAAAATCAAATCTTTCCCCTTTATAATATTAAGTTTAGAGTTTAGACAACAGAATTCGATAAAATCGATAGTCGTTTACCAGCTTGTTTTTTTATAACAATTTTCATAGGCATGCGAAATAACTAGAGCTGGCAGCTGTCTACCTCAAACTACCATCTTTTTGTTTATCTACCTAATTTTCTCCGAAACGGTTGAACCGAATTCCACTGAAACCGCGGGGCACAACTAGTGTAGTGAGTTTGTTTGTTTATTTGTTACGTTTTCACGCCGTCACGGCTCTACCAATCACCATGGAATTTTGCATACCTTAAGTACACGTTGTCAGAGGTACAGAGAAGAGAACATTTACCCCGGAATTTCCGCAAAATTATCGCGCGAAAAACCGGAGGGAACAGCTAGTAGAGTTATGTATAGTTTCTACTTTAAATTCGTTAAAAGTGAATTGTTGACGTTTTCATATCTTCTCGATGTGGAAACTCTTCTGTAACCCTGTGTATACTTAGAAATATCAATATGTCAACATTTTTGTCAGTATTTGAACCTTATTATTATTGCAATAAGGTTCAATGACTATCGTAAGTGTTTACATATTTGTGCTACTAACTGTACATGTCTGATTCAAATGCCTTCAAGGCTCATTCACTATGACCAATAAGATTCCCTGCCCATAGCGCGCGTGCCAAAAACACTGCCCAAATGCTCCGGATGCAAAAATATTAGAAATTATTATTCTGTTTGACACGTTGTAAACGTTTTTTTTTTTTCGAAGTGAAACTTCTTTAAGCACTGAAAAGACAATTGGGTCTTCTTCAGGGTAGGAAAATCAAAATTCTAATTAGTTCGTCAGTTAGAAAATTAAAAAATAAAGACACGTATTTTGTGCTTTTTCAAATAAATGAAAATAAACATAGGTAAAGCGCATTAAAGTTTAGGGTGGGGGACTCGTGACGTCATTATTCAGTATAAGCCCCGTCCAAACTGCGCCGGGTTGTGACGTCACGCGAAATTTCAACTCAATGTATCGCCGTTATTTGTTGATTACGTAAAAAAAGAAAAAAATACGTGTCCAATATTTTTTACTAATCTACACGACGCGCGACGGACAAAAAAAAAATTATCAAGTAGCCAATTTTTGTGGCGTGTTATCTCGCGGCGTGTTATGGTCATAGTGAACCAAGGCCCCAGTTCTCAGTACCGTGATCTCTTGCATTATACACATGAGCTACGCACGGGCGATGTTAACACGTTAATCTACATATGAAATGAGATGCTATTCCCAGGTCGAAATGCAACATACAACACGTTCCCATTGTGAGGACACGTATTATGCGCTCAGGGCACAAAGCACAGAACAGAAAATAACTGATAGGAGGGACATCAACTTAGCTTAGTACGAAAACAGGTGAAAACCAGTGTCGCCGGGTGATTTCCTCACACAAAACTATTCATCACGTACTAAAACATCCATTAACTCAACGAAAATGTATTCAACGCTTTGTGGTTACGTTTTTACTTAGTCAGTGTTTTAAAAATTCGCAGTTTTGGGAATATTGTGGAAAATATACTTGGGATACTAGCAAAAGAAGTTTTAGTAGGAGTAGAAGAAGAAGTAGAAGTTAGAGTATACGCTCTAACTTCCTTTGCAACCGTGGCGCGCCTGCCCCGCCTACATGTCCTCTCTAGTTAATTTATTTTCTCTGTGGCACAAAGTGTTCAGGGCCTTTATTCACTACTATTTGTTGAACGTGGTTTTACTCTAGTTTTCTAAATTATTCTTTTTTTTTATCTCATAGTGAGCAAACGGGCAGGTGGGACACCTGACGGTAAGTGAACGCCCGTGGATATCTGCAACACCAGAAGGCTTGCAGATGCGTTGCCGACCTGGAATGGGGATGAGAACTGACTTTCAAGTGGGGCTGCCGGAGCACACCGTTAAGTGCTTGGCGACAGATTTACAACTTGAAGGTGGTAGCTAGCCAGCCGGGCACTAGAAAGTGCCCTACCACCATGCAAAAATGCTTCTGCTTGTTTTTCTCCACATCGATGTAACATTACTAGTTGTTCGGTAGAAATTCCACCTGAATAAAATGCAAAATTCCTTCAGGAATTCCAGAATGAAAATCCTTTCTTAGCTAACGTCTACGTACTCTCCGAAAAACTACCTACCCTGAGAGAAAATAGAGACTTGTTCGGTAAAGCTCGCAACCGTACGTTCCCGCCGAAGATAGGTCACCAGCAATTCTGCTACCGGTGTTCGGGTGGTCTACCCTCATGGATATCATATAAAAACATGGGATGAACATTCGGGTGCTCTTTTAAATCAGTCGCATTCGTGCTCGTTTAAAAATTGTAAAAATCATACATCTAGGACCCCAAAAAAGGACGGAATTTCATATTTTCGGTAAGTATCTACTATTGTAATACCAACCAACTATAACTATAACCACATCTACATATAACCACGTAAACACGACTCTGGACAGTTTTTAAGTAAACTTTTGTATCGACTTTTTATATGAGATCGGTGTCTACCCTGTATCATATTTGGTCAGGAAACTCTCCTGTCGTTTGCACTTAATTGACAACATGTGGGGTCGGTCACTGTGCCTGCTGGTCACTGATATTGTGTCAACACGTCTTTCAAGCAACGATTTGACTTCGTTCGCCCTCCAACCCTCTTCGTCTGATTGATTTCTCACCCCGATACAGTTCGTATAGTAATAGTACTTATATAGATTGAGAATATTCCTTGAATCGGTTCGGTAGTGAGTTTTATTAATACTGACGAATCTGATTTGCATTTCAGGAATCCTTCAGGAAATCTGTAAGTGAGCTTTGAAACTATAAATTTTTTTCTTAAATAGTTTCAGAACTCGCCATCAGAATGTTACAGCACCCTGTACTTATATTATACCTACAGATTATGTTTGACATTTTGTTGTAGGTACCTGGGAGGGCTTGTCGGTCCTACAAAACATTAATTAGTGTAACTACAACTTACACTAATTAGAGGTTTGGCATAAGTGAATTCTGTTTACATTTCGTCTGGACTACATTATGGCTTGTAATTATAGTTATAGAACTCAAATATTATAATGTATTCACAATTTTATTATCACTACAATGCAATGTAGTTACATATTTAAACCACGTAGCGTACCTAGATGTATGTACTTATTGTTACTTCTTAATAGAGATGGATTAAGTATTTATTTACCTATTTATAACACAAGAATTTCATAACGTTACAATAAAACTAACCGCCGCACTCAGAGTCGACTTTAATGATTACTTAGTTAAGTATAGATTTTTAAAACAAAACTGCCGCAATCAGACAAGTTTAATAAATTAATGATAATTGGCATTTAACTAATTAAGTTACATCTCATTAAATGCCAATTAACATTAATTTACTGAACATCTCTGAATGCGGCAATTTTGTTTTAAAAATCCATACTTAACTAAGTAATCATTAAAGTCGACTCTGAGTGCGGCCGTAAGGCACTGTGAAATTAATAACAATTAATCAATTAATCATTTAGAATACGCTATACTAGACTAGACTGAACTACTAATAAAATACATATTATAACAAAATAAAAATAATTATGGGTATTATTAATTTTGTAACGCTTTTGCCAATGGACTGTAAAGTTATGATATACTATCTGTTCCCCGCGGTTTCACCTGTTCCCATGGGAACTCCGAAATTAATACAGGTGAAACATAACAATATAGCCTAAAATGTTACTCAGGGATAATGTAGCTTTCTAATGGTGAAAGAATTTTGAAATCGGTCCAGTAGTTTTTGAGTTAAATCGTAACAAACAAACAAAAAATCAAATCTTTCCTCTTTATAATATTAGAAATATTATAGATGTTAAAGTGTGGATGTTTGGATATTTGGATGTTTGTTACTCAATCACGCAAAAACGGCTGAACGGATTTGGATAAATTCGGCATGCACGTTGTCCGGGGTACATAAAAGGACATAGGGTACTTTTTACCCCGGAATTCCCGCGGGAACTCCAAAATTACCGCGGGTGAAACCGCGGGGCACAGCTAGTAGACAAATAAATAAATAATGAAACGCTAGTTATCATGTAGCATGGCGGCTGTGGCGTGAAACTGAAATCTAACGCCATAACCGTAGCGGTTAGTCCACTTTAGTACCCCCGGAAACTTTCCCCCTGGGGTTATTTATAAGACTAGCTATCCCGCGCGGTACTCACGATAGTTTCAGTTTCTGCGGAATTGTTCCATACAAACTTTGCCCCCCTTTTTCACCCCCTTAGAGGTAGAATTTTCAAAAATTCTTTCTTATCTGATGCCTAAGTCATACAAGGAACACACCCTCTAAGTTTCATGTCTCTACGATCCGCGGTTTAAGGCTATGCGTTGATCCGTCTGTCAGTTATTCAGAACAAAGCATTTTATATGTATAGTTTGAAGTACCTACCTGACCTGTGCGGTTTTAATCACCAAAAACTATAACATGAGCCTTTATTTGAATAATAATATCATAATATTATTATGTTTTTGTAATAGGTACCTACTGCGGTAGGTCTCTGTTAAAAAACGATTCGGTTTTTTTTTTAAACGAGTTAGAAAAAATCGGATCCTAATGATTTCCAGAAAAATAATGGTTTCAATAAGTCTGTCTTAAAAACCCGAAACAATTTTTATCGGTTAACCTACAAGTACAATTGGCTACTTGACAAATTATTTTTGTTTAGTCCGTCGTGTAGATTAGTAAAAAATATTGGACACGTATTTTTTCTTTTTTTACGTAATCAAAAAATAACGGCGATACATTGAGGTGAAATTTCGCGTGACGTCACAACCCGGTGCAGTTTGTATGGGGCTTATACTGAATATTGACGTCACGAGTCCCCCACCCTAAACTTTAATGCGTTTATCTATATATGTTCATTTTCATTAATTTGAAAAACAAAAAATAAGTGTCTATTATCTGACGGACTATATAGAATTTTGATCTTCATACCCTGAAGAATTCCCGATTGGTAATTTATTTTTTTCGGAAGCGAAGTACCTACGCGTACGCACTCACAGCTCACCTTGATAAACCGACTTTTCCCTAAAGGAATGGAGCACAACCAAACAAATAAAAAAACTAAATAGACGCCATTAAAACGAAAGAAATAAAATTCTCAAAGGGTTTTGGGAATGTATTATTTTGTTGACCCAAAAGCATCAAAAGTACGAAAACGCCTGCGGATGGGTCGACGTGATACGAAATATTATACTTTCCTGTAATATGCATGTTACCTACCTAGATGATGTCCGCGCAAGCATTCCCTCGGAAGTGAGGAACTCTTCGATGTTCGGAGAAAAATCTAATGTTTCTGATACAAAATCTCATTCAAATCTGGCCCCTTGTTCTCTATCCGCCGCACTCAGAGTCGACTTTAATGATTACTTAGTTAAGTATAGATTTTTAAAACAAAACTGCCGCAATCAGAGACGTTCATTAAATTAATGTTAATTGGCATTTAATGAGATGTAACTTAATTAGTTAAATGTCAATTAACATTAATTTATTAAACTTTTCTGATTGCGGCAGTTTTGTTTTAAAAATCTATACTTAACTAAGTAATCATTAAAGTCGACTCTGAGTGCGGCGGTATGACCAATAACATTCCTTGCCCATAACACGCGTCCTAACCTCCAGATGCCGAAATATTAATAGATGTTATTCTATATTTTGGTACCATAACACACGGTGTAGGTAAATGTATTTTTTTTTAGTGAAGAGTGAATCTTCTTTGATCGCGAGGGAAAAACAATTTTTGTGGCGACTTATCTTAACGCGGCGTGTTATGGTCATAGTGAATAAGGGCCCTGGCCAGAAATTTTTAAGTGATGTGAGTTTAAACATACATATACAACACAGTAGACAAACAATACGAAAACTACACTCGTATAATGGCTTCGATAGTTCGATACCCTTATTTTGGTTGTGGTTTTATTTTATTAGATTCTTTTCGAAATAGGTATATAGCACAGTCGGTCCCCTGTCTGTTACTAGTGACTATGCTGTTGTTAATAGTAACTTCTTGCCACACTCATTTTTACTAGTATTCATTAATGCATATAATAACATTTTTTTACAACATTGGTTGCCCCACAGACACTGTCCTTGCCCAAAATAATTTCCAAAATCTCACCGAAAAAAAAGTAGGTACTTACATAATATCGTATCTTTCTCGAATTATTCGGGGAATTTTGCGATTTTTCATTATTTATTAGTCCAGCCGTTTTTATTAAGTGATACGCTTACCAACGAACGGATTTCTTTTTTGTACCTAGACCGATCTGTCTTGTCTGTTCGTAAACAAAATTCATGTCTACAACATCTTATTGTGATAAGTACAGAATACTATTCTAGAACCACTTTGAGTCGGTGGTATATGAGTAATATCCTCATCGCTGACCCCTAATGTATTTATCCTTGGCCTCTGAGAGGCAAGCAATGCAATTGTAATGCAATATGCAACCTCAAACCACGTTGATATGTATACTGATAATGCTCTAAATAAATATATATACATCTCTATATATTCTGAATGACACCTGTTGCCAATTTTCTGCTTTGCGCATCCAAAAATTCAAATCTTTCAAGATAATATTTAAAATATGATGACACCGACCGTACCATTGTAAATACTGTTCGTTCGTAAATGGTTGGCATTACCGAGGGATCTAAAAATCTCGATAAAAAATTTATACGTGGGCAAAGCCGCAGGCAAAGGCTAGTTTGTTAAAAAATTGTTGTGACAATACAAAAAGGTTTTCTTCGGAAATTAGTAATTTTCGGATTAAGGAGGAATGTAAGACATTTTCGTAATAAAAATAAGTTGCTATCAGAAAACATACGATTTTGAATAGTACTTAGTCATATCCGGAAAACCAGGAATTCATTCGGGGAAAATTATCATTCGGGAAAGTAGTCCTTTGATAACTAATAAGAGATTATTTTCAACCTAACGCTTGTGGTCATTATAGATGGCGCTAAATCAAGCAGTTGAAATGTATAAAAACCAGAGGGCGCTGTTTCTATACTATATTATGGTTCGTCATTTTGTATTCAATCCTAAATCGCGATATCGAAGTTTTTATATGCGCTAACTATATATACAATCTCATAGGATAAGCAAGTGTACTTGCTTCGGCAGTACATATACTAAAATTGGAACGATACAGAGAAGATTAGCATGGCCCCTGCGCAAGGATGACACGCAAAATCGTGAAGCGTTCCACATTTTTTTGGAGATGTAATTTGTCTACAATTATTCACTAGGCACCATATGGACATCGCATGAGCCACGACAAAACATGACATACTTCGTCAAACACGAAATCACTGTTAATTAGGTTAGATTAAGTTTAGTTTTAGTTTATTACTGTTAAATAATTTTCGTCTATCTGTAAATAAATATATATTCTTTGAAAGTAGACTTGAAGTCCTGGCGACACGGATTGTTTGAATAAATACTAATATAATTATGTATTTGTTATAAATTACTGCTATGATTATTATTACAAAATTAATCAGCTGTTAATTAACGGCTGTTTTGTATTTGCGCTCACTCCCCACACGCTAAGTTTAAACTGCGACCACAGCAGAGTCAAAATAAATGGTACCGATATCTCCGATATCCGACCACTCAATCAAAATGATACAGTCATTTAAAGAAAATGACTATTTTTGGTAAATAATAATATACCAACTAAATGCTGGCCGTTTATTTAATAATTGGCTACATGATAAATTTTTTTTGGTCCGTCGTGTAGTGTGTGAAAGAGGCAGGCGAGGGGCAGGATACGATCCCAACCACAAGTAAATGGATAAATTGACCCACTCACCTTTCCAGCTTCCACCAACAGCCTTGACCGTTAGAGATTATATCACGGCAGAAGAAGCACAATAATACAAAGTTCCAACAGTCTTAACACCACATGCACGCACGGCGTAGCACTTTCGAGGTAGTCAGTAGACAATTCAACCACAGATGAGGTTGGTAAACAAATTGTAAGTAGCAAGTGAATCACGGCGGTGTCGGAGCGAGACTGGCTCGCGGCCGCTCGGCAACTCGAGCCGTCGGTACGGTTCAAAACTCGAGGGTAGTTGCTAAAAACATGAGTGAGCCTTACATCTACCCACTTCCCGTGGCCAGAATCGCACATGTAGATTGATAAAAAATATTGGACACGTATTTGTTCTTTTTTTACGTAATCAAAAAATAACGGCGATAGATTGAGCTGTTTCGCGTAATTATAGCACAAATAATGACGTCACGAGTCCCCCACCCTAAACTTTAATGCGTTTATCTATGTTTATTTACATTATTTTGAAAAATCAAAAAATACGTGTCTGTAATTTTTTTTATTTTCTAACTGACGGACTAAATGGAATTTTTATTTTCATACACCGGAAAATACCCAATTATGCTAGTTGGCTAGGACACACCCATCGGCAAAGAATAAATGGACATAGATAAGCAATAGTGTGTTAACCCACACTGGAGAAATTTTGAGTAAATTAAAGTTTTAAAATTATAGTGTCATTTTGTTTCAACATTTTTATGTTCAATATTTAGTTACATATTTAAACGATGTAATAAGGTAAACACATAATTAAAAAACGTTCTCTAACTCTCAATAAATCGTTCTAAATCAATAACTTCGTTTTGTGGGTTAACATGTTATTGCTTATCTGCGTCCAAATATATTCTTGTCTTCTATGTTACTTACATTTGAATGCAGAATGCAAACAGCGCACAGTAAGGCGACACAGCAGACCAGAGTGACGCAGAGAGCCGACACGAAGAGCGCGTGCTTCAATCGCACGCAGTACCTTCTGTATAACGCCTCCAGTTCCAACTCTGTGCCCTCCTCTGCGAACAAGAAAATTAAAAGGTACTATAACCATAGAGATATTACACACAACACATAGAGCTTTAGTTTTATACCAAGTTCTGTTCAAAATTGAAATAAAAACAATTAAAATGCGCGCGGAGCGGCGCGAAATTACGTTCGCTCCGATAGGCGTAGAAATTTTCGCCACCCGTGAAATTGCATCACTGCGTGCTTTACTTTTTCTAGAAGGTTCTCGCTTCCTTACATATTATTTATTTTATTTATTTATTTATCTATATATTACATAGGTAAAAATGAATCCCAATTTCCCTTGGTCACGGCATCACGCGTGAACGGGTGGTTCAATTTCGTTAGAAACTCACGCGGGTAAAACCGTGGGATATTATTATAAAAGAAAAACCTCCGCCGTGTCTGTCTGTCAGACTGTTCGCAATGAACTCAAAAACTACTGAACGGATTTTCATGCGGTTTTCACCAATAGATAGAGTGATTCTAGAGGAAATTATATAGGTATAGTTTATCTTGGAAACTCCCGCGGGAACTAAGAAATTACTGCGGGTGTAACCGCGATGGACCGCTAGGTAATCTATATATAATAAAAGCAGAAACTGACTGACTGATCGATCAACAAACAGCTGAAACCGCTGGGTCTAGAACCATGAATTTTTGCACAAATATTCCTTAAATGACGTAGGTGTGCATTAAATAAGGATTTTGTAAGGGGCTGCAAAGTTTGTATGGAACAATCTCAGACGAAATAAAAACTTTTATTTCGTCTGAGGGAACAATAGGTTATTTGACTAATGTTTTTTTTTTTCTGAATTCTATTCAGTCCGTCAGTTGGATAATAAAAAAATTATAGACATATTATGTGAGTAAAAACTGCACTTGCTTGTGATGTCACGCGACATTTCGACTCAACGTACTTACCTCCGCTATTTTTTGCTATGTTAACCCATACTGGAGAAATTTTGAGTAAATTGTGTTTTAAAAGTAGGAGCGCAATTTTGTATCAACATTTTTTATGTTGAATATTTAGTTACATATTTAAGCAATGTAATAAGGTAAACACATAATTAAAAAACGTTCCCTAACTCTCAATAAATCGTTCTGAATCAATAACTTAATTTTGTGGGTTAACATGTTATTGCTTACCTGCGTCCATTTTTGCTTTGATACATAAAAACCGTTTGCGTCAAAGTACCATACATACCTTGAATTTGTGACTGTAGGGTAAATGTCTCGCATAAAACAGTCAAGAAATAGTTTAATCCGTTCGTATGTACGAGTTGGTTTTTATATAGTTTAGTCACGTAATGTTTTGATGTAGCTTTAGTGTACAAGAATGTCATAACTTATTCACTTAAGTAAATCTACTTAGTATATATTCTATACTAATATTGTATTATTGTATAAAGAGTAAAGATTCATTTTTTTGTATGTTCGTTAGTAATGGATAAATTCAAAACGAGTGAAACGATTTTAAAAATTATTTCACTTAGCTATAGAAAGCTACAGTAATATTGAGTCACATGAGGTTGGTAGTTTATATCCCGAAATTAATCATTACTTTCGACAATTTATAAAAATATAGATAACGTGTATCTAGGTACCGTGTACCTACTGAAAATACCGGCAAACCTATATTGCCATAATTGGCATTGGTATGTTTTTGATCAGACACAAAAAATATAATAATAATTGAGGAGCTATGGCGTTTTTATCATAGAGCTTTTTTTATGAAATCCTGTTCTTATCCATCCATTACAACTTACAAACATATAAGGTTGTCAAAACGTCGCAAAAGTGGCATTAAAATTTAAAACGGACTCAGAGTAGACGATTTCGATCAAAACGCGGCATGACTGTAGTAAAACAGCCTGCCTCTCCATTGACGCAAAAACTTTTTTATGATGTGTTACAAAATTAAATTCTTAAGTTGATCAAAAAATCGTACTATATAACAAACTGTTTTTATCCCTATTCAAACGATGATATCAAATAATATTAATATAAAAGACAATATAAACATTAGGTAATATCAGTACATTACATACATACATTACATATAAGTTTCACTCAAAACCGAATAAGTGAACCGATAGCAAACAAAATAGGTTAATTGAAAACTTGCCCCCTTAAACCTGTTTTCGTTATATTTTGGGTATTTTCCGTAAACACTGAGAACACTGTAAGGTATGAAGTCATATAGGTATACTGCGAAGCCGTTCCTATAAAGTTGGTTATACTGAGCAATAATGGTTAGGTACTGTTTAAAAAGAAAGATTTATACGTTTTGAAGGGAAACCAGAGTTAGGTACTGTTTAAAAGTGAACGCAGTCCAGTATTCTGTCATTCATGTCATTGTCATGTCACGCTGTTAACCACTCATGTCAACCGACCGACGCGGTCCGTTGCTTTGTCTATCGAGTCACACATTGTCATTGGCACAATTATTTAAAAGTTGCCATTTAATAAAAAAGAAGAAGAAGAAGACCAATAATTGGTCCGAGGTTGATCACGTGATCAAACCACTGTGAGCACCCCACCTCGAAAGCGCCAGTGGTCACAGTACAAAAATGGTCACGATTATGACGTCACACCGCCTACTGCAGATACTGCGGCAGTATAGTGTATACTGAAAGTTATTCGGAACGAATCTCAGGGCACTGGGAGCACTGGGCCAGTGCTATTAGTGCATTTCGGAACATATTCTTTGACTTCTGTTTACTCAAATAATATTTAGACTTTAAAGAGTCAAATGTTTTAGTTATTTTCCTCTACAGTAGAATTTTATATCTTGCAATTATACCTACCCCTTTTTTCCCAGCTAGTTAATTTATTATAATCTTTCTGTGAAGTAGAGAGCCGAAAATTACCTATATCTCATCAAAATTGTTACAAAATAACAACCCAGAGAGAAGGTAATCACTACGTTAACAACCCTGCAGTTGCTGTCCTAAGCTACCTACGGCTAACAGAATTTTCTTTTTCATAGATTTAGTTTTTTTTTTCAGTCCTTAGCATCCCCGGACACGAGGGCGGTGTAATCACTGACAAGAGTTGTTTACTGTGAAGCTTATATTTTTCCTTGAGTAAGTACCCTCATTATTTCGCAGACCAATTTAAGCACCGCAGAATGACTGAGAGCTTTGTTATATTAAGTATTATAAAAATAACATAATTATTGTCGTCGTAGCAGTAGATAATCTTGTCGTAAACATGGATATCAAAATATAAATAGGTAAAAGGTTAGTCGACATCACAGGAGACCGAAGAGCTGGCAGCTACCTCGGAGAAAGAATTAGCCTAGCTATTCAAAGGGGGAACGCTACCAGTATCTTCGGAACCTTGCCTAAAGGGACTCGTGACGTTATTTGTCCGCGATGGACTCCGAAACTACTGAACGGGTTTTGATCAAATTTTGTAACCGTTTATAATATGGTCCAACTTAAAAGATAGGATAGTTTTTATCCCGGAATTCCCTCGGGAACTGAAGTACATAGAGTACTTTTTCCCGCAACCTCCGCGGGAACTCCGAAATTACCGCGGATGAAATCGCGGGGGACAGCTAGTTTTAGTATATATTTTAGCTTTATTTTAGGTTAGGTTAAGTTTAGTTTTAGTTTATTACTGTTAAATAATTTTCGTCTATCTGTAAATAAATATATATTAACTATATAATAGGTAAATATAAATAATTACTATAATTTCTTGAATATCCTCATAGGTACATAAGTAGGTATAATAAAATGACTTACGTAGACCTAAACTAATAAATAATAAATTGTAATTAAAAGTTTGCGTAAAAAAAAAATAACATGATAAGAAAATGTGAGAACATAATATTTAATTTTCTCCAGCAACTATTAACTAAATATAAATACGATTCTTTTCTATATAATATTTAGCATAAACAAGGAAACCCTTGACGTTTTAATATTGTGTTGAAACTCCATAGTTCATAAGGGGCTTAAGTTCTTGCCCAGGAAAACTTGTACTGTAGAACAGTTAAGTAATGAAACTTGAGCATGATACACTTCAATTTCTTGAATTTTAATGCTTTCGTAAGTACCTACTTGGAGATTTCTTTGAAAATTTTACACTTTCAAAGAGAAAAGAAATAAAAAGCATTCCGGAATTTTTGTTATTTTTTTTTTCCTTACGTTCTAAGTACGTAAAGTTTCTGCACCGTAGAAAGAACGGCTACAGTCAGTCAGCCCATGATGCGATGAATTACACTTATTGCATCATAGCAAGAGTTGCTATTTATTTAAATAAATCTTCTGAAAGTGAGTGCAGAATGCACCAGAAGGCCGATTAAGCTATTTTTGAACGAGATAACCAAAACAAAATCGTGTAATGCCATTTATCTAGTTGTTTTTAGCAGGCCAGCTACACTCCCTTCAAGCAAAAGTTACTATGGATTTATGCGCGAACTTCTTTACCAACTTTGGAATACTTATCCAAATTTCTATGACCGCATCATGGTCATTGGTAAGGTTGGCACAAAATGCTTTCGCGTGAGTCAGGAATCATCAGGAACCTCTGCGGACGCAGGCAGAACAACCCGCTAAAGTTTCATCACAATCGGACCAATGGTTTCAAAATGCACAGAGGGCATAAAAAAAAAGAAGAAGATATTAGTTAGGATGTCGTCCCGGAGCTCGAAACGTGAATTATAATCAAGTTTATTTAAAAACAGTTTAGGTTGGGAAGACTTGAAGCAATTTACGGGCGAGGCACGGACGTTTTATAAACAAACCACCTTTTTATTCGTGGGGGATGACCGTTTCGTACGTAATAAACACCAGGCCCCGAGCTGAAATATCGGATAAATTTTTAATTTTTTAAACGGTCGACGGTCGCACATAAATTACTCGTCGCACCCACGGGTCGCACCTAACATTTTTCTTTTTAGGGATTCCTAGCCAGACGGTATAAATGAAAACATATAATTAATTCATCATACCCATCTGTCATATGGACGCAGATAAGCAATAACATGTTAACCCACAAAATTGAGTTATTGATTCAGAACCATTTATTGAGAGTTAGGGAACGTTTTTTTAATTATGTGTTTACCTTATTATATTGCTGTTACATATTTAACTAAATATTGAACGTAAAAAATGTTGACACAAAATGGCGCTCCTACTTTTAAAACACGATTTATTCAAAATTTCTCCAGTGTGGGTTAACACACTATTGCTTATCTATGTCCATATGTACCTATTGTTAAGCGAAGAATCAATTGAGCAGGGACCTCACTAATTCGTGTTGTGGGTCCCATCCCTATCAGTGTTGTATGGAATTCCTCCTCCCTACCGGCGCGTGCGGAGTGATTTTTATTGATCTGTAATAACTTCTAAACTTCATGTAATAAATCCATAATAAGGAGACTTTTGTGCCTTAATACTATGCATGTCATATGTATGTATAGATGAAAGATGGTGCATCCAAAAAAATTGTGTAACACTGCACAGTGCACATAAAGATAAAATAAATAAAGATTATTATATGTCTATATCTATATATGTATCTAAACGTTTCAATAAACTGAAATTAAAAAATCTTTGAATTATTATTTACAAGATCTCCCCTCGGTTTCACCTGCGGTAATTTTGGGGTTCCCGTGGGAATTCCAAGAAAGAATATAGATATAAACCTTCCTCATGAATCACTCTATCTATTGGTGAAAACCACATGAAAATCCGTGCCGTATTTTCAAAGATCTAAGCATATACAACGTTTTAATGAATTAACTGAAAACCTGATACACCCCATTTAAAAAAATACACAAACAAAATGTATACTTTAAAAGTTATTCAACATTAGTTTGGAGGTGGCCTATCTACGAAATTCCAAGCGCTACGCCCGCGCCTACCGATTCGAATTTTTTTGCTGTAGGCGGCGTACGCGCCAAATATTGTATTATAAATAATTTAGACATGGGCTAATAAAAATGAAGAAATATAACCTACATTAAAACATAGTGCAATCGATTCGCTGGTTGATTCTGAGCAAACTACTTTCTAGTTTTCAGTTAATTCACTAACACGTTGTATAGGGACAGACAGTGGGAAGCTACTTTGTTTTATACTATGTACAACGTGTTAATGAATTAACCAAAAACCTGATACGCCTCATTTAAAAAAATAAACAATAATGTGACGAAAATATAAATTATGTCAAAAAAATTTATAGTCTAAAAGTTATTCAACATTAGTTTGGAACTGACCATCTACGAAATTTCAAGCGCTACGCCCGCAACTATACGTGTCGACAACCGATTCGATTTTTTTGCTACGGGCGGCGTACGCGGCAAATATTGTGTTATAAATCATTTAGACATGGGCTAGTAAAAATTAAAAAATATAATGGAGCGATCGATTCGGAAGTCGATTCTGAGCAAACTACTTTCTAGTTTTCAGCTGTTAATTCATTAACAAGTACTGATAGTGATACTTTAAAAATAGATACCTAATATACTCTATTCTATTATACTGTATGATTTTCTTAATTGGGAATCTTATCCTGTGTTTTGAGGACGATTGAAAAGGGTGTGTTTTGAAGTTGAAGGAAACTTGCATAGACACATACTAGTAAGGCAATAATATCAATATAGACAGACATTTTATTCAGTTAACACAAAAGCGAACCCGCGTGCAATTATCTACTTAGTGGGTGCAAGGTTAACGTACCAGCATCTATCACCTCCGATTTTATATATCTACAGCTCACTCGCTATCGTTCTGTTCTATGTATTAACTTCTTGATTCATTGAGTCGCGTTATTACTTGCTTTAACATAACGTGTAATGAAACGTCGTCGTACCGACACATTTTATATCATAACTATATACCTATGTGTTGTGAAATGAAAATGTACTCATATTTATATACTTACGACGTTTTGATGAAAATTGTACGGCATAAAATGTATTTCATAGGGACAAACATCAGCGTATTATTAAAAAAAAACAATAATAACATGCTACAGAAAGCACGCATTAACTTCTCAACCGACCGTCGTGAATTTTTTGATACACGTACACGTGGTCAGGGGTATAGAACAGGAAATAGAATACTTTTATCCGAGAATTCTCGCGGGAACTCCGAAATTGACATGGAACCACGGGGAAAACAGCTAGTAATTTTTTGTACAATAACCCGAGTACTTAAGTATTTCTTTCAATAGGGTATAATCAGTAATCACTAATTGGCTACTTGACTATTTTTTTAGTCCGTCGTCATGTAGATTAATGAAAAATATTGGACACGTATTTTTTTCTTTTTTTACGTAATCAAAAAATAACGGCGATACCTACATTGAGTAGAAATTTCACGTGACATCGCAGCCCGGTGCAGTTTGTACGGGGCTTATACCGAATAATGACGTCACGAGTCCCGCCACCCTAATTTTTTAATGCGCTTTGTCTATGTTTATTGTCATTAATTTGAGCGAAAAAGCAAAAAAATGTGTAAATTATATTTTTATTTTGTAACTGACGCGGACTAATTACAATTTTGATTTTCATACCCCTGCAGCAGTTACCTAAAGTATCGAAATGTTTCAAAAAGTTCACTTCCGCGGTTTTCGTTGAACCGTTTCTATATTACCTGTTACAATCTTGAAATATTTATTACTTACCATTTTTTCTTTTTTATTGTATTTTATTTAGTCTCTAAGGTATCGATTTATTTTCATATTTTGAAATGTTGGAGATTACACTAATATGATTTCTTAGAGCGGATGATGCTAGTTGACCCCTATTTGACCCCTATTTGAGCTTTAACACGGTCTATGAAGCAAATCGTTTAAGAATAAGATGGGCCTGTATAGTAGCTGTTGTACTTTGACAAAGTGTGTGCAAAATGTGCTTGACCGCTTAAAATTTAAAAAAAAAACATACACACAAACTTCGCATTTTAGTTAGGGTTATATCCAAAATGAGTTGAGTTTCTAGACACGAGTTCTTTACGCGTCTACCGCGCGATAACACAAATTCACAATAATAAACACATTCCCTAACATACACTTATACATTTAATTATACTCTGTTATAGTGATATAAGTATAACCATTAACCGTTAATTTTCTCCTTATTTTTTAATTTATCTGCCTGGATTTAGTTTGGTCCGAAGATGGGGGCCGGAATCCTGTAACACGGGGTTTTCTAGTACGGATTCCGATCTCTCACTTTGGCTTAGCTACATGTTTCATATTGTTTGTGTCCTTAAGTCTAGTTATTGCTGTAGTGTATAAGTCACTGTGATTGGAAATAAATGGTTTATTATTATCATTATTTGTATATAGGAAAATAGGGAAGAATAGGGAGTATCGGGCACCCTTAACACACTAGGGCAGTGTCGTCAGGTTTAAACACGGTGACAAATGGTCGACGAGCCGGAGCCCGGGGTGGCAATAACGATCGGAGCTCAATCAATCATATTACAGAGCGCTTAAATTTTGTAGGGCTATTGTCACTAGGTACTAACGGAATAACGAATGGTTGATGGATGTTTTTAGTAGATACTAGCTGTTCGTCGTGGTTTCACCAGCGTTAATTTTGGAGTTCCTGCGGGAGTTCCAGCCTATGACACCCACAAATAACGTGGCTTTATATTGGTAAAACAAAATCCGTTCAGTAGATCCAGAGATTACCCAACCTAACGAACTCACAAACTTTACGTCTTTATATGACGAGTATTTAGTAAGATTAAAATGTTTCTCCTTCCAATTCTCATGGTTGAAGGTTGTGACAAAGATGTGCCAGGCTGTGTTGCGTGCACCTGCCAGATGGAGACTTTTTGAAGTAAAAAACTTCATTAGCCACCTTGGGCACTTTTGGAATGGGGAAAAGCACTGAACTCTGGTAACCGTCACGCTTAAACAGATGTGTGTGTGTATGTGAGTGTGTATGTGTGTAAGGTACACTCACTAGTCGATCTGAAAATCATTGCAGCATGCTTTGAAGAACCAGATGGGTGCTCTATAATATGTAACTTATTCTAAAAATATCAATCAACTGAAAGCCGATCGGGCTATTACAAAAAGAAATCGAGAAATGTAACATTCCTATTTGTTTTTAGATTGCCTTAGCTCCTGGCGCACGTTCAAGTTCGGTTAAAGGTTATTATCATCAAAATTAAAATTAAATCGTCATCATTGAAATTAATCAGCGATTTTTGTTTTTGACGTTTTAAAGGTTTTGTTTTGGTAAAGTTGTTAGGTAAGAAATGGCGTGATCGGCCTTCATTAATGGTGTCTTTATCCATAGATTAGCTGATCCCTTCCGTTCCACCCATGTCAATTTCAGAATTACCTTGAGAGAACACTTCCAGAAAAACCCTTATTTCTAATATAATTCGATGTGTATCTACCCCAAGAACCCTTCTTTTTATTTAACTAGCCGATTCCCCAAGGTTTTAAGTTTTCAAAGTTTTCTAAAGTCAAGAACACTGTGGCTCTTATCAGTGAAAGGATTTTTAAAATTTTTAAAATAGGTTTTGAGTTAATCCATCACACAAAAACCAACAAAAAAAACCACATCTTTTCTCTTTATAATATACTAGCTGACCCCCGCGGTTTCACCCGCAGTAATTTCGAACGAGATAAAAAGTACCTTATGTTACTTAGGATCACTTTAGTTTCCTATCTATAATAAGTAGATCCATAGATAACAACCTCACAAACTCCGGAGTTCCTACGGGAATTCCGGGATATAAAGTACCCTATGACACTCAGGACCACTGTAGCTTCCCATAAGTGAAAGAATTTTCAAAATTGGTTCAGTTGATCCAAAGATTACCCCTTACAACGTCACAAACTCACAAACTTTTACTCTTTATAATATTAGTATGGATGTATAAATAGAGATATAAAATACTTATATAGTACTTTCTCCAAAACTAATATTTTGCCACTCCCAAGTCTCGTACGTTTTGCTAGTTCACAAAGTTCATTGTCACTTAAAATTGAGTTTATTACCTACGTCGTTGTAAAACATACGTGACATGCATGGTTTTTTGGGAAGGACGTTGCGATCGATGGAGATAGTAGACATTTAACCTAAATAAGGTTTTTATTGCCCACCCACACTTGAGAAATGACAGTGTGGTCAGTAGGTATACAGGGTGTATTAAACGAGAGACATATTCAAGCGTCTCCGTCCACTATAGGGTGTTTCATTCTACTGTGCGATGAATTTGGAATTTTGGTTAATTAATTAATAATTCATTCTTCCACTAATATTATAAAAGTAAAAAATATTGTTTTTTTTTGCTTGTTTGTAATCGATAGACTTATAAATTACTTAACCAATGCTAAGAAGTATTTCACTTATACATGCAAGAGATACTATCTATGTCTCTTTAGATTAGGCACTGTTGATGTTTGTGTCTTTTTTAACCGACTTCCAAAAAGGAGGAGGTTCTATGTTCGATTGTATGTAGGTTTTTTTTTTTTTTTTTATGTATGTTCACCGATTACTCGAAGACGGTTGGACCGATTTGAAAAATTCTTTTTTTGTTTGAAAGGGTTTACTCCCAATTAGGTCCCATTGCCACCAAGTCGGGATCTGATGATGGGATCTTGGAGAAATCGAGGGAACTCTTCAAAAATTATAGGTGTTGGCGCCATCTATTGTTTAAATAAAATTTTATAATGTCTCGCCTTCCCATACCTAATCCCGCTAGTGTGCCACTGAAGCGCCCCCTATACATGGGTGAAGAAACGAGTAGTTGCGTAGACGCCATACTTGCGTGACGTGATTTAGCTCCGCTGCCGCTTATTAAATAATTCGGACATAGGATTATACACACTTAATGGTGATCCTGCTCCTTCGCGAACCGCGCTAAAGTGTGAAGTAACCTGGAGAATCTCGCGAACATTATATTTGTGGTGTGAAGTGTGATTGTGACGCCGGCGCCGGCTTGGACTTCAAACAAAGAACGCAGGTTGGTGCACTAGTCCTATCCACCGACACCCCTTAGTTTTGCGAGACAATTTAACGATTAACTTAAATTACCGCTTTTCCAAAATACAGTCCACTAAATCTTAAATTTTAAGTTAGCCGACTCCAGGCGCCTCCATTTTACTTGGTCTCTTCTGACCGCCGGATTTATGATCCTACTTATTTACCGCCCCTATTTAATATTGCATTAATAGGTGATATTTCTCCGCTTATATATATTATATATTTTACGTATTTCATACTTATTTCCTTGTGCAACGACATTGCGTCGTCGTACAAATCCCGCTTCATAGGAATACCTACCTACGTAGTCCCTGTGAAATCATATTATTTCCGCTTATTTTCGTAATATTTCTAAGTAATACATATCGATCTATCATATTTACGTATCGATCGATAGGATTACGTAATTTATTTCATTTATCTGCCTAATTTGGTAAAATTACTTTAATAATTTTTTGTCCCCAAAATAGGTAGGTATTAATAAAAAAGTTTCTTTCTAGTTCGTTCGACGCCGGAAGTTCATACTTCGGGTCTCGAACGGAAACCTATTTCTGACCCGAGTCTCTTGTTTATGGCAAGCCCATAAACAATAGCTCTGTTCCAATATTCGCATCAGTGCTACTTGCTAGTTGCTAACGATAGTGCTAAGGTACTTGCTAACCGCTATTGGGTGCTAATAAATATTACGTCCATACCACTCAATCAACTATCCGCCATATTGTCCGATCTTTCGTTGACACTTGTCAGTTTCGAGTTTGACAATTTGTCTGTTGTCAATAAATTAAAAATTGGTTTACAATGTCTTCTAAGGAAAAAAAGGATGTTTCTTCCGATATTTTCGATTCACAGTTGATTGTTTTGGAAGCAAAACAAAATGCATTATTCGAGTGCCTTCAGCGCATATACGATTTATCTTTAAACGCGAATAAGAATGCCGAGTCGAGGGAAAGTTTTCTTTGCGAGTGTTCCAACATTGATAACTTACGTTCTGAGTTCACTGCGAATTTAGACGCTTATAATACGCGATTATTGAGTGTTAATCCTAAAGCAACGCCTAATTACAAGCCTTTTGTTGCTTTTGAACAGTTATTTAGTTGTATTAAAGGTGCAAGCACTCAACATTCGTCTTCGCAACAGGTCAATGACACTGCATTGCGCAGAACAAGACCTGCCCTACCTCCTATTGAATTAATGAATTTCAGTGGGGACATTCGCTCATGGCCAATATTCTATACTAGTTTTAAATCAGTAGTTCATGATAATCCCTCACTCTCTGATGCAGAAAAGCTTTACTATCTGTTAGGTAAGATCTCAGGTAAGGCGCAGTCTGCTTGTGCCGGTATAACTCCCTCCGCAGATAATTATAATTTATTATTTCAAACTTTAATTGATAAGTATGAAGATAAGCGTATGCTTGCTTCGTCTCATGTAAATCAGTTATTTGAATTTAAACAGTTAACCGGTTCATCCGCTAACAATTATGATTTGTTTATTGACAAATTTGTCAGTTCTGTTAGGGCATTAAAGAATATTAAACTTGATGATCTATCAGACTTTATAATTTTAACTCTCGCTTTAAAGAAATTAGATTCTGAAACGGTAAACAGATTTGAATTAAATTGTGATTCAACTGTGATTCCTAGTTTTGATAATTTAGTTGAATTTATTAAAGGTCAAGCTAAAGTACTACAGCGTATAAATCCTAGTGTACCTTCTACTAGTGGTGTAAGTAGTAATAAAAAGTCACTTGGCCGCTCAAATTCTTATAATAAACCGCCACCAAACTATCAAGCTTTTGTTAGTACGGTTGATTCTAAACATAAGTGTTTGTGTAAAAATATTACACATCACCATTTATTTAAGTGTCCTGATTTTAATAAGGCGACTCCAGAGGAACGTTTTAAATTGGTTAAAGATAATAGTTCTTGTGTAAATTGTTTAAGTATTAAACACAGAGTTTCAATTTGTAATTCAAGTTCGAGTTGTCGATTTTGTCGATCAAGGCATCATTCGCTTCTTCACTTTGACCAGGAATCGAGCCCACTACCTAAGGTTCCATCTGATTCTGAACAGCCTGTTCGTTCAACACAGACAAATAATCTGAAGCAGGGTTCAATGCGGGATACTCAGGTTCCCAGTGCATCGGCAACGTCTCACGCTGAGCTTGCAGATGTTACACTGTGTTCCACTTCCATTGCCCCTCCGCATCCTCAATCATTACATTCTCGTGCTTCTGAGGTACATGAAAGAGGTAATACATCCGCTACTGTGCTGTTAGCAACGGCTCAGGTATTTACTTATGATATTAAGGGTAATAGGCATGTGATTCGTGTTCTGCTTGATTCCGCATCGCAAAGTAATTTTATAACGCGAAGCTGTGTTGAACGTTTGGGACTTCAGCTTAGAAACATTAATTCTACTACTATAAAGGGTTTCGGCGGCACTGAAAAGGTAGTGAAGGGTTCCGTAAATTATAAAATATTTTCGCGCTTTAATTCGAATATTAATTATAATATTTCCTCGCTGGTAGTCGATAAAATCACGGATTTCTTACCCACCGCTATAATTGATATTTCGGCGCTCCCGCATTTAAATAATTTACCGCTCGCCGATTGTACGTTTGGTATTCCAAACGCAATCGACGCTCTTATTGGCGCCGATCTATTTCCGCATTTACTTAATCGCGATATAGTTTATGGTAAAAATTCTTTAGTTCCACCCGCTATAGGTACCGTATTGGGCTATGTTATTATGGGTTCTGTACCTACTAAATTTAATTTTTCCGCTTTAACCGCTTGCTGTGCCATCGGGCAGGAGCCTATGGACACAGTTTTAACAAAATTTTGGGAACTGGAGGAGCTAACCAAACCGCCCATTCAATGTCAAGAAGATGTTGAATGTGATGAATTTTACAGTAGAACCACTGTGAGAGATCCCTCTAGTGGCAGATACATAGTAGGATTACCTTTCCGTGGTGACGTGTGGTCGCTCGGAGACTCTATAGGTATCGCGCGCAAAAGATATTTGTGCATGGAGAAGAAATTATTGTCTTCCCCTTTAGTAAAAACCGCTTACGATGACGTAATCAGGGAGTACCTCGATAAGGGCTATCTATCATCTGTTACGGACGATTCGAAAAATTATAACTCTTTTATGTATGTTATTCCGCATCACGGAGTTATCCGCGAGGATAAGACCACTACTAAATTACGTATCGTCACCGACGCTAGCGCTAAAACTACGTCCGGAAAATCATTGAATGACATATTGCACAGTGGTCCTAACCTACAAGGAAACCTCTTCAAAATTATTTTAAATTTTCGCTTATATCCTATCGCTATGACAGCTGACTGTCGTCAAATGTTCCTACAAATTGTTGTACGTAAGGACGACCGTCGCTATCAAAGGATTTTATATAGATTTAACCCGCGAGAGCCGCTTAAGCTCTACGAATTTAATCGTGTGTGTTTCGGTTTCAAGTCAAGTCCCTACCTGGCATTGCGAACTGTTCGTAAGCTAGTAGAGGATGACGGCGCCAAGTACCCTATAGCTGCTCAGATCGTCGCTGATTCGCTCTACATGGACGACGTACCTTTCAGTTTAAAAACGGTAGAGGCGGCGCAAGTTGCCTCTAAACAGCTGATCGACCTTTTCAAAGGCGCACAGTGGGATTTGGTTAAGTGGAACAGTAACTCACAAGCCGCGTTATCAAATTTAAATACTTCACAGCAGTGTCCCGCTGAGGTAGAGTTCGGTAGGTCCGCCCAGCACAAGATATTAGGTTTGTACTGGTGCACTAAAGCTGACGAATTCTATTTCAAGATCTCGCCTCCCAGCGATACGTGCACAAAGCGTATTATATTATCTACCATAGCTCGTCTTTGGGACTTAATGGGCTTCGTGGCACCTGTTATATTGTACGCCAAGCTGTTAATAAAACAGTTGTGGATGTTACACATCGACTGGGATGACATTCCTCCGCCCCACATTGTAAAATTGTGGAGACAGTTTTGTACAGAGCTTCCCTCCCTTAACAACTTTAAAATACCCCGTCATTTAGGTGTTTCGGGCGATTGTGCGTTAACCCTCCTCGGATTCTCCGACGCAAGCGAAGTTGCATACGGAGGTGTAGTTTATTTACACATAAGTTCCCCCGCTGGGGTCATGGTTCGGCTTGTTTGTGCCAAGTCCAAGGTTTCCCCTACTAAGCCGCTCTCCATAGCGCGCTTAGAGCTCTGTGCGACTGTTTTGTTAGCTAAGCTCTTACGCTCTGTTCTTGATACTTACCGTGCGCTTCCTTCGATCAATGTATTCGCCTTTAGCGATTCGAAAGTCGCACTTTATTGGATCAAGAGCTCACCGCATCGCTGGCAAACATTCGTCGCCAACCGCGTTGTTGAAGTTACCGACAATATAGCGGCCGACAAGTTTTACCACGTCGCAGGTACTGATAACCCAGCAGACTGTTTGTCTAGGGGTGTCACACCTTTAAATTTAATTTCGCACCCTCTGTGGCTGCACGGCCCATCGTGGGCGTCGCTTGAGCCCTCAGAGTGGCCCATAAATAATAAAATATCTCCGCCTGCGCAGATACCAGAGCAAAGGATTCTCGCGCATCCGGTTACAGCTCCCGCCCCCGAGTTAGCACTCTACGAACTTGCTCAGCGTATGTCTTCCTGGAGCAAGCTGCTACGGGTGACTGTCTTCGTATTTAGATTCGCTAAATTGTTACCGCGTCGCGACTTTATTTCCATTATCTCTAGTGATCTAGAGTTCGCAGAAAAACAAATTTATAAAACTTTACAGTTGAAATATTTTCCGCATGAAATTTCCAACATACAAAATGAAAAAGTACATCCCTTCAAGGATGGATTGGTTCGTGTAGTTTCTATAAGGACCGCAAAGGGGACTTACCTTCGACCCGTTGTTAAGTTATGCCCCCTTCCTACCCAGTAGCTGTTGGCAATTGTACCTATATTTAGTTATATAGTTTAGTTTATTATATTTAATATTATATTTAGTATAAAATTATATAATTTATTTCAACCGCTATTCATAAACCCGCTCCATATTCATAACCGCTATGTTTATTTCTACCGCTTCATGTTTATACCTTCATAAACATATACTTAAATTCTAATTTTCATTAAAGGCAACCCTTTAAAGGGGGGAAAATGTTGGCGCCATCTATTGTTTAAATAAAATTTTATAATGTCTCGCCTTCCCATACCTAATCCCGCTAGTGTGCCACTGAAGCGCCCCCTATACATGGGTGAAGAAACGAGTAGTTGCGTAGACGCCATACTTGCGTGACGTGATTTAGCTCCGCTGCCGCTTATTAAATAATTCGGACATAGGATTATACACACTTAATGGTGATCCTGCTCCTTCGCGAACCGCGCTAAAGTGTGAAGTAACCTGGAGAATCTCGCGAACATTATATTTGTGGTGTGAAGTGTGATTGTGACGCCGGCGCCGGCTTGGACTTCAAACAAAGAACGCAGGTTGGTGCACTAGTCCTATCCACCGACACCCCTTAGTTTTGCGAGACAATTTAACGATTAACTTAAATTACCGCTTTTCCAAAATACAGTCCACTAAATCTTAAATTTTAAGTTAGCCGACTCCAGGCGCCTCCAATAGGCACACCTATGGCGATTTGGGTATTTTTGATAGTAAATCGTTCATTTGCTTTCGGAAAGCAAAATTTTAAGAAGTGGAACTGATGATGAAGACCACAGATGGTCATCGGAACTACTCAATAATGGGTATTTCACGAGTTCCTAATCGTTAACTTGAATATGGTTTCTAAACAATTTATGCCCGTCACAATGTATATGGTGAAGTGGAACTGATGGTGATGTACCAGGAGAACTCCTCAACAATTAACGTCCCTGCGTCGGTAAAAGCAATATTTTTTAAAAGGTGATGAGCAGATGACATTAGGCTATTGTAACTTAGAGAAATTACGAACCAAGTCACTTAAAAGTGAGAAATAAACAAATTTTTAGCAAAAAAATTAAAACCGACTTCCAAAAACACAAAACTAAAAAACTAAAAATAAAAAGCTAAAAATAACAAAATACCGATTTAATCCAAAAGACAAAAACACACGTAATATTATTATTGGTTTGTGCTACCACTGATCGGTATGAAGTCGGTGACAAGCCAAATATGGAGGGGCAAGATGGGCTAAGTCGACTCCCGCCACCAGCTCTTCGTGAGCAGAACAACCCAAGTGGCTGCCCAGCGGGCTTGTCACCGAATTCAAACCGATCAGTGGTAGCACAAACCAATAATAATATTACGTGTGTTTTTGTCTTTTGGATTAAATCGGTATTTTGTTATTTTTAGCTTTTTATTTTTAGTTTTTTAGTTTTGTGTTTTTGGAAGTCGGTTTTAATTTTTTTGCTAAAAATTTGTTTTCTTGTGTGTTGTGCTGAAATAAATGTATTTTCTTCTTCTTCTTCTTCTTATAGGAAGCTATAATACAAGCTCATCCTACATGCCACAATTTGCCTGAGTGACATAGGGTATTTTTTAACCTATAATTCCCGCGGGAACTCCGAAATTAACGCGGGTGAAAACGTGAGGGATCGATTCGTGATTAATAAAGATATAGGTAATTAGGTATACTAACAAAAACGTCTGTTAGTCCGGGTGGATGACTTTTAGATTTAATTTGTCAGCGCATCAGCTTTAATAAAAGGTAAAGGGCGTTAAATGACCCATAGGGTCCATCAGCGCACTGGAAACTTGTGCTCTCAATTTTCATGTATTATAGATGACAAGCGGTCCCCCAGGGTTTCACCCGCGTTAATTTCGAAGTTACCACAGAAATTTCGGAACAAAAAGTAGCCTATATCCTTCTCTGTACCCCTGACAACGTATATTCAAAATTACATGATAATTGGGTGAGCCGCTACGGCGTAAAAGCTCAACAAAACAAGCTCACATTCGCATTTATAATAGTAAGGATTACGTCAAGGTCAAAAATTGACATTATGTTTTTATATTTTTTTTAGACTTTCAGACTTAGACTTAGACGAATAGCTATTAAATATTCCCTTCCATCAATAAGTCCCTCGTTAAACTATACATCCTGTAGGTTCGAGTACGAACTATCACATACATATAATATATAGTCGCCTAAATTGGATTTACAGCGCGCTCTGTGAAAGGTATTGTCCGCATTCGAGACTCGGGTCACTTCCCTTAAATGCTATTTGCGATTGTATACGAGTTTATTTATTTACAAACTGACCAGCGCGGTCTCTTCACCCTTAAGGGTTGAATTGACAAGAAACCTGAAGTGCCTATTTGTTCCTTTTTTTTATTTGAAAAGAAAAGCATGATATAAAAAAAAATTGGTTGAAAAGTTTATTATTAAAAAAAAAACAATAATCGTCAGTCAGGCTCATGCGCTCTTGAATATATTATTAAAACGGCATTAAAACCGCATTAAAACGGTAAGGGACTACTTTTATAAAGGTCACTGACTCACTGACTGAAACGAAAAGGCTACTTAATCTTTGGAGCTGCAATTTGCCAGGTAATATATTTCATGGAACTGTGGGAACTTCCAAAGTCGCGGAATTTATTTATTTTATTTATAATTAGCTGTGCCCCGCAGTTTCAGCCGCGTGAGTTTCGGAATCTCCGCGGGAACTATTTTTTTTTGCTAAAATTAAAGTGGCTTAAGTTACTCCTTATAACATCAGCTATCTGTCAGTGAAAGTCCCGTTAAAATCGGTCCAGCCGCTTCAGAGATTAGCCGGAACAAACAGAGAGACAAAAATTAAAAATAAAATTGTAAGCAGGTAGGTACCGTATATATATACTTTCATAAGTATTTAGTGAAAAGCTGTTAATTTGGAATTACGAACGGACACTACAATTCTATTTATATATTTAGAAGATAAAGATAAGTACTTATGCTATGAAATAGATACATTTATCTTCAATCTAGAGTCTAGATTGAAGGTCGCACGGGCAAGGCGCATGTGGAGCGGTGCTCTGTCATCTCATTGCGAGTCGAACGCCGCTCGTCCAACCGACATACACTATTTCTTCATTGGCTTTCAACTCTGACATGGCAAATTGTTTCAAGGTGAAACTAGTTATTAGTGTACAGATGTCCACAAAAATATCCAGACCTTCCTTCTTCTTCTTACGGACTTTTTAACCGACTTCAAAAAAGGAGGAGGTTGTCAATTCGACGCGTATGTTTTTTTTTTATATATATCTTTCTGTTAACAGTTATGACTTAGCCACAGATAATATAATACTATACTTAGCCTATCATCCGGTTTCGGCTTAACGTCGATTTCCTGGACGTCCTGTACATGTAAGTAAAATAAGGCAACTAAAAGTTTTATTCAATTAGTATATACTATTTTCAAACTTAACATAATATTTTAACTAAAAGTTGTACAAGTTCAGTCAAATTCAATTTGTCAAACTTCAAATAACAAACTTTATCAAAGGTGAAGACCTTTAACAACGAAATTTATCCGTATCTCCATCGGATAGATTTATTTTATTTTGCGCTTCTCATCACTAACTTAGGTGTTGATCTAAAGTTTCATTAAGTTAAACCTAGCTCCGGCGATAGCTTCAGGTAACTAATGAAGTTTAACCGATTTATCTTCACTTAACTCCATCCTGTTCGCCCTGGCAAGTTAAAACATAATTATATGGAAAACGAAAAACAAAAGTGATCCCGAAGAACTTTACCAAGATGCGAAAGAATCTATACGCTTTTAAAATGTATCCGTGGTTTCACCGGTGTTTATTTCAGTTATCCCGCGGGAATTCCGGGACAAAAGTATATCTCCGGGATAAAACTATATTCCGGGATAAAAGAATATCCTTTTCTGTACTGAAAACGTGAACGCAAAATTTTATGATAATCGGTTGAGTCGTTAAGGGGTGAAAGCGTAACAAACAAACAAACTCGCTTTCGAATTTATTTATAGTAAGTATTAAAGTCATTAAGTCTAATGCCCGCGGTGCCGCTTGCGTGGGTTTCGGCAATCCCTCGGAAACTCCGCAATGCAGACGAGAGTCATACGCTTCTCCAGGGTTCTTTATAAAACAAAAACGTTAGATTCAGCTCAACGGTATCTCGATCCCTGAAAACGCAGTCAACAAGACGGCTTTTGCCGTTATTAAGGTTAGTTAAGGATTTAATATTTCAGGAGAAAAAGATAAAAGCTAGAGCTTTGAACGAAATACGATTTAAAATTTGATTTTATCATTGAGAATAATGCCAGAGTCCATAAAAGCTTCGCAGGATTTAAATTGTCTGAGATGTTCAGTGGAATCTAATCTGCGACTGCCTTTAATTACATTTTTCCCCTCGGAGAACTTTCCACTTCAGTTTGGAGAAAAAATGGTGAAAAAGATACTATACGAGAGCTAATGTTTCTGTACGTGGTTATTTTTCTCAGAATCTAAGTAAAATAGGGATGTGGACTACTTTTGAAAATCAAAATTCTAATTAGTCCGTGAGTTAGAAAATAAAAAAAAACAAAAGACACGTATTTTTTACTTTTTTCAAATAAATTAAAATATACAGAGATAAAGCATATTAAAGTTTAGGGTGAGGGGATCGTGACGTCACTAACCGCTAAAACCGCCATACAAACTGTCAGAATAGTGACGTCACGCGAAATTTCAACTTAATATATCGCCGTTATTTTTTGATTACGTAAAAAAAGAAAAAATACGTGTCCAATATTTTTTAATAATCTACGCGACGGACTAAAAAATAAAAATTAGTCCCCATGCCCATTGTGTTTCTCTATTACCCTATATACATACTTTGTTTTAAACGACATACACACGCTTTTTAGGGTTCCGTATACCCAAAGGGTGAAACGGGACGCTATTATTAAGCTAAGACACCGCTGCCCGTCCGTCCGTCTGTCTGTCCGTCTGTCACCAGGCTGTATGTCATGAACTGAAATAGTAAGACAGTCGAAATTTTCACAGAAGATGTATTTCTGTTGACGCTATAACAACAAATAGTAAAAAACAGAATAAAATTAATATAATTAAATTAATTAATATACCGTAATGGCCTAAATATAGTTTTATGAAATTTGTTTGTAATTACTGTCATGTGCTGTGGAATTTTGTTGAATTAAAAAAAAATAAAAATAAAATAAATATGTCGGCGAGAGGGTAGTTTCATTAAAAATAACTTTTGTTTCCCGCCGTCGAATAGCGGTTGTAGAAAGTTCGTTCCCCCGCTCCACTCCATTGCCCGACTCGTCTTTGTTAGAACTTGATATAAACTACGGGTATGCGTAAGCGACGGTTCATTGTTATTTTGTGTTCGGTTCAGTGCAGTTATAGTGTCGTATCAGTGTCGTATCAAGTGATTACGTGGCTATAGTGATTACGTGTGCTGTGTCATCTAATTGTTTCCAGAGGTTTGCTTAAGTCGGGAGCACGGGCAGTGGAGGTGAGCGTTGATGCTTTGGAAAGGGTACCCATTAAACCTACACCTGGGTCGCAAGTCCCAGGCACTGCTCCGTGTTCCCTAAGGATATCTGGTATGCTGTACAACTTCTAACTTTGTTGGTGCGATTAATTGTAATAGTGTCTAGTTCATTCTAGATGTGTCACTCAGCTAATAGTCTCGGTCATACCTAGTACCTACCCCTACCTTCAGTTACATTGTGTTATGTTGTCATCATCAGTTAGTCAGCTATCTTTGCAATAGCAGATAACTATCTGCCGTTATCTGCTACTACTGTTTCTTTCTATTTCCGACAAATAAAATATTTAAGTGGGCTCATATACAACAAACGTGATATTTTTGTTATTTTCATAGATAACTAGCTGTCCCCCGTGGATTCACCCGTGGTATTTTCGGAATTCCTGCGGCAACCGGGATAAAATCTTATCTTAATCTTAATACATATAAATCACGTGACACGTTGTTTGTCCGCGATGGACTCCGAAACTACTAAACGGATTTTGATAAAATTTTGTAACCATTTATAATATGGTCCAACTTAAAAGATAGGATAGTTTTTATCCCGGAATTCCCGCGGGAACTCCGGCACTAATGCGGGGAACGGCTAATCACCGTAAACTACTGTCGGGGTACAAAGGACATAGAGTACTTTTTCCCGCAATTCCCGCGGGAAATCCGAAATTACCGCGGGTGAAATCGCGGGGGACAGCTAGTATAGATATAAATCTTCCTCATGAATCACTCTATCTATGAGGTAAAGTTTGTGAGTTTGTCAATTGGGAGTTTGTGACGTTGTAGGGGGTAATCTCTGGATCTACTGAAGCGATTTTGAAAATTCTTTCACTTACGGCAAGCTACGTCCCGAGTGACATAGGGTACTATTTAACCCGAAATTCCCACGGGAACTCCGAAATGACCGTGGGTGAAACATATTAAAGTTGGAATTAAGATAGTTACCTGTTTAAAAAAATCTTATAGGTACAAATAACTTCTAGCGGAAGTTGCCCCACATAGTATAATTATTACCAATAGTAGTAATCCTAATATCTAAGTATTTCACTTCTTCTTCTTCTTCTTTAATAATGGCGTCTATAATTATAATTTGCCAATGACAATGTTTCTTAATAATAACAATCTCTTCATCTATTTCTTCAATTATGGTGAATCGCCAACGACAATGTTAGATTGTTCCCCAAGTTAAAACATGGCTCTTTTGAAAGTCAGTTTCCTGCTCAGGGTCCAAAATAGATGCTGAAAAGTGACTGAAATAACGAAGACAACTTGACACGCGTGTTTTCGGTACGGCTTTCACTCGTCAAAAATTATTATTATTATTCCACTTCAATACTCATGTGGTGCTAGATGATAAACATGAAGTTTTGTTGTCAGATATGATGTTAATATGTCTGTATATTGATTAGATAACTCGTCGTTAGGCTTTTTTCACTTGCATCATAATATAATACTATTTTATACGTACATAATAATTATCTTCTTTGATTCCGAAACGCAAATGTCCCTCGGATTCTATTACGCTTTTGGGCTAATTCGAATGAATGAATGAATGAAAAACACTTTATTGAACACCACAAACAGTACAATAAAAAATAATAATAATTTGCGTGGTTTTTGGAACTTCTTCGAGAGCTCCTTGGTACCTACTCTATATGTAGACCCGGAACATAAGCTGTATCTTCAGACCGAATTACATGTAATCATACCTGTATGACGGAATGTTTCATATTATTTCATTCAATTCACAATTATTAATTTAAAACAAACATTTTGTGTGTGTAGTAAGTGTCGCATTTATGGATTTGATACTAGGAAGAGATGTCAAATGGCAAGCTAAAGGAAAGGTCCCATTTGTAAGAGAATACGGGTTTATTTTTCTTACATTTGGTTCTTCTTCTTCTTCTTCTTCTTCTTCTTCTTCTTCTTTAATAATGGCGTCTATAATTATAATTTGCCAATGACAATGTTTCTTAATAATAACAATCTCTTCATTTACTTCTTCAATTGTGACGAAACGCCAATGACAATGTTAGATTGTTCCCCAAGTTAAAACATGGCTCTCTTGAAAGCCAATTTCCTGCTCAGGGTCCAAAATAGATGCTGAAAAGTGACTGAAATAACGAAGACAACGTGACACGCGTGTTTTCGGTACGGCTTTCACTATTCGAATGGTTGTCATTTAGCATTACTTCCCACAATTTTAATGGATAAAAAAACCCTATGTCACTCTGGAACGCTATAACTTCCTATACCAAGCGAAAGAATCTTTATAATCAGTTAAGTACTTTTTGAGTGTATCCCTTACAAACAAATAAACATACAAAAAATCAACTATTTCATCTTTGTAATATTATTAATATGGACTATCTTAGTAACATACCAAGAAAATATGATTTAGATATATTAAAATATGAATTATTCTATCCCAATCACACAATTTGGTCGCTCTGATACTAGCCTTTTCCCGCGGTTGTTCCAGTTTGAGAGTACCCTATGGCCTTTTCTGTAACCCCCAATGACGTATATGCAAAATTTCATGATCGCCTGTGTAGTCAAAGCATAACAAACAAACATAGGTAATTACGCACATTCGCATTCATTTTAATTCAGTTATTCTATTAGTCAGTCAATACATACCACAGAGCAAATAAATTAACTAGAAATGACATGTAGGCGGGGCAGGCGCGCCACTATTGCAGCTAGAGCAAATGCTCTACTTGCCCAAAACTTGTTTTGCTGCCATTCCAAGTATATTTACCACAATATTCTCAAAACTGTGTATTTTGAAAACAGTGTCTAAGTTAAAACATAATCATAAAGCTTTTAATACATTTCTTTACGTTAAAGAATGTTTTTGTGTGTGATGAATCGTTTTGTATGCGAAAATTACCTGGCGATACTGTTTTTCATCTGTTTTCATACTAAACCGAGTTGATGTCACTTCTATCTGTTATTTTCTACGTATTATACCAACGTAATCTTTTTAAATATATATTAGTAACTGTTCCCCACGGTTTCTCCCGCGTTAATTTCGGAGTTACCGTGGGAATTCCCGCGAGGATTCCGGAATAAAAGTACCCTATGTCCTTCTCTGTACCCGGACACCCTGTACGAAGGACATTGGGTATACTTTTATCCCGGAATTCTCGCGGGAACTCCGGAATTAACGCGGGTGAAGCCGCGGGGGACAGCTAGTATCGAATAAACATTGAAACGTAGAACTGTATTTACTAGATCTATGAGTTGCCATCCGATAACCATCAGAACACAGCATCGGTCATTGGCCTTGACGTAACTTTGGCACTATATCAAGTTCATTTTACGTCTTCGGTGAGTTTCCTCAACTCTTACCAACTAGAAAATAAAGTTGAATATCGGTTGCCATTACCTTTTTACTATGACAAATGCAATTAAATATTTATGTGTTATTTGGCGCCAAAAATCTCAACTTTTTGGATTATGTTTCAATTGTATGGTTCTTTTGTTTTTCCTCGTGGCAAATGAGCTGTGATTAGTTCGTTACGGGGAGTTGTTTTTTTTTTATCTAAATGGACGTCAGCCAAAGACTGTTAATTATGCAAAAAATATGTGTAATTGAATGCTAAAACGGTCAAAGAGGTAATGTCATGATTTAGTGACAATATACGTATTCAAACTCTATTGTCTATTTAATTATAGACTGCTAAAACTAACAAAATATATCTGTTAGCATAATTTACTCAGAATGTCTTGTCATGTACCTACGTAAGTATCTACGTAAGTAAAGTTTATTTTATAGTAAATGAGATTCCCTTTTCTAAATTAATTGCAGGGAAAAATCTCAGAATAACTTTTAAGTATTGTATTACTACAAATTAATCTGCACAATAATCAAACTAAGCATAATATTTTTTACACTCTTTAATAACTTTTTACATTAATAACTTTTTTTTTATATTTCAGTAAAAACTTGTTTAGAATTAAATACCTATAATATATTTCGTCGGAAGTTTATACAATATAGAAAGAGAGTTCAAAGACGCTGCGCGCCAATGGATAAAGGCAGAGCGGACAATTTGTACCGCAACAATAGATTATGTGCGTTATTGTAACAGCTGCTCAAAAAGGGAACTACTTAAAATTGAGTATTCCGTAAGTCATTACCGATTTAATTAGCTCATTATTAACATAAACTTCGTAGCAGCGAGCTTGTAGTAGCTCCGCTACAAGCGTTGCTACGCAGAGTCGGTTCTACGCCCACAGGCTACAAGCTACATAGGGATCTACGAAATAATTGAAAATTAATTTAATCGGTTATTGGACATATTGTATAAGAATCTGTTTTTACTTGTATTTGTTGATATTATCATATCGTGTATTATTGCTAAAAATAATTAAACAAACAAATGCACAATACTTGTTATATTGACATAACATAAAACTTTATTGGTAATATCAATTGCCTAAAGGGACTCCTTTTTTTAACTTTATTTTAGCTTAAGTTTAGTTTTAGTTTATTACTGTTAAATAATATTCGTCTATCTGTGAATAACATTTACATTTATCATAAATATACAGACCTTATATCAATTTTTATGTCAAAATGTCTCTTTTTATAAAAATAAAGAATTAAATAATAATACAAAGTAAATTAATTATTAATTAATACCAACAACTATTACTGCAGCCTATATTATTGACGATAGCTACACATTACATTCATCGATTTCGAACTAACACAATAAGCATCGTGCCAACGATTACAATAAGTCAGCTCAATATTATGATAAAAACGTACCTTCTATATTATCTTCGACATCCATTTCCGTAATTATCACCGTTCGTTACTTATATTTTTTATTCAACAAAAACGTCAGTTGAGCGAAAGCAACATTTGAATATGAACTCATTCACAAAACACAAGGATAAAAATTGAACATTTTCAAACAACACTTCTCAGAATACGAATCAAATAAATTACCTACTCAAGTTTTAAATATTTTATAATACGAGCACTTCGTCGCCGTAAACTTGCGGAGTAATCCAGGGCGACGTTTTCGACGTACGACCTCCTTCGACGAATGTCGAATGACAACTGAACAAAATCCAAAGCCAACGGGAACGAGCAGGTGGAAATAGGAAAAACTCCTATAAAACGTAGCACTTGTAGCGTTACAAAAACGACTCAAATTCAATTCTTTATTTCTATATTACTGGCACAATAATTTAGCTAGTTTCAAGTTTGAATTCAACACAAGGAAGAATAATTATAAAAATACCCAGCACATAAAATTCGGCGGATGCCCTACGGAAAAACAAAGTAATTACAGCGGAAAAAATTTACAGGAGGAGCAAAAAACCGGAAATCGCTTTATTTAAAACAAATCTTCCATAATTTAACGATTTTCTTAATTTTAATTTCTCTAAGACTGAAGCCTTTTTGATGGTTGTGAGTATGGTAGCAAGGTCCGTTATGCGTGAAAAGAGGCAAAAATACAAAAAAACTCATTTCCAAAAAAAAAATGACAGTTGCTTTGTTTTTCCGTAGTGCAGCCTAATCACTTCATATGTATTATAAAACAAAGTCTTTGGACTGAATGTATTTTCATGCGGTTTTTTCCAATAGATAGAGTGATTCAAGAGAAAGATTTATACGTGTAGTTTATTCTGGAATTCCCGCGGTAACTCCGAAATTACCGCGGGTAAAACAGAAGGGAACAGCTAATATAAAAGATAAAAAAACTATAGCTGACACGAGTATTAAGTCGTATAGAAAAAGTATGTGCTCAGACAACACTGTATTTAAAAGTTAACAGGGGTTTGGAGAGTAATCTACAAACTTGTTGTTTTCTTTAAGAAATTTAGAAAAATATGCTGTGGAGAAAAAGTACTCACCTATTATGATAAAAAAAAACATACATACAGCCGAATGCAGAACTTCCCCCTTTTTGGAAGTCAAAGCAGTGATTATAATATACTAAGAGAATATATAATTAAGAGTTGTAAATAACAGTCGTATTGTAATGAAACTTTGACACCTATTTACCTAACCCTTTGAAGATTTGTGCCTACATATTAATATCGCCATATACCCGCTTACTTTGTATGAGCTTCGGGACATATTGACTGATAGCTATATGTATGTACACATGAGTGAAGATATTAGGTGTTATATACGCAGAATTGTTACAACTTTACAAGTATACTTATAGCAAAACTAAAAATTGTAATAAGTACGCTCCATCAAATACGACAATAAAACTATATAGTACCTACATAAAATAAAATAATACATGTATTTTACATTTATTGGTAGGCAAGTAAATAGACAAATCCTAAGTTTATGTCGGTACTTGTTTAAACGGACGAACGAACGAACTCAAATTATTATATACTTGTTTGAAACAGTTGTTATATAGGTATATGGTAACTGTCATGATGCAGTAATGTCAGAATAAACAAAAAAAATATCTATGAATAAAAGGACTTTTTGAATCAAGGGTAAGTTTTTAAAAGTTTGTATGAAAAATGAAAATCAAAATTACTCGAATAAAACTGCGGGGAAAACAGGTAGTTTTCCACCGTATAATTAAGGCAGCAGAAGCACATATACCTAATGTGTTACCGTACGTATGTAAATAGTGTAAGCTTTCAGAAAAATAGAAATTTTTCAGACAGTAACCAACAAACATGTTTAATATTTTACAGCAAACAAATAAAAAACGAATGAAATTATCATTTATCATTGTTGAACTTTATGTATTTTTTTTTTGTAGACGTCTTTTTGATCTTTCAGTAAACAAAAGTATGAAGTTGGATTTGTAATTGGATAAGCATGTCACTGGAAAAGAAATGTTAACATTTCTTGAGGAAGAGATTCAAAGGTTTCAAAGCTATTTATTTCACATTTTTTTGCAAATAGATTAAAACGTAGGTAGCAGGACTTCCTTTCATTGAGATTTGAGCATTACAGACAAAAATACTGATCATGATTGTAATAAATGTACTTAAAGAAATTTTACTTCCAAAATAATAGAGGATATAAAAACGTGTATTTATTTATACTCTACACCGATATATTTAGATTTAGCCTTATGGATTCCAAGTAAAAGTAAGCTTGCTTTTTATAAGATAAAATATTTATAAGCGCAACTGAATCAAATGAGATTATGATGCGAAATTAGATTCTGATTGGTATTGCGGATTGATTAGTCTAACAGCTAACTGAACGGATCGTCCTCAGATAACCTCTTCTAAGAGAAACTCCCACTCTAGTGCTTTTTAATAAATGACTTCGTATTCGTGTCTCGCAGAGTATGTTGGGGTAAGTTCACCCGCTTCTATCTTGCGAACTATGTATGATTGTGTATTAATTAATTCCTTTATCTTAGACATGCTCTCAATGAATAAATAATGTGGAGCAATAGCTTGAACAACACAACAGCTTACGCAGCTTAAATTGCTTAAATTGAAGTGGGTAACTATCAAATCTACTGATAGTTTCCAAAACAGTGAATTTTATTTTGTTGCGTATCTTAAATATTTAAATAAATCTAAGAGCCTATGTAACATTTAAGTACAATATACCTGTACATTTGATAAAGCTCGTTTTGGTCACATAACAATCATTTATTATTTAATAAAGAACTATTAAAACAAAAACATTATTAGATAACAATAAGTGTTATTGGATAATAACTAGTTCGCATCTTCGCAGGATAAAGGAGCTTTGCCGAATTAGCTCCATGTCCGAACTTACCCCAACATACTTTTATTAGTTCATGGTTATAAAAAAACGTACCCAGTTTAGACAAGCAAAGTTTATGAATGTTCGAACTTCTGTTTTGTATATAAACATGCTATGGCTTGTGTCGATCTGCGCTGTAAAGATTATGGAGGTAATCATTTACAAATTTATTGCTTTCCCTGTTACATCTTAGTTCACTCGGTCTTCTAGAACAGTCAGCTTCCTATAAACACGTGTAATTTTATTTGAATGGTATTTTCCCTTCATTTACTAGTACCTATACACACTAAGTTACGTAATAGACATAGTTACATACATACATACATACATACTTACACACTTACCTATGCATATTGTCTAGACGGGGTAGGCTGACACTGTTGAGACATATTTTAATGTGATACTACATAATATTATTATCTCATATTGATAAAATTTTATATTCAAAATTTTACTTATCTGACTTCAGAACATTCGTCTCCACTTTGATGTTTCAGTTAATCAACTGTCAATCAAAAAGCCGAAAAATGTGTCCGTCCGTGATAATGAATTCCAATTTCAATAGGTACGGATTGGGTTTATTGTCTACTATTTTTGCCTTTTTGAGGTCAGATCCTCGGTGTATGCAAATAATTTTATTTATTTCTATATAATATGTAATATCAAAATAGATTCCTCTTTACCTTCAGTGCTTCATACATAGGTATTAGGTACCTACCTAAATTGTTGCAGGTATATTAAATAAATAAATAAAAAAATAATCACGCAAAAACGGCTAAACCTATTTAAATTATTTGACACACATAATATAGTTTACTATCTGGATTAACAAATAGGATGCGTTTTATCCCGGCATTCCCGCGGAAACTCCGTAATTATCGCAGACAGAAAAACCGCGGAATTTAGATATTCTTTTTCTTTAAAGTATATTTTATCGATAAAGTTTACTATAGTTTTCGAAACTTAAGCTATTGTTAGATGATGTCTATGATAAGGAGGGTTTCAAGGGGACGGGAGACCGGAATTGATTCATCGCTCATATTTTAGCGTAGGTATAAAAAAATCTTCATTCTTAGCATCGACCAAAATAAATCTCGTATCTATTATTATTGAATTCCCTGCGTCAAAACAATAGACTATTAAACTTATATTAAGACAGATCAATGGACAATGGCCTGTTAGCTGAATGAGGCACTAATTATTACATTAATGGTAACACTCTATAAGGAATTGGTTCTTAAGTATGTCCTGTAGGTTAATCGTAAAATGCCGTAACGAATGACATCATCAAACAGCGCCACCTAGTCCCAAACAAAGTAAAGTTTGCAGGTAGTACAGTAACACACTAGCTGTTCCCCAGATTTCACCCGCGTAACTTTCGGACTTACTTCATAGACCTTCCCTGAACTTCCACAAATATTTCATGATCCAAAATTGGCCAGATCAGTCCAGCCATTCACGAGTTTTAGCGAGACAGACAGCAATTAATTTTTAAATAGGTATAAGGTTACTTTTAATTAATTACGGATTATAAACATTATTTTTTTTAAGCATATTACCTAATTTTGTGATTATTGTGTAGGCACGCGTAATATAACACTTCGTTACATAGAGGCTGTATTTAAAAGACAAGAAAATTATCCTTGTTATATGTATAATATAAAACTAAACTTAACCTAACCTAAAATAAATCTAAAATATATTATTAAAAGGAGTCCCTTTAGGCATCCCTTTATTACCTAATTAAAGTGCAGCATAAATACTCCTTATCCTCTGATGCATACAAAACTTATTTTAAATGGCTTGCATAGTTTTTGCATAGAGAAGTTATTCTTTTTTCGAATAAAGTAAAAAACCTAGGGGGCTCTTAAACGTGACAACAGCCGCGGTACTCCAGTAGTGTAATTCTCGCCTTTCATTCACAGCTGGTAGTTCGAATCCAGACTCGTATCAATGTATATAATAGGCACAGAACAAAAAATTACAGATAGAAGGGACATCAACCTAGTTTAGTAGGTACCTATGCAAACAGATGAAAACCAGTGTCGCCGGGTGATTTTCGCACACAAAAGTATTCATCACGCACTAAAACATTCATTAACGTAAAGAAATGTCACCGTTTTCAAAATTCACAGTTTTGGAAATATTGTGGTAAATATACTTGGGATGGCAGCAAAAGAAGTTAGAGCATTTTCTGTAACTTTCTTTGCAACGGTGGCGCGCGCCGCCTGCCCCGCTTACATGTCCTCTCTAGTTAATTTATTTGCTCTGTGATAATAGGTAAGTATGGGTCCTTTCTGATCTGTGTACGCATCAAATCAATAACCAAAAGGTACGGCAAAGGAAAATATTGAGAAAACGTGCGTGGATAGTGGTTAGGTCTATGGTCATGCTCTCTTCACCCGCGATAATTTTGAGTTTCCGCGGGAATTCCAGGATAAACTATACGTATAAACCTTCCTCTTGAATCACTCTATCTATTTAAAGAAAACGCATCAAAATCCGTTGCGTGGTTTTAATGATCTGAGCATATATAGGGACAGACAGCCGGAAGCCACTTTGTTTTATAGTAGGTATGTAGTGATTTACTGGTATCCCTATTTCTATTTTTTTTTTAATATTCGAAGCACTGTCAGTTATAATGAGTGCTCGTTTGCGTAGGTAGGTAATGATTAACTTTATTTTACCGCCGCACTCAGAGTCAACTTTAATGATTACTTAGTTAAGTATAGATTTTTAAAACAAAACTGCCGCAATCAGACAAGTTTAATAAATTAATGTTAGTTGGCATTTAACTAATTAAGTTACATCTCATTTATTGCCAATTAATATTAATTTACTGAACGTCTCTGTTTGCAGAAATTTTGTTTTAAAAATAGATTTAATGATTACTTAGTTAAGTATCTATACTTGTTTTAAAGTCGACTCTGAGTGCGGCCGTTAGTCGGCGATAATTATTTTCATCAGGATGTAGATGTAGGTACTGAACTGACGATGAGTTCATGCTTCTTGTATCTGATTTATGAGCATTAAAGAGTTGAGAGCATGCTATGGTATTTGTTTTTTTTTTTTAATATCTATAACATGCACAAGAGTCAACCGGATTTGACACCGACTAGCTATATACCTCCTATAACATTAATACATAACGACCAAATACCAAACTTTTTTTTCTATTCAACCGCATCCGTTGACGAAACTCAACTCATAAAACTCCCTCCAAACCTGGCCTCCGCTAATAAACACGGTGATGTCATTGTGAAAGGCAAATTTGGCAGAATAATAACATACCTAGTACTTTATTATATTTATGAGACATTTTCGAGCCGAATTGAGTGCGACTGTAAATTTTTGTATATAAAGGGCCCCACACACTAAGAGTCCGCCTGAAGTCTCTAGTCTTATCGGTTGACCTGCCGTTCATGGTCTGCATAGCCCACACATTATAGCGATTACTGCCTGCCGGCAATGGTCGACTACCGGTTTTGAGTCTACACACTAGCAGGCGGCAATCGACAGTTTCACCCGCGCCAGCAGCGGCCTGAATAGCGGCTCGGGTGGTGATCACGGACTGTCCGGCCGATACCTGTCGATGCAGGCCTGTTACGGCAAGGAGCCACACACGCTAGGTTTGGATTGCCCGTCAATCCAAAACCTTGAAGGGAACTGTGAGTCTGTGATCTATTGAGATAAACTGACAGGCTGATATCCGCCGACGGACTGTTAATGTGTGGGGCCTTTAACTGTTATATTTATTAGTCACAATGTTATAAAATTGCAAGACAGAATATTTTAAAACTCAGTGCAGTATCACAATAGATGTATGAGATTATCACATCTAATATATAAAATTCTCGTGTCACAATGTTCGTTCCCATACTCCTCCGAAACGGCTTGACCGATTCTCATGAAATTTTATATGCATATTCAGTAGGTCCGAGAATCGGCTACTATCTATTTTTCATCCCGGAATTCCCGCGGGAACTCCGGAATTAATGCGGGGAACAGCTAATCACCGTAAACTACTGTAAGGGGTACAAAGAAGGACGTAGAGTACCTACCTACTTTTTCCCGCAACCTCCGCGGGAACTCCGAAATTACCGCGGATGAAATCGCGGGGGACAGCTAGTATTTATATACAATCTTCTTCTTCTTCTCTTATAAATAAAAATGAATGTTTGTATGTCTGCTTTCTATGTGTTTCGAAGCCATTGGTCCGGTTGTGATGAAGCTTTGGCGGGTTGTCCTGCCTGCGTTGGCAAAGTTTCCTGATCCCAAAACTCACGCGGGTGAAACCGCGGGGCACAGCTATAGTATAAAAATAATTATAAAAATCAGATCACTATAAATATCGTACGAGTAGCGCAAACGTAACAAAAAAAATTCCCCAAAGAAGTTTATTTCTGAAAAATAGACGAAACACTCCTCCTTTTTTGAAGTCTGTAAAAAATTACATAATTATAAAGAATCATTCTAATAATATACCGTTCAGTCGGTATTTACTACCGCGTCCTATGCGTAACCCTAACCTTGTGATCTATTTCAGTTAGCAGATAAGCGGAATAGGTATAGTAATTACTAGCTGTGCCCCGCGGTTTCACCCACGGCCTATGTTCCCTATGTTCTCTGTACCCCTGACAACATGCATGCCAAATTGCATCCAAATCCGTTCAGTAGTTTTTGCGTGATTGAGTAAACGTATGCGAGGATAAGAGCTCGAAAGCGCATTTTCATCCGCCTTGCTTCAAATTTATCGTCACTGCTCAGTGCTCAGCTCCTATGTGTCTTAGCGTTATATTTTATAGCCTAAACCTGCCCAGGAGTATGGAATAAAATCGTACTACCTATGTTTGGTTAAAATCCCTTCAGTAGTTTTTGACCCATGCGTGCACATACAGACAGACAGACAGACAAAAAATTTACTGATTGCATTTTAATTTTTAAGCATCAGTATCGATCACCATTCCTCCTCCAATATTAATTTTGAATATATATTCAGTGTACAAAATTGACCTCTCTACAGTTTTATTATAAGTATAGAAGATGTATAGTACGTAGGTACATAAAGGATATTGATGTTTGATAGTTTAATTGCTCAGACGTAATGAGTACAGACGGATACTTGATCAACGACAACATAAAGCATAATTCACGTTCACGCATTCACGTTGTAGGTTAAATGGAATAGTATAAATTTTATTTGATACCAGAAAAAAAAAACAAATACCTACCTAGAGGTGTAGCTTAAACTAAATATATAGAACTAGTTGTGCCCCGCGGTTTCACCCGCGTTAATTTCACAGTTCCCGCGGGAATTCCGGGATAAAAAGTACCCTATGTGTTAATCTTATGTATAAGCTATATTATGGAAAAGTTTCATTTAAATCCATTCAGTAGTTTTTGCGTAAAAGAGTAACAAACATCCATCCATCCATCCATCCATACATACTTACAAACTTTCGCGTTTATAATATTAGTAGGATTAACAACGGTACCAAAATGGCTACCACTCAGCATATGCCGTGGGAGAGTAGTGAAGTCTCACGGCTGATTTTCAATGGCGACCGTAAGAAGAGGAGAGACTGCTAAAAATAGTATGTACCTATGTAGTGCACACGACGTGCCCGTCCATTCTACAAAATGGTGGCATATCATGAAATATCAGAATGTTTTCAAGACCATGTCTGTGACTTATGCAAAGTATCCCGACATGCAATTATATTTTATGTTAGAAATAAACTATGACCACCCGTCCGCAACTCGCGAGCTGAGCGAGCGCAACGAGCGTACTGCGGCAGCGGCAATGACCAGCGATGCACCGGAGACAAAATATAATATTATGTTAAATAAGTATATACGTGATAGAGAGTATTAGTATTAGTCATGATGTGGTGAACTGTACAAAGGGGCTACAATATACAAACATACATAAGATTGAGAAAGTACCTACTCTCTAAAACTTTGTAGAGTTCGAGCATGCCTAAGGCAAGTTGGATAACTTTCCGCGAACTTGAGACTCTCACATCTACAGTGAGATCAAAAATATTACCTATCGTAATTTGTTTCACTACTCTTCATGGATTATCAGAATTTCCTCGAGACTGAAGACTTATTTTGTGGCAGTGTATTCTTTAACTCAAAGAACTTACAGTGTCAAATAAACTGCGATTTCATTTCACTTCTAATTAGTAATTTATAGCTTACCTACGGTTTTTGAAACTAACTGTACCACAAAACACGTTCGCAAATCCAAAATATCGCATAAAATAAAACAAACACAAGCCGCCACGTTCTGACCACCTGTTGGGGATAAATCTTTATGACACAAAGCTATCGTGGCCACTGAGCATCAATCACATTGACTTCTCGCAAGTACCTACACGCTTGCAGATCTGGAAATGTTTATTTGCCAGTTGCCACGTGTTAATTGTACACGAACCAGTTTTATGGTGAAATACAAAGACATTATCAAATACTTTACAGTAATAATTAATGTAGGTATATAAAAGATATACATAACTTAAAGTACCTATCTAATAAGGTTAAGTCTTGAATTTTTTATTATCAAATGTAGAGTATCAGATGTAGAGCGTATGAAACGCTTTATCTACTCTTATATACCTACATACAAGTGCTTTTATGGAAAAACCAGATAGGCTATACAACATTTAGTCAAATAGCCTATTTGACTAAATGTTAGTTTAGTTTTTAGTCCGTCGCGTCGTGTAGATTAATAAAAAACATGTATTTATTTTCCTTTTTTACGTAATCAGAAAATAACGGCGATATGTTGAGTCGAAATGTCGCGTGACGTCACGATACGGTATAATCCAACGGGCTCATGACGTTATCTACGTACCTACATACCTAAATATATTTTCACAAATTTTAATAAGCAAAATATATTTAAGTGTCTATTATTTTTTTATTATCTTATATGTATAGAATTTTGGTTTTAATACCCCATCAACATGCCTATTGAAATCACGCATCACTTACAAGGCATAGTAGATACCAATATATTTTATTCAACACAAGGTCTTGTATAAGCTACTTTTTACGTTTATTCTTCGACATTCATAATAAAGACTAGCTGTCCCGCGCGGTTTCGCCCGCGATAATTTCGAAGTTCCCGCGGAATTGTTCCATGCAAACTTTGCAACCCCTTTTCATTCTCTTAGGGGTTGAATTTTCAAAAATCCTTTCTTATTGGGTGCCTACGTCATACAAAGCACACACCCTCCAAGTTTCTGGTCTCTACGATCAGCTGTTTAGGCTATGCGTTGATCCATCAGTTATTCAGCACAAAGCATTTTATATATAACTAGCTGTCCCGCGCGGTTTCACCCGCGATAATTTCGAAGTTCCCGCGGAATTGTTCCATGCAAACTTTGCCCTCCCTTTTCACCCCTTTAGGGGTAGAATTTTCAAAAATTCTTTCTTATCGGATGCCTACGTCATACAAAGCACACACCCTCCAAGTTTCAGGTCTCTACGATCTGAGGTTGAGGCTGTGTGTTGATCGATCAGTCACAGGACAAAGCATTTCTATATTAATATTACAAAGAGGAAAGATTTGATTTTTTGTTTGTTTGTTTGTTACCATTTAATTCAAAAACTGCGGGACCGATTTAAAAAAATTTTTCACCATGAGAAAGCTACATTATCCCTGAGTAACATAAGCTATATTGTAATTCGGAATTCCCTCGGGAACTCTGAAATTATCGCGGGTGAAACCGCGCGGGACAGCTAGTTATATACCTCTATAGATATACGTAAAAATCTCTCGACACAGAAACTGCGTTCACGAGCAATTGAAGCAACTGCTCGTGCAATTTTGATGAAGTCGCCGACAGTTGGGTCGTTGACAACGGGCGCGTGAAATTGCTTTATGACATGTGCCCGGGTAGTTACAGCTTCTCCCGCTATGAATGTCAACGAGCAACCAATTCTCTGTGTAATAGAGGATGAACGTATAATTTCATAAGTGGGATGAGGTGGAATGGGTTGCGATTGTCTTGGGAGTCGTTGTTGGAACACATGGCCGTTTGGATTAAAATCTGAGGCTTTAGATACTATGCTACCTGCTTCGATTTGTTAACTTTTTATCTATATAATAAGAAGGAATCACCAAATGTGTTGCTAAGCGCATAACTTCCAAACGACTGGCACCAAATTGGATAATTGTTTTTTTTTTTGTGTTTGTTATTGTCAGGACAAGGTTTATATAAAAGAATTTCGAAGTTCTTGCGGGAATTCCGAAACTCACGCGGGTGAGTCTCCAAAACGTTGGACCGATATTGACGGAACTTTTACTGCTAATTAGCTGATGTTATAAAGAATACATTAGGCTACTTTGGAGTTCCTGCGAGAATTCCGCAACTCACGCGTGTGAAACCGCGGGGCACAGCTAGCTTTTTATATTTCAGTGCATTGCAGTGCAGTGCTTTTTATGCATGGTAGGGCCACTTTCCACCAAATTTTAAACTATTGTTTTTATGAAATTAGCTTTAAAAGAGCCGACGGAAGTGTGTAAACATAGAAGTCCATACAATATTATTTTATACCTAATTACCTACTTGCCATAAGTCTCTACCTGGAAAACAAGCCTGATTTATATGGACATAGATAAGCAATAGTGTGTTAACCCACACTGGAGAAATTTCGAGTAAATGGTGTTTTAAAAGTAGGAGCGCCATTTGGTGTCAACATTCTTTATGTTCAATATTTAGTTACATATTTAAGCAATGTAGTAAGGTAAACACGTAATTAAAAAACGTTCCTTAACTCTCAATAAATCGTTCTGAATCAATAACTTTATTTTGTGGGTTAACATGTTATTGCTTATCTGCGTCCATATGTGTACTTTATCAATATTATATAATTAGTTTTAGGTAGATTTAATGAAAACAAGCGCTGTATATTTAACTCATATTTAACTATAGTTAAAAATGTCTGCAGGCTCTGAAAAGTTGATTTTATAAACCAGCTGCCCTCGATCTCGGCAAACCCTCTACACCAACACCAATATCACAAAGAGATAAAACTTTCAATTTAGTACCTATCTCTGGCACTACCTAGACATAGACATAGACATAAATACTTTATTTGGCATCAACATCAAAATACCTTCAATATCTGATCGAAATACAAAAAAATACAAGTAGGTACGTAAAATGCAGAGATCTTCAGTAGGAGTGAATTGTTGAGTACCTACTGATCCGATTCTAAAAATTATTATTTCACTGACAGATCTACAATATCCTTAAGTGAATTAGACCTAGGTTCAAACTTACTTATAACTCTTCATAATGTTAGTGTAGTAAGTATGTATAGGCATTATAATTACATTACTAGCTGTTCCCCTCGGTTTCACTCACCCAGTTCTGGAGTAAAAAGTACCCTATATCCTACTCTGTACCTCTGACAACGTGTATGCAAAATTTAACGCTCATCGGCCCAGCTGTTCACGCGTAATGCTGTGATACGGCGATTCATTTTTATATAGATACGTATAGATTAATAAATTTTTAAAGTATAAATTGATTGTTACTTTTAACTATTCGCGAATTAATAAGTTTTTTTTTTTATTCAGGTAATTATCACTACGTAGTACATACTGTAAAACGAAGTCGCTTCGCGCTGTCTGTCCCTATGTATGCTTAGATCTGTAAAACTACGCAATGGATTTGGATGCGGTTTTCTTAATAAATAGAGTGATTCAAGAGGAAGGTTTATATGTATAGTTTAATCTGGAATTCCCGCGGGAACTCCGAAATTACCGCGGGTGAAACCGCAGGGGACAGCTAGTAATATCGCCTATGTCACATATTTTAATGTTTTACCGCTAAAGTTGACGCATTTGAAATGTCTGTCTGAAAGGGGTTCACATGATGTAGGTACAAAGAAATTACCGGGGGCGTTTCTAACGTCTTTGACGATGTACCTACACTTAAAACTTTCCACTCTATGAATGTGTGTGAATCATTAAAAAAATTAGGTCAAAGGGCGTTTACCGCTTAAAATTAATTCATAGCCCATTTATAATAACTGGGGCCACAATATTTATTTCCAAAACAAAACTTTCATGACCGACCTTAGTTTAAATACGAATCTATTACCAAGTGCCAATCAAAGTGAGAAATATTTTAAGATTCTTAGCCTCTAAGGATATCTTAACTTTATTCTGATAAAGAAAATGCGCACAAAAAACATCTCCAAGGGATAAATGTAGTACGTCAGGACAGGAAATGTGATAAAATACAATCCGATGTCTATATTTTTGTACAAAAAAATACGAGTAGATCACGACGGGACTAGGTAGGTATAAAATGGCCGTAGTAAAACCGATTCTATTAAGTTACGAAGTTACGAAACTTCTATGTATTCAGCTGTGCAGAACGAAGAACTGTCCCTCATTGACCTAACTGTGATTAGATCCTCAATAAAGTGTGTACTTAAAATAAAGTCACTCAATAAGTTACGGAACTACCGGGTACAAAAGTAACGTCAATAAAACCTGTAACTTGCAAACTAGTGGCGAATCCTTATATAGCAAAAAAACAAAGTCGCTTCCCGCCTTCTGTATAATATAATAATAATAATAACCCACTTCACAACACACAGATCTACTTGATCCCACAGTAAGTTATTATTAGCTTGTGTCGTGGAAACCAAGCAAACGTGGTATATACTACATAGAATTACCTATATACTACACTATAGATATATAAACACACCCAGACTAGAAAGTGGAACCCTGTGTTCATCACACAACGTGCACCCCCACCGGGAATCGAACCCGGAACCTCTTGATTGGCGGGCAGGCATGGTGACCATTGCGCTAATCGGCTCGTCAGTCGGGTGTATGCTTAGATCTTTTAAACTACGCAACGGATTTTAATGAGGTTTTCATCGATAGACAGAGTAATTTAAGAGAAAGGTTTATACGCATAGTTTATCCCGGAATTCCTGCGGCATCTCCGACATTAACGCGGGCGAAACCTCGATCACTTAGATAGGAATAAAAACGAGACTTTTGTGTCACTGCCGACTTCTCTTCAAGACTCAATTATAATGATTTTTCTTTTATATCTATACTCGTACCACTGAAATAATATTACTACATCGCGCGTCGCCACCAGCTCCCCGTGGCGACATGCCAAGCCTCACCTCCGATATTGAACTTGCTGAATGTTATTTTCGTAACATGATATAGGAAGGTATAGTTTTGGTACGCGGGAAGTGTCACCAATCTAGACGATGTCACCAACGGTATTGTATACATCCCAAAGACATCTATCTATACCTGCTAATAATAAAGAGCAATAGTTTGTGAGTTTGTGACGTTGTAGGGGGTAATCTGTGGATCTACTGAACCGATTTTAAAATCCGTTCACTTATAGGAAGCTACAGTGATCCTGAGTGTCATAGGGTACTTTTTATTCCGGAATTCTTGCGGGAACTCTGAATTTCCCGCGTGTAAAACCACGGGGGAACAGCTATCTTTGGATCTACTAAACCAATTTTGAAAACCCTTTCACTCGTAGGAAGCTAAGGTGATTTTGAGTGACATAGGGTACTTTTTATCCTGGAATTCCTGCGGGAACTCCTAAATTACCGCGGGTGAAACCGCGGGGGTCAGCTAGTTCTATATAATATACTAAAATATCATTGTATACATCCCAATGCAAAATTTCGTGATGATCGGTTGAGTAATTCAGGCGTAATTTAAGCGTAGGTAACAAACAAACTCACTTTAGCATTTATATTAGTAAGAATTACATTCCTAACGACAGAATTGGCTACTTGACTAATTTTTTTTGTAGTCCGTCGTGTAGATTATCTAATAAAAAATATTGGACACGTATTTTTACGTAGTTAATCAAAAATAACGGCGACACATTGAGTTGAAATTTCGCGTGACGTCACAACCCGGTGCAATTTGTACGGGGCTTATGCCAAATAATGACGTCACGAGTCCCTCGCCCTAAACTTTAAAGCGCTTTATCTATATTAATAAATTTGAAAAAGCAAAAAATACGTGTCTATTATTTTTTTATTTTCGACTGACGGACTAATTAGAATTTAGATTTTTATAACCCGGCAAATACCCAATTAAAAACTATTAATTTGTAATATTTGGCCATCTAAAGCGTTTGGGATTGTTTTACTGCAGGCATGCGCTTTTTTGTGAAAGTAATTTGGTCTTAGTGAATTATAGCAAGCGAACCTGCGTACAGGTGATACAATAATAATAATAATAATAATTGCTCTATTGGGATCGCTCTATTATCACGGACAGGACTATTATTTTCAATAAACCTGATATCGTGGTGATCGGTCGGTCCCAACGCCGGGCAATGATCGTTGACGTCACCATCCCACATGACGAGAACCTCGTGAAAGCCGAGAAGGACAAGGTCAGTAAATACCTTGACCTGGCCCATGAGGTACCCGCCATGTGGAATGTTGACTCCACAACCATTGTCCCGATAGTTGTTTCGGCAAACGGTTTAATAGCGAAGAGTCTCGATCAACATCTCGAGAGACTCTCGCTAGGTCGTTGGCTTAAGGGTCAGATGCAGAAGGCGGTAATTCTCGACACGACACGTATTGTACGGAGGTTCCTGTCTCTGTGACCTTAACCACCGGTAGTTTGAGCCCTGCTCCGCTGCCGGTAGCACACTAGGTTTAGGTTTTTTATAATATTTATTATTTTGTAAATTTATATCTACTGTAAAAAACCTAAATTTAAGAACAATAAATGAATAATAATAATAATAATAAATTTATTCATTCAAGCAACTAAGACTCACTAGTGTTAGTAATAATTTTACTTACAAACTATGTTAGAACAAGAAAAAAGTAAGATAAGATCGAATAATAGTCCACCGTGAAGTCTGTTGCCTATCTCTGCATGACATTTGATGACATGTGGATATAGGTAGGTGAGAATTCTATAAAAGATATTGATCATAGAATAGAATGAATTTTTTATTTGCCGGGAACAAACAAATTCCTAGAATTTTCTTACTTTCAATCAGTATTATATTATTTGTGCTTTCAATATTTATTTATTTATTTATTTGTGTATTCGGGAAGACAAAAGGTTATTATTTGTAATGTCTGACTACCTACCTATCCCCTGTAATTTCTACGATTCGAGAGTCCTTGCTTGTATTGTTTTTGGATATTCAGTGCTGAGTGCTGACAAAATTATATATGAGTACAGTAGACTTATTCTAACTCTTTGATACTAAGAACGTCATGATGGGTTAGGTACATACATTGTTCAAGATAGTTCAACGATTTTAGATGATTTGTCGAATGAATAACCGAACAGAATTAGGTTGGTAAACGAAAATTACTTTGGCAATGGGCATGTTGAGTAATTTTTTTTATTATCCCGTCTTGTAGATTAATAAAAAATATTTGACACGTATTTTTAATTTTTTTACGTAATCAAAAAATAACGGCGATACATTGAGTTGAAATTTCGCGTGACGTCACTATCCGGACAGTTTGTATCTATGGTGGTTTTAGCGGTTAGTGACGTCACGACCGCCTCACCCTAAACTTTATTGCGCTTTATCTCTGTATATTTTAATTTATTTGAAAAAGCAAAAAATACGTGTCTATTGTTTTTTTATTTTCTAACTGACGGACTAATTAGAATTTTGATTTTCAAAAGTAGTCAACATACCCAATCGTTTCATTGCTGTTGGTTCACGGAAAGAGGAAGTATAGAAGTAACTCCTACAGTATAATATAACCCGTACTTAGGGCGAAATCGTGCAGCAACAGTGTCATTACTCATTAGCGCACTTTGCTAGTCTCTTTGGATGTGATCGAAATATTTCATGTAAATGCTCTATATTTATAAGCTGAACGAACCCAGAAATTTTGTCAACCAATGCCACTTTACCTATCCCAGAGTTGGGACAGTCCGTATGCACATCGATTGCGATCCGTACCACTTACCAGACACATGCGATCAAGCGTGTCTTAGAATTTTGAGTTTATCCGATGAAGTCACAAAATTAAATTGTCTAAATATAACCGATGCTATAACGGAGTGAGCTTGGAGTGAGCGAACTGACGTCCTCTCGCCATAGGTACGTTGATATTTTCCGTGGGCTACGCTTACAATTTATTTAGATACGGCACTTATTTATAGTATATCCGTGCTTCAAAGAGCCGCTTTAAACCAGATTATTGGTATATTGGTGTGTCCATAAATACAGCGACGAGAATTCTAAATCAATCAATCCCATACTAATAAATCGGGCACCAGGGTTTTATGTAATTACTAGCTGTGCCCCGCGGTGTTACCCGCGGAAATTTCGGAGATCCCGCAGGAATTCCGGAATGCAAAGTACCTACCCTATGTCCTTCTCTGTACCCCTGACTGTGCCCCGCGGTAATACCCGCGGAAATTTCGGAGATCCCGCAGGAATTCCGGAGTGCAAAGTACCTACCCTATGTCCTTCTCTGTACCCCTGACAATGTATACCTAAGTATGCAAAATTTCATGAGATTTCACCGACCGGAGTTCCTGCGGGAATTCCGGGATAAAAAGTATCCTATGTCCGTTTCCTGGTTCTAAGCTACCTCCCCACCAATTTTCAGCCAAATCGGTTCAGCCGTTCCTGAGTTATAAGTGGAGTAACTAACACGACTTTCTTTTATATATATAGATGAGATGAATGTATTTATTCAACAATAGCTGTCCCGCGCGGTTTCGCCCGCGATAATTTCGGAGTTTCCGCGGGAATTCCGAATTAAAATATAGCCTATGATAATGTAGCTTTCTAATGATGAAAGAATTTTTGAAATCGGTCCCGTAGTTTTTGAGTTAAATCTTAACAATACAATAACAATCTTTATTATATTATTTTGATTAATATAGATTGTACAGAGTAAAAAGGTAAACTAGGGACGTACCTATACAAATATGGTATTCAACCCCTTAACCAAGTTGACATTCTATAGTCGTTAAGGCATAGAAAGCTAAGGAACACAACCGTTATGTCACGCGGTCACGAAAAACTGGACTTTTGATTGGACGATTTCAATTATGTTTTTGTAGTTTCATTAGATATAGGTCATACGGTTATCTATCTATCTATCTATACATCTATACACATAAAATGCTTTGTCCTGAATGACTGATGGATCAACGCACAGCCTAAACCGCTGATCGTAGAGACCTGAAACTTGGAGGGTGTGTTCTTTGGATGACGTAGGCATCTTATAAGAAAGGATTTTTGAAAATTCAACCTCTAAAGGGATGAAAAGGGGTTGTAAAGTTTTTATGGAACAATACCGCGGGTACTGCGAAATTACCGCGAGTGAAACCGCGCGGGACAGCTAGTAGATATTATATATCTTCAGAGTAATTCTATATAGATTATGTGAAGATCTGATGAAAATAAGAGGACAGTTTTTAACCTAATTTTTTGCAAAAGTGATTATTTCACCGGCACTTTTCTTCTGATCGCATTGACAGCGAGCATACGGGTATAGGTAACAAATCATAGATGTTATTTCTCTTTAGATCTTAGAGTTTGGGGGAGCCGGGTATTTTAGATCAACAGAGTTGTAACGAGATCGTAAATCGTCGCGTCCGCTTTTAATATTTCATTCTCAATGTGCATTTTATCTTTCAATATTTTTAAATGTGACTCTTATATTATTCTCGTGACTTTTAAAACAGAGATTTCGTGACTTTTTCTATATAATAACTTTCTCTATAGGCCCAAAGAAGTTCGTCCCATTATCAATGAGAACAAACAAAAGTAACATTCAGGTATTTATATAAAATAGCGGTAAGTACCTAACAGTTATCACTTTTGGTTTCGTCAATTCGAGGTAAAAATTCCGAACAATCATCTGTCAAACTTCAACTTTCGTTCATTACTTTATTAGATTAGAGTAGGCTTAGAGAATTTAAGCGTCAGTAAACGAAGTTTCAATGAAATTACGAAACAAATAGAAACGTGGTTAGAAATAAACGAAATTACAACGAAATTTCGTTTTTCGTTGAATTGAGAGTAGACCCTCAGGTAATTAGTGCGTTGTTCTATAAAGAAATGCAAATAGGTTACTTTATAATGGAGGTTGAACAGTTGGAATCTGTTTTTAATGTTAGTATAATCTTCAAAGCCCGCTCTTAGGATTACCGGTTAGGTCGAGCAAGAATCGAGTTGACGAGTTCACAGGCTTGTTTAAATAGATATTTGAAGTAAGTTTCCCGTCCATTTTTGTACACTGTGTACGCACACGATGATCGATTGAGTAGTTAAGGAATGAAAGCGTAAAATACAAACAAATTCATATTCGCATTTATTAGTTAGGATTTCATACCGTAATAAAATTTAAGAGAGATTCGTCTCTACATTTTCACCGCCGTGATTGAATTCACAAATTAACTAGACTTAGGTATATTGAATTAGATGTTAAAGTGGATTCTTAACATAATTTTTTCCAAGGCTTCGTTCATGTGAAAGAAGTATTGTATAGTTAGTACATAATTTTTATCTATGGTTACTATTAGCAAAAGAAAACTTAATATTTCGGAAAAAAAAAACAAAGTCAGTATAGTCAGCTACAGAAATATAAAATTTTTGACAGTCATACATATGTATATGCTAAGAAACATTTATAATATAAATATATAGAAATGAAAGAACCAAACCAAGAGAGAGAGAGAGAGACATAAAATCCCTTCGTCCGGGAGAGGCCCGAGTTTATAGACACAAAAAAACATACAGTCGAATGGGGATGTGGACTACTTTTGAAAATCAAAATTCTAATTAGTCCGTCAGTTAGAAAATAAAAAACAACAAATAAAAGACACGTATTTTTTGCTTTTTTAAATAAATTAAAATATACAGAGATAAAGCTCATTAAAGTTTAGGGTAAGGGGGTAGTGACGTCACTAACCGCTAAAACCGCCATAAAAACTGTCAGAATAGTGACGTCACGCGGAATTTCAACTCAATATATCGCCGTTATTTTTTGATTACGTAAAAAAAGAAAAAATACGTGTCAAATATTTTTTTAATAATCTACAAGACGGACTAAAAAATAAAAATTAGTCAACATGCCCATTGAGAACCTCCTCCTTTTTTGGAAGTCAGTTAAAAAGGTTACAGTTCATTTGGTTTCCTTATTTAGGTTTTACTGCAGTTGGATCTCTTTCTAGGATAAAAGAAATTTATATTGATAACCAAAGGCTATGACTATGGATAAATTTCAAAATTATTTTTCTATTTCCCTTTCGTGATTCCAACTGTCCAACCTCCAATTATAAAGTAACCTATTTACATTTCTTTATATATAGAACAACGCACTAATTATTTGTTTACAAAAAAAGATTGAGCTCCTTACAAAACAAAGATGGAGCATTCAGGTTTCACTGTGTACCACTAGTTATTATATCCCGCCTCATTTTATTAACTAGGTACATCTTTTTTTAAGCTTTATTTTATATTCCATTAAGGCCAATTATATTATAGATAAGTAATAAATCAAGGCGTTCCTTATTTTCACTGTGAATATATTATTATTATACTACGTTTGCTTGGTTTCCACGACACAAGCTTAATTATAGCTTAGTGTGGGATCAAGTAGATCTGTGTGTTGTGAAGTGGATTATTATTATTTATTTATTTATTGCCATTCCATTTCGACATTTCATACTTATTAAATCAAAATTATTATTCTTCTATCTATCTATTTCTGAATTTATAAGTTTTTTTATTAGATCTGTGGTTTTAACTAGCTTTTGTCCGCGACTTCGTCCGCCTGGAGTTCAGTTATCTTAGCGTAACGTAGCGTAACCTTTGTTACGCTTTCATGGCTCAACGGCTCTACCGATCACCACGAAATTTTGTATGCACGTTGTCAGTGGTACAGAAAAGGACATAGACTACTTTTTATCCCGAAATTCCCACGAGAATCTCGAAATTAACGCAGAAGAAACTAAATTAAAATTTGCATACTACCTACACCTTGTCAAGGGTAGAAAAAAAATATATATTATCGTAGTAAGTACTTTTATATACCCGGAATACCCGCGGGATCTACGAAACTAACGCGGGTGAAACCGCGGGGAACAGCTAGTCCATAGTAAAATCAGTAAGGATTGGCACTCATGTCATTGGTTTGTCAACCCTGGTATTAATAAATATTTTGGGCACGTCACTGATCACAAAATTCATCATGCACTAAGAAAAAAAAGTGTATAGGTGTATATATATATACTAGCTGGCCCACGCGGTTTCACCCGTGATAATTTCGAAGTTCCCGCGGAATTGTTCCATACAAGCTTTCCAACCCCTTTTCATCCCCTTAGGGATTGAATTTTCAAAAATCCTCTCTTATCGGATGCCTACGTCATACAAAGAACACACCCTCAAAGTTTCAGATCTCTACGATCAGCGGTTTAGGCTGTACATTGATCCATCAGTCATTCAGGACAAAGGATTTTATATATGTATGTATATAGATGACAAGTGAATGTAAGTTGCAGTTGATAGTAATTATTACTATTATTTTCCCAATAATCACAAAGTCAAAATTATTTGAGGTGCTATCATGGCACGTCTATGAACTCACATTTCTTTAGAAAAAATGACATGGTGATACATAATTTTTCGCTTACCCTGACCTATAGGTACCTACTGAGTACTGTACCTACTGTACACTTAAGTCTTACCGCCGCACTCAGAGTCAATTTTAATGAATACTTAGTTAAGTATAGATTTTTAAAACAAAACTGCCGCAATCATACAAGTTTAATAAATTAATGTTAATTGACATTTAACTAATTAACCGCCGCACTCAGAGTCGACTTTAATGATTACTTAGTTAAGTATAGATTTTTAAAACAAAACTGCCGCAATCAGACAAGTTTAATAAATTTATGTTAATTGGCATTTAACTAATTAAGTTACATCTCATTAAATGCCAACCAACATTAATTTACTGAACGTCTCTGATTGCGGCAATTTTGTTTTAAAAATCTATACTTAACTAAGTAACCATTAAAGTCGACTCTGAGTGCGGCCGTAAGTTACATCTCATTAAATGCCAATTAACATTAATTTACTGAACGTCTCTGATTGCGGCAGTTTTGTTTTAAAAATCTATACTTAACTAAGTAATCATTAAAGTCGACTCTGAGTGCGGCCGTTAAACTACAATTAAGTTAAATTAAGGCCAGTGAAAAATGTTAAAATCACTATTTCTCTAGAGATACAGGAACTGTCAACTGTTGGAGAACTTGCAACTTACCTACGTATTTTCTCAACTTTCAAATTTTAGCCGTAAGCGCTTATTAAGAGATACGGCTACTTCAAAAATAAATTCTATGACAATTTTCATCCAAATCTTAGTTCAGCGTTCCCTTCGGAGGGCCTATGAGCCCTGCCTTCTTGGAGAACACAAAACCATAGCGCGATGTAATAAGCATGTGGTGCCATCTGGTGGATGCAAATGTCGCAGGCAATTTTTTTATAAATTTTTTTACAAACAGACAGATAAAATACAATCCTATCAAATATTAAATGAGAAAAATTGGAGAGAAGTTCAGTATTAAAAAATCCCACCAAAAACATTTTCATATAAAATGTTGCCAAGACGAAACCTCAAGATGACTCGCAATGTCAAAAAGTTACCAGATCTCATGTATGTAGCTTCTAACTTTACGCACCCTAACTGTACAAGGCCTAACTTCACAAACTCTAGTCAAAATATGTGGCTTGGCCATTTTACTACATTCACATGGGCGCAAAGTGAAAAAATCTACTGGTCAATACTTTTCTGTCATACTTTCTTGTAGTAACTATACTTTTTTTTTGTTAAATAGTGTTTATATAAAATAATTGTAATTGTGTTGTGTCTCTGTTTCCAAATAAATGACTTTTCTTTCTATCTTTCTTTCTAAACGACCAAGCCACATATTTTGACTACTAGGTTTAGAGTTTGTGAAGTTAGGCCTTGTAGAGTTAGGGCGTGTAGAGTTAGAAGCTTGGCTCTACATGAGATCTGATAACTTTTTGACAGTGTGAGTCATATTATGATCTCGTCTTGGCAACATTGTACATGAAACATAATGAAATTTCATTTCTTTTTGTAAGTCGCTTGCTTTTTTTTTATTATTTATATTATCTAGGAGTCTATATCAATTCCCAGACCTCTAACGTAGTTTAAGGGGTTGGGAGGTAAAAATTACAAGTTTTATAATATTTTGTTGTTTTTGTACTAATACTATAGTATTTTAGCATGCTAGGACATTGGGAAATACCCTGAGAATTTTAACTATCGAGTCAGTGATCTGGTATAATCCAAATCCAAGTTATAAGGGTTCAAAAAAACGACGATGCGCTTCGAGAAAAGATAGGTAATGCCCTTGCGCTTCGCTTGGGTCATCGTGGGCCCATGGCAGGGGCACGGTAGTGCGTGGTTGTCGCCTTTACCGACCAAAAAAAAGATCTAAAATGGTGCCAAGTTCATTATTCGTATACCTGTATATTAAAATCAAAAATTTATTTAAAAGAGCACACAACTTGACTCAACAGGTCAAAACTCAAAAGGGATTCCGAATGATTCGTGTAATATTTTAAACACACGGCTGCTGCTTCGCAAAATTCTTTTTTTTGCTTGAACTTGGCTTGACACGCTGCCGCGTGTCTGTATAAAATGTACCTGCAATTTAACAATTCAAATGAGGATTACTAATTGCCGAAAAGTGAAACGTTATTCAAGTAAAAACGTTTCAAGCACTTGAGAGTCGAGAACAAAAATTGTATGGCAGGACTAATAAGGATCCTGTGTTATCAACTTAGGGATAATCTTGCTTTCTATCAATAAAAGAATGTTCAAACTAACAAAAAATTCCTCTCTATGTAATTGTACCGTATGGAATATGTACAAACCTCTATACCGGCATAGTAGTAGATATAGCTACCTAGATTTCATGAAAAAAAAATTTGTTACTAGCTGTGCCCCGCGGTTTCACCCGCAGTAATTTCGGACTTCCCGCGGGAATTCTGGGATAAAAAGTACCCTATGTCCTTCTCTGTACCCCTGACAACGTGTATGCCAAATTTCATCCAAATCCGTTCAGCCGTTTTTGCATGATTGAGTAACAAACATCCAAACATCCACACTTTCACATATAATATTAGTAGGGATTGCTGAAAGACCGAATCTACGTTCCGGCAATTTCCAAGATGTACATGGTAGGTACCTATCATTTGAAGGGAATAAATTATGATGCCCGAGCGATTGCGTCGGAAAATGAAGATTTATTACCCATGCCACAGATCATATAACTAAAATACTACCTATACTAGTCCCATGCCTTTACAGTGTTAGAGAACGAAGATTTTTAACAACCTTTTTCGTCGTGGAATAAAGTTGTGTACCTATACATAAATATGAGGATATAGAATATCTTTCATATGAGGGGTGTGCTTGGAGTTTCGTTGCGAGATCGGATCATAAATGAGTAAAACCGCAGGCGAACCTAGGTTACCGAAATAGCCCGAAGAATAGTAAACCTACAAGTGGCAGTGGGCGGGGGACATCGCTCCAAGAACTGATGACCAATGTACCAAGAAAATTCTTGAGCGGTGATCAAGAAGAAGACGCAGCGTGTGTACTGTGTAGGCCCGCTACAAGGTGAACCGACGACTTGGCGAAGGTAGCGGTTCGCCATTGGATGAAGGAAGCGCAGGAACGGTTGTTGTGGCGATCCTAGCTGTAGGTCCATGTCCAGCAGTGGATATGTATTGTAATATTGGTAGGTATGTAATATTATCATATTGTGTGTGATAATATTGGTAGGTACTAAGTATAGTATATAGAATATTTATTACCTCAGACGAAATAAAAAGTTTTTATTTCGTCTGAGATTATTACACCTACTTCAGAAACAAATAAATGTACCTACACAAATGTACCAAAAAACTTTTCACATTTCCAATGCCTCCATTCTAAACTCATTTTAAATATCTAAATCCGTCCAGCCGTTTCAATGTGAATGAATAATTGGGTACCTATTCTCCAGGGTGTGAAAATCAAAAGTGCTCCGTCATTACCTTCAGCAGAGCGCGCAATCCCCTACACTACTCCTATCAAGTTAACGGAGAGATTTTGCAGCGAGTCACTGCCGTGCGTGATCTAGGGGTAAGATTTGTTTCTGGTCTGACGTTTCGTGACCATATTAATGATATTTGCACGAAGGCTTTTCGTACGTTGGGATTTGTTCTGCGCCATTCGTCAGAGTTCTCCAATGTCAAGGCTATAACAGCACTGTACAACGCTTTGGTTAGAAGTCAGCTGGAATCAAACTCAGTGATATGGGCACCGCATGAAGTCAAGTATAATATCATGTTGGAAAAGGTACAAAACAAATTTACTCGTTTTTTGTATCGTAGGTTGTATGGTGTATATCCTTTTTACCCATTAATGTACCCAACACTTTTTGTACTCGGTATGGTAGGTTATAATAAACTATCGGTAAGAAGAGAACATACACTTTGCATATATGTTATTAAAGTACTGTTAGGTAAAGTTTATAATCCCGATATATTGGAAAATCTCGACATATGCGTTCCAGATAACTACGTGGGGCGGCGAAGACGGCCGGGGTTTTTGGGGGTGCCGCACGCGCGCACCAATCTGCAGCGGTGCGCTCCCTTCACACGCGCCTTGCATGCGGTCAATAGAGTAGCGGTTGCAATCGATATTTTTAACGCACCTTTGAGTGAGCTCACGAGAGTAGCATTGGGTATGTTATGGAGGTGCCGATTGAGGTATGGGGTATAATCAAGGCGTATAATAAATTGTCTATTTCATGTCTGTATATCTAGCTGTAACCGCAATCGCATTAGGATATATACCTGTAATGATTGTAGTTTTTGGTTGAATAAATAAATAAATAAATAAATAAAATTCTGCTGCCAGGATTTTTGCTGCAATTTCAAAATAACTGATTTTTTTTAAGAAGACTAATATTTTCGCCCTAATAATTTCGAAACTAACCGCCGCACTCAGAGTCGACTTTAATGATTACTTAGTTAAGTATAGATTTTTAAAACAAAACTGCCGCAATCAGACAAGTTTAATAAATTAATGTTAATTGGCATTTAACTAATTAAGTTACATCTCATTAAATGCCAATTAACATTAATTTACTGAACGTCTCTGATTGCGGCAGTTTTGTTTTAAAAATCTATACTTAACTAAGTAATCATTAAACTCGACTCTGAGTGCGGCGGTAAGACTAAAATCTGGGTAATATTTATTATTTATAAACTTTTTAGTAATAATATTATTTTATTTAGGGTATTTAGGGGAATTTGACTTAACCTTTAGGGGTACATATTTTCGAAAGTTGGCAACACTTATGAATCCAAATGACAATTGATTGACAATGACAAATAAATTCTGACTTTTGGCTTTTGCTCGCGAGTCGCGATTGTGTAAACAAAGTACAAACGTTTACAATTTTTTATTTTTACTCTTTTGTAAGTGAAACTACATTTTAATTTCTCCAAAGGATTAAAAAGTGCATAACTTTTAATCATTAAATAGAAAAATCTATTAGTCTCATAATGTCAGACGACGAGGAAAACGTGCATCGTTTGAAAGGGACTTCGAGTGATGCTCCTGGTGGCTTAATCATAAAAAAGAAGGACAAACCGGGAGAATTCCAATTCGCCAGACCTTCTTTGCTAGGTCTAGATAAGCTGGCTGCCGCTAAAAAGAAGCAAAATCGATTGATATCCTTTCAAGACGATTCTGGAGACGTCGACGATAGTAGCGAATCCACTGGTGCTAAAAAGCGAAAATACAGAAAACACAACGAAGAAACACCAACTTACACTGGTGGAATATCTGAACAAGCCCGTGAGCGTATGTTGGAGAGGTTACAGAAGTAAGATTGCACAATATTAGGTACCCATCAAGGAATAAACAAAGCAAGAAGAAGTGCCTTTATACTTTCTTTATTCGAGAGCCAATGACTTAAAACTAATCATTGATACCCACCGATGATACGATAAATCTTTAGAATATACGTTTATCTTCCGTCATTTTTACATGTAGAAATTGTATAATGTTTGATAATTTTAGATGTGTGTTTGGTGTTGTGTCAAACCAAATAGCTAATAACCATTGAATAAATGGCTAAGTAATTGTTGTGGACCCCCACAAAATTATGACACATAACTTCTTGTTATTTCCTCTTCTGTTTGTTATTCTGGAAGTTTTATTAACTGTGGTTTTTTCAACCATCTACAAAAAAAGTAGTGTTCGCCTACTGCGCAACAGTTTTTATAGTTTTTTACTAATATATAAACTTATGGAAAGGTTACAATAAAATAGTAGTTGTGCCCTGTGGTTTCAACCGCGTTAATTTCAGAGTTCCCGTGAGAATTCCGAGATAAAAAGTACCCTATGTGTTAATCTGATGTATAAAGTATATTATTGTAAAGTTTCATTTAAATCCATTCAGTAGTTTTTGCGTGAAAGAGTAACAAACATCCATCCATCCATCCATGCATTCTTACAAACTTTCACGTTTATAATATTAGTAGGATAGAATTCTGATGTAGAGACTTGTGTAGTAGTTAAGAGCATGATGCAAACCACAAAATAATCTGGTCCAACTGCTGCAGTTGGAGTAATTGTGTTTGTCTGTACTAACAAAACATGCCCATAGCCTTGTCTTGCAATAACTTATGTATAAACTCATAAAAATAATTGTTCCTCTTAAGTTTCTTTATAAAACTTACAACCTGTTTCCTGCGGTTTCACCAGAGTTAATTTTGGAGTTTCCCTTGTCAGGGGTACAGCAAAAGAACATAGGGTACTTTTGTGTATGCAAAATTTCATGATGATCGGTTGAGCCGTTAAGGTGTGAAAGCGCAACAGACAGACAGGTAGACAGAGCTACTTTTACATTTATAATATTAGTAGAGATAAGATGTATAGTTTCTTTTTCTAGCAAAGCAACAATTGTGTGTTATTATGTCATATTTTTTGTTCAGTTATTTTGTCAACGTTTTTCCTACATAATATAATTGGATACTGATAACCAATAACATGTTAATGCACAAAATTAAGTTATTACTACGAACACTTTGAGTGTTATAGAACGTTTTTTAATTATATGTTTCGCTTATTACATTGTTTAAATACCAACAAATTGTTGAACATAAAAAAATGTTGACACAAAATGGTGCTATAATTTTAAAATACGATTTATTCAAAATTTCTCAAGTGTGGGTGAACACACTATAGCTTATCGTTATCTATGTCCAATTATGAACTGAAGGAACACAAGTGTAGATATATTAGATATATGTTATTATTTACAGAAAAGAAAAAGAGTCAAAAGAAAAGGGTGTCCATAACTCTACTCTTAAAGAAAAGAAGTCACGATCTAAGGAAGACGAAGACGATCGTTACTATCGCCACCGGTATGACAGACGTGACCGCGAAAGAGATAGAAGACGCGATGATGATAGGAAAGAGAAGGATCGTCGACATGACAATTCTGAAAGAAGGGATAGATCTGACCGTGACAGAGATAGTTCCAGGAGAAGTTATTATGAGCCTCGCTTCAAGGATGAGCCCAGAACACCAAGGTAAACTAACTCAGCATTAGCTAGGTGCGGTTACACCCAATGCTGGTTTTCAGTTGGCAGCCCGTTGTCGCGCACGGACAGGAGTATTGAAGATATATTTTCATCACACCTGTTCTAAAAAGGTTTATTGGCCTCAGGAGATGGCGGGGCCAAAACTAATATTTGTCCCCATAGGACTTTTAAGTTTCTCCTTCCTGATTGGTCCGTGTTCATGCTTCTATAGATAAGTTAGGTTGTAGTCGCTCGCTTGAAGGTTTTGTTTTATTACACTTTCAATCCGATGTCTGAAGGTATGTAAGTACTTTTTATGTAGGTACTCGTGCATTTTCTCACATGTGTGATGAAAAATAGTGTGTGTCACTGGGGGCCAAAATATTATGCTCGCGGGTAGCGTATATTGAATTCCTCGCTATGCTCAGGATTCTACTTTAGAATCCTTCGCTTCGCTCGACATTCAAAATCACACCCTCGGGGAACAAAAATTTGTTTTGACCCCATGTAACACAAATAACTATTTTGAATTACAGCATAAAAGCACTGAAGCCAACCGATAAGACGGCGTGGGATGACGACGACGACGACCCGAAGGCGCCGCTGCGCAAGTCCAGCTGGGACTTCCCGACGCCGCTGCCGCGCGACGGCGGCCGCCCCACCCGCGACTACAAAGGGAGGCCGTACGAGAACACGCCCAGGGCTACGCCTCACAAGTGAGTGAACTGTCAAGTGCAACTCGCACTGAACGCTAGCTCCTCCAACCGGATAATGTATGATATCTTTTGTGTTATATAACCTGACTGATATTAGGTATATTAGTAAAGAAAATTTAGTAAAGATAAATAATCCAGAAGATTATGTGACGTATAAAACTAGAATTTCACAAAAAAGGTAGCTCTTCACAAGCTTCACAAGCAAGTAGGAGTCAGCTAAAAAAAGATTTCACGTAGCTCCTGTGGAAACTCCCAAGATAATGCAAGTGAAATAGTAGCGAACTGTAACCCACAAAATTAATTTATTGATACAGAATGCTTTATTTATTTAATCCTTTATTGCACATAAAAAAAAACTATATTAACCTAAAAAAGGAGAATGCAAATGGCGGTTTCATCGCATAGTTGGGTATTCTCCAAGGTATGATTATCAAAATTCTAATTAGTCCGTCAGTTAGAAAAAAAAAAAAATAGACACTTATTTTTTGCTTTTTCAATTTAATGAAAATGAACTTAGATAAAGCGCATTAAAGTTTAGGGTGGGGGGCTCGTGACGTCAATATTCATTATAAGCGCCATACAAACCGCACCGAATTGTGACGTCACGCGAAATTTCAACTCAATGTATCTCTGTTATTTTTTGAGTACGTAAAAAAAAGAAAAAATACTACACGACGGACTAAAAAAAAAAATTTTGTCAAGTAGCCAGTTGCGATCTCTTCCAGGCAACCAACGATGTGAAAGGAAGAACAAAAATACATAGAAACGGGTGGTTGGGCAAAGCTTTTTGAGAGTATAGAACGTTTTTTAATTATTTATGTCCAAATAATATGAACCTACCTGTGAAGACAGCCAAACAGAGACAGATTTGAGTTGAGAGTGTATGAAGTTTATGTAGTGTTTTATACCAATGATAGTGGTCAGATAAAATGTTTCTTTGTTTTTTATTATTTGTAGATGGGTCAGTTCAAGGCGCGGTTTGGACCCTGACGATTCAGAGTGGCAGGAAGCAGAGAAAAAGCTCGACAGAGCCTGGTATAATATGGGCGAAGGTAAAAAAACATTGTTATATAAATATTTAATTCAAACGCCTCACGGATATATATATAGCCTTGATATTACCAGTCCGGTGACACTCCATGCAAATGAACTGATTCAAGTACTTTCCCACAAGTAAAGACGGCCGACTTGTGCGTACAGACTACAGGTGTGCGTGTGTGTGTATCGTAAGGTTGACACATGCTGACAGTAGTACCTGTCAGCTGTCTAAAGCAAACTACCACCAAACTTTCGCGGTGCATGAGGCGGCACAATATTGGTGGAAGGCGGACTGTGTCGCTTTTTTACATAGTAACTAGGTAGTAATTTTACGAGAGTTCCACTGAATCTTTTTATAACTGGCCGGCAAGAAAAGTAGCTGTTGAAAAATTCCTTTAAATTTTGAATGTCATTTTTTTAATGACCCCCAGACTCACAGTGAATATGAATGTTCATCACATAAATCTTTACCATAATACCTACCGCTTTTGGGTACCGCACCCAGGCTCCGGATTTAAACTCAAGTACCGAGTTGCCGGGTTGATTCCCATCCCTGCTATCCTTACTAACTCTGTCTGTCTGTATTTTATGCTTTCACGCCTTATCGGTTCAATCGATCATCATGAAATTTTTTACACACTTTTTCAGAAGTACCTACAGAGTAATACATAGGATAATTTTGTGAAATTTCATGAAATTTTGTACACATATTGTCAGCGTTACAGAAAAAGACACAGGGTTCTTTGTATCCCGGCAATCCTGCGGGATCTCCGAAATTTCCGCGGATGAAACCGCAGGGAACAGCTGATCTATTTATACTACAATATTATTTGTATATACATATTGTTATTTTATTGTTATTTTGTTACTCTGCCTGCCTGCGTCCGTGACGCATCCGCAAGGCTCCAGCGGAAGACCAGCGCCGGGTGGTCCCTGTCACCACCCGACTTATGCTGAGCTGGGCGCCTTTTTGGCGCAACTCAACTGTGTTTTAGTTTTAAGTGTTTGTATGTTTTGTGTGTGCCAAATAAAGTAATTTGAATTTCAATTTATACATATTTCCGATGACGTCAGGCGAGATGGACGAGTCGGACCCGTTCGCCGGCGCGAGCGCGCAGTACGTGGCGCGCAAGGAGGAGCAGATCGAGAAGCGGCGCAACCGCAAGGTGTCCGCGCAGCGCCAGCAGATAGACAGGGACAACGAGCTGTGGGAGAGGAACCGCATGCTCACCAGCGGCGTGGTGCACTCGGTCGGCGTCAGCAGCGACCTGGACGAGGTAGCCGGGAGTACTGATATTACAAACTAGAGTTCCCGCGGGAATTCCGGGATAAAAAGTACCCTATGTGTTAATCTGATGTATAAGCTATATTATTGTAAAGTTTCATTTAAATCCATCCAGTAGTGTTTGCGTGAAAGAGTAACAAACATCCATCCATCCATCCATCCATACATACTTATAAACTTTCGCGTTTATAACATTGGTAGGATGCGAAAGTAACTCGGTCTGTCTGTCTGTCTGTTACGACTTAATGGCTCAACCGATCATCATGAAATTTTGCATGCACGTTGTCCAGGGTACAGAAAAGGACATAGGGTACTTTTTATTCCAGGATTCCCGCGCGAGACAGCTAGTCTATGGTATATAATGAATCCGTAATTCAGAGAAATGAGATATAATGGGGCTAGAGGCGTCTTTGCCTATGGTGCTTCGGGGGCGCCGAGCGCCGCTCGCTACGGAGCCGCACTCGGCGCGCGAGTTGGCATTGACCAATGTAAAAAGAGCCCCGCTTTGCATACATTTTGTATAGCGCCTGAAGCTCTTCTTATATTTACTAGGGGGCGCTAGAGTAATGTTTGCACTTGAGCTAAAGACGCCTCTGAATGGGGAGGGAGGTTGTCGCTACTAAACAAATTTCCATAAAGCGTCCTATTATGAAGAGTTGCTGCCAAAAGTTCCGGTAAATAAGTTCAGAAGAAAAAAACATCTGAATTGGCTGTATGGACTGAGTTTCCTTTGCCTTCCCCGAAAGGGGCAAACAGAAACTTTACCAAAAAAAATATTTGTTATCGTTGCAGGAGAGTGTGGACCGCGTGCACTTGTTGGTGCACAACATCGTGCCTCCGTTCCTGGACGGGCGGATCGTGTTCACCAAACAACCGGAGCCTGTCATACCTGTGAGTCATGTTCTTTTTTTTTATGAAACTTCGCATATTGTGCGTTTAACCAGTGTCGAATAAATTACAACACACTATCCATGTTATATTTGCCTCGTTCGGTTTGTAGCTGCTGTAAATATTTCTCGGATCTGCTATTGGACAAGTAACGTAATATTTCTTACCACTTTCACCCGCGGTAATTTCGTAGTCCCACGGCAATTCCGGGATAAGATGACATGACGACCCCGTGACACTCAGGAACACTGTAGCATCCTATTGGCTGGAATTTTTAAAATCGTTTCGGTAGATCCAGAAATTACCCTACAACCACACAAACTCCGGGATTCCTGCGAGAATTCCGGGATAAAAAGTACCCTATGTCCTTCTCTGTACCCCTGACAACGTGCATGCCAAATTTCATCCAAATCCGTTCAGCCGTTTTTTCGTGATTGAGTAACAAACATCCAAACATCCACACTTTCACATTTATAATATTAGTAGGACTAGTAAGGATTGTTCACTAAACTAAAACTAATAAGATATCACACCTTCGATTTATTAATATACCTACTTATATTTGGATGCAGATAAGCAATAACATGTTAACCCACAAAATTAAGTTATTGATTCAGAACGATTTATTGAGAGTTAGGGAACGTTTTTTAATTATGTGTTTACCTTATTACATTGATTAAATATGTAACTAAATATTGAACATAAAAAATTTTACACAAAATGACGCTATAATTTTAAAACACGATTTACTCAAAATTTCTCCAGTGTGGGTTAACACACTATTGCTTATCTATGTCCATTTAATACAATTGTTTAGATTTAATTTGCTGTATTACTGCACAACCTTACCTACTATCTTTACTGTAACAAATATCTCCATACTCCGCCCGGTATCCTGGAAGAGATCGCTTTATAGTGATAAGGCCGCCATTTGGAGCCACTTAATACTTTCTGTTTCAAAAATATTTTTTTTATTTATTGTACTGTTTGTGGTGTTCAATAAAGTGTTTTTCATTTTCATTTTTCATTTCACGCGTCTCGCAACCAAGGTGAGGGACCCGACGTCCGATATGGCGGTGAACGCCCGCAAGGGCTCGGCGCTGGTGAAGGCGTTCAGAGAGCAGAAGGAGAGGCGCAAAGCGCAGAAGAAGCATTGGAAGCTGGAGGGCACACAGATTGGTGAGTTTTTCTTTCTTCTTCTTATCTTGACTTTCGCATATAATGCATTTTTCAAGTAAAATAAGTCAGTTAAATGCACAAGTTAACGTTTAGCATCGTTGTACGGTTTGAACTTTAGGCCATGGTACTGAATAGACAACAAGAACTTTCTCGAAACTCTTGGAGGATACTGAAGAAATCAGCTCGAAATGTCATATATCTTCTTGAGCACACAAAAAACTGACACTGAAAATTATTGTCCAATACAGCATCATAAAACAACAACATCCACTTTTGACAATTCTTTATTGACACGAAAATAAATGACCGAACCGCCATCTTTGATGCCCGTCCAAAATTCTCCGATTGGTGAGTCTTTGGTATATGCATGTTTGACGCCCCTTGTGCTGGTGTGAGTAAAGCCCTATCTCGATTGCGTATCCGACGGTCAAGGCCACAAGGCTCGGTTAAAGGAGAGTGGTGACTGGTGCGGGACTTTAGGAGTCCTTTGTCCAACTGTTGACATGTCTTTACTGATAGTTTCTAATAGTGATAGTAAAAATCTCGATCCCACACGTAACCGCGGGTGGTGGAAACCAAGCTAATGTGGTATATACTCCAAAGTTATTGTATGGTAGACTAGCTGTGCCCCGCGGTTTCACCCGCGTTAATTTGAGGAAAAAAACCTACCAAAATATATTCCACAGCTAAACGTTTATGCTTCGTACGCAACGGAAGCTCTTGAAAAAAGTTTAAAGGAAGGTTTTTTGTTTCGTTTTTTGCAACATTTTTCATTGCTGCTCCGCTTCTGTTGGTCGTAGCGTGATAATATTATAAATAGCCTATATCCTTTCTCGATAAATGGACTATTCTCCTCATACCTCATACGTAAAAATGTGAAACGTGTTGAAACGGTTTTTTTTTTTAATTTCAGGTAACATCATGGGTATACAGAAAGAAAAAGACGAAATCGACGACGGACCAACGAAACAGGCTTACAAGTACGCGGAGCATTTGGACAAAGGTACGTTTCGATTTACTACGTGGACAGTGCTGTCGTACCCTAACAGAGCCTCAGAGCGCCCATCGAGCTATCGCATGTCACATAGTAGCGAAAAATCTTACAATCAAAAGTACAATTTGAACGCAACCACGGGCCACGTGACATGACGGTACCTAGACTAGAGTGAAAATGGGGCAGACGCCTAACACCTTAATCCATATATCGCTTACCATCAGGCGAGATTGTGGAGGAATGTCTAAACAATCAGTTTAAAAAAAATGCGTGAGTATCGCAGAATGAAGTTTTTTGGCTAAACGGACTAAGTTTCCTTTGCCTTCCCCGACAGGGTCATAACAATCAGTTTAAAAAAAATGCGTGAGTATCGCAGAATGTAGGTTTTTTGGCTGTATGGACTAAGCTTCCTTTGCCTTTCCCGAAAGGGCTAAACTTCAACATAAAAATATGGTGTTGTCTATCGTTTCCAGAGGCCAACGAGCCCCAGTCGAAGTCCGACTTCGTGAACAAGATGACGATAGCGGAGCAGCGCCGGTACCTGCCCGTGTTCGCGGTGCGCGAGCAGCTCATGCAGGTGATACGCGAGAACAGCGTCGTCATCATCGTGGGTGAGGATTCTTTCGCTTCTTACACGACTCGTAATGCCAAACTGAAACTTTTCGTGATAAATAAATGGTCTAATCAACATAAGTAAGGTTCGAAATTGCAATTTATGGTGCCTTTAGTTTGAAATTTTAACTGTCAGTATGTAATTGTGCTGAACTGATTCAGGGCCCAGCTGACCTTAACTACCTACTTATTAGGATACAGTCCCTCCAGATAGGTTTAGTCACGGTTCAAGTTTATTCCACTCTGTGTGTACTGTGTATTGGCATATTGTTTATTCGACGCCTACATACATTATAAGGTGTTCCAAAATTAGCTGCAACTATTTACAGGGTTGAAAGCATACACCGTTATAAACATGTTCATAAAAATAAAGATAAAAAGAATAGGCTACTTTCCTGGGTAAAAAAATCAAAATTCTATTTAGTCCGTCAGTTAGATAATAAAAAAATAAAAGACACTTATTTTTTGCTTTTTTAAAATAATGGAAATATGCATAGATAAAGCGCATTAAAGTTTAGGGTGGGGGACTCGTGATGTCACAGCTCGCTATAACGTGCGAACAAACTGTAGCGAGGCGTGACGTCATGTGAAATTTCGACTTGATATATCTCCGTTATTTTTTGGTTACATAAAAAAAAAAAATACGTGTCCAATATTTTTTAATAATCTACAAAACGGACTAAAAAAGAAAATTTAGGAAACTAGCCTATTGAAAAAAAAAAACAAACAAAACGTATAGTTCAAAAAGAAAACATCCTGTAAAGGCGCTCGCCGCTCAATCACTTCACACATCTCCGGTATCTTAAAGTCAATAACCTGACTAGTATTCGACCAGCTGATGCATCGCTCGCTGTGTGCGTGGCGCGTGCCTTGTATACGTATTAGTGAACTATGTGTATTGTGCACTTTGTGAATGTAATTGTTAGCGTTTTATAAGAGCCAGGTTTTTTCAATGAATTTATTTGCCTCATATTCTAAAAACTACCGAACTCATAATATTATTTTTTCGCTTATCTTGTTTGTTATAACGTACACTTTCAGCCCTGTAAATATTCGCAGCAGATTTTGTATCACCGTGTATAGCTCACGAGTAGTATGTAACACGTCTGTAAAGCTAGAAAGGTCAAGTCGGCAGAATCACTCGTTTTTTGGTCAAAATTTAGTGCTCATTTAGTGCTAATTTAGTGCTGAAAACAGATATTTGGTGCTGTGATAGGTGGATCAAAAATGAGAACACTGCTAACTTTTAGTTAAGCTAGCAGTGTACCGTTCGTGACCGCGTTATGATACAGTTGCAGCGGAATTCGCATGAGCTAATAATTTAGTGCTCAATTTGTGCTGCCATTGCAGCGGAGGATTTTTGAAAAATATATTATTTTTTTTCAAATCAACTACTGCTAGTATAACGACACCAGCAGGTCTAAGAGCTCAAAGGAGACCTTAAAACGGAAACAGATGTAATTAAAAGACGTCACCATTTCTGCCTACTCGACCTTTCTAGCTTTACAGACGTGTATTTAACGTTCGTCTGTCGCGTTTGGCCGCCAGGCGAGACGGGCAGCGGCAAGACGACGCAGCTGACGCAGTACCTGCACGAGGAGGGCTACAGCCGGCTGGGCACCATCGGCTGCACGCAGCCGCGCCGCGTCGCCGCCATGTCCGTCGCCAAGCGCGTCTCCGACGAGATGCGCACCAAGCTGGGTGAGGCCACGCCCTTCCTCCATCGACATCGTCATATCAGCCCGAAGTTAGACGTCCACTGCTAGACACCTCTCCTTATAGGTAGCGGCACGTAAGTTTAGCGCTGAGCGAAGTGAGGAAGGAATAGTGTAATGCCACTAAACTATCCCCTAGCCAAAAGGTTGACTGGTAGAGAATGCCTTAGGCATTAAGTCCGCCTTTTGTACATAAATGTGCAATAAAGTTCGACTGTTTAACACAGAGAATAATGTAAATGTAGCCTCAAACCGTCGCAGTGCACAGACAAACCAAATTTGGTTTTTGTTGCACTGGAAATATGTGAATTTTGTATTTTGTACTTATTGGTTTTTAATAAAAAAAATAAATAAATAAATAAATAGCTGCGCATGGGTACAGTCGCGCGAGGGGACGGACCGCCCCCCTGTGATACCTAATTTTGACTTCTGCGCAATGACGGTCAGCGATAGAGTTTCGTGCCGCTAGTTATACTATGGCATAGCTACTCTAGCGACCTCTACGCCACAAATCACGAACTACAGCGACGCGACGAGTAGTAGACTGTAGTTCGTGATTTGTGGCGTAGGGGTCGCCACATTACTATTGTTGTGTTGTGATGTTGTAGGGAATCTTTGGATCTACCGAACTGATTTTGAAAATTCTTTTAGCAATAGACCGCCTCGTTATTTTTTGTGAGGTTCATAAGCTATAGTAACCCAGAATTCCCGTGAAAACTCCGATATTACCGCGGGAACTCCGAGATAAAAACTACCCTTTGTCCTATTCCAGACTATAATCTATCTCTGTGCCGAATTAGCCGAATTCCATCCAATTCCGTTCAGCCGTTTTGATGTGATAGATTAACAAACATCCATCCAAGCTTAGCTGTTCCCTGCGGTTTCACCCGCGGTAATTTTGGTGTTCCCAGGGGAAATTTGGGATAAAAAGTACCCTATGTCCTTTTCTGCATCCCTGACAACGTGCATATAAATTTTATGATGATCGGTTGAGCCGTGAGGGCGTGAAAGCGTAACAAACAAACTCACTTTCGCATTTATAATATTACTAAGGATATAGATTAAATACGATTATAAATTATAATATAGCTGTTCCCCGCGGTTTCACCCACAATAATTGCGGAGTTCTCTCACCCCTGTACCAAATGCATGCAAAATTTCATGGTGATCGGTTGAGCTGTTAACACGGAAAAGCGTTACAAACAAACAAACTCACTTTCGCATTTATAATAGTATTAAGGATCGTGCGTGTGTTGCATATCAGGTGACGAGGTCGGTTACGCGATCCGTTTCGAAGACTGCACGTCGCCCAACACTGTGATCAAGTACATGACGGACGGCATCCTGCTGCGCGAGGGGCTGCGCGAGCCCGACCTCGACCACTACTGCGCCATCATCATGGACGAGGCGCACGAGCGCTCGCTCTCCACCGACATGCTGTTCGGCCTGCTGAGGGAGGTCAGTGACGCTCTGTATGTTTTATTGAGGGAGGTCAGTGGCACGCTGTACGGTTTATTGAAGCGGGTCAGTGTCACTGTACTGTTTATGGAGGGAGGTCAGTGATACGCTGTATTATTTATGGAGGGAGGTCAGTGATACGCTGTACTATTTATGGAGGGAGGTCAGTGTCACTCCGTACGTTTTATGGAAGGAGGTCAGTGACACGCTGTACGGTTTATGGAGGGAGCTCAGCGACATGCTGTACTGTTTATGGAGGGTGGTCAGTGACACACTGTATGGCTTATTGAAGCAGATCTGTGACATACAGTTCAGTTTATGGAGGGAGGTCAGTGACACGCTGTACAGTTTACACTTTATAGGTAGAGGGATAATGATCTGTGTGGTTGAAATTGAAAAAACACAAACTAAAAATTACCGCACAATGTATACAAAAATACAACAAAAACTAGTACTGAGGGTTCAAGTCCCAATCGTTGTTGTTTGTTACTATGATTGTTATATTTATGTAAATAAAACAGGCTGAAAAAAGCATACGCATAGTGAGTCAATAAAACGCCATCTAGTTGTGAGTTAATGAAGTGAGACGATAAAGCTGAACAGAGGTATTTATTTATTCTACTACTGATCCTTTTCGTAGTTTGTGTCGTCTTTGTATCTATTGTAAAACTACAATATGAGGGTTGAAATACTCTTAAGCGACACAAGATGTCACTTAACCTAGTCCGTATTAAGGCCCGCCGCCCATTGTGACTTTTTGTCGACGTGACTTTCTGTCACTTAGTCAAGTGCAATGAAAACTATACTGAGTGCGCTCATTATGGTGACGTGACAATACGGTGACCTCAGTATAGTTTTCATAAGTGACAGAAAGTCACGTCGACAAAAAGTCACAATGGGCGGCGGACCTAATAGGTCTTTTGGGTTGATCTGTCGTTATATTGCATACACAACTTAGGTACTTACCAGGGCTCTTATTCACTATGACCATAACACGTCGCAATGCAGCAATATGTAAGTGGCGCAAGATAAGGTGCCACTTACATTGCTATTACCTCGTGTTCAAAGGAGTTTCACTTTAAAAAAAATACATGTAGGTACAACGTTTCTTTTGCCATAAAGAATATAAATTTCTTATATTTTGGCATCTGGAGCGTTGGGGATTGTGTTTTTTGGACGCGCGTTATGGGCAAGGAATGTTGTTAGTCATAGTGAATAAGGGCCCTGATTGGTAAAAAAAAAAAATTTAAGGTTCAACGTTTCACCTTACATCCTGTACACAGGGTTTGTGGCTTGTTCAACTTTATTGCCATGCAGATTGCAGATTCAGATTTTTATTCATCATAAGTCAAATAGAAAAATATGTAGATAAGTATTAAATTAAATCAGAATGAAATAGAATTCAAATTAATGAAATTCAAAATGAACACCAATAAAAAAAAAATGAAATTTTCTATACCTACTAAACAAACAATTAATTCAAAATCAGATTTTACTTTGACATCGAAAAAGCAGTCTTAAATAAATCATACAACATAAGTTATTTTATTACTCATTTATTATAAAAAAAACGCTTCAATATAAATTAAGCACTTATAAAATATACTTTCACAACAGTATTTATTGAATATTCGCAACAGACGAACTCGTGTCGCGAATATTTTTGGATGTTAGATATTATTTTAATAAAATATAAATTTCAAATCCTCTTCATTCTTGTGATATGTTCTTTAATATAAATAATGTTGTACATTAAACGAATACTTTTATAAATCAAAACAATACTTTTTGACCGGCTACGAAAAGACATTCCACTGCTTAGAAATCTCACTAGAGTTTAAAATGCATATTTAAGTGAGTGAGTGAGTGATGTCTTTTACTGTAGCCAGATTTGTTTTCCTCGCTTGTCTTTTTACTATAAAAAATTGTTTGCAGTCTTATAAAAAATCAGAAATTTTTAGGAATACTCATAAAGGACTAGGGCCTTAATAAACACGCCTCAACAAAGATACTCATAAACATTGTAAATAAGAACATCTATACTTCGCGATAAACATTATGATAACCATTGCAATATCAATAGATTAGACTTAGAGCGAGCGTTGTAATATCAACAAGCCAAGCTAAAGGGCGAATAGTGTCTTATAAAATCAGGAATGTTTCGACTTTCGACATTTAAGTCACGCATTTTTTTTATTTAAACTAATTCTCCGATAAATTAGGCTGGTCTGTAAATAAGTGACAGAAAGTAGCAATTTTTTTTTATAAAATAAAACGATAACTTGCACAGAAGTGTACAAAAAAAAAACTGGCAGAAAAGAATTTCCTAAAAAGTTTGACGAAAAAATTTGAAAAAACAAAAAAAGGAACTTGTTACAAAATCGCCTGTCAGACGAACAACTTAAACTTTCCTCTCCTTTCAAATATAAACTGTAGATAGATTGTCTTTTTAACCGATTTAAAAAAGGAGGTTCTCTGGTATTTTTTCCTTTTTTCAATCAAACATTATCATTTTTCCACTTGGGTGTCCAAAAGCAAGCGTAACAGGAGTACTTCGCAGCGGCGGCGGGGCCGCTGGGAGCCGACCCTCAGACTGAGTTGGGCTTCGGCCACTGCCGGCCCGTGTTCTTGATCAGCATAATGCCCGCCTGCATGCCCACGTTACCCCACAATATTGAATCGCTTATCTGCAACAAGCAAATTTATAATTGTAGCTTCATATATCAAACTAAACGTTGACTAGCAGTTTGCTGTCACTTTCTCAAATATGATCCCAATTTAAAAAAAGCTTTCTGATCTTTTGGAGATTATGTCTATGATATTTATACGTATTTTTACACTTATTTGCATGAGATACATTAACAACCAATTACCATACATAGAAAGATAGATAAGGAAGTCAAATAGCTGAAGTTAAAACATTAAAATTACATAAAATGAAAAATTACAACACCAACATAAATTATGTGATAAAAGTGATAAAATAAAAAATGACTGCTGCCGTACGTGATACGCAAAATAATTAACATTAAAAAAATTCAACAAGTTGGTCTATAGTGAGCAAACGAACCTGACTCCTATCCCCGGGATCGGTTACACAATCACAAAAATGTTCATCACAATCGCTTAAGTGACTAAAATGTAGTTAAGTAGATATGTACTTATTTCCAACATCGGTTTTCTGGTACCCTAAAAGTGTGGTGCAAGCATTTTTATATTTTGCTACACCATTGTTTGGAAAACAATACTTCTGTTGTGTTCATCAATAACTAAGTGCGTTTAAAATTTGTTATCATTGTATTAATTTTATCAACGTTATCTATCTCCTTTTCATCTAATTAGTATATTCCAATCAAAACTTTTTAAATTAGTTTTTGCCCTGTTTCTGTTGTGGTGATTCTTTATTATTTTTTCTTTTGTCTTAAAAACAATATGATAAGACAATATTTTATTATATTGTTATTATTATATTTTTAAGATAAAAGAACGGTTTTAACAATCGCACTTGAAATAATAATACGTAATATTTTTATCTATATACCAAAATGAAATATTATTTTTGTTTAACTGCTACATTACATTTTAACTACACACGAAATTGTTGGTGAAATCAGTCATCAAAACCGCGATTGGAGTTTCATTATTTTGTTTTTATTTGAATAATTTTATATCGGTGATGCGGGCTATAGCTTCATCATCATCATCAATCATCATCATCACCATACATTACGGCGTTAAAAATGAAACCTCACCGGTATATGTTTAATGTTGTCAGCTGTATATCTCCGTAGCGGCTCAACGATTATCATCAGAGGATGATAATCATGGGCGTTTTCAACGACGTTAAGTTCATCTGTAAAAAAAAATTTGTGCCGTTGTGCGATCTCTCATTGTTTTCTATAATCGACGACCCCCAACAGCTGTAGACATGCGTTGTGTTGTACACCCCATGCCAAGTGTAAGCCCGACGACGGATGGTGCCCGGTGATAAATAATGAGTGACCGCCATCTTTACATGTATCTTTATCACGACAAAAACAGCGACGATAAAGCCCCCATTCAACAAAGTAACAATGAACCAAACAGCAAAAACTAATACATGAAAGCGAATGAGAAATTATGAGTAAGTAAAAGGTATGTAGGTACTTGAACGTAAATTGACATTGAAATGGAATCGTCAAAAAATTCGAGAAAGATTTACGGAAATACAACGTGTATAAAAGTAGCTTCATTATTTTATTCTAGAATCGTGATGCAAACATGCCATTCTAGTAGTAGTTATGTTGTTTAAATAGCAGAACTATTAAACGTTTGAAACAGGTTTTTTATTTTAAAATTCCATTTGAATTTCGAATCGCATGCCACCGTTTAAAAGACCGCATTTAAAGGAACTGTTATCAACTCTAGAATTTTCGACGTGATTAAAACAATACATATAACCTTATAAAATAACGTTAACGTATTGATGTTTTTCCGTTGCTGTTGCGATAGCCGGGTATTTACCTGTCTCATGCGAGCTTCCTGCGGCGTTTCACCGTAACGACACCAGTGAACGAAATGTAGGGAGTTGTGCCAGTTCCTCTCGAATCTCGACTTTGTTGCCATGTCCAGCTGCAATCAGGAGAAGCTTCTTAAGTGGGTAGCTTCGCGTCCTTTGTACGGTAAACTGTTCCACAGTTTCCACCGGCCAAAGTACGAAAACCACACGACCGGGCTTTCGCTATCTGAAACCAAACGTTTCCAATTCTGACGCGTGCCGGACCTACGCACTTTGAAAAAAAAAAAATACACCCTAACCTAACGGAAATTCTAAATTTTTTTGTGATATGCTCATTTATATGTATGAAGACCGAATGATAAAGTGTTGTAAAATAAGAAATTGGCTCTTCTCTCCAGTGTTCGTGACAAATTGTGTAACAGATGGCCATTAAAAGATGTTAATGAACCGAGATTTAAGTCGTCATTTTTGGCCTTTATTTCAGATCTATTTTTGGGACAAAGTAGGTACATAGGTTATTTTATTTATATTTTGAATATGATGTCTTAAGTCTCATGCATTGTATGCAGAATGAATAATATTGAAACGTTATCACAGGTGTCACGTTACAATGTAGAAGTGTTAACAAATCTCGTGACCACATCTATTTATAAAGTAAGTAGAACAATATATTTATATACTATAGTCCTATTGAAAAGTAAGAACAATTTGCATATTTTATAATACTTGCATACTCCTAATTTATTTCGAACTCCTAATTTGACTTTGACAAAAACAAATAAATAATACAACATTCAGGTTTGTTGGGTAAATGGCTTTGTGACATCGTCATCTAACCTGATTCTTTATGAATATTAAGTTATAAGAATTGGAAACATTTTGGGTGATCGTCTTCAATTGTCTCTGGTATTTACCTTCGCTCTCATGTCTTTTTCGCGGTTAGGCGCTTCTTGTTTGTCATCGACGTTGTTGATTCTTATAACTGAATCTTTCTTCCAGAATTCATTCAATGCAGCTTTCACAATACGTTTACGCACGCCTTTCTGTAGCATTGTGTACACATCTATCTGTTCCGGGTTCTTTGTTTTTTCTAGAAGCACAAAATATACAAAAAATATAATTTTTACTGTCCGAATCATGTCAATTTCCAAATTTCACACATTTCATCTGCTCATACGTTTTATCACATAAATGCCCTAGTAAGTAAGTGTTGATTTTGTATATTTACAAGTTTGATCGCGTGTCACAAATTTTATAGATTCAAATTTTTCAATCGACCGATGTTACATAATTGTCAGTTGACGCTTCATTACTATTCATGTAACAATCCTATTAACGACTAGACGTGAGCTCATACATACGTATACAATCTTTACAACCTCCACACACTATAGTACATATTTACATATCTGGTTTGACTTTGTGAATCGTGAACGTGGTGGGTCTAATGTGACCACTGACCGTGAGTAGGCTTACGTGCGGCCGTGACGTTGCAAATACCGACACACTACAAAGTTTCGATAAGTAGGTAGGTATTCTACCTATGTATCGATTTCTAATCGATAATTTTGTAGTCGGTGATCGATTGCATCGGCATTGGGACCCATAAAAAATAACACTACATCTAAAACATTTGATTTATTAAATTATCGTTAACATTACATACCTTTACCCTTCTTCCACATCGCAATGGCGTACAGGTGATAGTCGGGCGACAAGGTCGAGTCCGGTGGTAGTGGGTCCTCGGCGCGAACCTCGAGTATGAACCCCGACTCGACGACCGCACACAGTATATTCTGTTCGTCATGTTTGAACCACTTGGACTCGCGAAGTTTGTGGATGGCCACCGAGGAACCGAAGCGTTGCTTTTTTGGCGCGAAAAACGCCTGCGCCTGACTCCCAAAGCGAGACAGCAGCCCCTTCACCGTCTGAGGCGGCGCGAGGCTCTTCTCCGGCGGCTTGTTCTTCTGGTCACTGCGGCACGCGACGAACCTAGCTTCCATTGAACCCTCTCCTATCGCGAGTTGAATTTCACAATCCTCCCACCCTTGCCAGTTCCCGAGTTTAGTTTACAGCGAAGGCGTCACCGTCTTCGTCGGTTGTGGCCCAGGTGTGAGGTACCTACTCTCACTGTATTGAAGTCAAGTTTTTAAAAACACTTTCACAAATCGGTGCGCGTGGCTTTGCGTTCGCGAGAGCACAGAGCTACACGGCGGCTTCGTGGCGTAAGACGCGGCGCGCGTGTGGGGGGACGCTTATATAGGGCGCAGGGGAGGGGCTGCGGCGTGCGGGGATCTGTACGCTTTTGCCTGACCCTCGTAGTGATGTACGTTGAGCGCGTAACGTTAGCCGTTACTTTTCAATTATTACTGATATCTTATATTTTAAAACAAACATAATGTAATTAATTATCGTATAATTTTCATCGATGAGGAATTACTAATATTATAAAGAGCTAAAGTTTGTGAGTTTGTGACGTTGTAAGAGGTAATCTCTAGATCTACTGAACTGATTTTGGAAATTCTTTCACTTATACGAAGCTACACTGATCCTGAGTGACATAGAGTACTTTTTATCTCGGAATTCCCAGGGATCTCTGAAATTACCGCGGGTGAAACCGCAGGGGACAGCTGACTTATTATGTTTTTATTAATTACCAGCTGTTCTGGGCGGGTTCATCTGCGTGAATTTCCAGATTCCCATAGAAAATCTTTGTTGTACCGGAAGGATACAAAGTATAGTAAATGTTAAGTCATAAATTCATAATATATGGTGAGATAACATATTACGCCAAGCTTCATTTAATTCTGTTCAAAAGCAGAATATAGTTTTGTAACTGGCTTAAATCTGATAACGTTATAACGTGCTGCAAAATAACGCGTTTACGAATCCCATCCCTTCTCTCCGATGCACTGAGTTTGACCTCACTTGTCTCCCTCCCTCCCCGCGGACGTGCTTCGGTGACACTCCCCCCTCGCGCCTTCGCGGCACGCCGGCGCCAAGCGCAAGTTTTTTTTTTCTGTTTTTTTTTTTTTGTTTGTTGGCTTATTATGATTTCCAATTTTACTAGGCCGATTTGTTTTCTTTTTTCAAATCACTGATTGGTCGGTCCTATTTTCTCTGCTATAGAATATTCAATTTGTTGTTTATTGATGTTTTGGAAGTAAATTCAATAATAGCTGACTGTTTTTTACGTCCGCATTAATCTGAAAGTTCATGTTGGTGTAATATGATCTTAAATTATTTGTTGTTAAAGTTGAATTTCGTTTAGAAACGTAGGTAATTATGATATCTTTAAATAGCGCAACGGGAGTTGTTGTTTCAAAAGACGCGATATCTTCCGAGTGTTATTTCATCGGAAGTAGAGTTGTTGACCTCGCGTCGTAACATGCCATTGACGACCTTGTGGGACCGTGTTTGTTGAATTGATTGATGAAGAAGACCTACCCTACAGTTGAATGCATATGATACCTACTCAAGTCAAGTGATAGTAACGGCCGCACTCAGAGTCGACTTTAATGATTACTTAGTTAAGTATAGATTTGTAAAACAAAACTACCGCAATCAGAGACGTTCAGTAAATTAATGTTAACTGGCATTTAATGAGATGTAACTTAATTAGTTAAATGCCAATTAACATTAAGTTATTAAACTTGTCTGATTGCGGCAGTTTTGTTTTAAAAATCTATACTTAACTAAGTAATCATTAAAGTCGACTCTGAGTGCGGCGGTAAGATACCTAATTGTGAAGAATCTCGCATACACGTTGTCAGGGGTACAAAAATAACATTGGGTACTTTTGTCCTAAAACTCCTGCAAGAACTCCGAAATTGGTGTGAAGCCGCGGGGAGCAGCTAGTATTCTAGTAGGAATAATACTAAAGATATGTACGTACGTATAACTAAACGGCTTATGCAAATAATAATAATCTAGTATCCTACATAAGAGTCATACACGTGTATAAGATTTACTTTTTGTAGGTAGGTAGGTAGGTACCTACGTGATTTAATTTTCATTTCGATCGACGGATTGATCGTAAAAACATAGGTATTATTATTATTTTCAGGCGCGGATCATAGAAATTTTCTGACCCTATATTCTCACTAAATTCGTGGTGCAAGCTCCCCCGGGTCAACCAAATCCTAGATTTGCGCCTGAATATTTTATATTTTACTAGCTGAGCCCCGCGGTTTCACCCGCGGTAATTTGAGAGTTCCCACGGGACGTCCGGGATAAAAATTACCCTATGTCCTTCTCTGTACCCCTGACAACGTGCATGCCAAATTTCATCCAAATCCGTTCTGCCGTTTTTGCGTGATTGAGTAACAAACATCCAAACATCCAAACATCTAAACATCCACACATTCACATTTATAATATTAGTAGGATTACATATTATTACATATCCCCAAGTAGGCAGATAATGTTAAATGATAGAAAGTGTTATCTATAGCCAAGTATTATTTCAAGGCTAGGGAAAAACATTTTGCAAAATACCTGCGTTGTGTTGGATACTCACATCCATTGATAGCGTTAACAACGGAAAATAACGCCGAATGTACGAAAACATGCCAAAAATGAGGCGTCACTCGATAAGACTGACAGGAATAATTCTCTATGCACCCAGATAAGTAGTGAAGAGTAAAAACCGATACATAGGTATAGACGTAATATCATTGAAGACGAGTGTTTTCTACGATAACCAACAACTTGCGCTAGTAATATGTATAATCTAAAGGTTTATTTATTTATTTATTTATTGGAGAAAAAACAGACATAAGTTGGGACATAGTTACAGAATAAGTAAACTTACAACTAGACATAGTAACTTATGTCCTAGACTTTCCCACAGTTAGTTAGGTTGTCTGGAAGAGATCGCTAGTAAAGCGATAAGATTTAGTTATAAGTTTTTGTTGACACACTAACATTATTTTGGTGTACAATAAAGTGTATTCTATTCTATTCTATTCTAATCTACTTACCAGTGACGGACGCGCGGACGCGGGATATCGGACGGTACCTCCATACAAACCAAAACCCCAGAGCGAGCCAGCTAGCTATACTTGCTGTATCCTACTAATATTATAAAGGTGAAAGTGTGGATGTTTGAATGTTTGTTACTCAATCACGCAAAAACGGCTGAACGGATTTGGATGAAATTTGGCATACACGTTGTCAGGGGTACAGAGAAGGACATAGAGTACTTTTTATCCCAGAATTCCCGCAGGAACTCCGAAATTACCGCGGGTGAAACCACGGGGTACAGCTAGTTTTTATTTTTATTTTATTTTATTTATTCAAAAGAACGACCAACAAAGCATCAAATAATTTCCCATCATAAGTACAAGATACGCTAGGCGCCATTTTCAATTGTATCAATTATATTTAAGCATTAATCCGCTTAAATTTTATCAATTTTTATACTTAATCATTTGTTACTAGCTGTTTCCACTCTGTTTCGGTCGTGTGTGGTTCAGCACCCCTTCGAAAATGCAATAAGTACTTATATCAAGTTTCATTCAAATAATATTATGTACCTAGTAGTTTCACCTTTAATAGTTTTACTGTAAATCATATTGTGTCTTCTACTGTGTGTGCAATAAAGTATATTTGATTTGATTTGATTTGATTGTAAGAATGATTTTCTGGTATAATATGTATTTGACGACCCGATTGGCGCAGAGGTCACCATGCCTGCCCGCTAATCAAGGGGTTCCGGGTTCGATTCCCGGTGGGGGTGGACTTTGTGTGATGAACACAGGGTTCCATTTTCTAGTCTGGATGTGTTTATATATCTATAGTATAATATATAAGTAATTCTATGTAGTATATACCACGTTTGCTTGGTTTCCACAACACAAGCTAATAATAGCTTACTGTGGGATCAAGCAGATCTGTGTGTTGTGATGTGGATTATTATTATTATTATTATTATTATGTATACTGAAGCATAAATACGACAATTTGGAATTCGGATGTTTCGAAACAGAAAACAAGATTTTTACAAAAATACCTACTCGTAATTCAAGATCAAACAAAGTTAATACGCTAAATCTTGATACACAACCTAACCGTACCTTACTGGAAACTCACAAAGTTATAACCTGATTTGATTGGGTCGTTATCCCCAATAATAGGCACAAAATGATAGCCACCGAAGTCGTGGCGTCGATAACTAATTTTCCACCGAAATGGATATCGGTACTCATGTCTAGGGAACATACCCACCCATACCAAAGAATAGAGATCATATAAAGAAGGGACACTAGGGGATGGAAGTTTGTATGAGAATTCCGCAATTGGCTACTTGACTAAATTTTTTTTTGAGTCCTTCGTGTAGGTTTATAAAAATATTGGACACGTATTTTTTCTATTTTTGCATAATCAAAAAATAACAACGATACATTGAGTTGAAATTTCGCGTGACGTCACTATCCGGTGCAGTTTGTACGGGGCGCCACCCTAAACTTTAATGCGCTTTATCTATGTTATTTTTCAATATTTTTTTAAAAATACGTGTCTTTTATTTTTTTGTTTTCTAACTGACGGACTAGTTAGAATTTTGATTTTCATACCCCGGAAAATACCCAATTTTTACTTACAAAAAGAAATGAAATTCCATTAAAAAATATATTCATGTAAAATGATGCCAAGACGAGTTCCTATTACGGGCACTGTTAAAAAGTTATCAGACCTCATGTAGAGCCAAGCTTATAACTACACACCCTAACTCTACAAGGCCTTAAACTCTACACCTTAGTCAGAATATGTGGCTTGGCCGTTTCGTTACTGCAAGAACCTTTGTATAACAGAAAAGTATTTAACAGTGGATAAACTTTTCACGTTACGCTCATGTAAATGGAGCGAAATGCCCAAGCCACATATTCTGACTGAGATGTAGAGTTTGTGAAGTTAGGCCTTGTAGAGTTAGGGTGTGTATATGTAGAGTTATGAGCTTGGCTCTACATGAGATCTGATAATTTTTTGACAGTGCCCGTCATATGGACTCGTTTTGGCATCATTCTACATGAATATGTTTTTAGTGGGATCTATATTACAATATATACCTATATGTAGTATATACCACGTTTGCTTGGTTTCCACAACAGAAGCTTATAGCTTTTTGTTGTGAAGTGTTATTATTATTATTTTTGCCTGCGCATGTTGCTCTGAATCACAAAAAAAAATGTGTATAGAAAAAAGCTATTGATCAACATCGCTCAAGTAATCACGAAGGTCGCATAGCAATCTTATTACAAACTTGGTATAAATAAAAACAAAAAGTTAAACGCGCCGTGCAAAAACGTGTCGGTTATCTCACATTTATAGAATAAGAAAAAACTACTACGCGTTAGTCATATTGCTGTGTAATTACATCTCACGATCACAGATTTTTGATAGGTATGTACGTATGTATGTACTAGCTGATTCCAGCGTTAATTTCCGGAGTCCCTGCGGGAATCCCGGGATAAAAACTATCCTATGTCCTTTTCTGTACAGTGTATGCAAAATTTCATGATGATCTGTTGAGTAGTTAAGGCGTGAAAATTTATCTGATAGACAAACAGAATGTCTTTCGTTATGTTAGTAAAGCTGGTGCCGCATGACTTTCGAAATTCCTTTTGCGTGAACATTGATTCTTAGACCGATTATTTTGGTATATTTTGGTCTTTTGTAACCCAGTTCGGTTGCTGTTAAAAACATTGGTTATCTAGACAAAACACAAATACCTACTTCATTTGTATGTACATAGTACCGGGAGCCTCACTAAGTCGGTTCCCATTCCTGGCTGGGTGTGTTTACAATCTTCGACCACAACAGCTGTCACATAACATGGTGAGATGTGGTCAAACACTTAGCCTGTTAATAATAAAAATAAAGAATCTTCATTTTTATTATCATACTAGCTGTACCGCGCGGTTTCACCCGCGATAATTTTGGAGTTCCTGCGGGAATTCCGGATTACAATATAGCTCAGGTAACTCAGAGATAATGTAACTTTCTAATGGTGAAAGAATTTTTTAAATATCTGTCCAGTAGTTTTTGAGTTAAATCGTAACAAACAAAAAATCAAATCTTTCAGCTTTATAATATTAATATAGAAATGTAGATGTGAGTTTGTTATATTATTTGTTATATTTATATTTTCCTGTCACTCACACACGCACTAAATCAAATTATTCATTGTGTAGGTATTTGGTATACTTAATAACTTTACACTTTTACTATCAAAAGTAAACGTCGTTTCGGTGGATATTAATGCCGCTCAGTTTTGCTGTAGGGATTTTCCAATGTGTGTTTGTTTGTGTATTAGAAAATATAAAAGACAACATCAGATAAAATCTATTTCGGTCCACCCGCGACCTTCCACAAGGCAGCGTCGAATGGAAATATAATCATCTCTGAATAAAAAATTGTGTGCATGTTTTATGACACGTATGTATACCTCACGTCATGTTTGACATCATTTTAGGGTTCCGTGCCCAAAGGGTACCTATTACTAAAACGGGAACCTATTACTAAGGCTTCGTTATCCGTCGTAAACCGTGATAGACAGTTGAAATTTTCGCAGATGATGTATTTCTATTGCTGCAATAACAACAAATACTAGAAAACAGAATAAAATAAATGTTTAAGGGGACTCCGTAACTCTATAAAAATATTGATTCAAACATCATTTTAAAACCTATGTTCCCAGCTATTGACTAAAATATGGTTTCCGTTTATGTAGGTACCTATCTATAAAAAAAATCATTTATTTATTTATTATTTATTTAAAATAAGTTCATAGTAGGCTTATTTTTATCAGAAACCAATCGTTGATTGCTTTCCTAATCAACATACAGTTTAACTAACACGACAGCTGGCTACTCAATTCATGTTAAATACTTACTTAATAACTACACTTTAAATTCAAAAACTAACGGATTTTCATGCAGTTTCACCAATAGATAGGGTGATTGAAGAGGAAGGTTTATTTATGTATAGGTTATCCTGGAAATCCCGCGAGAACTCCGAAATCACCGCGGCGGGTGAAACCGCGGGGGACAGCTAGTTATATAAATTAATTATATAAATTACTAATGTGACATTTTTTCATGTTTATCCAAAGAACATAAAACTAAAACTACCTACGTAGGTACGTTTGTTGGAATATTCCAATTTTAATACTCCCAACTAATGTTTGTTGTCATTTCGGTTGTAGACTAATTAGTGGCACACAAAGGTCATAGGGTCAGTTTACACTTATAAATTTTTCCACTGTTTTTTTGACATATCATTACTGATTTTGTATTTCTCTGTACTCTAATTATGAGTATACAAAGCAATACAAAGTCGCAAAAAACGTGTGAGGAAGTGGATGCCATTGCTTTGATCCATTTTGGCATAAACAATAAAAATACGCAACATTGACTTTCGATCTCGAAGCAGGTAGACATTCCAAAGAGCCACTCCTCTCTTTATAAAATGAACACGGAAATGTGCTGTAGGTATTATATAGCACACGCGGTCTGAGCTATATAAATTTAATCGCACGACTTGAGGAAAATGTTATTTTTACCGTACAAATGAGTCATGAGTTCATTGAACCTTTGAGAAAAATGTATAATGATGTTATGTTACTTTACGATCGATGATGCATTCATAAAGGAAGCAGGTTTGATTGTCCTTATGTCTGTCTGCTGCAGCAGTCCTATCAGCGAAATTAAATAGTAAAATGTAATTAAAAATTGGCATACTAACACAAAATTGTTAAAATTGTTACTAAGTAACTATAATATTGAGTCATAATTACTTGAAATAAAAATTAATATTATTATAAAGGGCTGCCTAGTTTATTATCATATAGGAAAAATTTCGTCCGTTTATACTATCTCATCCTTTGTTGCGTGTTTGGAAATAAACCCCTGACGTTTATGTACTGTTGATATACACTAACGACTTGAATTAACACACGATAAATTCTATTCAACACATTTTAAATACCATTTTCTAGTTACTGTACCTACACACACTTTGGTCTTTGACGCTTGGACCATCTTGGAAGGTATTGTTGCATCCAAAATAATTCAATAGGTTACGACCTGCGACAAAGCGTCGTTGAAGTATATTTTTTTTACAATAAAGCTTCTTTTATTCGTATCTAAACTTTCATTTTTAAGGGTGAAACCACCAACCGCTTTAAATAATCATATTATCTTCCAATCGATAGTACCTACCTACTATGTCATAGAAAATGTGAAATATATGAGTTAAAAAAATTAGCAATTTTTCACGATAAATCAAATATTTGTATGCATTGGTCATGACATCATGTCTTTCAAAGTACTTACCTATTATGGTTGCCACCCGTACTATATCATAGTATCGTACTATATTTCAGTCAATTGTACTATACAATTACTATAAAATTCTCGTGTCACGGTGTTTGTAATTTAACTCCTCCGAAACGGCTCGACCGATTTTTCTGAAATTTTATATGCATATCCAGTAGGTCTGAGAATCGGCTACTATCTATTTTTCATCCCGGAATCCCTGCGGGAACTCCGAAACTCACGCGCGGGGCACAGCTAGTATATTATAGAAAAATAATATAGTACGATAAATATTATATTTTTATGCCTAATTCAACTGTTGCGCTTTTTTATATTAACAGCTGTGACTGGTCTGAAAAGCACCCGCAGCGCAGCACGGGGAATTTCAGAACGAATCTCATACCCGGCAACGAAACGTCAACTGTCAAACTAGCAATAATTTGTGGATGAATGCTGCCCGATACATATGGATTACAAAATATATTTTATTTTTTTTTCCCTGCATTTCCCAAAAATTCTATATTTTTGCACGTTTTTTAGGAAAAATACTATATTTTTTCCAAAAAAAGGTGGCAACCCTACTACCTACACATACTAGTGAAGTAGTGACCTCAATAAAGTTTTATACTCAATATACGCATTTGGCCGGTGTGACCTTCTATTTACTAAGTGAATATACATAGACGAGTGACAAATAATTCCATTTCTTAATGTTTAATTCCAAGAAGTACCTAAATCATTGTAATACAGTCTCTAGCCTTAAGACTTAAGTATTTTTTTGACCTATAAACTTCTAAAACTATTGACTAAGCTAAAAATGTGTCGATTATCACTTTTCTTAAAGTACTTATTTATTACGGATAAAAAAAAATATAAACTTCTAAAACTATTGACTATGCCAAAAATGTGGCCAAATTAATATGCCGTGAAATAAATGATAAACACATAGTTAAATCCACTAATACTTTAATTATCGAAAGGACATATTTTAAATTGCACATGACAAGTCTGTAGACCCGATAGAAGAGGCTGCTCCATAGAGTAAAGAAACGAGCCACGGGCTCCAATCCAACTTTTCTTATGGTACTGCATATTACGGGGAAGACACTTTGTTCTTGTGTTCTTTAGGTATAAAGACTGAGTTGTCTTCATTTATAGACACAATGCGGTCATTTGATACGACACGATACTTACGTCTTCGTCTAGTCGATTGCGGAGTGTGTACCTACGGCTACTTCAATACGCGTATGGTATGTGGTATGACTGTAGCTTCCAAATAAGATTTGACGACGCCTTGCATGACTTTAGTCAACTTTAGTCATCAAATTGTATCACGTCACTCGATAAGTTCCGAGGCTGATTACATACACGGTGCGTTTTGGGGCCAAATCTACATTATTAATCTTTGATAGAATTTAATTAACTATACCATCTAAGGAAAATGGAGCGAAGCATGTTAGGTATAAAACAGAAAGACAAAATTAGAAACAGAATCATTAGAAAAAAAACGGGTGTAGTAAGCATTATAAAGAGGATAAGATCTCTGAAGTGGAAGTGGGCCGGACATATTTGTAGGATGGAGAATAACCGTTGGACTAAAAGAGTTACTGAGGGGATACCAAGAGAGGATAAAAGGAGCAAAGGTCGCCCAAAGAAAAGATGGGAAGATATTTTCATAGAGAAAGCGGGTACGCAGTGGATGACTAGGGCCAGGGACAGAGCTAAATGGAGAGAGCTGGGGGAGGCCTACGCCAAGGAAGGCGACTACTACTAACAAATTATAAGGAAAAAAGAAAGAAGACATAACTGTATTAAATTATCAATTATTCATTTCAATCATATTGTTACTATTCAAATTCACGTTATTAGCTGAAATTAATTTTATTTATATTCGTCATGTATCTTAAAATTGTAAATGGAAGAAGTAGTAGAATAAAGGCTTTATTTATTTATTTATTTATACCATCTATTTAACTACATGAGACTTCATAATTATGATGATATATACCTACTACGAGCTGTTCCCCGCGGTTTCTTTTATTTAGTCGCGTTTATTTCGGAATTCCCGCGTGAATTCCGGAACAAAAAGTACCCTATGTGCTTCTCTGTACCCCTTAAAACGTGTATACAAAATTTCATAATTATTTGTTGAACCGTTGAGGCGTGAAAGTGTAACAAACAAACAAACAGACTCACTTTCGCATTTATAATAGTAGTTTAAAAACACTGTCAAGCCATAAATCAGTCCCACAATTATTGTTTCAAGCACCGGTTCCTGATGTTTACATGTTTATGTTCAAATCTAAATATACATATTATTGAAATTAAAACGCAAAGTAATATCTTCTACAAACGTCAATCATCTTCTAACTCTGACTAACAAAGTCCCGGATACATGGCTATAATATGAGGACGTCCTTGACCTAGTCCAGTAAAACTAGGTATACCACAATCACAGAGATCCTTTTGTATGTTCGGAGCTTTGCCGTTTTGTATGTTGCTTCTGGGGGCCCGTCGCGTTATACCTGTGTTGCCACTGTTTTGGTTTGTTTAAAAACATTTTTTCTGAACAATAAATATTTGTTGACACTACCCAAAATTAATTATTCGGGTTATTCAAATAATATACGATCTTCGCACGTCCATTTGAAATACAATCTTTACACAAAAGTGAAAGATATTATAAAAGTATTACATTAATAGTAGTAGTAATTTCAGAGTTCCCGCGGGAATTCCAGGATAAAAAGTACCCTATGTCATCAGGAGCTTCCTATTTATAAGAATAAGTAGATCCAGAGATAACAACCTCACAAACTCTGGAGTTCCCGCGGAAATTCCGGGATAAGTACCCTACGTCACTCAGGATCACTGTAGCTTCTTATTAGTGAAAGAATATTTAAAATCGGTTCATTAGATCCAGAGATTACCCCCTACAACGTCATAATTCACAAACTCACATTTCACAAACTTTTGCTCTTTATAAAATTAGTATAGATTTATACACTGTCATAAACACAACAAGGGGCATGTTGACTAATTTTTTTTTTAGTCCGTCTTGTAGATTATTAAAAAATATTGGACACGTATTTTTTTTTTTTACGTAATCAACAAATAAAAGCAATACATTGAGTTGAAATTTCGCGTGACGTCACTATTCTGACAGTTTGTATGGCGGTTTTTGCGGTTAGTGACGTCACGACCCCCTCACCCTAAACTTTAATGTGCTTTATCTCTGTATATTTTAAGTTATTTGAAAAAGCAAAAAATACGTGTCTATTGTTTTTTAATTTTCTAAAAGACGGACTAATTAAAATTTTGATTTTCAATAGTTGTCAACATCCCTATTATAATAATCTAGCAATTACGCCCTAGATAACATACAATACAATACAATCGTATTTTGATAGCTGCACCGATGGTGTAAGAGCTTTCGTCTTGAATGGCGTTCTGCCAGACACTATTATGTGCAAACATTTAAACAGTTAATGTTATCTAGAGAATATTAATCTATCTGTCTCCTAGGTATGTCTACGACTGTAAATAAATCGTCTATAATTATGTCTTTTATTCTTTAACTAGCTGCGCTCCGCGGTTTCACCGACGTGAAACGTTTATTTATAACATTTTTTTTTCTCGACATCCGATTTAAATTTAACAAAGCCTTTTATCTTGCTCCAGGCAAGCTTAGTCTACCTGTGAAAATCGCATCATAATCTGTTCAGTAGATTCGTAGATTATCGCGTACAGACAGACGCCAGACAGAAAAGAATTTAAAAACCTTTTTTTTGTGGTTGGTTACTCTTCTTTTATCTCCCCGCAACCCTCACCGTTTTTTGAAAAAATATTCAATGTATAGAATCGCGGATTCTACTCTTTTCTAGATAGCTGTTCTTGGCGTTTTCATCAGCGTTAATTTGAAAGTTCCTGCGGGAATTCCGGGACAAAAAGTACCGTGTGTCCTTCTCTTTACCCCTGACAACGTGTATGCAAAATCTCATGATGATCGATCGAGCCGTTATTAAGCCGTGAAAGCGTAACAAACAAACTCTCTTTCGCATTTATTATATTTGCATTTATATTATCTGCGAGTATTCCGATTGATAAGCACTCCATGTACCTGCTTCTCAGTTCTTTGTAGCCCTGATAACGTTTATGCAAAATTTCATGATGATCGGTAGTGTTAAGGCGTGACAGTGCAACGTAACAAACAAACAAACCCATTGCCATTTATAATATTAAGAATTATTTAGGATTTTTTGTGTTTTTATATTTTCTACGCATCAGCAAAAGAAGACAAATTGTGTCAATGATACAATAATTCTTTTAAATAGCTGTACAAAATGGGACGTGCCAAATGCTATTTTTAACCTCCGTAGCTAACAGACTGCTATAAGTTTGACGTGTGATCTGTGTGTCTGTTTGTGGCATCGTAGCATCCAAACGGCTGAACCAATTATGATTTAGTTTTTTTTTTTTTTTTCATTGAAAATGTGATTTTTTTTTATTGTTATTGTGAGTCTGGGTGTTTGGCATGTATCATAAGTATCGATGTATTTACAACAAAATTCATTATAAAAGTTGTCGGTTACCTATTAATTTAATTTAATTAAATTAATAAATTAATTTAATTTAATGTAACTTTGGTTTCTATAATTTTTCGGTTGCAATCAAAAATATGGCGGTTTTGCGATGACAATATGCACGTTTTGACATGACACCTGCAATATCTGATTCTTGCAATCAACCAAAATTAACATACATAAGTACTTCAAAAGTCGAAGCTGTCTAAACATGATTAATTAATCATAAAATCTCTATTTTTCCGATTGAAACTGAAATAGGTATGGTAGCAACAAAAGTTATATAATATGTGTGTATATAATATGTGTAAATAGTGTAACACACACACACACACACGCACACACACATATACACGCACACACACACACACACACACTTACACATATAGATTAAATAATTTTTTAAGTCCATGTTGTATGCATTTCTCAAACCTCTGTGTAGTTATTAGGTATACCGTATTTGTTAACCGCACTCGCAGATGGCCAAGATACAGGCTCAGCCTAGTTTGGTCACTGATAGATAGTCTCGTAATTTTGTATTCACCGTTTCTTTGTGTAATAAATAAATAAAATAAAATATGTAATTGCCTTGCTGGGGGCTCAACGTACAAAATGTCCAAGCACTGCTATTATTTTTAGGTTTTTATCTTTACTACCGTTCGTTGGAGATAAACTTGTTGTTGTGGTCGTGGACATTGCTACCGCTGGAAGGTTCGTGTCAGTATTTGCATCTGGACCGTTATTCACTATGACCATTAACACTCCTTGCCCATAACGCAATCCTAAACGCTCCAGTCTAGTTGCGAAAATATTAGAAATATGTAATGTACTCTGTACGCCATAAGACACGCGTAAACGTGTTTCTAACAGACTTTCAAAAAAGGAGGAGATACTCAATTCGATTATTAAGATATGTTTTTTTTTTCTGTTTTGAAGTGAAACTTCTTTGAGCACGCAGGAATAACAATATGGATTGTAGGATTCGGAACGTCCCTAGTGTTGATGTAGGTATACATCACTAGCTGTCTTTGTGTTGGTTTTATATATGTTTTGGTTAAATTTGGAGGGAACAAGAAAGCGTAGGTACGTAATATATACAAATTGGAAGTTTGATAAGAAGCCCCCCGGATGTTCTTTTTTTGTGGCGTGTTATCTTAACGCGTCGTGTTATGGTCGTAGTGAAAGGTACCTCTACGACACAATTTGGATGTGTGCCAAACGCAATCACGTACGCACATCACATCACGTAGGCAGGCGGGCGCCTCTCCCCGAGCATTGTAAACGAGCAGTTGACTCCTCATGTGTTGTTTCTAAGTTTGGATGTAAGGGATGATCTCTGGACTTCTGAACAGATTGTAAAAAAAAAAAACATTTTACTGATATTTATTTATTTATTTATTTATTCTTTATTGCACAGTGTGTACAAATGGCGAACTTAATGCCTTGCGGCATTCTCTACCGGTTAACCATTGGGTAGACAGAGAGATATAGAAGATGGGGTGTGCAAGCTGGTTTATGTATAATTTATATGTATAGATAACTAGCTGTTCCCCGCGGTTTCACCCGCGTTAATTTCGCGTTTCCCGTGGGAATTCCGGGACAAAAAATACTCTGTGTCCTTCTCTGTGCCCTTGACAACGTGTATCCGAAATTTCACGATGGTCAGTTGAGCCGTTATTAATCCGTGATAGCGTAACAAACAAACAAACTCACTTTCGCTTTTCTAATATTACAATTATTATATTCAACTGGTAAATCCTCTCAAGCACCGCCAGGCACACTTTCTGAACATCGTGAGAATGCCTGTGGCATTAAGTCCGCATTTTGTACCTTGAGTGATAAGGATACGTATCGTCTCGGAACAGTAAGATCCCGTGGGAATACCGAAATACTCCACCCGCGTGAACCGTGGGTGAAAAATCTATTCGATGCATAAAATAAATAATAACATACCTACGAATAATATTCATAGATCTTGGAATTAAAATGTCAGCGTAGTTTCATCTTGATATTTAACAGCTCCTGCGGCAATGGGCATGTATAGGTACTAATTTTTATTTTTTAGTCCGTCTTGTAGATTATTAAAAAATATTGGACACGTATTTTTTCTTTTTTTACGTAATCAAAAAATAACGGCGATACATCGAGTTGAAATTTCGCGTGACGTCACTATTCTAACAGTTTGTATGGCGGTTTTAGCGGTTAGTGACGTCACGACCCCCTCACCCTAAACTTTAATGCGCTTTATCTCTGTATAATTTAATTTATTTGAAAAAGCAAAAATTACTTGTGTATTGTTTTTTTATTTTCTAACTGACGGACTAATTAGAATTTTGATTTTCAAAAGTAGTCCACACCCCCATTCTCATTTTGAAAAAATATCGTTATATTCGTGTAAAACCTCGGGGCCGGCCATCTTTTATAATAATGTAGGTACAATCTCAACCTTGTCCCAGACAGCTGACTAGATAAAGTTATTTTACTCCATTCGCTTTGTAAGTTTTCTATAAGATCTACATTTATGGCAATAAAAAATTGTCATTTTCCGACAAATATCATTTTGAAAAATAAATAAATAGAGACGTGTCGTTGATATCTTGATTTCCTTGTGTGACCTTTATAAACCGAATCATATCACATTCGTTTGATAAAGGTCATTTAAGTCCTAACCAAATATTGATTTTAACCACAAATATAATTAACCTCGCTGCTGTTTGTCGTGTATTTTCAGTTAATACGTCTCCAATGACTCATGAAAACCTCGTAAAAAGCATTTATCATTTTTGGCATCGCACCATTATTTTAAAAACTTGGCATCGTTTTTTATTATTCGATTTGATTGCATAAATTAACATTAATTCTTTTAAATTTTATTTGTTCATCTTGTTTCCAATTATTACTTTAGGTAACTATAACTTTCTGTTTTCAGTTAATTCACATTATCAATACTATCTACTATCTTTAAAAGAGCACGACTTGTATATAAATATTACATATGTATTGTATACGTATACATATAATCGAAATCTCGGAAACGGCTCCAACGATTTTCGTGAAATTCAGTATTCAGGGGGTTTCGTGGGTGATAAATCGATCTAGCTAGGTTTCATTTTTATAAAACGTCGTTTTACCCGTGTTTTCAGGCAATGAAAAATGAGTGTTTGGTACTGCTTTTCTACATAACAACAGATAGCACCACGAGCGAAGCTCGGTCGCCCAGATATTTAATAGATTTATAACAACATTAATAACCCATCAGAAACGATTTGCGGTTCGATTTTATTGAATTTTTATGAATTCATGACAAAAAATCTACTGATCACAGAATATTTGGAGCTCTATGATTAATTTGATCAATGTATTTCATTTTTGTTGACTCAACTACAAATTTGTAATATTAATAGAGTTTTGACTCATAAAATATAAATTGTTCTAGATTACAATGCGTGTTTGCTATTTTTAGACAAAGTTTAAAAAATATATTTTGCAAAGGATGTATGTATCCTTTTGATTTTTTCATGTTGCAAAGTATGTATTCTATATAAATATTTGAGTGGGACTTCTCTTCGGAATTAAGTTTAGATTCTTTAATTTTCATTATCACTTTATGACTCAAAGACCTTGTTACGAGCTAATGGCAAGATAATCCATCTATTCCTTGTTTGACTGTCAAGTTATTAAACAATATTCCGTTTGCTAGTATTATTAAGTATTAATAAAGACATCATCGAGTTCCTTATTATCAAATTATCTTTTCAATTTATAAAGACGTTTATAATGTAAACTACGCATATTATACGTGCCTACCACAGAACAGAAAATAACAGATATAAAGAACATAAACATAGTATGAAAACAGATAATGACCAATGTCGCCGGGTGATTTCCGCACATAAAACTATTCATCACGCACTAAAATATTGATGTTGTTACTTAGTCGCTGTTTTCAAAATTCACAGTTTTGGGCATATTCTAGTAAATATACTTGGGATGGCAGTAAAAGAAGTTTTGGGCAAGTTAGAGCGTTTGCTCTAACTTCCTTTGCAACGGTAGCGCTCCTGCCCCGCCTACATGTCCTCTCTAGTCAATTTATTTGCTCTGTGGTATGTACCGATGTGTTGTCCTTGCGATGCGTTTGCGCATTGCTATTTCTATCTTTATACTCTTATCGGTGGCGTCGAATGCACAATGAAGAATTGAATTTATCAACGCTCATACGTGTTCATTGATTGATTGTTTTTCTGATGAAGTCAGCAATGAAAATGAACTGCATTTGTTTCAGTAGTTTTTTTTTTCAATTACTTGGTGATTACTCACTCAATACTCATTTTAGATTAGTATATATATTTTACTATTATTTCATTATTTTCAGTAAGTACTATGTAGTTCTAATGATATACCTACATACAGAAATAGTAGCTGAAAAACGTGGTGAAAATTTTAGATCTTATTGAAATTGTATTATTATCTGTCCGTCGGTTGAGAAGTGTACCCTCAATACCTGTTATATATATGTTTAGTTGTTGTATACGTATGCTGTAAATCTTTGTGTTGTGTCAAATAAAGTTTTTTCAATTCAATTCAATAGATATCTTGCGAATATTTTATAATAAATTCTGTCAGGCATGCCATATAATTGTAACAAGTTACCAATATATTTTAATTAACTGTCAATCGATTTCATTGTGATCTATTCCAACTACACGCTAATAGAGCCGTGTCGATGGCCGTTGACATCAAAACGGCGCCTGCGCATATTCGTACTTTGGCGCGTTACTGTGCCGTGTGTCATAATGTTATGACTGACGTCTGACAGCTTAGGAATTGGCAAAGCACGTGAGGCTTTTAGCACTTCCAGTGTGAATCATCGGAGGCTTCTATCAGCCTAGAAGTTTAGTTGATACCTACGTAGCTTCACTAAAAACTAAACGGAAATAATTAGATTTAAAGTTTTGCGAGACATTTAATAAATATATATATAGCGGCTTTAAAGAGTCAAAAACATTGTATCTACTACCGTTAATTTTTCGAATAAGGTTTATATCTAACAAAAAAAAATGTCGGGCCTTTCCTGACGATCAATCATTAGTGTTAATAAAAGAAAATCAATTTGGATAATTAAAATCAATCAATCAACGAACAGTATCACAGATTATCAGACGCCGAACACATCGGAATGTGCGCCGTAACCATGGCCATTGGCCTGCTAATATGCTCGTAGAAACATTAATAATAATAATAATAATCTGTATTTCTTTCAATAATTACAATAATTAGACATACATAATGTATCCTACTTATATTCTACATAATTTTTTACTTACCCGTGCCATTAGTACCAGCAACCTTCCATTAGCGCTATATTATATAAATTTATATTTGCAATTAGATATTACTTACATTAACATAAGAAAGAAATCATTGAAATCATTTAAAGACTTCTGAATATAAGATGGGCAATCACCCGGTGCTTGGGTTTAAAACCCGATAAAAACCAGCCGTTTACCAGTCTGCTATCGGATTTGAACCCGAAAACGAGAGGCCTTTATCAGGTTGAATCCCAAGCACCGTGTTGATTGCTCATCTTTGCTTCTGAATGAAGTTTTATTAATGCGGATTCGATAAAAAAGACGTAGCAAATGGAAATCCGTAATCTCTGCCTGTCTTTTCAAAACGTGTCTATATATTTTATAATATAAGTATACCCATAATATAAGTGGATTTACAGAAATTTCACACCAGACCAGAGAGAAAATTTGTGAATGATTTAAATCTAAAAGTAACTCATAAGCCTCGTGATTTTTCATGCTTCAACAGCGTGATCAATGTGAAGCCAAAACTATTTTGAGAGTAATAGAAAAAAATATAAGAATGCGAAGCAACAAGTTTGACGACATAATATTATTGAAATCCATATATCTGTACAATAATAAAAGAGTAGAGTCCGCGATTCTGTACATTTAATGTTTTTACCACCACTACACCAGGACCCCCCGCGACAATATTCTCATCTCATTATTTTATTCTATGTTTCTGGTTAACAATCGTTAGCAAACATACAATGACAGCATACTCAACTCCGAGTGATGCTTTGAACATTATTTATGTACCTAATTTGAAAATTTTGATAGAAAAACTAGCTCATGACCATCGTAATGTCTGGTTCATATCTTAATCTGCGATTCAAAGATATTGAAAAACGTGATAATATAAAATGTATGCACTAGAATTATTTTGGCTAGTGAAATAAAAAAAAAATTTTTGCTTGTAACACAAAAAAGAATCTTTGCATCGATCACTTTTATCACAAGACTTAGTAAGCTGTGTTTTGTCGGAAATTTTATAAATAATCACTATTATTATTAACAACTAGCTGTGCTCTACTTTTTCACACACGTGAGTTTCGGAATGGGCATGTGGACTAATTTTTATTTTTTAGCCCGTCTTGTAGATTATTAAAAAATATTGGACACGTATTTTTTCTTTTTTTACGTAATCAAAAACTAACGGCGATATATTGAGTTGAAATTTCGCGTGACGTCACTATTCTGACAGTTTGTATGGCGGTTTTGCGGTTAGTGACGTCACGACCTCCTCATCCTAAACTTTAATGCGCAAGTTATCTCTGTATATTTTAATTTATTTAAAAAAGCAAAAAATACGTGTCTATTGTTTTTTTATTTTCTAACTGACGGACTAATTAGAATTTTGATTTTCAATAGTAGTCAACATCCCTATTCAGGCAGGAACTCCAAAGTAGCCTAATATACTTCTTATAACATCAGCTAATTAATTAACAGTGAAAATCGTCAAAATCGATCCAAGCGTTTCGGAGACTTACAAACTTTACCTCTTTATAATATTACTAGCCGTCCCCTGCGGTTTCGCCCGCGGTAATTTCGGAGTGCCCGTGGGAATTTCGAAATAAAAAGTACCCTTTGTCACTAAGGACTACAGTAGTTTCCTATCAGTGAAAGAATTTTCAAAATCCGTTCAGTAAATCCCGAGATTACCCTCTATAACGTCACAAACTTTACTTCTTTATAATATATATTAATAGATTGTATGCTAGACAGTTAGCGAGAATCGTAGCGTAGGGGGGTAAAGGCGCCACACGTGTGCCCTGGTGTCACATGTGGTGGTAGGGAGCGAAAGGGAGCGAACAAGCTGACTAAACCTTGTCTGCCATAATCATTATGTCAGTTATCTGTATTGTCATTTAGACATAGATTATTTACTTATGCAGGATTTCAAGGCAAACACGAAAAGTAGAAGGTTGTTCTTCTTTTAGTGTACCTACATATCTACTTTGAAAGAAATTGTGATTCATTGCTCCATCGTTACTGCCGTCACAAAATTCAGAATGTCTATCTTTGTGGATTTTAATATCTGAACACGGGTTGGAAAAATCCAGCAATACTGTGTATTGAGACCCTTTGAAATAAAATATTTTGGTGTACCGTCCCCATTCGTTTTAGAGCTTCTGTGAATTTCGGAGCCAGCGATAAGTTTTGCCTACGCCCTGGGGCAGCTAAAAACTGCGTTACGCCGCTGGATTTATTTGTTTGTTTATAGGATGCATTACTGCCATATTCACACGACAATCGCACTTGTATTGATATATTCTCTATGAATATTATATCCATTTTGTCGGGATTTTATCTCACAGTATTTATTATTCCTGATGATGTTGATATAGTCATTGATTGTCGATGTTAGCGTTTGTTTTATGGTATTACGTGATATTATGACATCATATGAAAACTGGCTACATAATGCTGAGTGAATACAGAAATACATACCATATACCTACATCAATGTTGGTATATAGATTTGGATTATCCATCATTTGTTACTAACTAGGGGTCTCCCCCCCGGGGTTTCACCCACGATAATTACGGAGGTCCTGCGGGAATTCCTATGATAATGACAAATAAAGTGGCTTTATATTAGTGAAATAATTTTAATTCATTCATTCATTTCATTTATTTGATAATCGATGCAGTAGACCCAGACCCCTACAAACTTACAAACTTTACCTTTTTATGCGTAATATTAGTTTATAGAATATATGCTTTACTTTACTATTTGTTTCTATTTCAAACTTCTTTTTTTAAATTCTGTTTCTTCGCTCTCTTTTTTTTCCCACGCCATTTTTTCTATTTCCCCCATTATATAATAAGTTTCAATAGGATAACAAATCATAACTTTGATTGCATTATTAACGTTATTAAATAACAAATTACAGAGGTTCACCGCAGCGGTGTGACTTCTATACAATCGCAATCTGAGTCGATTTAAAAATTATCATCACTGATTCGTTTTGTAACCATTATGTAAATAGCTTCGAAGGCATTTCGCCTTTACTTGCTTTCTCTTGTATTTTGTATTTTTGTATTTTGTTATTTATCAAAGTAATCTAAATAACTATGCTATCATACTATAATTAGTTTATCGCTTCAAATCAGTTCGACACGTTATATTGCTTTTCCCATTATTTACTTTTGCTTCTAATGATAAAGTCACTTAACTGGTAAAATATCCGTTACATACCTAATATGTATAAATTATCTATATATCTTAATATATATAAATCACGTGTCACGTTGTTTGTCCGCGATGGACTCCGAAACTAATTTTGAACTCCGAAACGGATTTTGGTAAAATTTTGTAACCATTTATAATATGGTCCAACTTAAAAGAGAGGATAGTTTTTATCCCGGAATTCCCACGGGAACAGCTAATCACCGTAAACTACTGTCATGGGTACAAAGAAGGACGTAGAGTGCTTTTTTCCCGGAATTCCCGCGGGAACTCCGAAATTACCGCGGATGAAATCGCGGGATATTATGTTTACAATATTATGTTTCTACTTTCTGATCTTTGAACTTATACATATATGACTTGACCGAGTGAGATTATATATTCACACATATTTTTCTGTCTAGACATAACTGTTCATAACTACGTTAGGATTACCCGAGGGAACCTCTGAACTAACGCGGATGGAACCACGAGGTACAGCTAGTTTAATTATGATCTGGTTAGATTCACTAATTGTATATACTTATTGCAATATTTAAAATGAAACGTTGAATAAACAAAAAGACCTTGATCTAAATGCAGAACTGAATTACATAGGTACGTACATTATATACATAACAATAATATGTACAGCATTAAATATTAAATACGTGACAAAGAAAGCATTTTATCGGATTATTTTGGCAACTGATATCATAGCAAGATATTAATTAGGATGATAACGACGTGTGTCTTCTTGTTGTTTATATTTCTCTTCTTTTAAATTTGTAATCTAATTATTCGTATTACATTATATATAATGCGCATCCTGAATTGCCGACTTAGCCAATTTTATTTTTGTAACAAGCTACATAGCTGTGCCCGGCATGCTTAGGAACACAATTTTGTTTCTCACAAAACCTTCAATCGAGTGCGCACATCAACCTACCAAAGTATCATCACAATCGGATCAATGGTTCAGGAACAAATTATATAATTATAATTTGTAAGTAGGTATGTAATGTTCGCAAGATATCCATTTAAAAATTTGCTTGGTTTAGTAAACTAATTTAGATGAGAGGCATATAGGGCACCGGACTTAAATAAGGGTGACATTGCAATACCACAGAACAGAAAATAACAGATAGATATCAACTCCCGGGTCGCCGGGTGGTTTTCGCACACCAAACTATTCATCACGCACTAAAACATTCATTAACGTAAAAGAAATGTATTAAACGCTTTATGGTTGTTTTTACTTAGACACAGTTTTAGAAATTCACGATTTTAGGAATATTGTGATAAATATACTTGGGATGGCAGCAAAAGTAGTTTTGGGAAAGTTAGAGCATTTGCTCTAACTTCCTTTGCAACGGTGGCGCGCCTGCCCCGCCTACATGTCCTCTCTAGTTAATTTATTTGCTCTGTGGTGGGTACCATCAAGCTGATCATCAGATCAGCACTTGTCTGTCTGTTCTTGCTGTCTGTCTGTTCCATCATCAGATGGAGCCGGGATGTAAGGACTGCAACTTCTTGATGGCAAATAGTAGGCATTCGGATTTGAGCTAGGTTGTTTTGTTGCCATGACTAGTTTTCATTACACAATGTGATTACGAGGATATGAATATGGAGATAGAAGATTGTCACCGGAACTCTTTAAGGGACACAACAAATATGGCGCGTGTCTGGGCTCGTTTGTTTTTTTTTTTCTTCTTCTTATGGACTTTCGCTTATATTATATACTAGCTGTTCCCCGCGGTTTCAACGGCAGAAATTTCAGAGATCCCGCAGGAATTCCAAGATACAAAGTACCATGACCTTTTTTGTACTACTCCTGACAACGTGCACGCAAAATTTCTTGATGATCGCTTGAATAGTTAGGCGTGAAAGCGTTACAAACCACAAACAAACTCAAATTCTTATTTATAATAATAAGGATTTGACTACTGTGACTTATTTATTTTGAACAACGTATAGTTTTGTAATTAGTTCTACTTTCAATGTATATCAATGCATCAAATCAACCGTAATATCTCGCACTTGACTAGCTCATAATATGAGCATGTATGTAATCTTAGTAAATAATTCAGAGGCTTTTTAGGGTTCCGTATTGCCTTACGGCAAAAAAGATAACCGTAAAATTTCGTCACGTGCTTTCTATGTCACAGCTCTATTCTTTTACTTGGGAAACTGTAAAGCTAATCAAATTTGGAAAGTGCGTTTTTTTATCGATACCTTGATCGCTACACAATGGACTAGTGAAAACTTTTAAAACTAGAGGTGGCACTCCATAAATAACAGAGCTGAGGGATAAAAAATATTTCAGTGCACATGAATAAACTGTAGGTATCTCGTTAAATAAGCCTTGTATAATCACAATGACGTTTCAAACAAGACTTTTATTTAAGTCGACATAATTGGTGAGATAATAGCTTTATTAGAAAGCTATATTAAAAAAAATATATTATTATGTTGTATAGAATATGTTATGTTGTATAGAGATTTAAGTGTGTATAAAGTGGAAAAAAACAAGCAGGGTTAGCCAAGATGACATTCTACAATCGTTAACGCATAGAAAACTTATGTATGTTAAAACATAAGTTTTCTATGCGTACCTGAACCTGAAGGTATAGGTACTTTCGACAAAAATAGTATACATATAATGTAGAGAAAAACTTTGAATTTTAACAGTGAACGCTTTCCCTCATTACAGAAACCTTCATAACTCGTAGTCCGACATTCACTTGTTCTTTTTTTTTTGTTCTTCAAGTACCTACTGCCTCCGCATTAGGAGTGCAGATGTGCGGTTTTGGTAACGGGTTATACTTATGTGTATGACTAATTGCATTCCCCGCCTAGTTAATTACGTTGCATCCGTTGTTGTAATTATATTTCTCTGTTTGCTGCCCCTTCGCCCGAATGAATTTCTAAATACCCTCGGAAACTCTTTCTTCCGTGGCTATACTTGTTGCCTGTGTTCATCGATCTCCTTGACAAATTTTATCGAAATGTGTTCAGCAGTCTAGGCGTGAAAAGGTAACAGACTGACAGAGTGTTTTTTTATGATTCCATACTAAATACTAATGGCATTCATAATAAAATTATATTATTAGAATACCTATAGATATTCGGGTGCTTTTTATTCTATTTTTGCGCATGTAGAAAAAAATACAGAAAGGTTTATAAGCTTACAAGTTTATATCTAGAAATTAGTTCACCACAATAATACTGAAAATAATTTGTTTTCAGTAGATTGGTAAACATATTGTTTACTAGCTGTTCCCTGCGATTTTACTCGCTTCAATTTCGAAAGTTCCGCAGGAGTTTTTCTATAAAAAGTACCCTATGTCCTTTTCTGTACCATTGACACATTGATTGGTATACTAATGCATTGACGACGTATATTCAAAATTTCATGATGATCGGTTGAGTAGTTAACCTTAAAACACACAGACAATGTTACTTTCGCATTTATAATATTTGAAATTAAAATAGATTCTAGAACAGTTACAAAAAAAAAACAAAATAATCTCTCGAATAACGCACTGCCGAACGTTCGATTTTGTTTGTTCCAAATTAAAATTTCAACTAACACAAAATTCCCGCTATTTATATTTCTAACGGCAACAGCCGCTGCGCCCGCGTCACGTCACGTCACGTCACGTAACCCATGCCACGTGGGCACGCGGGGGCTCGTCTCCGAGGCTGTTCTCTATTTGAATCTGTATCGTTTCATATTGTAGCAAACATACATAATCCGTACACGCCTACTGTGGTCCGGCTATTTATACGCGCAGACGTTTCTAGAGTGTTTATGGGATGACGTTCGGTTAAAACATGCAGAGGGAGCGTGCCGTTTTATTTGAAAATAGAGTTATTTTGAAAATAGAGTTTTTTTTAATGAATGATTAATAATAAATAACCAGTCACAAAATAATTCATATGAGGAATAAACGTAAGTTAAAAAAAATATTCCCTAGAGAATCCTGATATTGGCGCGGACGAAACCGCAGGGTACAGCTAGTGCTACTATAATTACGTATTACGATTGCCTTGTTTTTTGTAGAATATATGCGATACTATTTTAGGTGATGGTGACAAAATATTTTTATTTTTTTAAAGTAGATCAAGAGCTTCGGCGACATTCACAAAGTCAAAGTCATTCCATTATTTGGTCCTCGACCATATTACACTTTAACTGCCTACTAATATTTTAACAAAAACAACAGCTGACAATTTAGAGCGGATTTAATGAACTTTTATGATGTAAAATTTATTTGAAATAATATTTTCTTATTTCCCTTGAGTTATTTAAGATTTGTGTTTAAAAAATTTAAAACATTATGTTGTGTAACAGTTTGTATTTCGATTTAATCTGGGTGTTTAGTATGTATGTACCAGATTCCATACTACACTATACTATAAAACAAAGTCCTCCGCCGCGTCTGTCTGTCTGTCTGTTCGCGATAAACTCAAAAACTGCTAAACGGATTTTCATGCGTTTTTCACCAATAAATAGAGTGATTTTTTTAGAAATATTATATAGTTTGTCAAGGTTTTTTTGTAAATTGTTCGAAAGATAACGATAATAATTGGACATAGATAAGCAATAGTGTGTTAACCCACACTGGAAAAAAATTTGAGTAAGTAAATTAATTTTTTTAAATTATAGTGCCATTTTGTGTCAACATTTTTTATGCTCAATATTTAGTTACATATTTCAACAATTCGTTGAATTCAACGTTCTCTAACTCCCGATAAATTGTTTTGAATCAATAACTTCATTTTGTGGGTTAACATGTTATTGCTTATCTGCGTCCAATTATTGTTGAAAGTTTTGTAGAGGTACAGAGACAGGACATAGGGTACTTTTTTCCCGGAATTTCCGCGGGAACTCCGAAAGTAACACTGGTGAAACTGCGGCGAACAGGTAGTGTACCGTGTGTTTTTCAAATAAAAAGGATAAAAGTGATATGCCTATTGTTAGCAAAGGTTTCTCGTCAGTTTAAATATCGCAGTGCAGATTTTAATCTGCGCAGTTAGGAACATCCTGTATGTATACGCAGAGCGCAAGCTAACCCGTGATCTGTTGACGTCATGACGTTGTGTTTTTTTAAGTGCTGTGTGATCAATGATAAAATAACTACTTATCCTTACTAATATTACAAAGGCGAAAGTGAGTTTGTTTCTTTCTAATGCATTCACGCCTCAACGGCTCATCCCATCATCATGAAATTTTGCATGAACGTTGTCAGGGATACAGAGAAGGCCTCAGGGTACTTTTTATTCCGGATTCCCGCGGGAACTCCAAAAGTAACGCCGGTGAAACCGCGAGGAACTGCTAGTTATTATACAATATTTTCAATATTTCTTTATACGGTTGGATTACCTACACTGTGCAAAGGGAGTTCGTTGATTTTTTTTATATATCTTCGTATATTCTTGCGTATGCCGTATATATGCTTTGTATAATAAAAAAAATGCCATGAATAATCTGTGGTTCGTTGAACAAAACGTGTAAGTATGTAGGTCAAATGCTAATCGATGTTAAAGTACGTACATAAAATATCGGTGTAAAATTGTTTTTAAAATTTTGAATTAGAGGGATTAAGTTGCAAACTTTATTATAATAAATTATCTAGTCGACAGGCTGTAACTTGTTCTGTGTCTGAATAACGAAAAAAAAAACCTTCCAATTCTAATTTTGAAAATTAGACCGCGCTAGAATAACTATACATAGATAGGTATTTGAAGTTTCAGTACCTACCTAGCTAGGTACCTACCACTAAGCAAATAATCACTACGTTTTAAGAGTCGGCACTTTCATACTTATCGCTGACATCTATGAAAGCATTTTGTGCCAACCATAACCTTACCTTGATGTAAGACGCGGTCGGATTTGGTTATTTAGGTATTCCAAAGTTGGCAAGGAAATTATTGCATAGATCCATAGTAATTTTTGCTTCAAGGCAGTTTCGATGGGCTACCTAAGTATTTTTGGTTTTTTATGACGTTCTGTCAGACGTCAGACGTGTTAGTTCACGTGACGTTCTTAGATCAAACGCATCGAGTGTACTCCTTTGTTTTAACAAGATGTTAATCTGTGATATTGTGTTTGCTTATCAGAACATGAAAGCGTCACGGCCGCTTCACCGCCATGTGCGCAGACGCATATTTGCGCATATTGTCTGTATATCCGAGATTATCTATCTACAATCTAGGTACCTACATACCTAATAAAAAATAAATAGACATAGATAAGCAATAGTGTGTTAACCCACACTGGAGAATTTTTGAGTAAATAGTGTTTTAAAAGTAGGAGCGCCATTTTGTATCAACATTTTTTATGTTCAATATTTAGTTACATATTTAAGCAATGTAATAAGGTAAACACATAATTAAAAAACGTTCTCTAACTCTCAATAAATCGTTGTGAATCAATAACTTCATTTTGTGGGTTAACATGTTATTGCTTATCTGCGTCCAAATGTAGTTCTTACATTGATGGAAATATATGTATATGTACATATTAAAAGAAGGACCTAAACTACTACTACTACTACATCAATGAGTTCTTATCTATTTATGTATCACGATCCACGAAAAGTATTATTCGAAGTTTTTACAGTTGCCTCATAATCTAACTTAGCGAAGAGAAGTAAAATTTTAAATATTCGATGAGCTAAACGCCACGTGATCAAAACCGCGGGCAACAACTAGTTGCCATTGAGACCACAGAACAGAAAATAACAGATAGAAGAGACATCAACTCAGTTTAGTATAAAAACAAACGAAAACCAGTGTCGCCACACAAAACTATTCATCACGCACTAAAACATTCATAAACGTAAAGAACTTTATTAAACCCTTTATGGTTATGTTTTTACTTAGTCACCGTTTTCAAAATTCACAGTTTTGGGAATATTATGATAGGTAGTGAGTATACTTGGGATGGCAGCAAAATAAATTTTGGGTAAGTTAGAGGATTTGCTCTAACTTCCTTTGCACGCGTGCCCCGCCTACATGCCCTCTCTAGTTAATTTATTTACTCTGTGCTTGAGACCGTGATGAATTGCGCACGACTGCTGTTTATGCACAATAGGTAACAGAAATGACACTTGTTTATATTTATAGATGATATATTACTCGCTTGCTTTATGGACGTTGGTTACTGGTGAAGTGAGTCCTTGATGGTGATTCTAAGGTCAGTAAAAAAGACTGGTTGTTGCCTGCGGTTTCACCCGTGTGAATTTTGCAAAATACATACGCTCCTCCTACAAAACAACCGGCGACATGCTGACTCCAAAACTTTATGATAAAACAACAGACAGATAAGGGCGAGTTCTCATTGTACGTACGATATAGGTACACGGAGAGAAATCAATCTGACCGAAGAGGTTTCAGCCGCCCTTTGTTGACAATATCAGTGACCAGCAGGCACAGTGCCCGACCCCGCACGGTGTCAATAATGTGCAAACTACGGGAGAGTATACTGACCAAATATAGTGTCCAACCGAACACCGGTAGCAGAAATACTGTTGACCAATCTTCGGTCGGGAACTTTTCGGTCGCGACCTTTACCGAATAAGCCTCTATTTTTCTCTCAGGGTAGTTACAATTAGAACTTGACCTTATTAGTCTTTTGAACTTTGCATTAGATGTAATAAAGTCGTTCGAGTACCTGTTCCTAGGTAGGTACAATTTACATTAGGTCATTTTATAGCTAGAAGTGAAATGCAAGACCTATGTTTCTCCATTCACCGCTACTTCACAGCGGAGTGAGCAATCTCGATAATATAAAATCCAATTTCGTTTGAACCGATCACAATGGAAATTTGTTTATCGTCGGCAGCCATAGTAGCGCGCTTTCTTGGCGTAGAAAATGCGACCCAATTTTCTGTGCGATCGAGTTCAAATTACAGTAAAGTGAAATTGGATTAGAGCGCGTCTGGTGGAGCTATAGAGCCAGATAAGCGATTTTGTATTACGGTTTGTGAGGCGAACGTGAGAATAAAACGTGTTATAGCCATTAGTATAGGTGTCACTATTATATTATGAGTTACGAGATCGATGGAAACTGGAGCTTTTTTTTCCACTAGTAGGTAAAACAATAAATTCAAATAGATTAAAAAAACTAAAAACACACGCTTCAAGAGTAAACTGGGCCCTTATTCACTATGACCATAACACGCCGCGTTAAGATAAGATGCCGCAAAAACTGTCTTTCCCTCGTAATCAAAGAAGTTTTACTCCAAAGAAATACATTTACAACGTTTCTTATGGCGTAAAGAATAGTAATTTCTAATATTTTGGCATCTAGAACGTTTGGAAATGCGTTTTTGGGACGCGCGTTATGGGCAAAGAACGTTGTTGGTCATAGTGAATTAGTGAATAAGGGCCCTGAACTAAAAAACAATCATATAAGACTAGAGAGAGTCCTTGTGGAACGAGCCCCAACTCGATGGGGTTGCGTCATTTAGTTACAGAGTTTCTGTCGCCATCTTCCAGCCCTATCAGCAAATCAGTCAATATTGGATTTCGGAGATTTCGGAGTTCTCGCGAATATTTTAATATAAAAAGTGACTAATGTCCTTTTCTTACCCCTGACAACGCGAACGCGCGTAGGTACCCACCATATTAATGGCGTGAAAGCGTAACGAACAAACATACACTGGAATTTATTATATTAGTTAGGATGTCCAGAAACAGGTTCTATACCATATAGTGTTCATATTATGTTACATTCACAACAGCACACAGCGTTTCGACATTGTTTTGACGCTCAATTATACGTTCGCATCGTATTGGGTTGCATTCCCGCATAGCCAAGTGCCTGCCCCTTCGTCGTAGATGCACTATTACATTTCTAGACCAATCTAGATTCGCTGCAGCCAGAACAATGGTGTGCAATCAGACGTCATTACGATCGCACACACGTTATATGATTTTGTACCATTACCTATTAGATAACTCTTAAGTCAAATGTGTGAGTGAGCGAGTTGAGATTCAGACTAGAGTTAGATGCGTCTTAACCATATGCGGCGCCCGGGTGCGAAATTGTAGTTGGGTAAGGTAAGTAGCTGTAGGTAGGTGCTATCTACCACCAGATCATTCAGATGTTGATCGCCTGGCCCGGCTGGCGCCCGGGGGCGGCCGCACCCAGCGCTCCTATGGGAAAGACGCCTGTGACTAGAGTTTAGGCAAGAGAAGCGAAATTACAGTAGAAATCCTAACTTATATCAAATAGTTATTATGGAATAACTAGCTGTTCCCCGGTGTTTCACCCATGTTAATTTTGCAATTCCCACGGGAATGCTGGGGTAATAAGTCCTTTTCTGTACCCCTTGACTTGACTTTTCCGACACTTAGGTTTAAAGACTTTTATTTCTCATAAAAAAAACAATGTTCACTTAAAATGAGATATATAGTTAGGCAAATATGGTATAACACGTTTACAAACTACACTTACAACAGTTATCGTTTTATTTCAACCGATTTTCAAAAAACCTTGACGAATTGTATACCTAAACTTTCCTCATGAATCACTCTATCTATTAGTGAAAACCGCATGAAAGACCGTTCACTAGTTGACCAACAAACAAACTCACTTTTGTATTATATTACCTACTTAATACTTATATATATACTTTTATACACACCGGCAGAATTAGCGGAACATAAAAAGGCAGAGTATAGAAATAATTACGTATATATATTAAAACAAATTATTATCAGGCATGAAGTAATAAACTAATATACATCTTTTAACATCGACTTTAAGAAGTTTTTAGTTAAATTTTATTAAAAGTAATCAAAATTAAAAAATAATAAAAATGTCTCTAGTTTGTGAGAACTCAGACAATGTTGCAAATAAAAGTTGAATCACGAAGGGGAAATACACGTTATTAATCGTTCATTTATTTAGTGTTAAAATCACAGTAATCTTTAATTTGCAACATTATTTGTGTACCCACAAATTAGAGAAAAAGTGTTTTTTTTATTATTATTTTAAATAAAATTTAATAATTTAATTACAAACTTTTAAAGTGTTAAAAGATGTATATTAATTTATTACTTCACGTCTAATTATTATTTGTTTTAATATATATACGTAACTATTTCTATACTCTGCCTTTTTATGTTCCGCTAATTCTGCCGGTGTGTATATATAAAATTACCTACTTCATGTTAAAAAAACTCGGTGCTCTGCTGCTTTCCTTACTTATAAATGAGAATATGAGTTTATTCCGGTTTTAAAAAGAACCCTATGTCGTTTTTATACCCCTGACAACGAGTATGCAAAAATGGGTGAAATTGTACAAACAAACACACTCACATTCGCATTTATAATGTTAGTTAGGATTCGGTGTTTGACCGAATACCAAATGGCAAAAGTAAAATCTATACTAATATTATAAAAAGGTAAAGTTTGTGAGTTGGTGACGTTGTAAGGGGTAATCTCTGGATCTACTGAACCTATTTTGAAAATTCTTTCACTTTTAGGAAGTCACGGTAGTCCTGAGTGACAAAGGGTACTTTTTATCCCGAAATTCACACGCGAACTCCGAAATTGCCGCGGGGGAAAGCTAGTGTAGAAATAAATGCAAAATATTCGCACGGCTCAACTAGTTGTACTTTATTGTATAGATATTCAAGAAAACTATAGGTTTGTCTTTGATTTTTTTTTAAGTTTTTCCTTTTTATTGTAATTATTACTGAAATAAATTCTGCCACTCTTCACCGATCATTCGGCAAGGCAATAAATCTTAATGTTAACATTCTTAAAATAAATTGTTTTAAAGTAATTTACTTAAAATAGATAAGTTATTCACAAATTAGGTTCCGAAATAAGTTTTTTTATAACTTTTTGTAACAAGTTTTCGGACAAATCATTTGTTAAACCATTAGACTGTGAAATTAGTTTTCTATTACATTATCATAATAGCTTTTGCCCGCAGTGTCGCTCAGGTTAAGACTAAAAAATTAGTTTTCTATTACATTATCGTACTAGCTTTTGCACGCAATCTCGCTCCGGTTACTGCATGAAAGGTAAAGTATTACCTATTCAGTACCCGCTGATAACGTGTATGATGCGCAAGATCGGTTGAGTAGTTAAGGCGTGAAAGTGTAACAAACAAACAAACTAACATATTTATGGCATTAGCTGCGATGTTATAAAAATAATAATTTAAAAATGCCACTGAATAGGTTGTTGTCTAATATACCTACTTACACGTAAGTATCTGAAAAACAATTGGACTTCAATCTTTACATAATACTAGCTGACCCCCGCGGTGTCACCTGCGGTAATTTCGGAGTACTCGCGGGAATTACGGGATGAAAAGTACCCTATGTCACTCAGGATCACTTTAGCTTCCTATAAGTGAAAAAAATTTCAAAATCGGTTCAGTAGATCCAGATAATATAACCTCACAAACTCCGGAGTTCCCGCGGGAATCCCGAGATAAAAAGTTCCCTATGTCACTTAGGATCACTGCAGCTTTTTAAATGTGAAGGAATTTTTTAAATCAGTTCAGTAGATCCAGAAATTGCCCCCTACAAACTCAAGAACTCACCAACTCTGGAGTTTCCGCGGGAATTCCGAAGTAAAAAGTACCCTATATCACGCTGGATCACTGTAGCTGTAGCTGTAAGTGAAAGAATTTTCTAAATCGGTTCAGTAGATCTAGAGATAGTTGTTCCCCTGTGATTTTACCGCGGGAAATTCAGAGTTCCCGCGGGAAGTCCGGAATGAAAAGTACCCTATGATACTCAGGATCACTGCAGCTTCCTATAAGTGAAAGAATGTTCAAAATCGGTTCAGTAGATCCAGAGATTACTCCCTACAACGTCACAAACTCACAAACCCACAAACTCACAAACTTTTGCTCTTTATAATATTAGTATCTATAGATAGTAGTCGCTTCCGCTTTCTGTTCGCGAAAAACTCAAAAACTACTGAACGGATTTTCATGCGGTTTTCACCAACAGATAGAGTGATTCATGAGGAAGGTTCTCATTCCCACTCGTATAGTCAGTGGGAATGCCATATCTACCTCATCTAATCATTGTTATTCTCTGTTTTCGCTCCCAAGGTGGTCGCTCGGCGCTCGGACTTGAAGCTCATCGTGACTTCTGCCACAATGGACTCCAGCAAGTTCGCCACTTTCTTTGGCAACGTGGCCACCTTCAACATCCCTGGCCGGACGTTCCCCGTCGAGACTTTCTACTCCAAGAACGTTTGCGAGGATTACGTCGATGGTGCTGTCAAACAGGTGAGTAAATTTCCTGCTGACCAAGTTTGTACAGCGGCCGGCGATGCGTCAAATACAAATCGTCAGTCATCATCATGATCGTCACGATTTGTCTATGGCGCATCGCCGGCTACTGCCGCGGCACGCTCGCTACGCTCGCTCGGCTCGCACGACTTGTTCAACAGTACAAACCTAACCTAGAATGATACTCTAGATGGTTACATTTCGATGGGTATATTTCGGATTTTTTTTTGCACATCTGTTATGGGCATCCTACATATAATTTCGGGGTGCTCTACGCCCTTCCTATGGCCATTTTAGAAAAAAGTTTTCATCTTAGGAAAGTTGATATTTTCGACCTAAAGATATCTATAATGCGTTGACAAACCAAAAGTCATACATCCGCGTAAACCACGTTCTTTGTTAAAAGTCCTCGTTTAAAATTACATCTTGTATAATAAGTCCTATACAGTATACTGACTATAGACTATTTTTTTTTTTTTTTTTTTTTTTTTTTTTTTTTTTTTTTTTTTTTTTTTTTTTTTTATATGCCTACTTCTAAAAGAGGAACCTGACGCCAACGGTATACGTCTGGTTCCTCTTTGTATGGAGTATGATTGGATACTTTTTATTTATTATTATTTGAAAATGGGAGTGTGGTGAGTATGTGTATGTTTACATAGTAGTTCTTACTTATTACTTAAAATTATTAAGATTATATAAAACAAGATGGTATTATCGTTAAACATTGGAGTCTTATGCAAGAAGGTTTGACTAGGCGCCAGGGCGAACTGTAAAACTGTTAAGAGTGTCTTCTTTCTTTAAAATATCTTTTATAAGGAACGGTTGCTGGTTATATATATTCGAGCAAATAATGTGGTTTTGTCGTTTCGCTGCGAACCGGGGACAAGTCTGGATAAGGTGTTTAAGGGTCTGGATTGAAGTCTTGTCACATGGGCATGTATTCTCTGAGATGATTTTAAATCGATATAGGTACTCTTTATGGTACCCATGATTGGTGAGATACTGAGTTATTTCAAAAGAGAGTTTAACTTTTGTTAGAAGGTATGATTACATAATAAGCATATTTTCGATCTGAGAGTAGTAGTGCATCGATCGCAATGCACAAACGGGGCGCCCGTCGTCGGCGCAAGCGCATCGTGTCAATGAACCGCCGCGGCGTCGGGCCCCGGCCCCCCGATTGCACGCCCACGACGTAACGTAACGGGGGGTCGGAATGTTGCAACCTCGAAGGCATATGTGTAGTTCGACCGTTAACAAACAGCCGGCCATTTTGTATAATGCCGACGATACAAAATACCTTTTTTTTGTATGAAAGCTCAGTGGATCCTTCGAGTAAAGGTCGAGCTTCAATATGATTCCGATTATGCTGTTTTTAATTTACTAGATTAAAATACATAAAAAGCATTAGATATAGACAAGAATGTCTGCTTTTCAATTTTGTACAACCTATGTTACCACTCTGAGCTTTGAACGTAACGTAATTTATTATTTTACCGAACTCAAACCTCCCCGGCGAGTTTATTCCATTAGCATTAGTGCTACGCACAAAAACCAATGTCGCCATTAACAAATGAGTTGACGATCGCTCATTTAGCAGCGATCCAATGAACAAAATGCGTGACCACACCTTGGCTCGGGCACACATTCTGTTTGTAGTGGCAACACCATTTCGTTCGCAGCTTGTTTATTGGTTCCACAACCTTTTCAAGCAACGATCTTTATGTAGCTGTCAGAAGCGTGAGATCTTTATTGTCTTTGCGTTGGGGTGTTGCCTAGTGTTGGTAAAACGACTGTCGCTCGCTAAATAAGTTCTCAATATGAATGACGTTATTTTTATTCCTTACCTACTAGCTTTGCCCGTGGTTTTATCAGCGTGAATTTTGTAATCTCATGCGAAAATTATTCCGTTCCCAGACTTTTTATTTCGTCTGAGATTCCGTTATGTCTTATGCATCTCGGCGAGTGAGCGTGTGAAAAAATGCCTGTTGAGAAATCTGTTGTTTTATCATTTATGGCTATTAGGACCTTTAATACATTATTCAGGTGCTTTTAGAGCGTAATCGGGACCGGTCTTTTGAATCGCTTTGAAGCGATTAAAAAAATACGGCCGCAGTATTCACACTGGACTTACAGTGAGCGGCGTACAGCCTGCCGACTTTTTTTTTTTTTTTTAATCGACGCGGGTGACACCGGGAGCGAAACAGCTATTAGAAATTGTAAATGTTGCATATTTGTTGTGAGGATGTTTGAACTTTATCTATAATTGCGTCAACGACTTATCTGTTGGGTAACACACTCGCCGCTCATGTTTTGCGTCCATGCGGCCATTGTTATATTATTATTTATTACTAGCTGTGCCCCGCGGTGTCACCCGCGTGAGTTTCGGAGTACCCGCGGGAATTCCGGAATGAAAAATAGATAGTGGCCGATTCTCAGACCTGAATATGCATATAAAATTTCATGAGAATCGGTCAAGCCGTTTCGGAGGAGTATGGGAACGAACATTGTGACACGAGAATTTTATATATTAGACTAGCTGCGCCCCGCGGTTTCACCCGCGGAAGAATATATATTCAATGTACAGAATTGACCTCTCTACAGTTTTATTATAAGTATAGAAGAAGATATAGATTATGTACTCGTATATTTATAGTTTCGCCGATTACCGCGCGTTCGCCGGTCTTGGGAGATTTCCTCTCATTTTTTTTTTGATTCTGGACAACAACAGCAATAAGTACATTAATTCTAGGTATCATAGAAATTGATTTCAATTTGATCCTTATAAATAAAGATAACACTGAATCAAACTATTAGGGTGGATCCTCAGTCCCCTAGCCAAGTTTACAATCTACCTACATCATATTATGAGAAACGAATCTTACCTAACGTGACGTAGTGAAATCGTTCAATCAAAATTTCAGTTTAGCGTGACTACGTGACGTAACGACTTTGTTCCTTAGATTTCTATGCGTTAACGAGTGTCGATTGTCAACTTGGCTGGGAAAGCTGGGCAAGATTTAACCCCCGACGCTGCTTTGACGATAAGTTCAAGTTGTGTAGGTGTGTGTCTGTGATGTCAATTGCTCTCTCTTAAGCCCGCTCCACATTCACGCGAGAATCCTGCGAGAACGCGAGAAAACCACGATAAGCGGCGGAGAACATCGGCTCCACATTCACGTTCTCTTGGATTTCTCGCGTTCTCGCAAGGTTCTCGCGTGAATGTGGAGCGGGCTTTAGAGCTATTAGGATCAAGAAAATATCTTCAGCCGTTCGACGATTATATTAGCTGTTTTTCAGTTGATGAATAGATTTGAGCAACTTCTACAAGTCCGATCCAATATAAATTTGGTATTACAATATAGGTATGAACTGTCGACGATTTTTAGTTTTTTTAATTTAAATTTTTGCTAACATACGAGTTAATTATACTTTTTTTTCCAGGCACTACAAATCCACTTGCAGCCCGATGAGGGCGATATCCTGGTGTTTATGCCGGGACAAGAAGACATCGAAGTCACCTGCGAGGTTGGTGTCACTTTGTCAACTGTCTTTAGTCTTATCTTTATGGTCCGACCGTCCGTTTTTACATTATAATGATGAATGATCATAAAAAGATTCAAACATTTAATTAATTTTCCAACAATATCATGATACACAATTAATTACTGACATGTTAACAATTTGTATTTTATCTTCGGGATGCCACCGGAGGTTAAACAAAGCGAAGCTTGTATTTTGATCTCCGGTGCTCCACAAAGATATGTTGGTACAATAATCGTAGGTGAAAACATTGTTGCAATCTTTAACGTCTGTGCTATGTTCTTTCATAAATTGAGAATGGCGTCAGAGTAATTTAAGCAAATTTTTACTATTACAAATGTGAATGTGAGTTTTTTTGTTTGTTCGGAGCGGTTACACGCTTTAACCACTCAACCGATCGCCATTAAATTTTGCATACACGTTGTCAGGGATACAGAAGTCATAGGGTACTTTTTATCAAAAAAATCCTTCGGGAACTCGGAAATTAGCGCGGGGAACAGTTAGTAAAAAGTAAATTAAAAAAACACAAGCATTTCTTTTTTTTTGTTGTTCTACTCGTCTCATCCCCCGACCCGTCCGGTCGCCAGGTGTTGACGGAGCGCCTGGAGGAGCTGGACAGCGCGCCGCCGCTGACGGTGCTGCCGATCTACTCGCAGCTGCCCGCCGATCTGCAGGCGAAGATATTCCAGCGCGCGCCGCCCGGCCAGCGGAAGTGTATAGTGGCCACCAACATTGCCGGTGCGTTGCTTTGGTTTTTTTGGAACGAAGTTCCTTATCGGATGGGGGGGGCTAGGAGTATAAAAATCTGTCACGACCGCTTCTATGCTGCTACAGTTATAGAGCCAACGCACACGGTGCGGTGCGGCTCAGGTCAGGCGCCTGAGCGGCGCCGCTGCGGTATATTACATTCAAAAATGCGTTGTGGCCACACGGCGCCGTGCGGTTTGCTCCGGCGCCGCGCCGCGCTCGCTTCGGAGTCGAGACGAGACGGGGAGGGGAGCAAGCGGCTCGCTGTTGTTTGTCCTGTTCTGTCACGTAGCGATGGGCATGCCTACTCTTTTTGTCGCCGCTGCGGCGCCGCACTGCCCGTGTGGTCGCCCATGCGGCGAAATGGCTTGGGCTGCGGCGCCGCACCGCATCGTGTGCGTTGGCACATAGGCGTTATTGGCGCTTATTAAAATTATTTTTATTTTTACATGTGACTTAAGTCATGTGACAAACACGAGACACATGTGGCACACGTGACATGTACAAACGTGTCACATGTGACATACACGACAAAACAAACATATGAGACATATGTGACACGTGGGACACTTGATGTGACGAACACTTTATATTCACGTTACAGACATGTGACATAAATGATACTAACATGTAAGACAAGTGACACACATTTGAGATACGTGACACACACGGGACACGTATATGACACACTCACGTGACACATATGACACACGTGACACACACGTTTACAAATTAGTGGTTGTTGTATTAGTCCTTCGGTTTGTTGTACAGTTTTTTCAAGGTTTATATACAACTGGTTGCATACATTCGCAGAGACCTCACTGACTGTGGACGGCATAATGTACGTGATAGACTGCGGCTACTGCAAGCTGAAGGTGTACAACCCCAGGATTGGCATGGACGCCCTGCAGGTAACGTGCACCATGCAATAAACCATTTATATAATTATATAATAATATGTACCGGATGTGTGGTTAGACAAGGGATGTATCAAATATCTAAAAAAAGAAAAACATTGCTGCTATTTTTGAGTACTTAAAGAATCTTTATATATACATATAAATAAAATTGAAGTGTTTGTTTGTAATTTTAAATTAACAGCTTTTCACTAAATGCATATGAAAGTATATACGGCACTTAAATAAAAAAAAAACATTTTTTTTAGTTTTTCTGTCTGTCTGTCTGTTTTTTCCAGCTAATCTCAGAAACGGCTGGACCGATTTTAACTGGACTTTCACTGGCAGATAGCTGATGTTTTAGAGAGTAACTTGGGCTACTTTTATTTTAGAACAAAAAAACTGTTCCTGCGAGAATTTCAAAACTCACGCTGGTGAAACCGCGGGGCACAGCTAGTTAAGAAATGAGATCTAACCGGATACCAAGCAAACAAATTTTAATATTCTCAACTTGCCAATTGACCCGCACCTTGCGGATCGGATCCCCCCTTCGAATAATGGTGTGTAATCTTTGACGAAATTGACGACCCGATTGGCGCAGAGGTCACCATGCCTACCCGCTAATCAAGGGTTCCGGGTTCAATTCCCGGTGGGGGTGGACTTTGTGTGATGAATACAGGGTTCCATTTTCCAGTCTGGGTGTGTTTGTATATCTATAGTATAATATATACGTAATTCTATGTAGCATATACCACGTTTGCTTGGTTTCTACGACACAAGCTAATAATAGCTTACTGTGGGATCAAGTAGATCTGTGTGTTTTAATGTGGATTATTATTATTATTATTATTATTATTATAATGTTGTGTTGTGTGTTGCGTTGCGGTGCGGGTCCAGATCTACCCGGTGAGCCAGGCGAACGCGCGGCAGCGGGCGGGGCGCGCCGGCCGCACGGGCCCCGGCAAGGCGTTCTGCCTGTACACGGAGCGGCAGTTCCGGCACGAGCTGCTGCCGGCCACCGTGCCCGAGATCCAGCGCACCAACCTCGCCAACACCGTGCTGCTGCTCAAGTCGCTCGGCGTCGAGGACCTGCTCGCGTTCCACTTCATGGACCCGCCGCCGCAGGTCCGTCCCCCACCCCCCTCACATACATATACAACGTGTTAATGAATTAACTGAAAACTAGAAAGTAGTTTGTTCAGAATCAACTAGCGAATCGATCGCACTATCACAATATAGGTTATATTTTTTCAATTTTTACTAGCCCATGTCTAAATTATTTATAATACAATATTTGGCGCGTAGGCCGCCCGCAGCAAAAAAAATTCGAACCGGTAAGCGCGGGCGTAGCGCTTGGAATCTCGTTGATAGGTCACCTCCAAACTAATGTTGAATAACTTATAGAGTATAAATTTTTTCGACAAAAAATATATTTTAATCATATTATTGTTTATTTTTTTAAATCAACGTGTATCAACGAGACAACGAGAGAGTTAGAAAACGTTTTTTAATTATGTATTTACCTTATTACATTGTTTAAATATGTATCAAAATGATGAACATAAAAAATGTTGACACAAAATGGCGCTATGATTTGCTCAAAATTTCTCCAGGGTGGGTTAACACATTATTGTTAATCTATGTCGAAATAAAGGTATAGCCTTACCTTTATTTTATCGAGGCACATTTATTATATACCGGTACCTGTGCAGGACACGATCCTGAACTCGATGTACCAGCTGTGGATCCTGGGCGCGCTGGACGGCACGGGCGCACTGACGCCGCTCGGCCGCCAGATGGCCGAGTTCCCGCTCGACCCGCCGCAGTGCCACATGCTCATCGTCGCCGCCGAGATGGGCTGCAGCGCGGAGGTGCTCATCATCGGTGAGTGTCACCATCACCATCCATCAGGTATACCACACTAAGATCTGCGTGTTGTGAGGTGTTATCACATTAAACAGACAGCGTGCTACTGGAGAGTTTGTTGCGCAGCTTCTTCTCTTCAGCCATAGCACTAGGAAGCTGTGAAGGGTGCTGTCATAATAAATGTAACTTTATTGACGTCAGAAAGAGCCAAATTTGAATAGAATTAACGATTTAGACTTTGAAAATTTCATCAGCACCGTTGTGACTTGAAAGTTTGATGAAAAGAGAAAGCGACACTAAAGAGGGACAAACATATCCATTAATAGGATTTAGCCTACGCGAGAATGAGATAAAATGCAAGTATGATATTCAAACCTTCTTTCGAAGGTTTGAATATTTACACTTTTGGCGTGTGATTTTAAGCACATTTCTTTTTTAGCCGATACCCGAAAAGGAGGAGGTTCTCAATTCGACGCGAATGTTTTTTTTAAATGTTTGTTACATCATAACTTTCGACTGTATGAACCGATTTTGATGATTTTTTTGTTTGAAACTCCCACTTAGATCCCACCAAGTCGGGATCTGATGATGAGATCTTGGAGAAATCGAGGGAACCCTTCAAAAATTATAGGCACACCTATAGCGATTTGGGTATTCCTTAAAGTAAATCGTTTATTTGCTTTCGGTCCGGTCCAATCCGATCAGTGGTAGCACAAACCAATAATAATATTACGTGTATTTTTGTCTTTTGGATTAAATCGGTATTTTGTTATTTTTAGCTTTTAAGTTTTGTGTTTTTGGAAGTCTGGACCGATTAAGTTTTACCAATTAGTTTTATTGTTCCATGTCTATACGAATATTATTAAGAGCAAAAGTTTGTGAGTTTGTGAGTTTGTGACGTTGTGGGGGTAATATATGGATCTACTGAACCGATTTTGAAAATTCTTTCACTTATAGAAAGCTAGAGTGATCCTGAGTGTCATAGGGTACTTTTTATCCCGAAATACCCGCGGAAACTCCAGAGTTTGTGAGTTCGTCACTTGACTTTTTATCCGGAAATTCTCATGGGTACCGCGAGTGAAACCGCGGGGGTCAGCTAGTAAAGTATAAATGTGATAATATGTGTAGTATATACCACGTGTTTCTTAGTGTGGAATAAAGTAGATCTGTGTGTTGTGAAGCGGATTATTATTTATTTACTATATTGTTATGTCGCGCAGTGTCGATGCTGTCGGTGCCGTCCGTGTTCTACCGGCCGCAGGGCCGCGAGGAGGAGGCGGACGCGGTCAAGGAGAAGTTCCAGGTGCCCGAGTCCGACCACCTCACGCTGCTGCACCTCTACAACCAGTGGAAGTCCAACAAGTGAGAGCACCACACCGATATTCCGTAATCTATATACATGGACGTAGATAAGCAATAGAGTGTTAACCCACACTGGATTTTTTTTAGTAAATCGTGTTTTAAAATCAAAGCGCCATTTTGTGTTTATATTTATTTTATGTTCAACATTTTGTCACATATTTAAACAATGTAATAAGGTAAACGCATAATTAAAAAAGGTTTTCTAACTTTCAATAAATCGTTCTGTATCAATAACTTAGTTTTGTGGGTTAACATGTTATTGCTTATCTGAGTCCACATATAAAATGCTTTGCCCTGAATGACTGATGGATCAACACACAGCCTAAACCGCTGATCGTAGAGACCTGAAACTCGGAGGGTGTGTTCTTTGTATGACGTAGGCATCCGATAAGAAAGGATTTTTGAAAATTTTATCTCTAAGGGGGTGAAAAAGGGAGGGGAGGGCAAAGTTTGTATGGAACAATTCCGCGGGTACTCCGAAATTATCGCGGGTGAAACCGCGCGGGACAGCTAGTCTATCCGAAAAAGTGGAAGTTTGAATGGAGGATTGTTACTCAATCACCAACGAATTGGTCAACATCAGCAGTACTAACCTAACCTAATCTAAAATGAACCCTAGTGGTTGAATTTCGATGGTATATTTGGAAATTTTATTTGATGCCAAAATCATATAAGGTTAAGCTGTAAACGATATTATCAGTTTTAGCTGGCCATATCGTGAAATGGTCGACCTCGTCATGAAAAATATCACCTCTATAACCTGGCCACGAAAGAGCGATAGTTTCAACATTTCGCTCGATATTGAAACGCATAAAACTTCATAGTATATAGAATAGAATAGAAATATATTTTTTAATACAGTTGCTCAAAAAGTGGCATATTGCAGGGACGTATAGCGTTCGGGAAGTGGGCTATTACATACTCGAGCTTTTTCTTTACCTTTTCCGAACTCGTGCGTTCTCTTTCCCAACTGTCAAAAATGGCGAAACGACTTTGACACACTTTTTGTATTGCGCAACGTAGGTTTCGTATTACTAATACGACTAGCGCCATCTCTTGATCACAGTTGGATTGAGTTTGTGTTTTTATTATTTTACTAAATTTCTTCATTTTTTTCGCAACTGTATTAAAAATAGTTGTTCAGTACACGTTCGGAACCGTCATTGCAAAGAGTTCCGACAAATGTCGACCCGAGCCGAGGCGCAGCCGAGATTTAAAAGAACATAAAATATATATAAAAGTCGTGGCCCGCGTAAAATGGACCCACTCAGCATAGATGCGTAAAATCACCACTCTGTATAGTTCCGTCGCTCTTGAAATTCCGTAACTCGGCGTGCGCTGAATGCCGTTCTTTGCCTATCGATTCCACTGTGACGACCTGACTGACAACTCGGCGCAGTTACTCGGGGCAGTGGTGCACGGAGCACTTCGTACACGGCAAGGCGATGCGCAAGGTGCGCGAGGTGCGCCAGCAGCTCAAGGACATCATGCAGGCGCAGCGGCTGCCGCTCGTCTCGTGCGGCACCGACTGGGACACCGTGCGCAAGTGCATCTGCTCCGGTGAGTGAGCGAACGATACTAATTCACCTTACACTCAGCTAAGTCAATTTGCACTAAGCTAAGTCACTTTTCACTAAGATAAGTATATTGCACTGAGCTAAGTCACTTTGCACGAAGATAAGTATATTGCACTAAGATAGTGTATTGCACTGAGCTAAGTCAATTTGCACTAAGCTAAGTCACTTTGCAATAAGATATAGCTATTGCACTAAGCTAAGTCACTTTTCACTAAGATAAGTATATTGCACTAAGATAGTGTATTGCACTGAGCTAAGTCAATTTGCACTAAGATATAGCTATTGCACTAAGCTAAGTCACTTTGCACTAAGATAAGTCTATTGCACTGAGCTATGTCACTTTGCACTAAGATATGGCTATTGCACTAATCTAAGTTATTTTGCACTCAACCATGTCACATTTCACTAAGATAAGTCATTTTACACTAAGCTAACGCAACTAAAATAGCGCTTACGATAAGGTAATAGAGTATATCGCATTTTAGGAAAGTAGTCATTTTGGGAAAACCAAGAAGTCGTTTTAGGAAAGTGGTAATTTTCGACCTAAAGGGTTTATTTCTAGAAATGTAGATAATCCTTAACTAACAATCCAAGGACCAAATGACGCTTTGTGATAGGGTCAAAGCGTTATTGTCTTATTAATGATACCTAATTATGTCCCCCCCCCCCCCCACACAACAGCGTACTTCCAGCAGGCGGCGCGGCTCAAGGGCATCGGCGAGTACGTGAACTGCCGCACGGGCATGCCGTGCCACCTGCACCCCACGTCGGCGCTGTTCGGGCTGGGCAGCTCGCCCGACTACGTGGTGTACCACGAGCTGATGATGACCACCAAGGAGTACATGCACTGCGTCACCGCGGTCGACGGCCGCTGGCTCGCCGAGCTGGGGCCCATGTTCTTCTCGGTCAAGGAGACCGGCAAGTGAGTGCTCGCTTACTGACTTACTGAGTGACTTGTACGGCCAGGCATCTATATATCTATCCTTCGATTTATTAATATACCTAGGTATTTATAATTTACAAATTTTTTTTGCTGAGATTTCATTTGCTGTATTACTGCACCACCTACCTACTATCTTTACTGTAACAAATGTCTCCATACTCCGCTCGGTAGCCTGGAAGAGATCGCTTCATAGTGATAAGGCCGCCATTTGGAGCCACTTCTTACATTCTGTTTTTAATTTTTTTATTATTGTACTGTTTGTGATGTTCAATAAAGTGTTTTTCATTCATTTCATTTCATATCTAGTATGCCTTCTTTTTTTAAAACGACTTTGGTACTGGCCATTGCCGGATTGTAAAATAGAGTAATTTATACATATTATCATTATGATAAGGCAGCTGAGAAAGTTTACACAAAATGTGTTGTAACGGTCGCTTACGGCGGTTTTCGATTCAAACTTCATAAATTTATATTCCTCATGAAATGTCTCTCAAACCTGAATATTTTGTTATTAGGTCGAACAACGTCAAACGCAAAGAGGCGGCGGTGCATCTGCAACGGATGGAGGAGGAAATGAAAGAAGCGGAAGAGAAGATGGCCGAAGAGAAGAAGAAGAAGGAGCAGGACGTGCCCGTGACGCAGGTCGTGGCCACGCCGGGGCTCTCCACGCCGCGCCGCACGCCCCAGCGGCTTGGGCTTTAGCCTGCGGGCCGGGGGCGGCTCGGCCCGTAGCCTGCGGGCCGGGGGCGGCTCGGCCCGTAGCCTGCGGGCCGGGGGCGGCTCGGCCCGTAGCCTGCGGGCCGGGGGCGGCTCGGCCCGTAGCCTGCGGACCGGGGGCGGCTCGGCCCGTAGCCTGCGGACCGGGGGCGGCTCGGCCCGTAGCCTGCGGGCCGGGGGCGGCTCGGCCCGTAGCCTGCGGGCCGGGGGCGGCTCGGCCCGTAGCCTGCGGGCCGGGGGCGGCTCGGCCCGTAGCCTGCGGGCCGGGGGCGGCTCGGCCCGTAGCCTGCGGGCCGGGGGCGGCTCGGCCCGTAGCCTGCGGACCGGGGGCGGCTCGGCCCGTAGCCTGCGGACCGGGGGCGGCTCGGCCCGTAGCCTGCGGACCGGGGGCGGCTCGGCCCGTAGCCTGCGGACCGGGGGCGGCTCGGCCCGTAGCCTGCGGACCGGGGGCGGCTCGGCCCGTAGCCTGCGGACCGGGGGCGGCTCGGCCCGTAGCCTGCGGGCCGGGGGCGGATTGCGGGCCGGGGGCGGCTCGGCCCGTAGCCTGACAGGTAGTAGCAGCTCGGCCTTTAAATCTGCAAGCCGGAAATTGCTCGGCGGCGGGCAATATTAATGACGAGGCCTTTTCTAACTCAATAAACACAATCGATTTTTTTGAGGGTGGCACTCATAACGTGTTCGGTGTTAGTGCGGTGCGCATTGTCACGTACACAAATGCTGTTTTATCAAAAAACCCAACTAACGAAAGGCGAATGTGGCTATTTGAATCAATGGTAAAATTGGTTTAGTGCTCCAAGTTATACTCTGCTCGCGGTTGCGAGGTAATAAAACTGATATTGTAAATAGCAATTTGTTTCATGCACGTGTGTGCATAAATAACAGTTTCTATGCCGTTCTAAACAAATGTTACAACCGTATCAAAGAAATGTGAAGCAATCTGAAGCCTCATCTTAAAATTGTAAGTAGATTTAAGTGAAAATAGTTATGAATTTATTTTATAAAAGGAAAATAAAAAAGCTTGTTCCATAACGAAAACTTTATTTTCTAAAATAAGTATATTTATTTACTAAAACGTTTATCAATTATGTCAACATATGAAAACGTAATGGTTAAAAATTTTTGTTTAAAAATAAATAAATCTATGGATTAAAATCTACGATAGAAATCGCTTCGAAGGTAGCGATTGCCTACATTATTTGATTATTTAGACAGTATATATTTATTTATTCTTCTTGCACAAAATAGTACAAATGGCGAACTTAATGCCCTGCGGCATTCTCTGACAGTTAACCATTGGGTTGACAGAGAGATAAAAGGGAAGGGGTGTGCAACCTACGGAAAAAATGAAAAAATAAATAAAAATAATAGTATTAAAAACTAAAAACTGTTAGTAACACATAAAAAAGGACTAAATATAGAGATAATTGATATATAAATATTACAGTATCGAACAGAATTCCTGACCGTTATCTGAAAAAGAGGACCTCTAGGTTCACATCGTAATCGCTACATAGTATAAAACACAGTCGCTTTCAGCTGTCTGTCCCTATGAATGCTTAAATCTTTAAAACTGCGCAACGGATTTTCATGCGGTTTTCACCAATAGATAGAGTGTTCATGAGAAAGGTTTATATCTATATTTTATCGTGGAATTCCCGCGGGAACTCCGAAATTACCGCGGCTAAAACCGCAGTGGACAGCTAGTTATTATATAATAGTTACGTACATATTTACACAGTATGTAGTATAGTTGGAAGTCAACACATGACGTTCGACTTTTCTATGAATAATATAAATATAATAGTTACTCTCTAATAAGAAGTAAGTAGTCTTTGCCTACCCCACTCCAGGGGATTGGCTTGAATCTGACGCCGACATATTTGTTTGACACCAATTAAAAATATTTTAGAACAATTACATACCTAATCAAAGGTACGATACTTCTACACTACTAGTATTAGTAATTCTACACTTACCGCCGCACTCAGAGTCGACTTTAATGATTACTTACTTAAATATAGATTTTTAAAACAAAACTGCCGCAATCAGACAAGTTTAATAAATTAATGTTAATTGGCATTTAACTAATTAAGTTACATCTAATTAAATGCCAATTAACATTAATTTACTGAACGTCTCTGATTGCGGCAGTTTTGTTTTAAAAATCTATACTTAACTAAGTAATCATTAAAGTTGACTCTGAGTGCGGCCGTTAGGATCATTTCTCAATCGCCAAATAGGATTTATAAATTTTTGATATCTTGACAGATTTCCAATACAAAAACTGTCGAAGCCTCTTCAACAATGTTATCTTAACCTTGCATCGAGAGTAAATTGAAATTTCGACATTGCACACTGTGTATAAAGTCGAAATTACAATGGAAAAAATTATAGAGACAGTACGCAGTAACGTTTTACTGCGTTGCGGCGATTGAAAACGGTTGCATTATGAAATTAAATCTTTAAAAAAAAACGTACACTTTTACAACTTTTTGCCCGAAAATTTGGCAGTGTTAGTCTGATCAACGGTAGTGAGCAGTTGCGCTTGGCCATGAAATTTATATTAGCATTAGGTAATTAATATCTTAGACGAATCTATACATTTTAATGCATTATCTACAAAATAGTTTAACACTTTGAACGCGACGTTGCAATCGGATACTTTTGTAACTGACTGTACTATTTAGGCACTAACCGAGAGACGCTAAAGTTAAAAATATCTCATAGATCAAGCTAAATTATTTATTAATAACTTATTTTCATTTACATTTTAATAATATTTACAATAATTTTCAATGCCACAGTACGATTGTTAGTTTCGAGTAGATTTTTTATTCGATAAAATTAGGACGCAAATTCGAAGCTTTCGCGATACGAAGCTTTCAAAAAAGTTGATTTTATTCAATTCGAGCCGAGCGAATCGTATACCGGATAGAGTTTCTTCGACACTGAAACGAATCGTCCGCGAGCTCCGAATCTACAGCCGACTATTTTATCGCTGTCCCAACTCAACACTGTTCCGATATCGCGTCCAAGCCGTGCTTCTGTATGTACTTGCGCCGGGCCTCCGCTATCATGGCCGCCTTGCGCTCCCGGAAGCCGAGCTGGCGGTCGCGGGCGCTCCTCGCGAACACGCCCGTGGGCGGCGGCACAGTGTACTTGGGCGCGGCGCGCGACGGCCCGGCTCCGGCCCCGGCCCCGGCCCCGGCGCCGGCGCCGGCCGCCGCCTCCGGCTCCGGCTCCGGCGTGTACGGCGTCACGCCCTCCAGGAAGTTGGTGATCGTCACGTCCACGCTGCGCGTGACGGCTGGAGGCGACAACACACGAATCAATTTGGAGTGGTCACTCGACTCGTCTCGGAGGAGGCGAATGGTCAGTTTATTTATTTATTTATTTAACATAATCCACAGCACTTAATGTACATATTTATTAGATTAAACCTACTGCCAGTAACGGATTAACATTATATAAGCTTTAACCTAAGAAATAAAATTAAATTATGCCCAACCCTTACAAGCACTCAAACAAACATTCAATACGCATGTATACTCGCCCTACACGCACGCACGCATAAACAAACACATACAACATGCATACCCACCCATACACACAAACACACACACACACACACGATTTAGAACAAACATACATCACCATATCACATTCAGGCCATCACTATACTAATATATTACAATGCAATAGCTCGCCTGTACGGATGTATGGATGCTTGCTCCTCTCTCACGCAAAAACCACTGAATTGACATTTCTTGCACAGTAACTGTATATCCTATCTATTCTATGCTATAATAATAATGTACGTATAAGTTTTGACGTACGGGGATAAATCTCTGGAATCACGCAACCAATTCTAAAAATTATTTAACCAATAGGTAAGTTATCTCGGAACTAAAAGTTCCCGCGGCTATACTGAAATTTATGCGGATGAGACTGCGGAGGAAAACGAAAGTTACGAGAAACATAATTTGGTCTCGATCTTGTTAAAACTCAACTCTAAACCAATGACTAAACGTTTCTCCCTCTCGCTCATTAGAACGAGAAGGCTTTTACTGTAGTCGCTACGGGTCCCTAGCGTAGTCGTTAGGAGCTTGATTGTAGCCGCTGAGGGTCCATATTGTAGCCGCTAAGACCCTTACTTGGCTAAAGGCTAAAGCCCCTACATTCACCGCTAGGGGCTCTACTAAAAGCGCTAGGGCCCTTAATTAAGTCATTAGGGTCCGTAATGTAGCGGCTAGGAAGCCATACTGTAAGCTACTAGGACCTCTACTGTACCCACCAACGGCCCCTACTGTATCCGCCACCGGCCCCTACTGAGCCCGCCAGGGGGCCTTACTGTGCCCGCCAGGAGCCTCTACTGTACCCGCTAGGGGCCCCTACTGTCACCTCTAGGGCCCCCACTGCACCCACCACCGGACACTAACCGAGGTCCCGCAGTATGTCCCGCACGGGCACCCTGGGCAGCACCTCCTTGACCTGGCGCGCCAGCCGCGCCGCCTCGGGCGAGGGCTCGCGCCGCGCCGCCGCCGCGCCCCGGTTCAGCTCCTCCCAGCGGTAGTCCGTCGTCTCCACCTGGGGGCCGGAGTTTGTCGTGTTCACTCGGGGGGCTGACTGGAGGACATCTAGCTCGCATGGGTAACTCGATGAAGAGAGAGCATGGGACCGCATCGAGCAATGTTTCAGCTCCCGCCGTTCCTTATAATATGTAATACTCGAATTGGCCCTTAACGGGCTAGTCTATAAACAAATAATAATAATAATAAAATATATATCACTAGCTGTGCCCCGCGGTTTCTGGGATAAAAAGTACCCTATAATATTAGTAGGATTATAATATTAGTATTTCTTCTATAAATCTGTCCACCTAAAGATTGCCTGAGGGCGATCGTTTTAAGCGATAAGGCCGCCTTTTGTACGCATGTACACTGTACAGCGTGCAATGTTATTTTTAGTAGTGTTGAGAAAATCCTACTGCTGGCCGTTTTGACAAAAATTCGTTCCAAAAAAAAAGAAAGTTTTCGTCACGGCCAGCGCACTCGAGCCCAGCCACACTCCCTTGAAGCAAAAGTTACTATAGATCTATGTGCGAACTTCCTTACCAACTTTGGAATACTTAACCAAATTCCTATGACCGCGTCGTACATTGCATTGGTAAGGTTGGCACACAATGCTTTCATAGATCGGTTCAAGCACTAGGCCGATTAGTATGAATGTGCCGACTTTTAAAACGTTGTGATTATTTGCTCAGTGAGCGCACTCGCCTGCAGGCAGTCGGCGATGGCGGCCCGCACGCGCGCCCCCAGCTCGGCGTCCCCGTCGTGCTCGCGGCGCTCCACCGCCGGCAGCAGCGTCAGCGTGAACAGCGTCACCGGCGTCCACAGGAACCACAGCGCGTCCGACCACGGGAACCGCTCGCTGCGGTCCGACGCGCGGTGCACCGTCACGCGGGTGAACGCGCGCTCCACGCCTGCCGGGCCACCCCACCGCGGTCGAGATCAAAGTCAAAGTCAAATCCTTTATTCAAATTTGGCCCATAATGTGGCTCGTTTTGACGTCAATATAATTACAGTTATTATGACAGCACCCATAAAATATCCACCCTTCACAGCTTCCTAGTGCTATGGCTGAAGAGAAGAAGCTGCGCAACAAACTCTTCAGCAGGACGCTGTCAGTTTTAATTTACAATATAGATATATCTATAATATAATTAGTGGTAATGCAATTAATTATGTGAGAAGAATGAGCTGTACCCAGCAATTAAGAGGCAGCAAGTTGAGGAGACATTCAAGTGGAAATCTAAGCAGCTCACAGCCGGTTTCTAAATTGAGAATTTGCTGTTGAGAACGCCTTGAGCACGACTTAAGATGACTTAAAGATATTTTTTGATCATGCGTGTGTGAGAATATCAAATTTCGATATTTCCGTTTCTGAACACGGTTGACAGTACTCAAATTCTGCTCACTTCAAACTTAAGTGTGTGACTTAAATTTTACTTATATTCTGTATTGATCCTGCATATTGCTAAATTGTGGCTAAAACATCTCTAGTGATGATAACCTCATTCCTCAAATGCAACAACCACAGAGGCGACGCGACGGGGGGCCAGAAATCGGTCATAACTGTCTGCTCCGGCAGCCTCACTTGGAAGCCGGCTTTGAGCGAAGTCTTAAAAACGAGCAGATACTCACTGATAGCGACCGGTTGAACTTTGTTCCCAATCTGGAACGGCCAGTCTGTGAACTTGAGCAAACCCTTGCCGTTGGTGGGGCCTCCCTCGGGCTGGAGCAGCACCGGCTTGCTGGGGCAGTCAGCAAAGTGTTGTCTGCAAACATTGGCATATTAGCCCCCTTAGCGAATTTAACAATCTATGACCGTTAACTCTATAGAAAAGTAAGGATTTTGTCATGTCATGGTGACGAAAGATTGGATTTTTTTAGATGATTTTACATGACCACATGACATAATGATACATTTCTTAGTTTTCTATAGTGTTATACAGTTAGGACAGTTATTATACTGTACCAGTTTCCAATGATCTAGTCAAATTGATTATAAACAAAATCACATGCGCATGTGTCCATGTTGGACACATTTTGCATGCGATTTTGTGTAAATTACAACTTACTTTCTCACAAATTGTGCAGCATTCCTGATGCCCAGAGTGGATGCAAAAAATGGAGGCACTTTCCATTTTCTCAGCTGTAAAATTAATAAAGTCTTATACTTATCTAAAATAGTTATTATATTCTTGGCAAGTAATTTATTAAATTTACTAAAGACTGGAGACTAAAATATTATCTGTAGTTTCATAATAAAGAACTATAAAAGTACGCAAAGGCTCCCAGTATCCCAGTGGATATCCTTGCCAAATGTCCTAACTTGGCACAAGTAGCTCTCTGACTTTCTAACTTATAAAGCCCGCTCCACATTCACCCAAGAATCTTGTAAGAACACGAGAACACAGTGAGAGAGAGAGCGAGTAATCGCACCACACTAAATTGTACCCTAAGTCAATTTCTCTAGGTTACATTTTAATGTAGTGTGATCACTCGCTCTCTCTCTTACGTACCCTAAATTGGTGCCAATTTATTAACATATTATAACATATTACACCAGTACACACTTAACATATTATATCAGCACTGTCCAGCAAGTTTTTAGCTTATCCCCGTCTGGGCATGAACTTATATGGCTATTAATCATGATAAATGGACTTAATTACTCACACTTATTGTGCCCAATACATGTGAAGCCGCGAGTGAGTCTAGACATGAAACATAATTGGCGACCATGACACTACATCTTGGGTCCTTTTCACCTTTCACATTCACATATACACCTGGAAATAGGAGTGTTAAGTAGCACAAACACTAAATCTCTATAATATGTCTTGTCTTTTATCAGACTGTAAGCTTAGCATACTATAAAATTCTTATAAATCATTCACACTGAATACATCCTTTCACCATCCATTTCTGTGATGTGATGGAATGTATTTCATGTGCACCAGTTCAGAAGAATTAGTATTATCCAAAGCTAATATTAATAGTCCAGTGGTAGGCAAACATTCATCATGAGGGGTCAGAAAGTTTATGAAATTTCAAAGGAGGGCCATAATTAAAGAAAAAATTCACCCTGACTACGTGACTTAACTAGTCTATCTGGCTCTTTTACCCATGCATTCCTGTCAAAATTGAATTACTATTTTGAAGGACCGCCACACCGCGGGCTGGATGAAACCCTTTTGCGGACCGGAATTGGCCTGCGGGCCGTACTTTGCCCACTACTAGTCTATACAGAAAGTCTAATATGCAAAGGAGACATATATTATGAATATTAGGCTCATTAAAAATTACAGTTTATTTTACTATTCCCTTTTACTTATTATATGAATGAAAAAAAGGACAAAACCAACTGTAACAGGTCTGACTATGCACACATTACATGAAACTAATATTTAAGTGCAAGTACTGATTCAATGTACCTACACACATTGCAAATAACTCATTTTACTTGTTAACACAGAACACTGGAAATGGTAAAAATAAACAACCTATACAGCATAAACAACTTTCATGAAACTGTAATACAAAGGTTTGTTAATGTATAGCACAACTTACGCCCGAACTTAAAATGTTTTTTACAATTTATCACTTACCAAATGTCCAACATGCCAAAGTTGACAAAAGTTGTCTTATACCGGATTTGTTGGGCAATATTATAGAAGCAACCCACAGGACTAACGCCAGGAACACTCTTAGTACCAAGAGCAATAACCCTAAAGGCAAGTACAGCAGGAACTGTGCTAAGTTTTCACCACAAAATCTAGGACAAAAAAATTTAATGAGCCACAGTCCACACATACCAGCTCAGAGAAATAATTTGTTCTAAAATGATCAACAAACTAGTTAGTATGCAGACTTTTACTCACTCAAACACGTAGGTAAGAGCATTGTATTAGAACTATGCATACTAGTTAGTTACTAGAAGACTGCTTACCTTTCATCATTAATTAGTTTGTCCACTGTTACAGCCATTGCTGTATGACATTAAAAGTTTATTTAAAAGCTAGTTAGCTATTTATTAAGCAGCTCGTAGGTAACTTGGTAGTATTATTTTCTCTAGTGAATACAGATTATTCCAAATTTTGCAAAAAAACACCTAATGTGGCAAAATTTTCAACCATAGACTAATAGTCAATAGATAATACTGTTTTGGCAGTTCTCTTTTTTTAGCTTGTCTTTGATGTCCAACGAAGCCACGCACCCGTTTAGTTATTCTTCTGAGCCAGCGACACTCCCTTGAACCAAAAGTTACTATGGATTTATGCGCGAACTTTTATACCAACTTTAGAATACTTAACCAATTTTCTATGACCGCGTCATACATTGAATTGGTATGGTTGGCACGAAATGCGTTCATATTTCATAAATTGGATCAGCGATTAGTATGGAAGTGCCTAATCTTAAAACGTAGTGATTATTTGCTCAGTGGTTCCAACTTCCACTCTCAGAACAATAAAATGAAAGTGGCAAATAACACTCAGTGTTGAGTCCAAAAAGAAGAGAAAAAAAAAACAGTTCCTAGTTATTCTTAGGTTCCACTAGTTTATTGTCTTTGGTGTTCTCATCAGAATTGGCAGTATGGGCCCTGTACTCTTAGCCTTTCCTATATAGGATAAATAAACGAAAAAAAAAATGTCTTTGGTGTTCCGTAAATGTTAGACATGTCTAGTTAATTTGTGGTAAATGTTTGTTTGGAGTAAAGCTCGAGCAGTTATTAAAATTTACCAAAGGAAAAGAGTACCTACCTACCTATTTAATTATTAAATCATGCAATTCGTCAAAAAGAATCACTGCCAGTGAGACAGTGGTGTGCTATTGCTTTGGCCATTTTGTTTGTGCATTCGTGGGATAAAACAAAGAGGACTAAGAAGACCGGAACTCTGTAGTATCTCTAAGTAGTTTGTGGCGGAACTGTGGAATCAGTATAAAATAAATAAATTTTGTTTGTGATGCGGGTTCGTAATCTTTTACCTTTATCAGTGATTTACTATTATATAAAAGAGAATAGGTAATCAAGTACCTAGTTAAAAAACTATTTACCAATATTCAAGAGCTCTATTTAATGGAAGGTATGTCGTCTTTACAAGACGATCATACTGTCGACAACCAAGCTGGGGATTTGCCGGAGAATCACAATTCCAACCATGAGAACTTCCAGGGTTATAATTCACACGAAACATTGAACGACACGCCCACTCAAATGGAGGAGAAAATGCGTCGAAAATTACAGTTTTTCTTTATGAATCCGATTGAGAAATGGAAGGCTAAGCGGAAGTTCCCCTACAAATTCGTGGTTCAAGTCATCAAGATCATCCTCGTGACGTTGCAACTTTGTTTATTTGCTCACAACCGATACAACCACGTTGATTACACTTGGGACAACCGTATCAGCTTCTCGCACCTGTTTTTGCTTGGATGGGACTCCACAAGGGAGATAAATGCATACCCACCCGGTGCAGGTCTCTTGGCTGTATATACAATAGATCAATTCTACAGTACTCTTGATTATGCTTACATGGGCTATTCAAATTTATCAAATGCAATTGGCCCATATTCTTATGATAACGAACTGAATATTAAACCAGCTCCTGTTTTCTGCCAATATAATTATGTAAAAGGTGTAATCAATGGTTTTAATGAGAGTTATGAGTTCAATCCTGAAATAAATGAAACATGCATCAATTTTACGAGCATAGATAAAAAACAATTCAATTCGAAGATTTTTATGAAAGAAGCTGGAATATCAATAAATATTGCATCGTTAGTGAGGGCTAAATTGAATTTTTCAGTGAAAACTGTCAACTTCAGAGCAGCTGGCCCAATAACACCACCCGACTGTTATAGATTTGATATACAAATAGTCTTTGACAATGAAGACCATGATGGGCAAATGTCTTTGAGCTTAGAAGCTGAACCACATAAACTCCATTGTAAAGGAGACAAGGCTTTTGTTACTAATAACAGAATATATCAAGTCCTTTGTAGTGTTTTGAACATATTAGTAATAATAATCTGCTCTGTTTCATTTATACTGTGTTGCAGAGCCATTTACCGTGCCCAGCTATTGAAAGAGCTGACAGTAAGATTCTTCAGGCAGGCTTACAATAAAGAACTAAGTTTAGATGGCCGCTTAGAGTTCCTTAACATCTGGTACATAATGATTATTGTAAATGACTTGCTCATCATTCTGGGATCGGCAATAAAAGAACAAATTGAACACAATCAATTCACAAACGACCAATGGAATGTATGCTCACTATTTTTGGGCATTGGCAACCTCCTTGTTTGGTTTGGTTTGTTACGTTACTTAGGCTTCTTCAAAACATACAATGTCGTTATTTTAACTCTTAAGAAGGCTGCACCGAAAATATTCAGATTCTCTGTTTGTGCTTTATTACTTTATGCAGGTTTTATGTTTTGTGGTTGGTTAGTATTAGGGCCATATCACATGAAGTTTAGATCTCTTGCCACAACATCTGAATGTCTATTCTCTCTCATAAATGGTGATGACATGTTTGCCACATTTTCAATAATGTCCAATAAATCGACAATGCTCTGGTGGTTCAGTCGCGTTTATTTGTACTCTTTTATAAGTTTGTACATTTATGTTGTTTTAAGTTTGTTCATATCTGTTATAATGGATGCATATGATACTATTAAACAGTATTATAGTGAAGGGTTTCCAAAGAGTGATCTCCAGCAATTCATTGGTGAACCGTGTAATGAGGAAGTATCTTCTGGCTTGTACAGAACTCACAGTTCTCATTCTCTTAATGAGTTAATGAACTCTTTATTCTGTTGTAATTGGTACCGAAGTGCCTATTTGAAATTATCTGGAGCCAGCTCTTCTCGAACACTTGATATTTAGAAAATAATTTAATAAAAAATTTGTGCATAATGTATGATTATGTAAAATAATATAACAGACAGCAGCTGTATTTTTTTTTTTTGTTTTTATTGAAAAGTTAATTGTTCTAGTCATAAGTTTTCAAAATGTTAAAAATAAAATAAAACTAAGAGAAATTTATTAGGCAAAATCCATAATACGTGTATGTTATACCCATATTTGTAAATAAATAATATTGAACACCTAGAATATATTAATTCAGAGTTGTAACTGTATCTACAACTTAAAATTTGTGAGCTTGTACAAATACATAAATTATACACAATTGCGTGAGATAATTTTATGTATGTTTGGTCTTAGTTACTAAATTATGATTATGATTGAATTTAACGGCAATATTTTACTAGATATTTTTACAAGTGTTAGCTGTGCTGCTATTGTAAAAGTCAACTCTATTAACTAATATTATACATATCAATATCTTTTGAAGAGTATACACTCTTTCTGATGCAGTAATTTAAAACTTCATTATATCCCTCTATTACGTTTGAGAAAAAATCTATTGTATTGATTTAATATTTTAAAGATTGGTGAAGATTCTAACATGGTTTATTTTTTTATGTCATAGGGGGCAAACGGGCTAGTGGTACACCTGATGGTAAGTTTAATATCTCCTCGTGACTGTACCACTAAACTAAGCTTAAATCAAATTATGTCTGAAGCTGGAATTTTTTCATGTTATTGTTTCATAAGTGATATTGATGTGATAAATTAGCTATGAATGGTTAAGTACCTATTGTTGAAGAGTCCTTGTATGTAAGTATAGCTATAGTTATTATCTCTTCATGTAAACATAATGATATCACTAACCAGTAGCATAATAATAGTATATTGTTATCTGGGTCGCTACAACATTCTCTTAGTTCTTAAGCTTTAATCGAAACGTACATTGTAATTACGACTTTCGATACAGCACATAGGATCGAAAGTTTTTTGGACCAAATTGCAATGTAGCTTTATTAGAGACAAGGGGATGGTGGGTGGGACCTTCATATTATGTATTTACTGATTTGTAAAATTGTTCACATAAATGTAACTTATTGTTTTTAGAATTATCATCAGTGTTATTAATAAACTTTCATATCACCTTAGGCACTGGGTAAATACCTAAATAAAGTCATGAGGTACCTAGGTAACAAAGAATCCAATCGAGACTTTAGATGCCGTGGCTGTCTCAATTCTAATTTTTTTTATTTGGTTATCTGCTTATTATCAGTTATTATGTAAGTTAAAGAAAAGAAAAATTATGCAAGTATTCATTGTTTTATTAAAATAATTTATCTATACTAGCTTCTAGTTCATAATTAGCTAGTACTAACATAGGTTTAAAAAAATATTTAATATAGGTAAGTAATACAAAAAACAGGCAACCATTTTATCACTTAAATCCACTTAAGTAGGTAGGTACTTACCTACTTACATTGTAATAATTGACTATAATAATTGGTAACTTTCGAATTGAGAACCTCTTCCTTTTAGGGAAGTCGGTTAAAAATTAGGAATACCTACCGCCGTCGTCGTAGGAGAAAGTGACAATAAGTTAAAAAGAAAACATGACAAAATATTTTAACCAAAATAAGGCCCCTAGCACACGGCGTATTTTAAACGCGTAGACTACGCGCGTTTCAAGAACACGCGTATTCTGCGCCGTAGAAAACTCGTTTGATGCGCGTACAAAAGGCCGGAGGAAGGGTAGAGGGGCACGCGCTCACTCCATCGCACCGCCCGCCCGCGCCGCAGTTGCAATGATATTTTATTGTGCTGCGTATGTTTTTTTGTTTAAAATGGAACCTGACCCGAAGCCATTGTAAAACTAATGAGGAGTCTCTGACTAAAACGCGGAAGCTACGAGCGACTACCGCGCGTCTGTATCGCTGTATCTGGGCGCATACCTAGGTACGAAGATTATTTATTACATAACATGCATAAAACATTACCTACTTAGATCCACGTGTACAATTACAATTACAATTAGGTAATCAAGTACAATTGGTTGAAATTTATTATATTCTTTGACTTTTTATTTCGTCTGAGTACCTATTCTTTAAGAATCCTTATTTTATTTCGCTAGCATTGTTTATTGGCACTGGTTCTGCTCCCAATAAAGTCTGTATCTCTTTTGCGCTCTTGCCTTTTGTCTCGGGCACAACAAACATAATGAATACGAAACCAAAAAGCATTATACTAGCAAAAGCCCAGAATACTTGACCCCTTCCGATCGTATCGTTCAGAGTATTAAATATACTAGTAATGGTAAAACTTAATAGCCAGTTAAACGTGCACGAAGTCGAACTGACGAATGCTTTGATATCGATAAGGCACAGCTCCCCAGACATCATCCACGGAATAGGTCCAAGACCAATGGAATAAGAGAATATGAAAAGCGAAAGAGAGAGCAGTGGCAGCCACCATAAACTTTCGACGACAGGAGAATGCGCACCATGTGCATCTTGCAAGTAGAAGTAAATCCCTAATACTGTAGAACAAATGCACATGATTAGAGAAGATGAAAGAAGTAGGATTCTTCTACCAAATGAATCAACAATCAAAGTTGATATGAATGTAGCTACTACTTGAAAAGCTCCAATGATTATGGTGGCAGCAGAGGCTGGTATTGTAGTCCCTGCGCTCTTGAATATCGCCGAAGTATTAAAGATTACAGCGTTCACTCCAGAAAACGGCTGGAGCAACATCAGGATGTAACAGATTAACAAAGCTTTTAATGCAGTTTTTTTCTTTATAGATGACATAAACGACACTATATTATTCCTATCTTCCTCTTCTTTACATCTCAAATAATGCAGCTCCTGATCAACATCGTAATCACTTCCGCGCAACCAGATCAGAGATTTCCTCGCATCCTCAAATTTTCCCTTCATGACCAGATATTGCGGACTTTCTGGCATAAAGAAGAATATTATGCAAAATATAAAAGGGAAGAAAATACAGATGATATTGAAAACATATACGGAGGATAAGCTACCAACGATGTAAGAGAAAAGAATACCAGATGTGAGCATCAATTGGAAGTAGCTGCCGAGCGTTCCGCGAATGGAGTCTTGTGCTATTTCACTGACGTAAGTAGGAGTGGTGACACAGAACGCACCACCCGCGAAACCTGTTATGAATCTTCCGACCATAAGCGTGGCGACGTTTGGTGTTAAAATGATGAGTACCCATCCCAAAGTAAATGGTAGGACTAAGAGCAACATGGTAAGTTTGCGTCCAAGCGCGTCCATTATAAGTCCAATGGGAAAGCAAGCTGCAGCACATCCTAGATTGAATATAGACGCCACCCAATCACCCTCATAGGTACTGACGGGGAAATTGTAATCAGTGCTGTTAACTTGGATAATTTGGAAGACAACTGGCGATGACCAACCCAGTCCAGTGCCAGCCGCAAATGCTCCGAGGGTGGCTGAAAGGAAATAAATAATGGATTTATGTTAATTTTTATAAAAAGGTAGACTAGGTAAAACAATAAAATTTCATAGAAAAAATATACGATAGGGATAAAGCAGTTCTGTAAACTTTTATGTGAATTTCTAACCTGCCAGGGCAGCAATATACTGTGGAAACTTGTGCCCAGCACATCGAGGAGGTCTGCTGCTCTCAACCTCAGCTTTAGCTTGCTGTAACCATTAGTATTTCATTTAGAACTTATCTAAGTTTTTCACCACAAATCATGTGGTAATTGATATTAAAATTTTGGTAATCAACACTTTGGTTCTGAAATACTACATAGGATGGAGGTTAAATAAAAGATGTAAAGTGGTTTTTAAAACGATTATTTATTAGTGAATCTCTTCCCAAATTCTTCATTTCAACAAGTATTACATCAAACTATGGGTACCTAGTAGTCCATTCACTTTAATGTAATTTTTAACCGACTTCCAAAAAGGAGTGGTAAAGGCTTAGCCGAAATACGTCTGAGGGTAAAGGTAGTTAGGTAAAACTTTTTTCTATAAAAGTTTTTACTTATTGAACCGACCCACTGCTCAGTCCAAAGTCGGTTCCCACCTTGGTGCCCTCAGTTAATTGGTGGTGCCCACAAACGTACCAACCTATTATTATTATTGCTTTGTGCTACCACTGATTGGGGATGTGGACTACTTTTGAAAATCAAAATTCTAATTAGTCCGTCAGTTAGAAAATAAAAAAACAATATATTTTTTGCTTTTTCAAATAAATTAAAATATACAGAGATAAAGCGCATTAAAGTTTAGGGTGAGGGGGTCGTGACGTCACTAACCGCTAAAACTGCCATACAAAATGTCAGAATAGTGACGTCACGCGAAATTTCAACTCAATATATCGCCGTTATTTTTTGATTACGTAAAAAAAGAAAAAATACGTGTCCAATATTTTTTAATAATCTACAAGACTGACTAAAAAATAAAAATTAGTCAACATGCCCACAAACCAATAATAATATTAATACTTACGTGTATTTTCGTCTTTTGAGATATCGGTATTATTTTTAGTTTTGTTTTTAAACTGCCGAACTTGGTTTTTCTTATGTTCAAATAAATTAGTGTAAAGTATACTGCTTTTACATCCCAAGAAACTTACTAGGCGTTTACAAAAATCAACAACATTCAATATACAATCAATACATAATAATAATAATGACACAGGGTTCCATTTTCTAGTCTGGGTGTGTATATACAACGTGTTAATGAATTAACTGAAAACTAGAAAGTAGTTTGCTCAGAATCAATTAGCGAATCGATCGCACTATGTTTTAATATAGGTTATATGTTTTTCATTTTTACTAGCCCATGTCTATATTATTTATAATACAATATTTGGCGCGTACGCCGCCCGCAGACTAATGTTGAATAACTTTTAAAGTAAAAAAAATACTTTAATCATGTTATTGTTTATTTTTTTAAATGGGGTGTATCAGGTTTTCAGTTGATTCATTAACACGTTGTATATATCTATCTTAATATATATAAATCACGTGTCACGTTGTTTGTCCGCGATGGACTCCTAAACTACTGATTTGTAACCATTTATAATATGGTCCAACTTAAAAGATATGATACTTTTTATCCCGGAATTCCCGCGGGAACTCCGGAATTAATGCGGGGAACTGCTTATCACCGTAAACTACAGCACTTTTTCCCCGCAATTCCCGCGGGAACTCCGAAATTACCGCGGATGAAATCGCGGGGGACAGCTAGAAGTATAATATATATGTAATAATATGTGTAGTATATACCACGTTTGCTTGGTTTCCACGACACAAGCTTAGTGTGGGATCAAGTAGATCTGTGTGTTGTGAAGTGGATTATTATTATTATTATTATTATTATTAATGATTTATTCATCTCCACCAAAGGTACTACCTACATGAAAAGTGTTTTATTTATTTATTTATTTAACAATTAATGCACACAAGGACAACATAAAAAGAAAGAAATTATAAAAGTAAACATGTACAAGGGTCATGCTTATTCCATACAATTGGAATTTCTTCCAGCAGACCCGCAACAGGAGAACCGGTTAGAATTGGCTGATCTGGTGTGCCTCAATTTGATAGAATAGGTATATATAATATATAATATAATTTAGTTACAGAAACTAGGAAATCTGGAGCCTAACTCCAAAAATATTGAGAGTAGGTACAATTAATAGTAGATTATAGTAAATGAAATAAATACCGAGAGAATTACAGTTCAGCGTGTGAACGTATTTGCTTAGTGAGTAAACATTTAGTTGATTATATAATTTTTGACCTAAGAAAGTAAAGTAACTTTGAGCAACACTAGTTCGTATGTACCACTTTTGAGGGAGATATTTTTATTTTTTATGTAGGTAAGTAAAAGCGAAGGATCGAAGCATGCCTAGGAATGCTGTTTCTAGATGTACATGATGAGCAGTTGTCTGACAGTGAGTACTGTCCATATCCGGTAGAAGTCGGCTGTGGGAAATCTATGAGGCAGAAAAAAAGCTAACATTCAACAGTGCTCTTTGCGCTTGTTCGATCCTTACCATATAGTTTAACATATCAATTACAAGTAATTGTAAACTGCAAGTAAATATCAAATGCATAACATACCTATGTAATATATCAAGGATTCACTTAGGTTATTGCTTACATGCATAAAACATTACTTAAATCCACGTGTTCAGTGTTCACGTAGAACCACCACTATAACAGATGTGTGGAAAACACAAGTCATATTTGGCTTCATCATTAAGATTAATTAAATTCTTTAAGTTTCCTTATTTTATTTCCCTAGCATTGTTTATTGGTACTGGTTCTGCTCCCAGTAAAATCTGTATCTCTTCCGCGCTCTTGCCTTTTGTCTCGGGCACAACAAACATAACGAATACGAAACCAAAAAGCATTATACTGGCAAAAGCCCAGAATACTTGACCCCTTCCGATCGTATCGTTTAGAGTATTAAATGTACTAGTGACAGTAAAACTTAAGAGCCAATTAAACGTGCACGAAGTCGAACTGACGAATGCTTTGATATCGATATGGCACAGCTCACCAGACATCATCCATGGAATAGGTCCAAGACCAATGGAAAAAGAGAATATGAAAAGTGAAAGAGAGAGAAGCGGAAGCCACCATAAACTTTCGACGATAGGAGAATGCGCACCATGTGCATCTTGCAAGTAGAAGTAAATCCCTAATACTGTAGAACAAATGCACATGATTAGAGAAGATGAAAGAAGTAGGATTCTTCTACCTAATGAATCAACAATCAAAGTTGATATGAATGTAGCCACTACTTGTAAAGCTCCAATGATTATGGTGGCAGCAGAGGCTGGTATCGTAGTACCTGCGCTCTTGAATATAGCCGAAGTATTAAAGATTACGGCGTTCACTCCAGAAAACTGCTGGAGCAACATCAACATGTAGCAGATTAACAAAGCTTTCAATGCAGTCTTTTTCGTTATAGATGACCTAAACGACACTAGATTGTTACTGTCTTCTTCAGCTTTACATCTCAAATAATGCAGCTCCCGATCGACATCGTAATTAATTCCACGCAACCAGATCAGAGATTTCCTCGCATCCTCAAATTTTCCTTTCACGACCAGATATTGCGGACTTTCTGGCATAAAAAAGAATGTTATACAAAATATGAAAGGGAAGAAAATACAGATGATATTGAAAACATATACGGAGGATAAGCTACCAAAGATGTAAGAGAAAAGAATACCAGATGTGACCATCAATTGGAAGTAGCTGCCAAGCGTTCCGCGAATGGAGTCCTGTGCTATTTCACTGACGTAAGTAGGAGCGGTGACACAGAACGCGCCGCCCGCGAAACCTGTTATGAATCTTCCGACCATAAGCGTGGCGACGTTATGTGCTAAAATGATGAGCAACCATCCCAAAGTAAATGGTAGGACTAAGAGCAACATGGTATTTCTGCGTCCAAGCGCGTCCATTATAAGTCCAATGGGAAAGCAAGCTGCAGCACATCCTAAATTGAATATAGACGCCACCCAATCACCCTCATGGGTACTGACGGGGAAATTGTAATCGGTGCTGTTAACTTGGATAATTTGGAAGACAACTGGCGATGACCACCCCAGCCCAGTGCCAGCCGCAAATGCTCCGAGGGTGGCTGAAAAGAATAAACAATGGATTATGTTATTTTTTTATAAAAATGTAGTTAAAGCCGACTAAGTTTTAAAGCAATAAAACAATTTGCCTAAAATTAATTATGTTTGAAACTGCATACAAAAAAATGCGTGAGTTTCGTGGAACACTTGGTTAGAATGAAGTTTTTTACTGAGTCCGTTATGGGTAAAAAAGGCAAAAAAAAAAAAACTCCGAAAAAATTAGGTACAGTTGCTTTGTTTTTTCGTAGATGACGCCGTGACGGAAAATGAATATCCGTACCGTGCGTTAAAGAACTTCGAGTTCGTTCTAATAATATACAATAGGAATACTTAAAGAAATTCTGTAAACTTTTATGGTGATGTGAATACTAACCTGCCAGGGCAGCAATATACTGTGGAAACTTGTGCCCAGGTCTGCTGGTCTCAACCTCAGGTTGAACTTGCTGTAACCATTAGTATATGATTTAAAACTTATGAGCTTTTTTTCACCACATATCCAGATCAAGTGGTACCTTCCTTATGTAAGTTTTGAAACACTATGTAGGATTTTCGATAGGTACTAAGTTTTTGGTTGAAACCTATATAAAATATATCTCAACTCGTTATTAATATAAAGTGAAATTCAAATAAACAACACATAGGTTATCATAATAAACCATAAATATTATTATTATTGCATTTTTATGAGATGGTGTGTGATGAGGACCATATGGCACATCATACAAATGAGGCTTGTTTTGAGGTTTTATACAATATGTCAAAGTGTTATTTACTGTCAGTAACTCACAACAGGTCACAGGTCATAGGAGTGGGCCAGAAAATAGGTCATAGGTCATTTATTCTGTTATTATTAAGGCCACTTAGGTATAGCGCTTGATTGACCTAGAGGTCCATTTTCATATACAAACAGATTTTTGTACATCAAAAAATGCCCAAATTCATGAATAATTTGAAAACTTATAGTCTTACACTGATTGTATGCACACATACAAATTGTACATTCAAAGCCCTGCATATGAGGAGCATCAGTTAAGTGCTCGTCTGTCAATGGGTCCACAACACCGGCAGATTGATCAACTGCTCCACAATCCAAGTATAATTGTGTACATGACCTTACCAATGTGTACCTACTGTTGAATACTAATCATCAGGTTCAGAACAGAACACAACACAAAATAACAGTAGAGTACAGATTATAGATCCCCAACCTTACATGGACTGCCACAAGAGATGAGCTTTGGTTCTGCCACCCTTTGTATCACTCCCGTGGGGAACAAATTTGTGTAGACCAAAGTTGTTCATCAAGACTGAAGCTATGCAACATCAATGGATATCTTGAACTGAGTTTCTGCATAAATACCAACTCCCAAGAGCGAGTGAGAATACGAGTAACGACTAAGTAAGAATAAAAAATTGTAAGTACCTACCTCAATCCTACTAGATCCAGGAGTTGAAATTTCTGGCAATAGAGGCGCTGTCTCCGAACTGTCATTATCTGGGGTACGATTTCGTCGAAATAAAGAGGACCTCATTATAAAAAAACGGACGAAACACAAAACTCTTATCGCACTGATTATATTATTATCTTTTACTGTTATTATTTTCTATATAACCAAAAAACAAGAGATAAATTATACAATAGTACCTATTTATTCGCAAAAATCTTCTATGCTAATTACTATGCCAGCTAATTTGTGCACCTTGATAGACAAAGCAATGCAACCAAAAGTAATATGATATGAATGATTTTATTATTATGTTCTGCTCACTACATAAGAAAATCACTTGGCCAATTTAATCAAAATTAAGGAGGTAGGTTTAATTTAAACTATAAAGTCTTTGTTTACAAAAACACAAAAACCAAAACAAAGGTAGACATTTAGGTACTGTCAAGTGTCAACCACAGACTGTCAATTAGTCAACTGTCGAGTGTTGAGAGTCGTCTGTGATCTATCAAACTCAAGTGTCATCTCTTCTATTTTATAGACTCTCTTATGGAATTTTACTCTGACAGCTGTCAGAGCGTAGTTTCACCCGTTCCGTGGCTCTGAGTGCAACAACCAAACAACCTGCTTCACTCTGAAGGCGCGTTCCGTGGATTCGCACGAATGCACTCGAGCTCAGAAATGGGCATGTTGACTAATTTTTATTTTTTAGTCCGTCTTGTAGATTATTAAAAAATATTGGACACATATTTTTTCTTTTTTTACGTAATCAAAAAATAAAGGCGATATATTGAGTTGAAATTTCGCGTGACGTCACTATTTTGACAGTTTGTATGGCGGTTTTGTGGTTAGTGACGTCACGACCTCCTCATCCTAAACTTTAATGCGCTTTATCTCTGTATATTTTAATTTATTTAAAAAAGCAAAAAATACGTGTCTATTGTTTTTTTATTTTCTAACTGACGGACTAATTAGAATTTTGATTTTCAATAGTAGTCAACATCCCTATTACCGTGGGTGAAACCGCGGGGCACAGCTAGTTAAAAATAATGAAAGAAGGACTTCTTTGTACCCCGACAGTAGTTTAAGGTGATTAGCTGTTGCCCGCATTGGCACCGGAGTTCCGCGAAAATTCCGGGATAAAAACTATCCTATCTCTTAAGTTGGACCATATTATAAATGGTTACAACATTTTGTCAAAATCCGTTCAGTAGTTTCGGAGTCCATCGCGGGCAAACAACGTGACTCGTGATTTATATATATTACTAGCTGTCCCCCGCGATTTCATCCGCGGTAATTTCGGAGTTCCCGCGGAGGTTGCGGGAAAAAAGTACTCTATGTCCTTCAGTTCCCGAGGGAATTCCGGGATAAAAACTATCCTATCTTTTAAGTTGGACCATGTTATAAATGGTTGTAAAGTTTTATCAAAATCCTTTCAGTAGTTTCGGAGTCTATCGCGGACAAACAACGTGACACGTGATTTATATATATTAGATTAAGATTTATATATATTAAGATTAAGATATATTATGTACTTATGGTACCTACTTAGTCATTGAAAGGTAGTGGGAGGCGGAAGCCTATGGTAGTTTGTATTGGATACTCTACCTACCTACTACTGTAGTTTCTAGTTTCCATATAATACCTATATAATATTATGTAGTACTAACTGTGCTCCGCGGTTTCACCCGCGGTAATTTCGGAGTTTCTGCGGGAATTCCGGGATAAAAAGTACTGAGGTAGGTACTAGGTAGGTGACTACCTAAACGGGGCTATTCGTCATAAGTAATACACCGAACTCTACATTTAAATCTCCATTTATTATATTTATTTGTCAGTTTGTAACAATATTTATACATATACTTACAGCCAAAATTATATTATGATGTAGGTAGGTACCTAAAATTAAAACATAAATAAAAATTTATAGAGTACTTACAGATACTAACTCTACTCGTTTATAATCTGGTTAAAAACGAAATAACAATTTTGTTGACATCAAAATAAATCAGCAAATTTATATCACTAAATATGATAATAAAATACGTCGTAAAATTTCAAATGGACTCATAATAATTCACTGCATATCGCATGATCTCAATTTAGTTTTTTTGTCTTTTACTTCACCATTAGTTAGTAGTTATGTATAATAAATAAAAATTTAAGGGCATATTCCGACCATGCTAATTCGTTAGGTGGGTAGAGCCAAAAACTTCAGTGAAATGGCCACAATGAGCGTTGCATTTTTACCTACCTACTTTATTTTAATAATAATTTACAAAACAATACCTAAATATAATTTCTAAATATACACACGTAGGTACATATTTGATTTTAAAATATTAAATTCAGAAGTTCGTTTAGAAATAAAGAATTGCCGAATGTTGTTGTATTTCTATTGGATCTGATTTACGTCAACTAGGTACTTTAAGGATAGGTAAGAAGGAACATATTATATCATTTTCAGGTGAGTAAAAGTATTTCTCCTATACTCATACTTATAGATATCTGGCGGTCAGTTTTCAACATAAAACGTTTCAATCCAACTTGCCTTTTATAAATTAGCTAATTATCTATCGTAATTAGTTTTACTGACTAATATCTAAGCAGTTATTTACTCTGAGATTTAATGTATGGACGTTGTCCCTCTGTAGTACGTAGTTATTTACTCTGAGATCTAAGTGTGTTTACTTAGATAATACTTTATACTTTGAGCACTGCTCAAAAGTAAATTTTTGTGGTGGGCTTGTCTAGAATTGATATCAGTAAATTGTATAGGTACATTAGAGATATGGGTGGGAACCGAAGGCACCGCTTGATAAAAAAAATTTAAGTAGATAAAGTTTTGCAAAATCGGTTTTCGTTTAGCATTAAAATGTAGTAAAATTGTCTCGAGGTGATGCTTTCGGTGTCTGCCAAAAACTCTCAATATTGTGCAGAGTATAACAACCATAAACTGCAATCTCAAAATAACAGTACAATTAGACTAAAAAGTATCTACACTGTAGTGTGTAACTTTAAAACAATTAAGAAAAGGAACTAACTGTGCCTGTAAGGTAACAGCTACGTTTTTACTCAAACTTCAGTAACTCTATCTCTATCACTAGGTATCTCTTCAACAGTCTTTACTTTTGGTTCGCACCAGAGTTTAAAAAGCGTCGCGTTAAAACCTGACGTTGGAGTTCCGGTCGTAAATCCAACAGTGCTCGATAAAAAAGCGACGCGTTTTATAATTGCTGACGAGTGACGTGTGAACATAATATAGGAACTTGTGGGAATACAATTTTGTTCTATTTAAACGCTTTTGTAGACCTTTGTCAGTAATATAGATGGGTACTCTAGTATCACTGATTAGGTAAATTGTGGTAGATACAGGAATTTACTATCTACTTTTTCTAACAATCTTAGCCAGATAGAAATGCATTACATTTACAAATAATAAATAATAGGCATTTACCTAATTTTATTTAAATAGGTATGTGTTGTTTTTGGGTAAACAACTCTACATAATATACTTAGTATAATTATGCTATAAAACATACCTATATAAATTCTTGTTATAATTTTATGATTAAAATATTGATGGACTATCAAAATACTTGCAATATTTATTTATATAGTATTTTCTAATAATAAAAATGTTACAAAAATGACTTATTTTATACAATTTACAAAGAAACCAGCACAATTCCCGAAAATGTTCAAACACTGTGCCTATGTGTTTATTTAAATCAGCACATCCTCTTCCTTGTTTTTGTACGAATTTGTACGATCCTACTATAAAGTTAAACTGCCGCTATGTCTCGGGACACCCTGTATTGTTGGTATATTTAGGTTTATCGTTTCATAATATATTATTATCATAATAATAAATAATATCATCGAGCCTTTGCCATATTTTCTAGCAAGATAAGAAAATTAACGTCAGTCTGTATAAAATGTCCGTATCATACTTTTTGTTATTACGGCTTTTTTATGAGCGTCCAAAAACATAACGTTTTAAATAAAAAAGATAACATCTTTTATGTATTAATGTTAACGTAATTAAGTTATATACTAAGTACCTACATTAAAGCCAGCTTCGTGATTCCTGTGTAGGTAGTGTATGCAACGATATAAGTGCCAAATCTATCGGCAAAACTCAAAAACTTTAAGTGATAGTAGATAGATATGCTTAGTAGGTAGTAAAATCTAATTTGAATTTAATATAAATGTGCAAAACGATCCGAAAGATCCAAAGATCCGAATTCGAACTGGATACTAAAGGATCTATTTTTATCAATCAACTTCACATTGAACTTCTCCTATTAAAATTTCCACCTTACACGCTTTAAATAAAGTAAAAATTACAATAGACGTAAATTCGAAGTTTGAAGACTGTTTTAGACTGTTTTATCGTATGGTGGCAGATGGGCAATCAACCCGGGTTAAACCCGAGTTTAAACCCGAAAAAGGCAGGTGTTTATCGGGTTTAATTCCAAGCACCCGCACCCGTCTATAATGGTGGTAGGGCGAGGGCCCTCTGATTTGATGATTTTATGTCTACAGTTTGACAGCCATCAACCACCAATATAAAACTAAACTATATGACTAAATTACATCGAATTTCCACTACTATGTCATCAATATAATTGTTTTCTATCTGCAACTCTCAGAGCACTTACAAATACCTAAACACTAACGCATCGAGACGCTTCAAAATATAACATTAGCTGGAAACAATGAGCAAGTCTTTGGTATTTAACGAAACATATAATATTGCTTACAAAGCGCATTCCTGTCACCAAAGAAATGGCAATATGGCGATAACCACGTAATAAGTCTTCGTGTACAATACTTACTACATGACCACATTCAGTCTCAAGTGGGGTTTATAAAAAAACGAGTGGCTTATTTTTTTTCAGCGTCATTCCTCGGTGGTTTTCCTCCCAACATCAACTGTATTTCATCAACACTCTTGCCTTTCGTCTCGGGGACAATGAAGAAAATGAATGTGAAACCTAAGAGCATTATCGCGGCGAATAACCAGAAGACCTGTCCCCGGCCGATTGCAGCGTTCAGCGAATTGAACGTGCTGGTAACAGTGAAACTAAGGAGCCAGTTGAACGTGCCGGCTGTTGATCCAACGAACGCTTTGATATCAATCAAACACAGCTCTCCAGCCATCATCCAAGGGATAGGTCCGAGACCAATCGAAAACGCTACTATGAAAAGCGAAAGAGAAAGGAGAGGGAGCCAAGAAATAGCCTGAACAATAGAAGACTCTGCGCCGTGTTCGTCTTGTAAGAAGAAATAAACTCCCAACGCAGTAGAACACACGCACATGACTAGTGATGAGAAAAGCAGCAGAACTCTTCTGCCCAATCGGTCGACAACTAAACTCGAGATGAACGTGGACACCACTTGGATGACTCCAATGATGATGGAGGCGATGGCCGCAGGCACTGAAGCACCCGCGCTTGCGAATATGGTGGCGTTATTGAAAATGACAGCGTTTATACCAGATAGCTGCTGGAGTAACATCAGAATGTAGCATATCATCAAAGCCTTGAGCGCAGTCTTCTTAGTAATAGCCGACATGAACGACACTTTGTTGGTTTTCCCTTCGTCGGCTTTCTGCTTCAGTTTATTCAGCTCGTAATCTACATCGTATTTGCTCCCGCGAAGTCTCACCAGCGCGTGTCTGGCTTCGTCGTGCCTCCCTTTCGTTACTAGAAAGTTCGGACTCTCGGGCATGAAGAAGAACGTGATGCCAAATACGATCGGAATGAAAGCGCACAGAATATTGAAAACAAGAACGGGCGTGTAGCTCCCGACCGCGTACGAGAATAGTATACCGATTGTGATCATCAGTTGAAAGTAGCTGCCCAGAGTTCCGCGGATGCTGTCTTGGGCTATTTCGCTGGTGTAAGCCGGCGCTGTGACGCAGAAAGCTCCCCCGGCGAAACCGGTGAGGAACCTTCCGATCATGAGCATAGCGACGTTTTGGGCGAATATTATGAATAACCAGCCAATGGTGAACGGTATGACGAGGAGTAACATGGTCTTCCGGCGGCCTATGGCGTCCATGACGAGGCCGATGGGGAAGCAGACGGCGGCGGCGCCGAGGTTGATGAGCGAGCCCACCCAGTCGTTTTGCGATTTTGACACCTCGAAGTTGTAACCGGTGTCGTTCTGAGCTAACTTGTATCCGAAAGGCGATGACCAGCCCAACATGGAACCGGCCGCCAGTGCACCGAGCGTAGCTGGAAAGAGAGAAAAACAATTCATGAACATAAATTATAAAAGACTAGCTGTGCCCCGCGGTAATTTCGGAGTTACTGCGGGAATTCTGGGATAAAAGTACCCTATGTCCTTTTCTGTACCCTTGACAACGTGCATGCCAAATTTCATCCAAATCCGTTGAGCCGTTTTTGCGTGATTGAGTAACAAACATCCAAACATCTAAACATCCACACTTTCACATTTATAATATTAGTAGGATTATTTTCGTTTGGAAAAGATTATTATTATTGTTTAAAATCACGTGAACGTGAACCAATCGCTTCGTAATGCCCGCTCCACATTTTGTGTTGTGTCCAATAAAGATTTTTTAAATTCAATTCAATTCAAATATCATTGTTGTTACCTGCCAGGGCAGCGATGTACTGTGGCAGCTTGCGGGCGGAGTCCTCCCGAGGCTCCACCAACACCGTTTGTGACACGCTGATCTCCGCCATGCCGTTGTTTGCTTCCACTTGCTAAAACAAACAATGAAACTTTTATAATGCTTGGTTATTATCACACAAAGCCACCTGGTGCCAAACTGAACAGAGCTTGAACTATGAGTACCAGATGACTGATATATATGTACCTATGTGCGGAGTGGAGAAGACAATATCCTTATTAATATTATAAATGCGAAGGTGAGTTTGTTTGTTTGCTACGCTTTCATACCTAACGGCTCAACCGATCATCATGAAATTTTGCGTGCACGTTGTCAGGGGTACAGAGAAGGACATAGGATATCTTTTTATCCCGGATTTCCCGCGGGAATTTCGAAATTGCCGCGGGTGAAACGCGGAGAACAGCTAGTACAATAATAAATGATAATACATATTATTGACTTTGCTCTAACTTTCTTTGCAACGGTAACGCGCGCGCGCCTGCCCCGCCTACAATAAGTCCTCTCTAGTTAATTTATTTGCTCTGTGGTATGTATGTTTGTTTTCGAAATAAATAAATAGTAAATTCCTGGGGGAATTCTGAAATACATGTGCGTGAAACCACGATTTTTTTTTCGATTCAATTCAATTAGCTACAGTTGGTTATAATTTTGTGCACCTCATTTTTCTGTATCGTGTTGGGTTTAAGGACTGCGACTGGTGCCGCGGCCGTGGCAGCTGCAGCTAACAGACACACGGTCTCCGAACTATCGATTTTCAGCGGGCGATTCCATCGATACAAAGAATACCACATGTACACAATGTACTTTATATAAGAAACAACTAAACACAACAATAACGATATTCCAATCCAAAACCTATTTGTGACATTTTGAATAGTCGCAAACCATCTGTAACGTCATCATCAGCTGCGTATGGTTATTTCTTCTGAGGGTTATTGGTTATAATATTATCTGTAGTTAGCTAACTGGTTTGTCAAATAAATCTTCTTCTTCTTCTTCTTCTTCAATGATTATGGCAATCATCGCTTTTTTTTATCGCATTTAATGTGCCAATGTATCTACGTATTTTTAGCAATTAAAGTACCTAATTATGGCGAAACGCCAATGACAGTATTAGATTGTTCCCCAAGATAATTAAACACGATTCCCCCTCGAAAACAAGCTTCTTTCTTGGAAAATAGAATGGCTGCTGAACGGTGGTGAAAATATCGATTAAATAACGCGACAGGCGTCCACTCGCTACGACCTCCACCGGTCAACCACCTAAAATTTAATTATTGCCTATATGATAAATATGATATAGGTAATATAACAACAAAATTGAAAATATTCCTCGACCAGAGAGAAGGTAATCATATCCTCGACATTAGTAGGTAAATAAATAAAGTTCGTACCACGATGCTTTCTTGCGAGTGCTTTCTTACTACTTCTTCTTCTTCTTCTTCAATTATTATGGCAATCTATCGCATTCAATTTTGCCAATGTATGACTTTTTAGCGATTTTTTAAAATCAAAATTCTAATTAATCTGTCAGATAGTAATTAATATTTTGATGATCATTAAGATTTTCATACCCCAGCAACAGACGTCGCACGTTGGCAACTTAGCAACCATGCGGGGGTGTCATTCTCATCTTATATTTTGCGGTCTCATACATATTTCCACGGCACGCGTGCGTTCATTCCATGTTCATTCGCTTCCATTACTTTTAACAACGTGGAACAAATACTAATTGCAAAGTAAACTTCTATCGTGGATAGGTAATAATTGAGATGCACGTTGTGTCTGAACTGTAAACATTTTCATTGGCCGTTTTCTTAATATACAGGGTGTAAGATAAAGTAGGGACGTGATGAAGGAGAATATTCAGTATTTCGATTCTTGTTACAAATATCTAACATAAATATTATGAAATTATTTTTTGACTAAATTATCAATTATAAAAAAAAAACATGAAAATCAAGCGCGCACGTTGTCGACGCGCGGACGGATCATAGACTTGGTTCATTCGACGCCCTTTTCCTTTGTATCCCCACTGACGCGCTAATAAATCGGATTCAAAGGTCGTTTACCTGCGTAAACACACTTTATAATTTGTTTTTCCCGGTGATTTATCAGTGTTTTCCTTACTCATATTATAAATTCGACAGTGAGTTTGTTTGTTTGTTCGTTAAGCTTTCACGCCTCAACATGTATAGTAAAATTTTGCATACACATTTTCAGGGATAAGGAACATAGGGTACTTTTATCCGGAAATTCCCGCGGATGAAACTGTATTAAAATTTGCATCAAATTTTTATCAGAGGTACCTAACTATCTACAGAAAAGGATATATAGAGTACTAGCTGTGCCCCGAGGTTTCACCCACGGTAATTTCGGAGTTCCCGCGGGAATTCTGGGATAGAAAGTATCCTATGTCCTTCTCTGTACCTCTGACAACGTGCATGCCAAATTTCATCCAAATCCGTTCAGCCGTTTTTGCGTGATTGAGTAACAAACATCCAAACATCCACACTTTCACATTTATAATATTAGTAGGACTAGCTGTTATCCCGGAATACCCGTGAGAACTCCAAAATTAACTCCATAAAAGCGCAGGAAGCAGCTAGTGTAAATATCATTTTACTGATAACAGCGTAAATTATGGAGTGCTTGAATAAGTCCCTCGTGTTACTTTACACTCTGTATAAGAACGAATACTTTGGCATGCGCCGCTGTGCCTTGACATTGTCGCAAACGACTGCTCGCAGTGCAGCGGCCTTGACTCTCGGTCAATTAGAAATAGATACGCCATTGGAAATAGATACACCCGGTAACCGACATAACATAATACATACCTACTGCGTATAGTGTACTAGCTGTCCCCCGCGGTTTCACCCTCGGTAATTTCGGAGTACCCGCGGGAATTTAAGGATACACTATACGTATAAACCTTCCTCTGAATCACTCTATCCATTGAAAAAACCGCATCAAAATCCGTTGCATAGTTTTAAACATCTAAGCACACATAGGGACAGACAGCGGGACGCGACTTTGTATGTCAGTTGTGACAATGACGACCCGATTGGCGCAGTAAGTCATCTACCCGCTATTCAAGAGGTTCCGGGTTCGATTTCCGGGAGGTGGACTTTGTGTGATAAACGCAGGGTTCCACTTCCAGTCTGGGCGTCTTTATATATATATATATATATATATATATATTATAGTACTTACATATGTAAATATATATAGAACATACCTACCACGTGTTGCTTGGTTTCCACGACACAAGCTTACTGATTTCTACTACTGATAGGTACGTACCTACCTACGCATTATAAATGTGAAAGTTACTCTATCTATTTGTCTGTTACTTTTTCTCGCCTTAACTACTCAACCGCTCTAATGAAATATTGCATACACGGATTCAGTTGTACAGAGAAGGACCAAAGGTACTTTTATCTTGGAATTCCCACGGGAACTTTACTTAATGTCAAGAGTAAAGACATTATTAAATCACCGTCTCCAGTACAGTACAGGCAGTTATTGAGATACTGAGTACTAGCTATCCCCCGCGGTTTCACCCGAGGTAATTTCGGAGTTCCCGTGGGAATTTTGAGATAAAAAGTACCCTATGTCACTCAGGACTACCGTAGCTTCTTATAAGTGAAAGAATTTTCAAAATCGGTTCAGTAGATCCAGAGATTACCCCCTACAACGTGACAAACTCACAATTCACAAACTCACAAACTTTAGCTCTAATAGGTACCACAGAAGGATACTAGTCTGCTATACCTATAGCTATATCTTACCTCTATGGTAGGTAAGTAAAAAAAAAATGAAAAATAATATAAAACATGGCACCTTTCATTATGCTTTGATGGTTACGTTAAGTGTGAAAAACAATTTTATCATTTAAATCTATCTTGTCTATTGTTGACATGATTTTTTCAAGAGTTCTAAGTAGGTACTAGTATAATAAGGTGTGTCGAAACTGAACAAGTAGGTGTCTTATCAGACAATTGCTAGGTATGACAAATTATAAGTGGATATACGAATGCATGTGCAAAACAAAATACTGTATTCTCTGAGATCATCAAAGTAAACAGCGGTTTTGAGTAAGCCCAGTAAACAATGGGTAAATACTAAACTAATAGGTATATTAAATTATTTGATTTCACAACACACTTCACAACCCACATACCTACTTGATCCCACGCTAAGCTATAAGCTTGTGTCGTGGAAACCAAGCAAACGTGGTATATACTACACATATTATTACATATATATTATACTATAGATGTATATATACACACCCAGACCGGAAAATGGAACCGTGTGTTCATCACACAAAGTCCACCCCTACCGGGAATCGAACCCGGAACCTCTCGATTAGCGGGCAGGCATGGTGACCATTGCGCCAATCGGGTCGTCTATTAAATTATTCCACTTCACAACACACAGATCTACTTGATCCCACGCTAAGCTATAAGCTTGTGTCGTGGAAACCAAACAACACATATACTACATAGAATTACATATTTATTTATGTGTAAAAGTGACAGGTGATTAAACATGAAATCTTAGGAAAAAAATGTGTTAGATAACCCATTTATCGAGGAAGACTATTATATATCATCACGCTATGGCCCAATATTCCTTTTGACAGCTTCTGTTGCGCACGCTGCGTAAACAGTTAAAGTTTCGCAAAAATTCCTTAAGTAACGTAGGTTTGCACTAGAAAGATTTTTGAATATACAATCCCTAAGGGGTAAAAAGAAGTTGCAAAGTTTTAACAATTCCGCGGGAACTTCGAAATCATCGCCTGGGACAGCTAGTTTTAAATATCAAGTGCTGCAGAGTAAAATCGAAGGCAACAGCTACTAATTACTATTTATTAAATAATAAAATATATCTAACATTACTAATTATTCTTATAATTGTTATTAATTTTATGTAAAACGATGATTAACGACTTATGTGACACACATGACAAGTTGCAAACTTGCATCGCAAGGGCGACCTCTTTCCAAAATATAAACGTACGTTTCCGCATTATAGTGCGGAACTGTGTTCGTCCGTATCCGCTTGACTTTTACGACTATGACCACATAATATATACAGGATGTCCCGTAAATCGACGTCAAGCCAGAACCAGGTGATAGTCATAACAGCTGTTAACAGAAAAATATAAAATCTTTCTATGCCTATTTAAAACAAAGACAGTCATTAAAAACTGACGAAAGCAATAATTTTGAAAACTTAATTTGCAAAAATTTGAATTAGCAGTTGTTTTCAGAAACACTATTCAGGATTACACAATAAATTTGAAAACTGGAAAAAGTTAAGGTTTGTAGCAACAGGAGTTGAAGAACCGTCCCAGGGTGTAAATTTTTATAAATTTTAAAGATTATTTTTTTACGTTTTTCTTTTAAGTTATGACTTAGCCTATCACCCGGTTCTGGCTTGACGTCGATTTACGGGACACCCACTATGAGCTGTTCCCTGGAGTTTCACCCGCGTTAATTTCGGAGTTCCCGCAGGAATCCCGGGATAAGAAGTACCTACCCTATGTCCTTCTCTGTACCCCTGAGAACGTGTATGCAAAATTTTGTGGGCATCGGTTGAGCCGTTAAGCCGTGAAAGCAAACAAACAAACAAACTCACTTTCGCATTTATAATATTAGTAGGATTCTTGTAACTTTATCCTAAAGCCGTTTTCTTAAATCAAGATGTGGACTTCCTTGAAGCATCATAAAACCTGCGTACATCAGCTCTCTTTGCCAAGTTGACAATATACTTATTATCTATGATGAATGATCGTTAACGCTATAGAAAACTAAGGAATGTATCGTCATGTCACGTAGTCACGTAAAATGGTCCAAACAAAAGTGTAATTTTAAAGAAACGCTAGGTACAGTTTCAGAAGTTCAGACGTGACTCAAAAAAAAACAAGAAACGGTTAGCAACTTTTTGCACATCCACGGTTCCGCTCGCGTGTAATCGAAAATGCACTGGCTGCGGGGCGACTAATACTAGAAAAGCGAATGCGGGTTTGTTTGTTTGCTTGACGCTTCTCGTCTTAACTATTCAACTGATGATCATGAACTTTTGCATACACCGTTGTCTCGGGTACAGAACTCCGAAATCCGAAAAAAAAAAGAAAATAACAAAAAACATATTTTTTTATCTAAAGTTAAAATACAATAGTAAAAATACAGCAATTTTTTTTTTACAAAGCTCAGTTGCGATATGGTACAACAAGAGCATTTGTTCTAAATTCGATTTTAAGGAAGGCAACTGCAATAACCCGGAAGCCCGTTCAACTTTGTCCAGTGGTTTTTACGAGATACGCGGAAATACACATAGGTACAGACGGACATAAATCCCAAAAATATTGCTTTTGTGCCTTATCACTACCATTATTTCGACACCGTTGTAAAGTGTTTATATTTATAATAATAATCCACTTCACATTACATTTGACACTAAGCTATTAGCTTGTGTCGTGGAATCCAAGCAAAAATGGTATATACTACACATAATTACATATATATGTCCTGTAATGTGTGTAAATTATAGATATATAAACACGCCCAGACTGGAAAGTGGAACTCCGTGTTCAACAAAGCCCACCCCCAGCGGGAATCGAACCCGGAATCTCTATGATTAGCGGCTAGGCATGGTGACCTACTGCGCCAATCGGGTCCGTATTTATTACATGTATAGATTTTGACTTTTGAGTATCTACCTACTAATTGCCCCAATAGTTGCTACCGGCTACGCCAATTGTCGCAGCGCCACCGCCGCCGCCGCCGCGCCGGTTCGATTCCCGTGTTAGGGTAAACTTTTATGTGATGTGGGTTCATTTTTTACCTTGGGACTGGGTTAAAACTTGAAAGATTTTTTTTTTCGTTATTTAAACACAAACTAAATAAGTATACCTACCTGTTGTGTTAGTCCGTTAGTGTGTTTATCATTAGTGATTCAGTAGAGGATAATTCTTGCGTGGTATCTAAGTTAAGTTTGTAATTAATCAAAGTTTGGTGGTTTGTTTAACGGTGTGTATGTTTGTTAGCGTTGTTTGTTGTTTGCTCTTTAACCATTGTCCGGATTTAGGAATAAGATATTTTTTTATTTCGAAAAAGAAAAATAAATGCTAAAATGACGCGCCCCTCCATCGGGTAAACGCACACGCACAACCTTTAAAATATCGATACGACACATGGACATAGATAAGCAATAGTGTGTTAACCCACACTGGAGAAATTTTGATTAAATTAAAGTTTTAAAATTATAGCACCATTTTGTGTCAAAATTTTTATGTTCAATATTTAGTTACATATTTAAACAATGTAATAAGGTAAACACATAATTAAAAAACGTTATCTAATTCTCAATAAATCGTTCTAAATCAATAACTTCATTTTGTGGGTTAACATGTTATTGCTTATCTGCGTCCACATATAAATCTGGTCTGTCTACCTATTCATCACAAGTGCGCAACACTGTCGCCGCACTCGCACTATTAAATAGATAATATCTGATACATGATCCCGCACATCTGAAACTGCTATTGAAGTAGTGGGGCGCGTCATTTTAGTTTAGATAAGCTCTACCTAAAATCTATATCTCTCGAAAATAATCTCGTATTTCATGCGAGTGACTGAACAACAAACATAATATGCTATTTTTTACAAGTTTAGTTAAAAACATACCATTAGACCCTCGTTTAATAAACGTTTCAACACTTCACTTTACATTTTTTAAACGTTAAATTGTTATTTTGCTGGATATTATAATATTATTATACTGTACATTTAAAATTATACCATTTTATCAGACGTGCGAACTAAATTAGACACGTGACTCGAATATTAAATTTAATTTGATGCATTTACATACGTAAGTTACTTGCAAGCATTCTAGGTAGGTGGTGCGCTACGTACCACAGACTTATACCTATGCATAGAGTAGACTGTGCATATTATTCCTTCAAACGTGGCAGGTTGTACTCTATCGCGCCAACAGGCATGATAATAAGGTATAAAAATCCAAATTTTATTTAGTCCGTCAGTTAGTAAAAAATGATAGGTCAGACACGTATTTTTTGCTTTTTCAGATTATTCTAAAATCACTTAGATAAAACGCATCGCAACGCAAGTTTAGGAGTGGCGCGACAGTCGCGACACCACAACTAAGTATAAATTGTACCTAGGTGTGACGTCGCACGGAATTTCAACACAATGTATCGCCGTTATTTTTTGGTTATGTAAAAAAGGAAAAATTCGTAGGTATCCAATATTTTTTATTAATCTACAAGACGGACTAAAAATTAAAATTAAGTCATTATGCCCATTGCGCGCCACTATGTCCGAAAACAAATAAAAATACCTTATTGAGATTCTTACCAGAACTAGCTTTCAATAGGTTTTAATAACATTATTAGGGTATAGGTAGGTATTTGACAGGCTTTAGGAAAATATCTCAAATGATTTATTATAAAATCAACATTTAAATTTAAATCACCATCAAAGTTTAATTAAATAAAAAAAACCGCCAAAACGTCAAAGACGCCATACATTATGGTCACGTAATGTCATTACGTCGCCGGCTTGTATGCACAAACAAGTAGGTGACGTCACTTCAGATGCAGCCGAAACCGTGCGTTTTCAATTCTTGATTTTTACAAAAATTATAGTAAGTAGATATTTTAAAATAATGCGATAAGTAGCTAAAATTGTTTGATCTATATTTTCATTGTATGGAATACCTTACCAAAATTATAGTACAAAGTTGCCTTATCTATTTATAGCCTACATCTGTACAGCATACGCGATCTATTGTAATTTTGTATATGGGCGTTATTATTACGCTCACCTATCTCATTTCCTTTACCTATCTTTATTCTAAATTAATTGGCGATAACGACTCGCCCGTTTTTGATGTGCGGCTCTAGACTTATAAAGATTATTTTGTGAAATAATAAAAAAAATATTATGTGTAGATTTTTTGTAAAGATAAAAGATAATTTACATTTTGCAAGTCTTTGTGGGGCCGTTCGCATGTAGAGAGGTACTGAACCGATAAAAAAAATACTTCACTGATAGGGGAATCTTATACTTATCTCACATTATCCCCAAGTGACATACCTACCTATTTTCCTCGCTGTAAAAGCATTGTAGGTACGCAGTTATATGAAACAGATTAGCACAGTTGCCTTGCAGAATGTAACTAAAACTGCTTGATTTCTTTGCAGTCAATAAACAGAAAGAAGAAATATCTAATTATATAAAATTCTCGTGTCACAGTGTTAGTTACCATACTCCTCCGAAACGGCTTGACCGATTTTTATGAAATTTTATATGCATATTCAGTAGGTCTGAGAATCGGCTTCTATCTATTTTTCATCCCAGAATCCCCGCGAGAACTCCGAAACTCACGCGGGTGATACCGCTGGGCACAGCTAGTAATAAATAAATAGCTGTTCCCCGCGATTTCACCTGCGGTAATTTCGGAGTTTCCGCGGAAATTCCGGGATAAAGAGTACCCTATGTCCTTCTCTGTACCCCTGAAAACCTGCATTCAAGATTTCATGATGATCGGTTGAGCCGTTAAGGGCGTAAAAGCGTAACAAAAAAACTAACTCACTTTCGTATTTATAATACAGTTTTTTTTTTTATGCCATAGGGGGCAAACGGGCAGGTGGTACACCTGATGGTAAGTGATTACTAATATTATAAAGCTTATACTTTTATATTGTAAAAAGGTTTTTGAAAATTTAACCCCAAAGATTTCCCTTCCCTGCACTTCCCTTCATTAGGACTGCTTTTCTTTTTAAGTAGGCAAGGAAACACAATATTATATTAATTCTTTTTTTTCTTTTTTTTTCATTTTAACCCCTACAAAGTAGTCAGTTGTCGATGAGTATTTTGGTTCACCTTTTTAAATAAAGATACACATGTTTCGGGTTTCTTTGGAAATTCAATCCCTAAAGTGAAACGAGGGTGAAACCGCGGGGCGAACAGTTATTGAATGTAACACAGTTTATCACGAGTGTGTCGATTTTATCTTTGCTATTTTACGATAGATGAGAGATCTTTTAAGCAAGGTCAATTCCTATCTTAAAAAGATAAATGGTATCAACATGGATCACCATACCCAGTTGTTAAGAAAAATAAAATTATTTAAGATAGTAACGAAAGGCAAAACCTTATTTTTATCAATATTTAATACATTTACTAGCCGTCCCTCGCAATTTCACCCGCGGTAATTTCGGAGCTCCCGCGAGTATTCCAGGATAAAATATACGTATAAACTACAAACCTTCCTCTTGAATCACTCTATATCTATTGGTGAAAACCGCATGAAAATCCGTTCAGTAGGTAGTTTTTACGTTCATTGGAGACAGGCAGACGCGGACAGACAACTTCAAAGAATGGTTTGTATACGTGTGATTAAATCATTTAAGTAGATACACGAGTGTAAAGTTAAACGAGGGACGCATTGAAGAACAGCGTATAAATTCTTAATTCTCGTTTCAAATATTACCTATACCACATAAGCAATAACGTGTTAACCCACAAAATCAAGTTATTGATACAGAACGCTTTATTGAGAGTAATAGAAAGTTTTTTAATTACTTTTTAACTTATTACACTGTTTAAATACCAACAAATTGTTGAACATAAAAAAATTGTGAAACAAAATGGTGTTATAATTTTTAAAACATGATTTACTCAAAACTTTTCCAATGTTAACACACTATTGCTTATCTATGTCCATATAAACTATACTAGTACCTATATAGTATCACCATACCACCACGCCACATCACTCATATTATGCCACAGCCCAAAATACAACCGAATAATTTGGACATAGATAAGCAATAGTGTGTTAACCCACACTGGAGAAATTTTGAGTAAACCGTGTTTTAAAAGTTTAGCGCCATTTTGTGTCAACATTTTTTATGTTTAATATTTAGTTACATATTTAAGCAATGTAATAAGGTAAACACATAATAAAAATGTTCCTTAACTCTCAATAAATCGTTCTGAATTAATAACTTAAGTTTGTGGGTTAAGATGTTATTGCTTATCTGCGTCCATTTAATGATTGTAACAGGACTACTATAATATTATACCTACTTGCATTCTATTAAACCTCTCTTACTATAATAGTTTAGGAGTTATTAAAATCTGGACTGGAAGAGCCAATAGTTAATCCTTTCAGCAACTTTATGCTTCCTTAATTAGATATTTATTTCATTTTTCCATTTTATGAATCGATGGAGTGCAGGAGAAATAAGTTAGCTACGACTTTGAACATGAATTAAACTTACCTATAGTCTAAATCTGCGATCTTACTTCAAAACAATCTCCGAAAAATCCTGTGCCAATTTCGGTTAGTTATAAAAGAACTGCAAAAATTGCCTAATATGCAAGAAATCACAGTTTATTAAAAAAATAAAATCGAACTGGTCTACGGAATTGACAATTTCGATTTTCGAATTTTCACGTGCGCAAGATAGGCAAAGGCTGCGCCCGTTTAGGCGGCCGATTTTCCTGAATATCGCAACGGAACTGCCGTGGATGTAGCGACGTGACAAGATATCGCCTCCGAATTGCAACATGGATGGGTATGTATGACATACGGATGGAGTGTTGTTAAACAAAACTTGTATTCATCCTGCGGGTTTGTTTTTTCGCTACGAATACTTCGTTCTCGTATTGTTTTTGATTCGCTGATTGAAAAAAAGTAGTACCTAATTGAAGCACACACAGAAAAAAGTTTCATGAAAAATTGCAAAATACCATTAAGAGTTTCTACTGATTAAAAATTAAAGTTACTGGTCCGTTACTGATTAAAAAACATTACGAAAATCACTACAGGACGGACGGGCGGAAAATTTGCCTCAAGCCTTAGTTAGGTATTTATTTTCGGACCGATAACTTTTTACCGTTTTATAATCAGTAGGTAGAGGGGATAGACTCATTTATTACTGAACAAAGCAGTCCAGTTTTACTATTTGCTTAAGTTTTTCAATGGATATGTGGATAACATTCCTTGCTTTCCTGCCTTGTATAGATATTATGGAGTTGCACTTACAAAAAAACTCATCATAAAAATAGTTCACACCAAAATCCATGCTTGCATCCGTACGTCTGTTCGGTAAACCTAGAAATTATAATAAGTTTTGCCACTCGTTACTATGATATCGACTGTTGCCGTTAATGATGTCTTGAGTCGTCTTCAGCAATAAGTTTGAATTAATTATTAGTAGGATAATTGCAATGATCCTACTCGACTAAGTTCGTTAACACAACGTGTTTTTTATGTCCTCATCAAATCAAAAGGGCACAACAATGTAGGCAGACATGGAAACATAATCATCGATGTGTAGGTACGAATACAAAATCGTTTAACGTACTGTCACTACTTCACTAGTTAAGAGGCTATGCCCGCGGCTCGAGCAATAATATGGATAATGTAGCATTATAATAATGGTGAAAGAATTTTTGAAATCGGTCCAGTAGTTTTTGAGTTAAATCGTAACAAACAAACTAACAAAAATTCAATTATTTCCTCTTTATAATATTAGTATAGACAGGTGATTATTGATAAAGCTGGAATTTCACTTGTAGGTACTTACTACCTATATAAGTATAAATTTTAATATTGTTTTTTGCATTTTTTTTCTCGCTGCTGCCGGCTGCCACAAGCGTCAAGCAGTCACTTTTTCTCGCATGCAGGCTGCGCTAAAACTTTCCATTTATTTTTCGACATAGCCTCTTTACTTTAAGGTCGTTTTGGGTCAGGGCCCAGTAAGTTTCCTCTTTATCGCTGGTTCCAATGATTCTTGATAAAACGCATTCCCGATAACGTAGTTACACGCGTAAATAATGAAACATAATATTATATTATTGCAACTTTAACTTAGTATTAGCTAATGTGTTTAACCTATCTTGAGGGGCTCGTCGCTATACATTTCTCGACTAGTGACGTAATGAGCGTATTGTTCTACGTAAATAATAATTAAACAAACATATTTTATTATTAAGTATATTAGATGCCAGTTGCACAAACAGAATGCAGCTGTTTCAAATGAATCAACCGCTTGTAATTGCTTGTAATACTGACATTCGTAAGTGCCATTATCAGGCGTTAATCGAAAAAGAAAACAAACTGAAAATTGAAATTGAAATTTTGATCACTACAAAAAAAGGTTTCCTTATTCAATTTTGCGACCAAAAGTAAAAATCGCGACTGCAAATATTCATTTTATTAGATTATTATAAGTATAGACTAGCTGTGCCCCGCGGTTTCACCCGCGGTAATTTCAGAGTTCCCGCGGGAATTCCGGGATAAAAAGTACCCTATGTCCTTCTCTATACCCCTGACAATGTGCATGCCAAATTTCATCCAAATCCGTTCAGCCGTTTTTGCGTGATTGAGTAAACGTATGCGAGGATAAGAGCTCGAAAGCGCATTTTCACCCGACTTGCTTCTAATTTATCGTCACTGCTCAGCTCCTATGTGTCTTAACGTTATGTTATATAGGTAACCTATAACCTGCCTAGGAGTATGGAGTACAATCGTACCAAGTTTGCTTAAAATCCCTTCAGTAGTTTTGACCCATGCGTGCACATACAGACAGACAGACAGACAAAAAATTTACTGATTGCATTTTTGGCATCAGTATCGATCACCATTCATCCTCCAATATTAATTTTGAATATATATTCAGTGTACAGAATTGACCTCTCTACAGTTTTATTATAAGTATAGATTAGTCCTTTCTCTGTCCGTATACGAAAAAAATATTATTCGTATTTACGTATGTTACTTTATTGTTATTTTGTTACTCGTATTTCTTATTGACATATCTGTCTGCCTGCGTCCGTGACGCATCCGCAAGGCTCCAGTGGAAGACCAGCGCCGGGTGGTCCATGTCACCACCCGACTTATGCTGAGCTGGTCGCCTTTTTGGCGCAATTCAATTGTGTTTTAGTTTTAAGTGTTTGCATGTTTTGTGTGTTGTGCCAACTAAAGTTATTTTAAATTTCAATTTTCAAATGTTTTAGAAGATAATATGATTTTTTATAGCGTGTATAGGTATCGCTAGTTTCACCCGTCGGATAAGTCTGATATCCATTTTAACCGTCTCCAAAAAAGGAGGAGGTTCTCAGTTGGTACCTATTGCAATTTTTTCATGCCCCCTGTCCGACTCACTCGGTTGATTTAGCGGTGACTAAAAGCGAAAACAGTCGTAAATGTGTAACAATAGGCGATAAAGATACGATGTGCAATTTATTTATTTATCCGCCGATAATATTACGTCAATAAGCTGAAAGTACCCATTTATCTATCAGTCATTACCATTAAATAATTATTAGATAGACATCTTTCTTTTTTTCTTTTTTATTTATTTGAAGTGGATCTTCTGATACAACATTTCATGCAGTAGATTTCTGTATAGACAGGATTGTTATTTCAAAAAGCTAATTAATATCTGGGCGACCGAGCTTCGCTCGCTTCTATCTGTTGTTTGTAAGAAAAGCAATACCAAACACTCATTTTTCATTGCCCGAAAACATGGATAAAACGACTTTTTTCTAAAAATGAAACCGATAGACCGATAAATCACCCCCGAAACCCGCTGCATGCTATATTTCATGAAAATCGTTGGAGCCGTTTCCGAGATTCTATATACCTAGGTATATAGAATACTAGCTGTGCCCCGTGGTTTCACCCGCGGTAATTTCAGAGTTCCCGCGGGAATTCCGGGATAAAAAGTACCCTATGTCCTTCTTTGTACCCCTGACAACGTGCATGCCAAATTTCATCCGAATCCGTTCAGCCGTTTTTGCGTGATTGAGTAACAAACATCCAAACATCCACACTTTCACATTTATAATATTAGTAGGATAGATATATATAGAGAGAGGTACATATACAAGAATTGCTTGTTTAAAGATAGTAGATTTAAAATATTATACGACTGATTTTGCTGGATCTTCATTCTACTTATATACAGTTTCTTTGTTTGTTTGTCCTCTACAGACTGATGGTAGTCTGCTGGCGCCGAATCTCTGATGGGAGTCGTGCGTCGGAGAAGGATTTTAAAAACAACCAAGAAATATTGCAGGGCATTGCAACAATAAAACTTCTCTTTTTAAATTTCTATGACAGTGTTGTCACATAGAATAAAAATGCTTAGGTATGCACTATACTTCCTGCTTACTCACTATTTCTCGCGATAAATTGGTATCTACGGAAGAAATTAGACTACAACAAGTACAACAACGCATAGAGGTTGCGAAGCGCGGTGAATAGCAAATTGGCACGAAGCACAGAACAGAAAATAACAGATAGAAGGGACATCAACTTAGTTTAGTATGGAAACAGGTGAAAACCAGTGTCGCCGGGTGATTTTCGCACACAAAACTATTTAGGTACCAAGCACTAAAACATTCAATAACGTAAAGAATAGTACATTGTTATCCTAGGGGTGAAAGTAACTTATTTAGTCCCGAGGGCGCCAATAGATCGAGGGACTAAATAAGTTTTTCTCCCGAGGATAACACTGTGCTTTTCATTACGAATGCAAGGGAAGTCAAAATAAAAATAGGAATTAGCTAAAGAAAAAAATGAGTGAATTTTATTTTACATAAATCAACCATTAGGTGTGCTACTGGCCAGTAAGTATGCCCCCTATGACAAAAAAAAAACCTGAGTTTCTGCAGTATGCAGCTGTCAGTTGAAAGCGATTCTCCCTAGGGCTGAAAAGTGTTACTTTCAACCCGCTTCTCAGGCAACTTCAGACCTACTTTCCGAGTATGAGTAATGAAAATGTATAAAACGCTTTTTGTTTACGTTTTACTTAGTCACTGTTTTCAAAATTCACAGTTTTGGGAATATTTTGGAAAATATACCTACTAGGGATGCTAGCAAATGAAGTTTTAAGCATTTGCTCTAACTTCTTAACTAACCATAGCGCGCCTACCGCGCCTAGATACATGTTCTCTCCAGTTAATTTATTTTATTTATGGCACGAAGAATCATACATACATGGTACTTACACTGACGTATGTCTACGTGACTGTTATATTTATTAGGTATTATTTCTTATTTCCTCAATCCGGTATAAAATGCGAAACTGAGGAATTGTAATGTATGAAACATTACAATTCATAAAATAAAAAATTACATCGGCACTACAAATTTGATATCATATCACTAAACAGATAGATAGTAATTGGCATGTTGACTAATTTTTATTTTTTAATTAGTCTTGTAGTCTATTAAAAAATATTGGACACGTATTTTTTCTTTTTTTACGTAATCAATAAATAACGGCGATATATTGAGTTGAAATTTCGCGTGACGTCACTATTCTGACAGTTTGTATGGCGGTTTTAGCGGTCAGTGACGTCACGACCCCCTCACCCTAAACTTCAATGCGCTCAATCTCTGTATATTTTAATTTATTTGAAAAAGCAAAAAATACGTGTCTATTGTTTTTTTATTTTCTAACTGACGGACTAATTAGAATTTTGATTTTCAAAAGTAGTCCACATCCCCATTATACTGAACAAAGTTAACAAACTAACTAACCCAAATCTAATTTCTGCGAGCTTACTATGAGCTCTTAAAGCAGAACCTAAATTGAGTTACTCTGCTTTATCGTACGATAACCACTTTTAAAGGTGGTGGTCTTAAAGCAATTCAATTTAGGTTCTGCTTTAAGAGTTCACAGTACAGGAACTGATTTCTGTAATGGGTAGCCCTAGCCATTCCTACAACCAAAATATTATATTTACCTACATATTATTATAACTTATAAGCCCGTGAATGATTTTAGAAGCAAGTAAAACGCTATAGCACTAATTCGGTTTCAAGCGGTTCAGTTCAAATGAAATCTTTTATATCAACTGTTTAGTTTTTTCAAATAAGTTATGTACATTATTATCTAGACCAGTGATTGTATTAAAAAATTATAACGCGGCGAGCAATTTGCAACCTTGCGGTCAACGTCAGACGAATCAAGGCGTTACAAATGGTTACAATATACATTGCAAAATAGTTATTTATGACTCAACCCATATTCATCGTTGGAATTAACATTATTTTAGTTTATTTTTTGCAAACTATGCAATTTACAATGTTCGCTGCAATAATTAGGTACTTCTCAAAAACCTTTTTTTTTTACAATCTCTTTTGTAACAACAATCGGAGCTTGTCACGTTCTGTGTGTTTCAACTAGCTCTATAATTATGTAGAGGGCTGAAAAAATGTGGACACTTGAACTTGACCCCTGCAGTTCAGTATCATAGACAGCCTTTAATCTTCCCACTATTGGGACAACGGTGTGAACTATAGTCCCCTAAGTGGGCCCAGTGTGGATTGATCTGCAATCATCAACTTCAATCTTCAGAAACGCTTTCGAATTGCTTCCAATATGACATAAGTTTCCTCATGACATTTTCTTTCACCGCGCTAAGCATGCAGTAATTACAGGTGGACTGGCGAGGTATTTGCTTGCAGTTATTTATCCGCACACACAGCACCGTTGATCTAGCGGTTAGTTAACTTGACTGTTACGACAGGTGTTGCGGTCCGAGGGTACAAACACTCGTGAGTACGAACGAACTACTATGTAACTTTTGTTTCTATAATAATTTTTCGTTTGCAATCAAAAACAAGGCGGTTTTGCTATCACAATATGCACGTTTTGACACCTACAATAGTTAACAAGTAATCAACCAAAATAAACATACTTTAAAAGTTGAAGCTGCCTAAACATAATTAATTAATTACAAAACCACTATTTTTCTGATTGAGTCTGAAATATGATAGCAAGTAGCAACAAAAGTTACATAATTGCCCTGCTGAGCTGCGTATATCACCGCTAAATGTATCACATTAATCTCGTGAAATTTAGTGCATTGGTGGACTTGGAACTACTTCGGGTAGTCTTGAAATGTAGTGTCAAGGGAGAGCTGAGTCTGGAGCTACATTGCGTAGTGGGAGTGCGTGCAAAGAACGAGTAAAACCAGTTGCTGTGGTCACGGATTCCCGGAGAACTGGTGTGGGCGTGGCGCGCGGCGCGGCCGCAGAGTCACGTGCCCTCGCGCACGTCGCGTCGCCCGACTCCACTTCTCAACATTTGCCGCACGACAGCACTGCGTTGCTTTAGTTGGTTAGCAATCCTGCCCCCTTAGCCAAGTGTACAATCTATAATCGTTATTGCTATAGAAAACTAAGGAACGTATCTTCATGTCACGTGATCACGAAAAATGGACTTTAACCAAACTTCATGACAGAAATGTTTACTTAAAGCGGATCGAACCCGCGAGTCGCGACACATGGTGTAGCATTCAGTTTTTAATGACTCATAGACCAATGGTGCTGTCATCGAAATATACACCTATACTCCAAGAAAATTAAATTGAAAATTATTATGTTCAACTCTGTTTCTGCAGTTTTCACTATAATATAGTTTTGGAATCTTTGCATTAACTTGATGACCAGTCCAACTCGCTCGATCACGTATCGGTCGGGCTTATTACGTATTTGAATCGAGTACACAGGTGTGCCAATAAATAATACGCTGTACCTGTGAAAATATAAAGTATCTTTTCCATTGAAGTTTAAATACGCAATTATGTTTCCACCAGCGAGTTTTTGCAGAACGCTATACGACAGATGAATGTAGTTAATTACACGTACATAGGTATAAAGGTAGATAAGTAGATACAAAGTAGATACATGTTTCAGTGAGTAAGTGTCCAATGATTCTATAGGAATGTGAGAAGTTGGGTACCTACATGTTTGAGGTAGGCTTATAGCTTGTGAAATGTTTGCCGTGACACGTAACACGTGGTCATTTATCGGGAGTGCTAGATTTTGCTCCAACGTTTAAAAAATACCATATATAAACACTGAAACTATCGCCAAATTTAGCGACCACAACGAGCGAGCTGAGTGAGCGCAGCGAGCGTGAAGCGGTAGCGGTCAGCAAAACGCTAAAACCAAACTTTTGGTGTGCATGTTTTGATATGCAATTACCTAATACATATTTTAGACACTTCAGTGTAAATATCGAAAGTCCATTTCGTTACGTTATCAATTCTGTATTTGGAGGACGATTCTGTAGGTACGTATATTATTACCTACCTAACTGTTCTAACAACTGCGAACTCGAAACCAGTTAGTTAATGTCATTGCCAAGGTCTCATCTCAGGTCTCTATGATAATTCTGAAGCATTGAGACAGTACCTATCACATAACTGAAAACTATTCCCTTTGAGTTTCATGAGGTTCGACATTCGTTCGTGAATATTTATTTTGCATATACCTATGCAAAAAAAAGAATTATTGCAATGCCTACATATCAATCCAGGGCAAATATTAGATGGATACCGTTCAACCTGAAACTAAATCTGCTAATGTGCCCACCCAAGGATGTTGGGCTTCCAATATGAAATTTAACTTCAGGCGACTCTTCAAATTTATAGACTTGGTGGCGGATCTGTTGCTTATTTGTGCTGTCAGTTTTCATGGTATCTAATTGTATTTTTAACGTTTTTTTATAGGTAAATAATATTTGGGCTGACAATCGAATACTGAATCCTCTTTCAACATTCTTCGTTTAATCTTTCACGTCCTGTTATCTAGACTCTTCATGAGTTCATGATAAGCAAGTAGGAACGTTACTGTGATCACTTGGTGTAGTTTTTAGGATTTAGCACGTAATTAGTTATATATTTCTACTAGCTGACTCCCGCGGTTTCACCGGGATTCACGGTTATTTTGGAGCTCCCGCGGGAATTCCGGGATAAAAAGTACCCTACGTCACTCAAGATCATTGTAGCTTCCTATAAGTAAAAGAATTTATCTAATCGGTTTAGTGGATCCAGAGATTACCCCCTACAACGTCACAAACTCACAAACTTTTGCTATTTATAATATTAGTATAGATAACAACAAACGCTGTATTGCGTCGTCTCTCCAACGCTAATAGATTCCTAACACCTGTTAAGGCGGCAAACATTGAACCATAGTTACAAAAAGTAACACACCTAACATGTTTTTCATCCAGGTATTTCAGTTCTTTCCGACTTGAATAATAATTATTAAGTGCTCACAATCTAATAGGTTCCTAAAAATCTCGTGTCATAGAGTGTTTGTATCCTCTGAGACTCTGAAACGCCTTCACTGATTTTTATGAAATTTTTTGTGTATATTTTGTAGGTCTGAGAATAGGTCGTAGGCTATTTTTTATACCCTAGGTGGTAAGGGTGACGCTTTCCGGAATGTTTTATTTTTATTTTTTGGACAAAACTTTACTTTGGAGTTCCTATGGGAATCCCGAAACTCACGCGGGTGAAACAGTGGGGCACAGCTAATAAAATAATCTATACAACCTACTTATAAAATAAGAAAAGAAGTATGTTTGTTTGATTGTTTGTTGGCAGCAGTAACAATAGGTAGGTACTTAATCTCTGGGACTACTAAAGTTTACTGAACCAATTCTGAAAATACTTTCATTTTTTTTCTTTTTTTGCTAGAACAAAGTGTACCCGAGAAGTACCGACATTCATACGGGTGGAAACGCGGGTTAGTAGGTTAGGCATGTTGCCGGGAAACGAAAATCAAAATTCTATTTAGTCAGTCAGTTAAATAATAAAATGATAATGGACCCGTATATTTTGATTTTTCAAATTAATGAAAAAATATTTATTTAGAGCGTGTTGTGTTGTCGACCCCGTCTCGGGACTAAATAAGTTACTTTCACCCCTAGGATAACAATGTACTATTACAACGTGTGTTATGGTATACAGAATATTAATTTCTAATATTTTGTCATCTGAAGCGGTCGGAATTGTGTTCTTAGGACGCGCGTTAAGGGCAAGGAAGGAATGTTGTTGGTCATAGAGAATAGGGGCCAGCTGGGATCATTGAATGTTTGCTCTTTTGCAAACTTGCTCGCATATTTAATTTGTTTTCAAATTATTGTGAATATGGCGCAATAGCCTGTGATATACATTATCTACACTTTACCTGTTTTTAGGGTTCCGTACCCAGAGGGTAAAACGGGACCCTCGTACTAAGACTCCGCTGTTCTTCTAGATATTTGCGCGTCGATGGCACAAGAAGAGGAAGACACTGGAGGGTCAGCAGGTGTGAGCAGGCGGCGAAGTCACCGTGTCGTGTACGTCAAGCCCCAGAAAGGGGAGAGTGGCAACTAGGGACAAGGATCAGAGCAAAAAAAGAATGTGTAGGGTACGGTACGTCCCGGGCGACCGGGGCGTTCCGGCCCGCGATTCGGTCCGTATAACCAAGATGGTTGGTAGGACCCTGGATTGGAGGTAGGTTGTTCTTCTGTCTGTCTGTCCGTCTGTCACCAGGCTGTATCTCATAAACCGTGATAGACAACAAATACTAAAAAAACAGAATAAAATAAATATTCAAGGGAGCTCCCATACAATAAACCTGTTTTTTTTGTCGTTTTTATAGATAATGGTACCTACGGAACGCTTCGTGCGCGATTCCGGCTCGCACTTCGCCGGTTTTTTTTTTAATTCAACTGTATTGATATTCAAATCTATTTTTTGTTACCAGACGTACATGTAGGCACCTCGAAGCTGGGACCAATAAATCATGTGTGATAAGTACATCATTATACCAGAATCTTGTTCTATAAAAAGCAATAGGTACTTACTTCGAAGTAAATTTTACGGTGATTGCGAACCATTTAAAGTATTACTGATAACTAACAAACAATTATTAATAACTAGCTATGCCCCGCGGTTTCACCCGCATTAATTTGAGTTTTATTGGCCCATGATTTGAGGAAAAATCCTACTAATGCAAAATATTCCATTATTAATAATGATTTACTAAGTTTCATATTAGTTTTTTTTTCTACACCTTTCTGATTGCAATAAACAATTTCATGATTACTATTTATTATTATTACTACAATATGATTTTTGCAAAGACATTCTATAATAAAGGAAATATCATTGGACTTTTGCGTAACTTTGAGCGTTTACGTAGCGTCCGCAACGGAAGCTCTCAAAAGGACCTTTATACCTACCCTCTTGGCTTGCTAATCCCTTTCTGACTAACGTTTAAAAAAACTAAGTTTTTGACGGGAATTGAAGATGTAGCGGTCCCATCAGATTTTTATCAGCACAAAAATTTGTGTGGATACAAAATTCTTGAAAGTGGAATTTGATGTATTTTAGGTACACAAGGTACTAGGAGTTACACCCGCGATCACTTCGGAGTTCCCGCGGGAACCCCAGGATAACTATACGTACCTATAAACCTTCGTCTTAAACCACTCTATCTTTTGGTTGGTGAAATCCGGATGAAAATCCGTTGCGTAGTTTTAAAGATCTAAGCATACATAGGGACAGACCACGGAAGTATATTCTTACCTCTATGGGACAGACAGACAGGGGGGAGACTATGTAGTGATGTAAAAACTAAAGGATATTGGATAAAACGTTTTACAGTTGCGGTTTTTTATTCACCCTTGAACATTTATTATGAGAAGAAAAAGAGAGATGATTCATGACGTGATATTAACCATCACATAAAAATATTAAGTAGTTGAATGTTTCGGACCAACAACATTCCAATGTGTTTATGTTCTAGGTTTTTTTTCTGTTTAAAGTAGGTAGGTACTTACCTTTTTTGTTTCTTTGTTTTTTGTAACTATGTTTTGCTGTTTTTTTGTTATTTTTTACTAGCTTTTGCTCACAGACTTTCGCGCGCGGTCAATGTACCTACATTTTTCAATCAATTTTCTATCCCTCGGGAACAGTACGTACATTTTTCTGATGCCTTATGTCTTCTGACTTTTTATATACCCGTGCATGCGATTTTATGATCATCGATTGAGTAGTTAAGGCGTGAAAGCATTACAAACAAACATTCACATTTAATATTAATTCATTAGTAGGTACCTATACCTACTAATTAAGTTTTATTAAAATTATTGAAATTTTCATTTAGATCTAATCCAATATTTATACAAGGATAGTCGAAAAGGGGTTAGGTACCAAACGGAAAGTGTAACAACGTGTCCATAAAAACGAATAAATTCACCCTTTTTTTTTCGATAAGTTCATAGTTTTTTAAGGTAATTTCAAATGAATGATATCTCTATCAGTAGCTGCGTGCCTATTTTCATTTGAGTTCACTCTGTTGGGCCAGGAATTGATCAGCCTCACTCATCACTTAAAAACAAAGTAGTCGGAGATCTATAAGTATAGATATTCTGTCAGTAACAAAAAGCTATGTTTAAAAATAATGTAATAAAAAAATTCTAATTGTAACATAAATTCAGTGCCTCCCATGGGATACACTTAGTTATAGAGGTACTCTCAGATCTTAGTTATAGAGGTACTCTCAGATCAATGCTCTCGGCCTTGGACCCCCTTGTCTGACTTATCCTTTATAACTATCAATAACTTTAAGTTATTTAACTTTGTCATTATTCCGTAGTTAGGTATAAGGTACCTACCTATATACTTACAATTACAGGAAAATATACGCGTAAATATTAGCGAACAAGTAAACAGAATAAATTGTTATGAGGAATATCACGTTCCTTTACTAAATTTAAGATAATTATAATAATAATACATATAAATAATACATGATTTTTATCAGGGAGTTTCAGCGATTTTTGGGCTCCATCTAGACCCTCGTCTCTATAATATGTGTAATGGATATCATAGTAATAAAAAAAACTGGTCCATATTCGACCATCCTATTATTTGCCGTCAGAGTATCGACGCGACGTCCCGACTCCACCATCAGATGAGACCATAAATCATAATTTTGCATTATCACCAAACTTAGATAGGTACATAAATATGCCAAAAATTTCAATCGGCAAGGGATTAAAGTATGGTTGCTTGAAATGGTTGAAACTTGAACCATACAACTTACATACGAATATTGCAACTCCTAGCAACCAAAAACAAACGAGACTGTTTAAAAAAAACTGACCGAGACATTTTATGAATTACAAAAAAAAAATTGAATTTCTTTTGAAAACTGTTGGCTAAACAAATATTTGCAATCAAGTTTTTACGTAATCCGTAAAGTTTCCGTAATAAAAAACCAGACCGATCGGTTCAATTGATTAATATGTACGAACGAAATTGTTTTCGGTTTTAATGATCTCAAATTTGCGCGTCGCTTTTTTGTCATTATTTTATTCGGACTTTAGCAAAATTGTTGTCATCATAATAGCACAGTCATTACGCAAATGAAACTGATAAAAATACAGAATTGTTATATTGTGTAACATAATTTATACTGTATAAAATGCTTTGTCCAGCTGACTGACGGATCAACGCACAGCCTAAACCGCTGATCGTAGAAACCTGAAAATTGGAGGGTGTATTCTTTGTATGACGTGCCTCCGATAAGAAAGGATTTTCCGAAATTCTTCCCCTAAGGGGATGAAAAGGGGGTCTAAGTTTGTATGGGACAACGTGATGTCATGGCCTAATCTAACGTAAAAAACCAATTAAAAATCCTATTAGAACCATTTTCGACTTTCACGCGGGCAAAAACTAGTCTATATACATATATCTTTAGATAGATTAGATAAAAATGAATCCTTATTTCCCTTGGTCACGGCATCACGCATGAACGGCTGGACCAATTTTGCTAATTCTTTTTTGTTGTGTTTGCTATTGTAAGGAGAAGATTCTTATGAAAGAAGTTTGGGAGTTACTGCGGAAATTCCGAACTCACGCGGGTGCATTTTCGAAACGGTTGGACCGATTTTGGCGGGACTTTCTCTGCTAATTAGCTGATGTTATAAGAAGTAAATTAAGCTAAGTAAATTAGGCGTTCCTGCGGGAAATCCGCCACTCACGCGGATGAAAATACGGGGCACAGCTAGTATCCTACTAATATTATAAATGTGAAAGTGTGGATGTTTGGATGTTTGTTACTCAATCACGCAAAAACGGCTGAACGGATTTGGATGAAATTTGGCAGGTACGTTGTCAGGGGTACAGAAAAGGACATAGCGTACTTTTTATCCCGGAATTCCCTCGGAAACTTGGAAATTACCGCGGGTGAAACCGCGGGGCACAGCTAATATTATTATAAAAACGAAGTAGGTACCGTACCAACGCTTGATTGTCGCGTTAATAAACGTTTGTGCAGTAAACGTATCTGCATGTGTATAGGTAGGAGTAAGATGCCGACGGAAATGACGAATTTACGACCTATTGTTAGTAAAAAGTAAATTAGTTCTTAAAATATACCAATAACTATTACTGCCGTTCCCGCCACATTCTTTTTTGTTTGATAACTCTTTCTATAGTAATGAAAATGTGCCCCAGTCAGAAGTCACAGAAGTACCTACCCTACCACTATGGTCCCAGTTGCGACCCCACTATGGTCCCAGTGGCAGAATGATGACTAAATTTTAATTTCTAGTCCATCTTAATAAAAAAATATTGGGTATACGTATTATTCTTTTTTTACCTAGTTAATCAAAAAATAACGGCGATACATTGAGTTGAAATTCCGTTACTTAGTTATGAGTTTATGACGTTGCGACCTCGCAATCTTATACTTTAATGCGTTTTAACTAAGTATTGTTTCAGTAATTCGAAAAAGCAAAAAATACGTGTCCATTATTTCTTTTACTATCTAGCTGACGGACTAAATAGAATTTTGATTTTTATTACCTTGTCATCATGCCCGTTGGCCCTTTGCCGGTGTTCCATAAGTATCTACCTACTCATTCTAATGTTTATTTTATTATTTTTTGGTTATTTATTTTTGTATCGACATTAATAGTCTGTGGAAACGGTTATGTTTTAATCGACTTATGTGCGGAGAACCGTAATTTAAAAAACACTAACTAAAACAGTCGTGTAAGTGGTACGAAGAGCTCTCAATTTTTCTATTTAATTCTCGTTTGATGTGTCCAAATGTTTTGAAAGGCAAAATTCAACTTGTTTTGTGTTTGTGCTAATATCATCAGCTGTGCTTTGCCGGCCGTTATAGACGCAAAAAATATAGACGAATCACCAGGCGATCAGACGCAGCATGAGCAGCTGCAGTCGGCAGTAAGGTACGTGATGTTTGCTTGGATTTCGGACGTCGTTACCCTTTAGATTCGACAAATATCTACCTACCAATATTACGGTGTTCACTCTATATCAAGTGTTTTTGACACAGATTGCGTTTGACTAGATTTGTATGAATCTAGTACGGACTGAGGTACGGACAAGGACGTAAGATGTAACACTCGGTGCTAGGTAAAACTGTAATAATATAATATTAATTTACAATAACTTCGCTTCGTAGAAATTGAATTGTATAAAATATCATAATAAAATCGGTCATGCCCGAGAAGAGCGAGCGACCGACAAGGTCAGATCGAACAAAGTTTAATAAATTGTTGTATTTTTGGTTTTGTGTTGCTTTTGTGATTAGAGAAAGAATTAGATGCGTAAGTCAGGGTCAGCTACTTACTTGAAATACTTTGAAAATCTTTAAATCTAGTGAGTAAGGTGGACGTATCACTACACCAATCAACAGTAGGTGAATATAAACGTTTTCAAGAAAGAAGCGCGAGTTTTCAAAATTTTGTTATAAAGTTTGACCAAAGATCATACAATAATCACAGTTTGACTTATAGACCACTAAACAGATTATTTTCAACATGTGCCTTCGGCGACCATTACGGTAAGCGTATAAGAGAGGTAAGGTTAAATAAAAAAAATAGTTATGTAGATTTTGCGATTATATTAAGTTTTATTTGTTTTTTTTATTTGTTCTTTAATTCATTTTTTACATTGATATTGAATTCAATTTCCCATGTTTACCTTCAATAACTTTGTACGTTCCATTTTTAATGTAACTATAAATTTTTTATTATATTTTAAAAAATACAAACTATTCGCTAATTTTGTATGTAGGTATGTAAGAAAAAATAAAACTTGAAAAAAAAATGCATAAGTATCGATGCTTCACAAATATTATTAAAATATACGTAGGTATCTAATTAAAAAATTAAATAATGGAAAGCAAGCACTCACCTTAACCTCTTTCGCATTCTTGTCATTTTTCTCATTCAGCACAAAAGTCTCATTTATAATGCCGTATTTCCCCAAATCGACACTTAACTGACCGAACGGTCTAATGTCTTCACTACTCATTTTAAACAAAACAAAGACGAATAAAAATTTTTTATATACTTGAAACTATTAAAGTTATGCACGTTTTTCTTATCACTGCACACGCGTATTATGAAAACTTTCAAGAATGTGTAAAAGTAGAGTCGGTTTCAAATTCAAGATCGTATGTTGCACGTTGTAAAAAAAAAGAAATGACGTTTCGTCTATGAATCGCTTTCCCGCTCAAATCTGTGACAGGTGCTTAGGTCTTGTAGCGGGAAAACCGCTCAGAATGTTGCTCTAATACGAACTGGCGAAGCTAGAAGTGGTAACCCAAATAAATACAAACGTTAAGTGGACAACACACAAACCGGAATTGTCATGGAAAATATTGTGATTGTCGCGACTGGACCGGCCGGCTCTTGGCAGGATACGGGCAACGACAATATTTTGCTATTTTGTTTTTCCGAAGAAACGCACTGGCACAAGCAGGTATTCATGCGTGCTTCTCGATCTTTGATTGCGTAACGCTCACAGGAATTATCTGTTTACTATTTGAAATTATTGCATGATTCCACTAATCTATATAATAAAAGGATTGAATAAAATTAAATGAGACTGAAAAAAAAAGAAAAACACTTGCATGTGTTCTTTATCATAGGCCTAGAATTGAAATCTAATTATATAAACAAAATTTTTCCAATTCTTATAGATTTTTCTTATATGGCCGATTTTTTAATCAGATATTCAGAGAATATTTTAACAAACGTAGAACACTTTGCGTATGGATTAGTGGACAAATACATTACATGTCAATTGAAAAATCAGCCCTTAAAACCATTTTTTTTTTTTTATGTCATAGGGGGCAAACGGGCAAGTGGTACACCTGAGCTGAAAACGAAAAGTTACCTATTTGTTACAATGTTTGTTTTTTATATTACATATTTGTGAGTTATAATAACCGCTTGGCAACCGCTATATTGACGTAATTTTGGACTTATTTATTCGGTCAATTTTAACCGCAACATACTCTTTCGACTATCCTTGAATACAAGAAGGTATTTACTGTTTTGTACAAACTATACAACCTTATTCACCAACTAGCTGTTCCGTGCAGTTTCATCCGGATTACGGAATTTACGGAACTTTCTCGGAAATAGGTTATTTTACAAAAATTGTCAAACAGCCTATTCTTTGTAACGAAAGTACCTACCCTCTGCTCTGGTCCAAGACTTAAAGTAGATAGGTACCTACTATTAATTCATATGAATTTAGGAATTCATTTTAGATCTATTTATTTGGAGTTGAAAGTAGATATCAATTATATTCCAGTCCTATATCAGTGGAAAAACTTTTGATGTCTGCATAGATCACTCCCTATAAAAAAACATTTCTTTTCAAAATACTGGCAGGTCAAGATTCACCGTTAAACAATATCTTTAATTATACATGTATCAGAGAGGTTTAAAAACAATACAAGAGTTCTAAAGGTAGATACCTAGTAGCCATGCTATTAATTTAACTCCAAAACGTGTGAGGGCCCATTACGTAGATTCATAGTTGTTTTAAAAAGTCAAAGTCCTCGAGATTAATCGTTACGAAAATACACTGGGAGGGGTCATTGAACTCTCATTTATCCGGTTATGAATATCAAGTGATGTGCATGATTAAACAAGAGACATAATATTGAAGGAGATTATTCAGAGTTCGATTTTAGTTCTAAACATTTAAAAAATACACGACAATATCGTTTTATTAAAATACGTAAATGAAAACTGAGCGTGCAAGGAACCCGCCGACGGATCGTAATACCTAAGGGTCATTTACCCTTCCTTTGTAATGTAACCAATGTACCGAAAAATCATATGATGTACCTACCTACGCGACCATGCAAGAAAATGGCATGAAACTTCATATTACGCATTTGAAAGTTACAAAACCAATGTAGCTACCTAAGCCTTTATTTTCGAGTTTACTTACTTTGCAGCAACAACGTTCTTTAGGTTCTAATGGTTCTACAGGTATCAACTCTCCGGTTAGACTGTATGCTAAAGCTGATCATGACCTAAGAAATTGCCAACATTGCACACCAAATATCGAACATAAATAATAGGTATATCCTTCGAGAAATATACCTAATAGTTGCCTATTTTACAGAAACAAAATTAATAGTTACATGAAATTTAAATTTGGTAAATTTTGTATTCTGTTGGTAGTAGGTAGAGGTACAAACTATTCCGTAAAATACATAAATTTGAAAATAGGTGAAGTTCCAACCTAAAAGTTAACAGAGTTGCTATATCTTACCTCTATGGGCTTAGCAGTGAGTACTAGTCGCCTTTGCACCTCACCAGCCTACCCGATCAAAGTTTTGAACCAATTCCCAAGTCGTTTCTAAACCTCGATCTTCTTTTGTGAATATTTTTTATGAACATGCAATCTTTATCTAATTACCAAATTAAACGAAACACTTCAGAAAACACGTTTGAAAACATCGTGAGACAACAAACAACAGTTTGTTTTTATATATTTAATTACTAGCTGTGCCCCGCGGTTTCACCCGCGCGAAAGTTTTTTATACAACTTTTTTTCCCGATATCCGATTTCAATGAAAAAAAGCCTATATGTAGCTCCAGGCTAAGCTTAATCTACCTGTGAAAACCGCATGACAATCCGTTCTCCGATTCGGAGATTATCGCAAACAGACAGACAGACAGAAAAGATTTTTAAAAATTCTTTTTTGTGGTTGGCTACTCGTTCGTTTATCGTCCCCTGTCAGTTTTTGTTAAAAATATTCAATGTACAGAATCGCGGATTAGATAGTATAGATTTGCGTAAAGACTACAGCACTATTGGAATACTAATGGAATGCATAACAATATAATTATAATGTCAATTAAGTGAGGAAAATCACGTATACATATTACCGTACATACATATTTATTTTATTCACTTGTGCCACACACTCAATAAAAAGTATTTTTATTTATTTATTTATTCTTTTTTGCGCAAGAGGTACAAATGGCAAAATAAATGCCTTGCGGCATTCTCTAACAGTTAAGTATTGGGTTGACAGAGAGATGTAAAGGAAGGGGTGTCAGGTGTGCCAGGTATACATATATTACAAGAATGCGTTAAAAAGTCTCAATATCCACTGTGTATTCGATGAGATACCTACAATCGGAATTTCTGCATCAATTTTTAGAATGAATTTCAGGGTCCTGAATAATAATGCACTACCTATATGACCAATATAACATTCCTTTCCCACAAAACCATTTTTTGTTAAAATTTCATTTGTATTTCGCTTTTAAGTGGAGTCGCTTTTTTGATTTATAAAGTGACAATTTATCTACCCCAGTCGCTGTGCTGCGCCTGTAATATTTGAACATACATACAGCAACAACATACAACACACAGTCGAATTGAGAACCTTTTTTGGAAGTCGGTTAAAAAGTGTAGCTAAGCATTATAATTATCAATTGTTTGGAACCCTTATTACAAGTTCCGCCTAGTTTGGGATCAGTCATTTTTTTAATCGGTTTGTGGTTGGTTTATTCGCGATTTGAAACTTGACATCCAAACTTGTCGATAGAAATTTATTGTTGTTAGCAACACGAGGCGATTAACATGTAACTTTTGTTGCTATCATATTTCAGTTTCAATCAGAAAAATTGCGATTTTGTGATTAATTAATCATGTTTAGGCAGCTTCAACTTTAGAAGTAGGTAGTTATGTTTAATTTGGATGATTGCTAGACTTGTAGGTGTCAAAACGGGCATATTGTAATCGTAAAAATTCCCGCGGGAATTCCGAAATTAAAGCGGGTGAGACTGCATTACACATCGAATACTAGGTACACGTTGTCAGGGGTTCAGAAAGGGATATAGGGTACTTTTAATCCCGGAATTCCCGCGGGAACTCCGAAATACCGCGGGTGAAACCACGGGGGACAGCTAGTTATCTATATTATAATTTAGAAACTAAACGGATTACAGACAGACAAGCGCGGATAGTGACTTTGCTACTATTTAAAATTTTGACAAATATAGCATAAACTTTCCGTTCACACACCGTAAAATGTGTAGATAATTTAAAATGTAAATCAATTAACCGGATAATAAATTATCTATTCTTAGCTATTTCAAGCGGTGGCATGACCATTTAGCTGTAGCTATATAATTATGTATGTATGTATATAACCCGATTAACACAAAAAATTTATAAATTAAATTACACGTAAAGTCAACTCAGATTTGAAGTCGTCTATATCGGTTTATAGCGTGACTTCACCTGCCCCCTTCCAATTGCCGGCTAAATATTTATACCTACTACACGAAGCAGGTATTTCAATTAGACCTTATATAGAGAAACCTTCGCGAGGTTGCTTAATTTCATAAAAGTTTCACGGTAATTGGAAGAATGGTGGCGGGTGGAACGAATAAAACACGAATAGCTCCTTCCACATTATGCATTTAAGCGATAATTTTCTTCCATTTCGTATAATATGTAGTTATTAGCAAAAACATAGCCGAATGCAGAAACTCCTCCTTTTTGGAAGCCGGTAAAAAATTAAGTTCTTTTTTTAAAGCTACGGATCGCAATGGACGAAACCGGCTGCTTTATTTTTCCCGCCAGTGAGCGCACTTGGGCTTTACCCTAATCCATGGGGACTCGATTTAAACCAGAGATGTAATAGGTAAGGCCGCAAGAGGCGAATGTTACGTACATTGTACAGATTGTACATTGTATTGTATAAGAGTCATTATTATCCAATAGTTAAATAGATATGTACATTGTACATATATTGCAAGATTGGCTTCAAAGAAACCCTAGTTGCCCAATTCGTATTTCGCTAATAAATGTTTCTACGAAGTAAGTATACGAATCCAGAGCAAATTTAATTGGTTGGTTTTTACCATTTGCCAAGAGTAAGTTGACGACAAATGTGAAAGGTAACGCCTATTCCTATACTATTCACATTATACACGTGGTCATGTTTTCATTTGTTTTCATTTTATTGCTCAAATTGTTATCTTGTCGTGTCTATAGTCTGTACAACTGCATATAGTATGTCTATTATATAAGAAATATATTTATTTAGATTGAAGACGGTGCTCTTGTAATAGTAATTTCTTTTAGTAAACTTTAGGTTTTTTATTTTAATAATTAATTCATCATGCACACGAAATATTAACGTTGTACCTCAGATTGTAACATATGAAAAGGTTCTACAGAACACACACTATAGCATCTTCTGCTATAAAAAGCAAAATATTATTTTATTATCTTTAATAATATAGTATAGGTATTATAAACGTGGGTGCTCAAGTACCTACGTGCCGCTACATCGTATCGCAGCCCACTCCCCCCACCCCATAAAAAAGGACCATTCACCACCAATGGATGATAAGTAGGGTTGCTACCCGGGTAGGTACCCGGATCCCGGTATACCCAGGTATATGAAATTTTTAGTAATTTTTAGTACTATTTCATTGTCAGACCCGGGTACCCACTTTGATCAAAGTGAAGTGAGTTGAAAATTATGAGGTACTAAGTAGCGCCTTAAAAATAAAATATTAGCTTTGCACTACAAAAATTTGAACTAACTCTAAAGGCGTTGAATTTTTTTACAAAAATGCAGTAGGTAAGTATATTTGAGGTTAGTGATTTGGTCGCCGTGTTTTGTTTTTAATTTTGTTGGAGTTTGAGGGCGGTCAACTGTAGAAGTCGAGCGTGACGCGATAACGAGAGAACCTGAGTTTCAAGATCATAAAATATTGACGCTTCCTTGCACAATGCATGCATGCATATTCGAAGCTGCAAAGTGTGTGAAGCACAATACCCAAAATATTTCTATGTAAACACAGATCACAAAAAAAATCTGCGACTAAGATTGATTGAACTAGTAGTAGTAAAAAGTAAAACATTGTAAGTAGGGATGTAGAGGCAAAGGCAAACCGATTTCTAAATATAATTTTAAGGATTTGGAGCTGCATCCGGTATCCCTTGAGTGACCTAAGATACTTTTTATCTCAAAAGTCAGAACATATAATATGTAATTGCGTGAATTCCAATATTGACGAGGGTGAGATCGCGGCGTGACCAGTTTAATGCAAAGGAAGTAATGGGTTTCCTAGGGACGCAACAGTAGGGTAAACGGCGAGCGAAGCCGGGCGCCATTGTATAGTTAAACTTAAATAAGGTTATTTAAAAAAAAAAAATAGAATCACAAAAAATCTTTAGAGTTTGGAATTTTTTTGTTGCAGACTTAAATTATTGTAATCATTTTCACATTACGCCACAAACGATAACAATATTTTAAGCACCTTGCTGGGTGTGCCGCCACCTTATCCATATTTATATCCTTACTAAATATTTTAATGTTAAAATGTGTTTGTTTGTCCGGCTTTCTCGTTGCAAACTTGCGATGAAGCAAAGGATCGACATGGACACGGAGATGATACAGATAACAATTGTTGTTATGAAAAATAAATTGAACCTGGGAGTATTTTGTTGTAAAGCCTTGACTGAAAAAACTGAAAAGCTAAAAATAAAATGCTAAAATTAACAAAATACCGATTTAATCCAAAAGACAAAAACACACGTAATATTATTATTGGTTTGTGCTACCACTGATCGGTTTGAATTCGGTGACAAGTCCGCTGGTGGATGCCCACTTGGGTTGTCCTGCTCACGAAGAGCTGGTGGCGGGAGTCGACTTAGCCCATCTACCCCCTCCATATTTGGCTTGTCACCGACTTCATACCGATCAGTGGTATCACAAACCAATAATAATATTACGTGTGTTTTTGTCTTTTGGATTAAATCGGTATTTTGTTAATTTTAGCATTTTATTTTTAGCTTTTCAGTTTTGTGTTTTTGGAAGTCGGTTTTAATTTTTTTGTTAAAAATTTTTGTTTATTTTTCGCTTTTAAGTGACTTAGTTGGTAATTTCTCTAAGTTACAATAGCCTAATGTCAAATGCTCATCACCTTTTACAAAATATTACTTTTCCCGGCGCAGGGACGTTAATTGTTGAGGAGTTCTCCTAGTGCTTCACCATCAGTTCCACTTCACCATATACATTGTGACGGGCATAAATTGTTTGGAAACCATATTAAAGTTAACGATTCAGAACCCGTGAAATACCTATTATTGAGTAGTTCCGATGACCATCTGTGGTCTTCATCATCAGTTCCACTTCTTCAAATTTTGCTTTCCGAAAGCAAATAAACGATTTACTATAAAAAATACAAAAATCGCTATAGGTGTACCTATAATTTTTGAAGAGTTCCCTCGATTACTCCAAGATCCCATCATCAGATCTCAATTTGATGACAATGGAATTGATTTGGGAGTATCCCCTTTCAAACAAAAAAACAATTTTTGAAATCGCTTCAATCGGAACCCATGAAATAGGTATTATTGTTAAGTAGTTCTGATGACCATCCGTGGTCTTCATCATCAGTTCCACTTCTTCAAATTTTGCTTTTCATCAGCAAATGAACGATTTACTATAAAAAATACCCAAATCGCTATAGGTGTGCCTATAATTTTTGAAGAGTTCCCTCGATTTCTCCAAGATCCCATCATCAGATCCCGACTTGGTGGCAATGGGACCTAATTGGGAGTAAACCCTTTCAAACAAAAAAAGAATTTTCCAAATCGGTCCAACCGTTTTCGAGTAATCGGTGAACATACATAAAAAAAAAAAAAAAAAAAAAAAAAACATACATACAATCGAACATAGAACCTCCTCCTTTTTGGAAGTCGGTTAAAAACAGTTAAGTAACTATAACTATACAAATATTGAGAAGTTTTATGTTATGTAAAAGTTTACTGTAATCCTATCAAATACCATGTTATAAATGTTAGATGTTTGGATGTTTTTTACTCGATCAGGCTGAACAGATTTGGATGAAATTTGGCACACGGAAGTCCGCGCACCTACGCGGATAGGATATGTATTTATTTATATTCCAGAACCATGCAAACTATCTGTCTGTCAACCCAATGGTTAACTGGTAGTGATGCCGCAAGACATTGAGTTCGCCATTTGTACCTGTTTGTGCAATAAATAAAAAAATAAATAAAGTTCCCGAAGGAATCCCGGTATTCGCTCGGACTAAGCTCGGCTCTAGCGAAAATATTTATTTGTAAAGAAATTTCGTATACGAGTTAGTAAGTACTCAATCCCAATAGGAACAAAGACGGATGTCGAAGTGCTGCTTCGGATCTGGATTTTTTAGGAAGGTTGTCCATGAACCTAAATACCTACCCATACCGGCTGACTAAATATTATTTTCACATGTAAATAAAACGTGAATTCTCTTATTTTATATATAATACGTTTTATATAAACTGGTGGTCACGTGTCTTAATGGCATCAACAACTTAAGACATGCTTAGGTAAGATTAGGCTAAGTAATATTATATATTGTATGTATTGTCGTCAGAATATTGGACATGTAGTGTTCTCCAATAGAGCCAGAATTTTGTATATCTAATACCAAGGAATGAAAATGCATTTTGATGGGTAAATACTTGCCGAAGTCGGTAAGTACCATTTGAATCTGATATAGACTAAGAAGTCCACGACGCGCGACGGGTTTCTAAATAAAACCTTAAGGGACCATCTGGTCGCTAAACTCCAAAAAGTACATTGTTTCTTTCCATTTTTCGCCATCATTTCTTGAAGTAGGGAGAATGGAAAAAATATATGGTGGAGTTGAATAGTTTATGTATCCATTTTGATAAATTGATACACGATTTAAATGCAAATATGTATTACTTTATTTTATTGTTTATTTGCTACGCTTTCAACGATTACCTGTCCTGTGGTACCGATCATCATGAAATTTTCTCACACGTTGTCAGGGGTACAGAGAAGGACATAGAGTACTTTTACGCGGGAATTTCTGCGGTTACTCTGAAATGAATACGGGTGAAACCAAAACAACTGGTAAAAAATAAAGAACAAAGTAGAGCGACTGGACAGCTATTTTCCCACGGTTTGACCCGCGCAAATGTCATCCATTTCCCTCGGGCCATCTATGCATTTATGATTGAGCAACAAACGTCCAAACATGTTTTATATTAGGAGAAAATATTAAGTAAGTAGTTACTGCCTCTTTGGAGATGAATAAATAGTTTATCGCGACGTGTATTCTTCAAATAACATTTAGATAGATTATGCACAATGGACATCGCAATCCTCAACAAGACGCATCCGTTGGCTAACACAATGAGATAAGTGGTCGACTTTCATCTACTTATGGCTAACTAGCTGTTCGTCGCGGTTTTACCCGCGTTTTCTTTGATATTCCCGCGGGAATTCCGAGACAAATAGTACCTACCTTTTTTGTAGGTACCCCTGACAACGTGTATGCAAAATTTCATGCCGATCGGTTGAGGGGTTGAAATTTAAAAGCGTAACAAACGAACAAACTCACATCATTTAGGATTTTTCCGATAGCGAATTAAACAAAGTTTATTGAAAATATCGTTATCACATCACATCACGTACCTACTTATATATTCGACAAATTAGAATTGAAAACAAAATATATCTAATTTATATTTTTTTTATTGTTAATAAGCTTTATTTAATATCCAATGCTAATTTTGTAGCCCACACATAAAACTCGAATATCTAACAATAATTGCGTAATAAATTTAAACATGGAGGTTGGAAACACCGCCAAAATTCTGTTTCACGAAGTGACGAATCACGTATAATTTAAAGAAAAAGAAAAGGAATTGGTTTTTGCATAATCAGTTAAAACGTGATGAAAATGACAATTGATGGTCCGGTAAATACCCGTCTCTTATCAGTTCATCAAAGCGTAGCGTAACACATAGGTATATAAATCCTTAATGCGAAAGTGAGTTTGTTTGTTAAGCTTTCACGCCTTAACGACTCTATCGATCACCATAAAATTTTGCATACACGTTGTCAGGGGTACAGAAAAGGACTTAGGGTACTTATTGCCCCAGAATGCCCGCAGGAACTCCGAAATTAACGCGGGTGAAACCGCTGAGAAAACCTAGTATACCTATATTGCATAAATGTATGTATTATTAAAATCCTAGAAGGATATAATATAACTCTGCGTCATAAAGCTGGATATTCGGATTAAGTGTAGTTAAGTAATATTTTTTTATTATTTTCAGAAACTAGAAACTAATAAAAGTCAAAATAAACACTAAAACAAGGTAATAAAATATCTTACGTTAGTACCTGCCTGCCTACAATCTATACACGAGTATAAGAGCGAAAGGTCACGTGTGATAAAATACGAAATCTCGAAAAGTATACTTACCTACTACATGACCTATGACGCTAAATTTGAGTTGTTAGGTAGTTACGAAGAGTATAGAAGTCAGCTGAGAAAGGATTTTACGGTGTCGGAAAGAGTTTTACTTCCAATTTAATGTGATTGAAAATTAAACAACTATGTAGTACATTGCCGTTCTTCGCGTTCAAAATAATCGCTCTTCGCGTCTCGTCTGTCTGTATTTCGCGTGACATTCGGAATCCCTTCGGGAACTTCGTCGGTATCTACTCTATTATGTACAAAACCTTCCGGAAGAAGTGTTGTCTGTGTGAATAGTGAAAACCGCATCAAGATCCGTTGCGTTCTTGCACACTTTATAGCTAGGGAGCTGGTGGCAATTTAGGTATATGATTTCATCGTCATTGATACCAAGACGTAATGTAGTCTGGACTTACATTAACTAGAAAAAATAGGTGGCGAGCTCAGGTAGCTGTTTTTTTTTTTATAAATAAGTAATTTTGAAATTGTAAAAAAAAAACTGTCACAAATTATACTATCGTTTCTGTCATCAATTATATATTATTAAATACGTTTCATAGATAGTGAAATTAAAGCTGGCAGAAGTCAGGATGGTATAATTAATGACAGTTTTTTTTTTACAATTTCAAAATTATTTATAAAAAAAATCAGAGCTCGCCACCTATTTTTTCTAGTTAATATAAGTCCAGATTACATTACGTCTTAGTATCAACGACGATGAAATCATATACCTAAATTGCCACCAGCTCCCTAGCTATAAAGTGTGCAAGAACGCAACGGATCTTGATGCGGTTTTCACTATTCACACAGACAACACTTCTTCCGGAAGGTTTTGTACATAATAGAGTAGATACCGACGAAGTTCCCGAAGGGATTCCGAATGTCACGCCAGTGAAACTGGAGGGAAAATCAAGTAATAATATACGTAGGTACCTACCTACATAAAAGATACGTAAATTCGTGCACGAATTACATAGATAGGTACCTATTATCGTAACCTCACATTATTGACCCATAGTCTTTTCGATTAATTATGCAACAAAATCACAAACAATTTGTAATTACGTAAACATACGCGTTCTGTGAACAAGTATTTTTAATATATTTATAATAACTAGATAACATACGCAGTTGGAGCTACCTACTTATACCTATTTGTTTTAATACGTAGGTACCATAAATGATATGTCCTCTAATTTATTCATAATTAAAATAAATACATAAGTATCTATATATTATGGTCACAATATTCGTTGATGTAAAAAAATAATAAGTTACGTTATGCGTATTTATTATTTAAACATTAAATGAAGTAGGTAACAAAACACAAATAATTATTATAGATAATAATAAAACACCGCCTAAAGTAGCCATTTTTGGGTCTTTTTGTTTAATCTGTCTAATATCAAGTTTATACTCTGCAGAGTCAAAAAATATTATTCACCTTACCTACATAATACATACAACGTGTTAATGAATTAACTGAAAACTAGAAAGTAGTTTGCTCAGAATCAACTAGCGAATCGATCGCACTATGTTTTAATATAGGTTATATTTTTTCATTTTTACTAGCCCATGTCTGAATTATTTACAATACAATATTTGGCGCGTACGCCGCCTGCAGCAAAATAATTCGAACCGGTAGGCGCAGGCGTAGCGCTTGGAATTTCGTAGATAGGTCACCTCCGAACTAATGTTGAATAACTTTTAAAGTATTATTTTTTTCTACATAAAATGGCGTGTTTTCAGTTAATTCATTAACACGTTGTATATCTACCACAATACCTACTTTTTATTTTTTATTTTACTTTCTTCGGAAAATCTACTACTACTAAAATACTCTCTCTCTCTCTCTCTCTCTCTCTCTCTCTAGTAATAAAGAAGATATGTACGACGAAATATTTTTTTATGCGACTGACACTAGTTTCAGCACTATAAGGGTGAAACCAACCCTTTAACGCCGCCGCCGCTAAGCTCACAATTTCAAAATTGCATGCCTCTTCAAGTGTTAAGCAACTCTTATATTAATTATTTATTAGCTGTAGGTACTTGTTGTAACTAACAACGTAGGTAATAAAATCTTAGAATTAAATTTCAACCTAACCCACTTCTAAATGTCTTTTCTTAATGAAATGTATGTAGTTCGGATGACACTGCAATATTATTGTGACATGGAACTGATCTGATGATGGAGCCGGATGATGGGCATCGATAATCTTAAACGGGTACCTAAACGACGCAACCCCATCGAGTAAGAGCTCCTTTTTAACCAACTTCATTTTCGTCTTGATGATTACTTTTTAGTAAAGTTTACTGTAAACCCGTTTTTTTTGTTTTGTTTTTGTTAGTCGATTAGTTTTTGTTGATATGTAATGGTATAAATATTCACTGAAGCAAGTGCAACTAACTACCTACCTAGCAAAGTGAATCTATTTTAGTGTTATTGCACTCTACTGACTCTACCGCCCCGCCCCGTACCGTGGAGCGTGCCCTCGAAGTGACCTTTTCATTTGTTCTTAACAACGTCATCCCGTTACACACAGACAGACGCACACACGTCACACACGACCTATCTATCAGTCTACTCGAAGGTGCTTATTCCGAATTGTTTTCGTGAATTCCAAACTAAACATACTGATATAATAATAATCAACTGTAAAGAATAGATTTATAATTGAAATTCACTAACAAGGTAGACATCGAAGAAGTTAAGCCCATCACCTTCCATACAAACTTTGCAACCTCTTTTCATCTTCTTAGGGGTAGAATTTTCAAAAATTCTTTCTTATAAGTGCACCCCTATACGTAACTTAAGGAATATTTTCGCAAAATTTCATGGTTGTAACCCCAGCGGTTTCAGCTGTGCGTGCATCGATCAGTCAGTCAGTTTCTGCGTTTATATGTTATAGTATAGACTAGCTGTTTCAAAAGTCTATGACGTCTATGAGTTCTATGACACTCAGGAATAGTGTAGCTTCCATTACTTATGTATATTTGGAATAGAAAGCTGCACTATCATTTGAATACACACTACGCCTATCTAATTGGATTGGAAGCTATAGGTACTATCGCTAAGCGTCACAGGATACTTTTAGACCACTTTTTGAAACAGCTAGTTGGTACATAATTTAACGAAAGCTATGAAAGCAAGTTCCAAAGGTTACCTCTTGCATCCAACTTACAATCTTTAACCTCTTTAATTTATGTTGAAGAAATTATAAGATTGCCGATTGCAATTAGTAATGCGGACTAAAATCTCTTTCACAATAACATAATATTATGTAAGTGGATAGCGCGATCAACGAATATGACCGATAGGCTGTTCCTTAGTACCTACAATAATTCGGGCTCATTTGAATCGACTCCTAAAAACCACAGGTTTCATCACAGGTTTTTTTGAGTAGGCTTTTTAACATCAATTTTTAGGCAAAACCAGAAGTTACAGGATTTTTGAGTAAGGTCACTTTAATTTTTAAAATACGATATGTCATAAATCCTACTAATAGTAGAAACGCGAAAGTTTGTAAGAATGTATGGATGGATGAATGGATGAATGTTTGTTGCTCTTTCACGCAAAAACTACAGAATGGATTTAAATGAAACTTTACAATAATATACCTTATACATCCGATTAACACATAGGGTACTTTTTATCCCGGAATTCCCGCGGGAACTCTGAAATTAACGCGGGTGAAACCGCGGGACACAACTACTTAGTATGTTATAAACATTTGAATCGAGCACATTAACGCACCCAATATGATAATTGATCGGGACTCATTAGTAAATAAACTTGTTTACTTGTATGAATGTGCTCGTATGTTGCTGTGTACGGATGTCACAGGGTGCGTCGCTATGTATTTTGGTGGCGGTCAATAACTGATTATAAATATACACCAATACGATGCATCAATAGACGCACTATACGTATACAGGTATACGTACCTAGTTCAAAGTCGACATTACGGCTGAGTAATTTTTGTAGGAGATGGCACATACAACAAATAAAATTTAGTGAAATAAGTAGGTATATAGTTTATATTACGAAGTCAATGGGAGCTCAGATTAAATCTACAGAAAATCATTCAAAGTTCGGCACTCATTAGTATCTGAATGTCTTCTTTACAAGTTTATTATAAAAGGAACTTAGTAGCATTAAATTTATTTTACGTCATTTGTTCACAAAACCAAGTGAAATATCAATCAATCAGAAATCAATTAAATATTATGAAAATAGGTACGTAGACAATCATTAGGTACTTATTTATTTTCTATCAACTACCGATATAACTTCACCAGAGCTCTGGCATTTACTAAACACTAAGGAAATGTAATTTTAATAACCACGTTCTCCTACGGGATGGAAATACGCAATTTTACTATCAAAACTCAACCTTACACCCTTCTCATACGACACTACCCCTAACCCACGACCTTTGCTTGACATTACATCACACCAAATCCGAATATCATAAAATGAACACTCACTTTTCTCTCGAGCAATCTGATAGTTTCCCCCGGCTCCGCTGTCTGCCCGTTGGATTTATCCTTCATTTTTCACACGAAATCGAAATAAGAAAAAATAAAATTTAAGATTTTATTTCGACATTAGTGTGTCGTCGTTAAGACCGGCCGAGCGAAGGGCGCGCGGTTACTTTTATGCGGGGTTGTTGGCAAGGCGACGCATGCGCGTTGTATAAGCACAATGAATTCGGGACACAGGACCCCTGTTTCACCACACTATCAGAGTTTGACGTCATCGGATGACGTTTTAGGGTCCTATAACAGAGTTGGCAAGAGCTTTATAAAAGGTCAAACATGTGCGAACTGTTGAAATGAAAAAATCTTAAAAATTTATCGTTCAACTTTTGTAAAATGGAGCAATTAGTATTTTATTTTGCAATTGGACTTTACTCTGTGGTTTTAAATTTTTAATGATAGATACATCGATACTTATAATAAAACTGTAGACAGGTCAATTCTGTACATTGAATATATTCAAATTGGTCCATGTTCAAAATTAATATTGAAGGATGAATGGTGATCGATACTGATGCCAAAATTGCAATCAGTAAATTTTTTGTCCGTCTGTCTGTCTGTATGTGCACGCATGGGTCAAAAACTACTGAAGGGATTTTAACCAAACTTGGTACGATTGTAGTCCATACTCCTGGGCAGGTATATATAGGAGCTGCTGAGCAGTGACGATAAATTTATTTATTATTTATTTATTTATTTATTTACTAATTTATAAACATTGTAACCACTTGACGGTGCTACATAAACCTTTTTAGGTTTTTCCGTGCACCGACGTATCCGTAGTTATTCGTAAATAGGTATAATATAGGTTTAATTATAAAGTTATAGGTACTTAGAGTAGTTACGTACCTGTTTTTTTTTCTCTCTATTTAATCTCCGATACATTTTTATTTGCAAGATATATGGGTAAGCATTCTAAATGACTCACCACTCACCACTTTAACTTGAAGCAAGTCGGATGAAAATGCGCTTTTGAGCTCTTCTCCTCGCATACGTTTACTCAATCACGTAAAAACTACTGAACGGATTTGGATGAAATTTGGCATGCACGTTGTTAGGGGTACAGAGAAGGACATAGGGTACTTTTTTCCCGGAATTCCCGCGGGAACTCCGAAATTACCGCGAGTGAAACCGCGAGGCACAGCTATTTTATATAAAATACTCAGCGTTAATTCGATGCAGCCAATGAAGAACACTATACTTACCTACTTCGTCCGTCTTTCAGAATCACAGAGGCACTGATGCTTAAAATAAAATAAAAACAAACTAACAAAGACCTATAAACAGAAAACTGAAAAGGCTGATAATTTACAGTCTACCTATCTACGGAACCACATACATGGTACCCATGCCCGACTTAGCCGATTTTTAACTCTTCGAACGATAACCCAGTCAACCTTATCAAGTTTTGGGAATAACAATGCGGATATTTTTCATATTAATAATATAACATTTAAATATTATTGTTTGAACACAATATCACTGGGTATTGAAGGATGGCATAACACATCTTACCTATTAGATCACGCAATATTTGTTTCTTTTTCTTGTGTGTTGTGCTGAAATAAATGTATTTTCTTCTTCTTCTTCTTCTTCAATAAGTTGCGAGTTAACATTGAGTAGCGTTACTAAAAGTACTTACTATAACAATATCTTAGGTTTGATATTAGGTATTACCTACACATAGGTACTGATTTAAGATTAGAACCTTCTAATATACCTACCTAATATTATTTATAGAGTTATATATTATTATTTCTACTAAAATCATGATATGTAGAGTCTGTCATGTTACCGAAGCGTTGGAATTTAATTTTCCACATTAGTAGATATTGTATTCTTAGCAATAATAAAATTAGGATATTGCAACAAGTTGCGAAGATGTAGCAAGAAGGCGCCACTATACAGTATGCGCGTCAAACTAGAAACATGTAGAAATTCTTGTGAAATACCTACCAATAGGGATGTTGACAACATTTGAAAATCAAAATTTTAATTAGCCCGTCTTTTAGAAAATTAAACATCATTACACACGTATTTTTTTATTTTTCAAATAAATGAAAATACACAGAGATAAAGCGCATTAAAGTTAGGGTGGGGGCTCGTGACGTCACTTACCGCTACAAGCCGCCATACAAACTGCACTAGTTAGTGACGTCACGCGAAATTTCAACTCAATGTATCGCTGTTATTTAAAAAAAAACGTGTCCAATATTTTTTATTAATCTACAAGACGGACTAAAGAAAAAAAAATAGTCAAATAGCCTATTATAATAAGGGATTATATAGGAATAATAATAAGGAAATGTAGGTGTACTGATATAGCCATAACTAAAGTGACAACTGGCACCACCGAGGTAGGTATATAGAGGGGATTACAAAAAACTCTACCAGAAACGATAGAGTTTCTTTGGAAGGTTCTTGGAAGATCGAATATGGTCGAAGTCAGAAGGTCCTGCATGCAACTTTGATACTGAAAAAAATTAACCTGTAAGTTTTTTACATAGTTACATAGTTTAGTACATTATTTTCTAATTGCATTAGGTAACTTCGGCGTGCTGTGGACTGTGGACATAAATTCAGTAATTTTATTTAAACTTCTTCACAACATAGTACCTACCTACCTACTAAAGGCGGACTTGACACCACAGTGGCATTCTCTGTCATTTAAATTTTATAGTTCACTTGGAGGTGTTAGTAAATCGCATAAAGCTTGAGTTTGTAAATAAAAGTTAATCTAGAGGTCATCGTACTTTTATGACGCAATGATATAATGTTGTTGCTAGCGATCGGATTTTATAAGTACAGAGGTATAAAGTCTATGAAAGCATAGGTACTAGTTAACGGTTATGAGTTACATAGTAGGTAACTTTACAGTTTACTATGTAACCGCTAAAGGCATAGATATTGTTTATACATCTAGATTGTGGGCTGATGAAATCATAAACAAACTTTATAAAATATAGACCCCGCGTGTTATCCCTCCGATCGTGCGTAAATTAAGCTCCTTTGCATTGATTGCAGTCGAAGTAGGTAAATTGTCGTTAGAATTATTTTTTTCGATTGTAACAATCGTAAAGTTTATTGTTAGATAATGAGTCGTTTTTGTAACGAATATACATATTGTGGTAGGTACACTAGTTTTCATACAGTTGAACGTTTTTAACTTGTCTATACTATTCTAAAGCACTACCTACACATAGAGAGTGTTGCTTTGAATTTAATTTGTAAAACAATTCATAGTTAGATACTTTTCCGTGCTTTTTGTGAATATTTTTTCCCGACGCTCGATGTAGAAATGTAAATAAAATCAAAGCACACGAGTTTATACTTTATTATCATGAAAGTTGAAAGTGACTTTCCAATATTGTCGTCGCTACATCTCGTTGTCAATGTACCTACGTATAATTCTCGTAGGAGCTGAGCTAACTGAAGTTTTCAATCATAGCCGACAAGTTCAAAGATGTAAATTAAAAAACTCGACGAAAAGCGTTACCCCAAAACCTTATTTCTTGCCACAGAGAAACCATATTGGATGACGGCCAAATATTATTTTTTTAATAATCTTATTACAATAATCATAAGGGTTTCTTACTATTAAGAAAACTAGTTGTGCCCCGCGGTTTCACCCGCGTTAATTTCAGAGTTCCCGCGGGAATTCCGGGATAAAAACTACCCTACGTGTTAATCTGATGTATAAGCTATATTATTGTAAAGTTTCATTTAAATCCATCCAGTAGTTTTTGCGTGAAAGAGTAACAAACATCCAACCATCCATCCATCGATCCATAGATCCATCCATACATTCTTACGAACTTTCGCATTTATAATATTGGTAGGTAGGTAGCCTTATGGCAGCGTTTGAAAATAAGCTCACATAATCAGAAACCTCAGACCTCAGAAAGTTGAAAGTGCAAGTTGAAAACATTTCAACTTCAAGTTTAAGTTGAAATGTTGTCATATTGTTTGTTACCCGTTTTTTTGATATTCATGAAATTTGATGCATTGTTAATTTAGGGCCTGGTATAGGACATATGGTTATTTTATCCTGGAAAATGTGCAGTCCCGAGGGGCCAAAAACATCACGTCAAAGCCGCGGGGAACTGCGAACTCTACTATCCACCTTCAGACAAATCTTAATACCTAAGTACTAATCTGGCAATAAACTAAGTTTCTCACCTAATTAATATACTAAAAGACAGCAAACTGATAAATAATGTTTACCTACTATTAACGTCGAAGAGTTCACTATTTGGATATTATTTTACTAGCTTTTCCCGTGGCTTCGCTTGAGTTAGTGTAGTTTTTTTTTAGAGTGCCCTGTGTACTTTTCTGCACCTCAACGTGTATTTGATGATCGGTTGAGCGCGGTTGAGTAGCTAAGGCGTATAACAAACAAACTCGCATTCGCATTTATATTAGTTACGTATTTTTTTTGTAATTGTGTTGTTTTTAAGTCCATAGTCCGACATAAATTGCCGATCCGAGAACTTCTGTTACAGATAAAGATTGTTTACGCTTCTAATAACATAACAAAGCAGTACCTAATTACTAACATATTTTAATATAGAGAGCAAATAAGTAATGTTCTAAATAAGTTGATTTTACATAATCATATACTTAAATGAATATCTATCTCTCTGGTCTTTTGGAACAATTTTGATATATTCTGATGCATATAGTGTTACAACTTACATTTAGTGTCTCCGCACACTATACGACATATCGCGGCGTCTTGCCGCAACGACTTGTCGCCGACGCAAGCGACAGCTCCGCGTCTTGTCGCCGCGACTTCACCGCGAACAAACGAGCACGCTCCGACTCTCCTAGTTTGTCGTTGCGACTCTGCGACCCTGACGCCAAGTGTAAAAAAAACAACGGCAAATAAAATATAATTATGGTATCTAGGTATGCGAGAAAAAGAATTAAATAAATAGATTTTTTTTATTCACCAATACAAGTTACAAAGTTTATTGTACAGAATGGTAGAATATATTTGGTGCGGCAAAAAAAATGGGATTCAAAGAGGTGTGTAGGTTGGAGACATGTTTAGTGCTTTAATGTTAACGAACTTTTATCTTCTCGTCTCATCGACGAAGCCAGTCGTTATTAAATACCTACAGTTAGAACTGGTTATGTACAAAGTGCGATAAAATTACTTTCTATCGTCCGTTTCAATGTGGGGCATGCAGTATTTTATTACTTTAGCTAATCGCTAAAACTGAAGTTTCAAAAAAAAATCTTCACCGATAGAGTAAGCTATATTATAGTATCTCGAACACTCGAAGGATACAATATGTTAAAGTTTGCAAAGCAGAAGGAAGTCCCGAAATTAACGTGGATGATAGGTAAATACACAGTAGGTAGTTCAATAAAAATATGAGGCTGTTTATTTCCAAAATCGTATTTTATTTTATTTAAATAACTTAGAATAACTATCGTATATAATTAACTGTAAACGATCGAGGGTTCACATTACGAAGACGTTATTCACATTACATAGAAACATTACACAGAATATTATCTAGGGATATTATCTATATTACTTAATCTACGACTGAGATGGCATTTCTGTTTATAATAGTTAATATCAGTCCAGATCACAATCTTTATATTTTTTTTTTGCTTTACTTACGATATACATATATATATTAAATATAGTATAAATAATATTATCTATATTTTTAATAAAATGTAAATAAAAATGTTTTTCAAATTAACGACAAAAATAGGACGGTATTGACTTTATTTCAGCTTTGCCAGGAATTGTGTATAGTAAAAAATTTCTTACCGTCAGATTACATAAAATGAATTAATAATAATCCACTTCACAACACACAGATCTACTTGATCCCACACTAAGCTATAAACTTGTGTCGTGGAAACCAAGCAAACGTGGTATATACTACACATATTATTACATATATGTATATTATACTATAGATATATATACACACCGAGACTGGAAAAAAACTGTTAGGAGTAAAACGACCACTTCCATCTAGTTTTGTTTTTTAATATTAAACAAACAAAACTAGATGGAAGTAGTCATTTTAAACCTAATAGTTTTCGAGTAATCTTTGATAGACTCTATTACCCCCATGGACGCAATTCCCCGGTTGCCTATCCTACTAATATTATAAATGTGAAAGTTTGTTTGTTACTCAATCACGCAAAAACGGCTGAACTGATTTGGATGAAATTTGGCATGCACGTTATCAGGGGTACAGAGAAGAATATAGGGTACTTTTTATCCCGGAATTCCCGCAGGAACTCCAAAATTACCGCGGGTGAAACCGCGGGGCACAGCTAGTATATAAATATTTTTTTAATAGTATTTCTCAAGTATAAACCGAAAATTAATTGTAATTATTTGATTCGTTTTTTTTAATATGAAAATTGCAACATAATGTAATTCGTGTAAAATAGAAAATGTAATTATAAATGTGGGCATTTTTAAATAAAAAATTTAAACAAAAATATAATAGACAATTTCATATTATGCATATAACAATATTCATTCACGTGGGGCAAGACGCTAAACACTAGACAATATATTTCTACATTAAAGCTTTTTATTTCTAGTTAAATAACAATTGTATTTATTACTAGAAATATTTATTACATATTTACAATTAATACATAATAATCATAATATACTATAATAACATCGAGATTTTTATAAAAGAATATCAATAAAAAATTAAAACTATCATATCATCAACAAATCTCCCAAATCCTATAACTAAGGTCTAGAATTGACGGACAACCTAAATTTCATCGAAATGATTTTTTTTTAAAAGGAGGAGAAAATAACTAATTGGAAAAAGTATGTAAGTTTTTAACACTTGTTTTCTTTGCAATCTACAATCAATTTAACAATGCATCTGTGTAGGTATAAAAAAAAGAGAAAAATAATAATATAATTTATGGATACTTATAATTTCCTTAATTATTTATTATTATTTATTATCATAATTATTTAACAGTCGCAGCCAAATGTATAATTCATTCATTTACAAAATGATTGGTATTTAGTACCTATCTATACATATAATAAAATTGTAACAGGTAACAGGCGATGTCTGTACATGGGAGATGAATAAGAAAAAATAAATTTAGGCGACTCTATGAGTGATATAGAAGCCAAAAATACCGTTTTTATAATTTTTGTCTGTCTGTCTGTATGTTTGTATTGGTGCTACGCAAAAACTGGTGCACCAAATTGAATTCGGTTTTTTTTTTCGTTGTGTTGCTAAGGGTCTAACTTGATACTCATGTTTCGATTTTTTCTAAATTCCATCTGGAACTCGAGATATTAAAAAAAAAGTACTGGTCATCCTACTAATATTGTAAATGTGAAAGTGTGGATGTTTGTTACTCAATTACGCAAAAACGGCTGAACGGATTTAAATGAAATTTGGCATGCACGTTGTCAGGGGTACAAAAAAGGACATCGGGCACTTGTTATCCCGTAATTCCCGCGGGAAATCTAGTCTATAATATGCAGAGAATAGAAAATAGGTTGTGGTATAGTGGCATCGTCGGTACCATTTGACCTGGTACGTAGGATATTCGTAAATACATAACTATAAATTATAATATTGTATTTTCTGTATTTTGTGTTTTCTAGTGTTGTTTTTATTATTTTGTTTTCGTTTCGTTGCGGTATGTCTATTTGCGGGCTCTTTGGCGGCGAAACAAATATTACAATACGAGTATACGCCCTACCAATTAATGATACGCCAGATGTGCCATCAGCAATGTGTAAACTTTTTTTGCCATTTCACTTGTACGCCTAAATAAGTCCAGTTATTAAAAAGACTTATGACACGCCTGTCGTGTCGAGCCATCTGCAACGAATCGGTTAAAAAAATGTTATTATGACATTTATATATATTATGTTGAAATAAAATATTTGAATTTGATTAACAACGGCGTTTCTAATTCTCTAAAGTCTAAATTATACAATTTGGCTGCGACATTTACCCTAGATTTATTCCCAACGAATTCTACACATTTTGCGATAAATTTTAACTTTAACAGATGTACATACGTTCGAATGTTGAGTGAACGCCACGGTATTTCCAGCTAGCTTTCTATTTACGGATTTAAAATGCTTCTAACATTAAAAAAAAAACTGCTGATAAATAAATAAAATGAAACCGAACCAGCGAACAATAGTTTAAATGTATAAAAATTTCCCTTGGTCACGGCATCACACGTGAACGGCTGGGCCGATCATCATTAAATTTTGCATACACGTGGTCAGGGGTACAGAGAAAGAAATAGGGTGCTTTTTGTACTGGAATTCCCGCGGGAACTCCGAAATTACCGCGGGGGACAGCTAGTTAGTAATAAAATAAACGAAAATTAATTTTTAAAATGGCAGACAGTGGGTATGTGGAAACGGTTATCTGCTGTTAGCTTGGCGCGAGATACTTTGAATTTTTTTTTTCTATTATATAAGATCAATATCTATCTATAAATAATTTAATTACTATGTATACACATTGTTGTGTTTCTTTATTTATTAGGCCGGTTGCTACTCGTTGATTCTGTGACGTAATATATACATTAGTAGGTAATTAAAATACTTAATATTTACTAACATTATATAACATTCATCACATCATTCTAAAATTACATATAACACGGTTTTCGACCAGGAAAAAAATGTTTAAATAAATCAAGCTGACATAATTAAATTTATAAGATGTAGTAAAATTAGCTGCAAATATTTACAGGGCTTAATACGTTATAACAAACAAGATAAGCATAAAAATAGTATTATAACTTTGGTAGTTTTTCAGAATATGAGGAAAATAAATTCATTGAAAAAACATTACAAATACATTTATAAGGTACACAATACACGTAACTCACTAATACGTATAGACGCACGCACGCACCATTCACCACGCACACATCGAGCGTTGCATCAACTGGTCAGCTCGATCGAGGTTACTGACCTTAAGGTACCGACGCGCGGCAATGTCTATGTAGAGCGATTAAACGGCGAGTGTCTTCACAGGTTTTTTTATTTTGTTTGTTTTTTTTTTCATAAACATGTTTATAACGGTGTATACGAAAGTATCGGTTGAAAAGCCCTGTAAATATTTGCAGTCAATTTTACCACACCTTATATAGGTACCAATTTAAGTTAATCAAAATACACCTGTAAAAATTCCGAAAAAAAGAAGCGACACATTTCTGTGGTATTATAATGATTCTGCTAAGTTTGGTCCAAACTTAATATATGCAAGTAATTGATTCGCTCTAACCAGGTACGAATATTATTATTATTTCGATTATAATTATAATTTATATATTATAATATAAAAACACAATAATATAATTATTACTAATTATTAATATTTATGATATGTTCGCAAACATTATTATAAAACACACGTACACGATATTTTTTTACTAAATCGAAATATTTACAAGATTATAAATTATTTTAATATTCAAGTTCAAATCGTATTTTATGTGTTTAAATAGGTAATAATATAAAATTTATATGAGAAGAGAGTAAGAAATTCTTATATTAAATTTTTAATGATGCAATAATACAAATTCACAAAAGAAAATAAAATAATAATGGGCATGTTGAGTAATTTTTTTTAGCCCGTCTTGTAGATTAATAAAAAATATTGGACACGTATTTTTTTTTTTACGTAATCAAAAAATAACGGCGACATATTGAGTCGAATTTTCGCGTGACGTCACTATTCGGACAGTTTGTATGGCGGTTTTACCGGTTAGTGACGTCACGACCCCCTCACCCTAAACTTTACTGGGCTTTATCTCTGTATATTTTAATTTATTTGAAAAAGCAAAAAAATACGTGTCCATTGTTTTTTTATTTTCTAATTGACGGACTAATTAGAATTTTGATTTCCAAAAGTAGTCGACATCCCTATTATGTATATAGAAATTAACGACAAATATCAATTTATTATTGCTGGAACTCAACTAAATCTTTTCTAAAATATTGCTCCTGCTTCTACAGTTGTAACTTTTTTTTTAAACTATTCTATTGTTATAAATAAAAATATACCAACCAAGAAGTTCAGAAACGGGCACAAATAATTCTACAAAATGCAGGAGAGTTGATTGTAATAATGGTTTAACAAATAAATAATTTGAAATTACTCTTCAATAGATACTTCAAGTTGAAAAACTTCAGTACCTTTGAAGTTTTATTTTCTTTCCAAAATGTCTTTGGTGTAACAACAACATTCGTTAAAAAGGACGAAGACATTTTGGAAAAAAGGTTGCGCACATTTGCTACCATTTTGCGTAACCGCGTGACGACGATCCGTTCGTTCATTAATTTTCTGTGTTAACAATAGGCTATTGGACAAAATTTTAATCTTTAGTCCGTCATGTAGAATAATAAGAGATATTGGCCACGTTTAATTCTTTTTTTGCGTAATCATAAAATAACGGCGATATATCTAGTCGAAATTTCGCGTGACGTCACTATCCGGTATAGTTTACACGGGGTCTATACCGGTTTGTAATGAATTTATCTAAGTATTTTGTCAATAATTTGAAAAACGCAAAAAACACGTGTCCATTATTTTTTATTACCTAACTGACGGACTAAATAGAAGTTTGATTTTCATACACCGGCAACATGCCTGCCTGCTCATTATAGATTGTCAACTGGGCTAAGGGGGCTGAAAACTAATCGTAATGCTTCTGCTACACCTGCGTGTTAATTAGTACGCTTATTTAGGCATTACGTAGATGTGGCCAACATTTTAACGCGTTAACGGATTAACGGCATTACTAATGACGTCAAACGTTAAGCAACAGCTCGGGTGTCGGTTTTTTGGACACATCAAAGGGTTTTAGCGCGTTATTTAGCGCACCAAGCGGTGTTGGCTACACAATCTGCGTGGCGCACGCGCGGACCGTATTTACTTTGTTTTGGCGGGAACAATAAAAATAAGACAATGGAATGGTCTAAAATTACAGCTGCTTCTACCTCCGTTGCAAAAAAACAGCTGTTTGAACCTTCGACCTCCATTTTGTGTTAACTCGTTATTACACTAGAAATTAACGCTTAACGCGGCACGTTGCAAACTAAATGTAGCCAACACGTATTTTAATGCCTTAATTAACGCGTAGTTGGACATTAACATCAACGTTAACGTTAACGCAGGCGGAGCAGTAGCATAAAACAGTCACCTAGCCCGTTAAACTGTCACTCCGTGTGCAGTATCATAACTCGGCAACGGCTTCGTCGTCGTCGAGGCTCGAGTCGGCCTCGCAGCACGAGGCGAGCTCCTCGAACGACATGCCGTCTATGGACATGGTCACCGAGGATATGCTCCGGAACAGCGCCTCGGGGTCCAGGTCCTCGGGCAGCTTGGTGAGGAACTGCGCGGCGGTGATGAAGTCCATGTCCTTGAGCTCGTCCTGGTACAGGTGGAGGACTCCTGCGCGGAAGAAAGCGAAGGAGGAATATTAGGTCAAGAACTGTCAAAGTAGCAGGATTAAAGAGGCATAAAAATACAATCATTACATTATTATGTAATTAGCATAAATTACCTACTTATTTTAATTTTAGCAATTTGTAAAAACTTTGTTTATGTTCAATAAAGTATACAAACAAACCAACAAATATGTGACATATTAAGGTTTTCTTGTGGTATTATCGTTTTGATAAAGCGCGATCGGTTTCCAGTATAAACAACACAGTGTAAAGTGTGCAATATTAAGTGCACAGTATAAAGTGTGCAGTATAAAAATTGCAGTATAAAGTGTGCTGTATAAAGTGTGCAGTATAAAGTGTGCAGTATAAAGTGTGCAGTATAAAGTGTGCAGTATAAAGTGTGCTGTATAAAGTGTGCTGTATAAAGTGTGCAGTATAAAGTGTGCAGTATAAAGTGTGCAGTATAAAGTGTGCTGTATAAAGTGTGCAGTATAAAGTGTGCTGTATAAAGTGTGCAGTATAAAGTGTGCAGTATAAAGTGTGCTGTATAAAGTGTGCAGTATAAAGTGTGCTGTATAAAGTGTGCTGTATAAAGTGTGCAGTATAAAGTGTGCAGTATAAAGTGTGCTGTATAAAGTGTGCTGTATAAAGTGTGCAGTATAAAGTGTGCTGTATAAAGTGTGCTGTATAAAGTGTGCAGTATAAAGTGTGCAGTATAAAGTGTGCAGTATAAAGTGTGCAGTATAAAGTGTGCTGTATAAAGTGTGCTGTATAAAGTGTGCAGTATAAAGTGTGCAGTATAAAGTGTGCTGTATAAAGTGTGCTGTATAAAGTGTGCAGTATAAAGTGTGCTGTATAAAGTGTGCTGTATAAAGTGTGCAGTATAAAGTGTGCTGTATAAAGTGTGCAGTATAAAGTGTGCTGTATAAAGTGTGCTTTATAAAGTGTACAGTATAAAGTGAGCGGTGAGTGGCGGGTAATACGGGTGGTAGCGGTGGCGGGTGGCGGGTGGCGTCCCTCACCGAGCGCCGCGTTGAACAGGAAGGTGTCCCCGTCGCGCAGGAACACGTCCCACACGCGGCACGCGGCGTCCAGCGGCATCGCCTTCGCGAACGCCGTGTACAGCCACTCCAGCAGGTACAGCTCCGGCGCCACCGCGCCCGCCAGCGCCGGCAGGTTGTGGCGCAGCAGCCGCGTGTACGCCTTCCACAGCCGCTGCACCGCGCCCAACACAATCACACGTTTAATATACGCGGTGATTTCGGAGTTCCCGCGGGAATACCTATGTTCTATTACAGACTATATTTCCAAGTAAATCTATAAGTATATATACACACCCGCAGAATTAGTGGAACATAAAAAGGCAGAGTATAGAAATAATAACATATATGTATTAAAACAAATTATTATCAGGCATGAAGTAATAAACTAATTTACATCTTTTAACATCGACTTTAAGAAGTTTTTAGTTAAATTTTATTAAAAGTAATCAAAATAAAAAAAAAAAATTAAAAAAATCTCTAGTTTGTGAGAACACAGACAATGTTGCAAATAAAAGTTGAATCACGAAGGGGAAACACACGTTATTAATCGTTCATTTATTTAGTGTTAAAATCACAGTCATCTTTAATTTGCAACATTATTTGTGTGCCCACAAATTAGAGAAAAAGTGGTTTTTTTTATTATTATTTTAAATAAAATTTAATAATTTAATTACAAACTTTTAAAGTGTTAAAAGATGTATATTAATTTATTACTTCACGTCTAATTATTATTTGTTTTAATATATATACGTAATTATTTCTATACTCTGCCTTTTTATGTTCCGCTAATTCTGCCGGTGTGTATATAAGGTGTGGAAAAATTTGCTGCAAATGTGAAGGGTTGAAAGTATACACGATTATAAACATGTTCATAAAATAAAAAAGATACATTTTTTTTATTTTTTCAAATAAAATTAATGAATCAAAAAGAAAACAACCTATGAAGGCGCTCGCCGCTCAATCGCTTTAGTCACGCATCGCCACACTCCGGTATCTAGAGATAAATGACTGCGATCGAGTTGAACAGCTGATGCATCACTGGCTGTGTGCGTGGCGCGTGCCTTGTATACGTATTGGTGAGCTACGAGTACTGTGTACTACCTTGTGGATGTAGTTGTAATATTTTTTCAATTTATTTATTTTTCTCATATTCTGAAAAACTACCGAACTTATAATATTATTTTTTCTCTCTTCCTGTTTGTTATAACGTATACTTTCAGCCCTGTAAATATTTGCAGCTAAGTTTGTCACATCTTATATACCTATACATATTTATTAAAAAGAAAATTCTTTTTTGAAATGCTCATTGATTTTCATTAAAACCAGACAATATATTCAGGCATACGAACCATAACTCTCTCTCTTTCTGTCTATACCAACATATAGAGATTCCTCTCGACTTACTTTCGCCTCGCCCTATCATAACGTGTTCACTAGCTTTAAACCATTTGTCTGATGTAGTCTGTAAGTACGTACCTGCATGGTGGCGCCATCTCTGGTGAACGCGGCGCGCAGCACGGGCCCGTCGAGGAGGTTGGCGAAGCAGATGAACGCCTGCGGCGCCTCCATGTTGAGGATCAGCACCGCCGCTATGAACGACATACCCTGAGGACACGAGGGTATAACACATAATTAGTTTAAAAAAAAAAACTTGTGCAGTCGGGGAATCCCCGCCGTCAGGAATGAAGTTCCACACGCCTTCTCTTCAACGCCGAATGTAAATAATTTGAAACGGATATTATAATAGTTTTAATAAAATTGTTAACTATCGAAAAATGGTATTACTGACCAATTGAAAAGTCACATATTTTAACTAATTAATAGATGATGTAAACAAGTATGGCGGCCAGTACTTAGGACGGAACCGAATTTGTCGATTTGCATGTAGGGGCATAACGCTTTTTCCTGATACGACGCGTGACGATTTTTACCAGTTAACTCCGACCGCAATTCGCGTTGAAGAACTCCATTCCAAAAATGTTGCCAAAAAAATAGAACTCGTCGAAACCAGAAATCAACCAATTGACGGTTTCACTCGCGTTATTTTCGAGGTTTCCGCGGGAATTCCGGGATAAAAATGTCTCCAATGCACCCAATGTCCTTCTCTGTATCTCAGACAACATGTATACAAAATTTCATGACGATCGGTCGAGTAGGCGTATAATAAACAAATAAACTCACATTCCCATTTATAATATAGTGACGAAATCACCTACCTGTATTTATTTATTTAAGCTTATTGCACAATAGGGTACAAAAGGCGGACTTAATGCCACAGTGGCATTCTCCACCAGCCAACCTATACGATGTTCAGAAAGTGTGCTTGGTGGTGCTCGAGAAGGTTTACCAGTTAACTTGGTACAATAACTGTCAGAGAATGCCGCAAGGCATTAAGTTCGCCATTTGTGCTACTTTGTTCTAGAAGAATAAATAAATAAATACAAAATACATAATACATAATACATAAACCAGAACTGGGACACAAATACACACCTGTATGTACCCGACGTCCGGCCGGCAGCACACGTACGCCGCGAGCAGCTCGTGCAGCACGTCGAAGTACGGCCCGCCCGGTTGGAAGATGCACAAGTGCGGGAAAGTCCTCGCTATGTCCAGCTGTATCAGCTCCATCGAACACTCGTCACTATATTCCAACAGATTGGGGTCGGATTTCGAACAACACTTCACGGCACCTGACGGACACGGCACTTTCAAATTCTGCTCGCTCAAGTTCCTCGGTATACTCAAACGGGACGGCTCCTGGGGCCTATCGTCGTCTGACATTCTCGTTTCTGACTGTACACTGCTGTCGGTTACCACTGAGGCTAGTTGCTCCGTGTTTTTCAGCTCGTCCACCGTTGAGTTTTCTCTTTCGCCCGTATCTTGTTTGTCGTCTATCTTCCTACAGCTGCACGTCTCCCTGTTGACTTTTAACCTCTTCCGTCTGAGCTGGGCCTCGTGCAGTTTCTGTTTCGCTTTGGTGACGTAATCCCGGTACATGTCCTGGGTGATTTTCAGCTTGTTCTCGATCGCCAGCTGCCACACCTTGCCGCGCACCGACGGAGGCAGACCGCTCCACCAGAGCTCGAGAGTGCGTTTCGAGTTTTTTCTATAAACAAGAAACGAATAGGTTCGTTACATAGTTTACACAAAAATAGTTGAAAAATAAAATAATGTTGATGATGTTCGCTGTTTATATTATTATTATTTTTTTTTTTTTAATAATCCACTTCACAACACACAGATCTACTTGATCCCACACTAAGCTATAAGCTTGTGTCGTGGAAACCAAGCAAACGTGGTATATACTACACATATTATTACATATATATTATACTATAGACTGGAAAATGGAACCCTGTGTTCATCAGACAAAGTCCACCTCCACCGGGAATCGAACCCGGAACCTCTTGATTAGCGGGCATACATGGTGACCATTGCGCCAATCGGGTCGTCAATTTATGGTAGCTTTTTAACCTGCCACGCATTGTGACGTCGAGTGTTTGATGTGATGAACTGTGGATGTGTTTGTTGTGTGCGTCCAGAGGCAGAGTGTTTATTATTATTTACCTATCTCATGTAAGTATTTAAAAAAAAAACAGTAGGTACTTGTATCATATCAGTTGCCTGGTAACAATACATAGTACAAGCTCTGCTTAGTGTGGGACCGGATGGAGTTTTGTGATAATGAAACTCGGGTTCAATCTCAAAAATCGGGTTGATTTCCCATCTATAACGGCACCTAATCCGCCACATAGGACTGCCTCAATACTACATTCACAAAACTCCTTCAAAAGGTGTATTAATAGAAATGTTATCCGAGGTTAAAGCTCAAAGTACATTATTATCGGTCAACGACCTACCCGACCACCATATCACTAACACTGGAAAAAGGATTTTTATCTAACACACTAATCGAATACGCTCACTAAATGTGGAGCAACAACTTTATTAAAACCTCACAAATCATCAGCCCCCAGTATTGATTGTTTCAGTTAAAGAATACCTAACGATTGAGGCGTTCAACTCTTTGAGGTCAATAGTAACACCGCCGGTGCAAACGGTGCGACCGTAGATGAGTCATGGCGACAGTCGCGTGGAAAACATGTCAAGAGATAAGTATCAGGTGTCACAAATACATAGACTGATAGTATCTTACAAAAATCCGGCCAAAATTGAAGCACAAAACCAATCTTTGTGTTGTGTGCGTGGAACGGCGCGAAATTATTTATTTATTTATTTAACAATTAATGCACACAAGGACAACAAAAAAAGGAAAAAAGTATAAAAGTAATCATGTACAAGGGTCATGCTTATTCCATGTGGAAATTCTTGGAATTACCTTCGGTGTCACCCACACAAGAGCATAAGTATGTATTCCAACGTATACGACGTAATCAGTCTTTTTAGTCCAACTTTATACGGCTTCACTGTGCTTGCACACTGTCGTTCAACGCTTATTAATTCTGTCAGCCGTATACGTATACGAAGTAATCAGTCTTCTTAGCCTGCCTTGAAATGGCTTCACTCTGCTTGCACTCATTGTCCCAATAATTCTATGTCAGGTGCATTGTTACTAGCGTCAGAACATGACTGTGTGACCCCCTTCCATTGTGCTGGTGTTAATGAGTGGTAATAATAAGTCATTAACCGCCGTCAAAACTCAACCTAGACAAAGACGTTCCAAAGAATGGCGACCAAATTAAGATGCAGTCGTTAAAAAGACAAAAACAACTCCAAATAAAAATGTTAGGCTAAAATAAATGAGAAACAAACGACTTGAAGAAAAGAAAACAAAATACAAAACATTTTTAGACAGGAATGGAAAAATTTCTATTTATCGCCAAAAATAACATCGATAGAACATACAAAGACATAATGTTGTTGCTGCATAATGACAAAAAAAATAACATGATACCTAATAATACCATATTATTATATTTTTCCTAATGGCATAAGTATCGTTCTAAAAAATAGAGCTAACATTAAATTGGTCATGATGTGTTGTGGAATATTACTATCTATATTTTATGTATCGACATAAATAATAATGCGAACACTTTACAACACGCAGAGCAATAAGCTTGTGTCATGGAAATCAAGCAAACGTACTACATTCATTACAGACATTATATATAACTTAACCATATTATATATATATATATGTATATATTCAGACTGGGAAGTAGAACACTGTTCATCACACAAAGTCCGGAATCACACCCGAGACCCCTCGATCCGCGGATTGCGTTCGTCCATTTGCAATTATTTATCGGAAACTATAGATATCACCCACACAACAGATAGAAGAGGCACCGACGCAGTGTATTACGACAACAGATCAAAACCAGTGTCGTCGGATGGACTTTGCACCCAAAGATATTCGTCACGGATAAGAACAATCATTAACATGATGAAAAGTAAGTACTCGTATTTAACGCCATAGTCAACATTATTTCTTTCTCTGTGTTGAATGGCAAATATTGCCTTTCGACGCGTGGGAGAGACCAAAAACCTTCATGATAATAATATGTAGTGTTAGCGTGTTATGTTTACGTTCAGTGAGTCGTGATAACTTGTTTATGAACACGCTGACGTGTGGGCAATTGGCGGGCGACGATGCACAATTATTAACGCGTCATGCACGCATCTTTAACGCGGTACCTACTCACGAACTCGACTCTCTTATTTGTAAAAAAGTAAGAGACAGGCAGGAGAAAAAAGAGAGGTAGGTGCCCAGTAGAAGCCAATAGGTACGCAGGTATGAGTTCAGTAAGTAGGTACTCAGTACCTACTCGCGTATGAGTCCAGTAGGTAAGTACTCAGTACCAACTCACTCACTTATGAGTTCATCACGTAACGTGCACAGTACTCATGTATGACTTGACTTATGAGTCCAGCACGTAAGTACACAGTACTCATGTATGACTCAAGTAGTCCAGCAGGTCACGTATGCGTATGAGTCCAGACGAGTCCAGTAGGTAGGTGCTCAGCGCTCGGTACTCACGCGTGCTCCCAGTCCGGCAGGATGGTCTGCGTCCACTCGCGCGCGTGCCTCGCGAGCCGCTCCTCGGCGCGGTGCGACTCCTGCACGCGCGCGTGCCGGGCGGCCGCCTCGCGCTCCACGCGCCGCCTGGCCGCCTCCACCATGCGCGCGTGCTCCGCCCGGTGGCGGAGCGCCTCCTCGGTGCACTTCGCCGGCAGGTTCGACGGTCTGGAAATACGGAACAGAGGATTGTATAGCTCTCACACTAGGTACACAAGGACTATAACAAATTGTACTTATTTTAACACAGAAAAAAAACCAACCCCCTTCACCAAGTTGAAATCTAAAATCGTTATAACGCATAGAAAACTAACGGAACGAATCATCAGGTCACGTTCCAGTTTATAATTTTACAGTTTTGTACCGGATGATCACTCTACAAGAGGATTTTTTGGAAATTATAAACTATACGCTTCGACATTTTTTAAAAGGAACTTACTCTATCCACTGCCCACTGGATCTTCACTCTCTACAATCTTTCGTGTTAAGGTTTTTAGGAAACTTCGACCTTTCGCGAACGATTTTTAAAAGATATGGAAGTTGTTTCTTTTTAACCAGTTGTATTTAACATAAAAATTAATACAAACGGATGTACGAGTAACACAAAAAAAAATATTATAAAAAACCGTAACCTATGCTGTAATCTAATTAACTTTATAATTTGATCAATTAACGTGTAATCATGGCGTGCGCTAGGTTATTTTGTTAGTTTGCCATTTACATCTCATTGCATATTGAAATAGCTCAATTAGATATTACTTCTATACCTATCGTATATCTTTATATGTGGTACTTTATCCTTCAACCTTTATCCTGTTATATTGCGTTGCACGGCACGGCACGGGAGATTGTGTTGAGTGATATTAATTGTAACAAATAACTATACAATAACACGTTATCAGAAATATCTACCTCCATACTATCGAACGTTAATAAATAATCGAACCTAGTTCGCGGATATGTCGCAGATGAATCGTATAACTAGTCCGTTTGCAAACCATCGTTGTATAACTTCGAGGACAAAGAATGCCATTGTTTTGTAGCACAACGCGAGTACTACGCAGCGGTAAGGTTAGGTTTTAACAGTGACCAAAAGAGGTCAAATAGTAGCGATTTCTGATGCGTGAGGTTTCTTTTGTTAGCAAAATGTAAAAAAGGGAAATCCTTTATATGACAGTTTTGCAGAATTTAAATTTGCCAACGGAAAATAACCTCATCTATCGCTAGTGGACGGGATAGAGGAAAGAACGATGGAGAACGTTCAGACATATTCTAGGTACTCAATACAATTTTCAATTCCTTTTAATTCATCCCATGCCTCATGGGGTCGCTTTGTGTATTAAAAATAAAATCTTGCAAATTGTATCATATATTTCCATTTTTATGACAGAAAGCCAGCGAGATAACATATTTTCCCTGTCACGGAAACGAGGCGAGCTCAAATAGCTGACATCATACCCGCTAATATCGTGACAGCTCATAAATTATCCACTCTCCCCAGGAGAGTAATTTGCAATATTATTTTCTTGTTGCTGGAAATGGTTTTTATAGGTAGGTACTCATTTTGTTATGGATATTTACATACATATTTCTACACATATTAAATTCTTAGGATTTAGTTCTCTATTATTTGTAAATCAACGCACACGCAATGACTAGAGATACTAAGCTCTTATAATTGAGCTATAGTATACCGCTACACCTCTCTTCTATTTCAAGTTTGTTCGACTTTCGCGTCGATCAAAAAAACAAAGCATGTTTATTTTTTACACAATTTTTTTTAGTACATTTTAAGTATTCAGACAACTTGCTTTGATGGAAGGAACGAAATGAGCAATTGTTTCGGCAACTTTATAATAATAGTTGTTACGGCAATGATTGCTGCTCGGAGTTGTCGTGACGCCAAAATTGCTCAAATTGCTCAATTTTTAAGAGCACCCTTATAGACTCTGCCTGAACCTCCGGGATAGCGAGAATTTTTATAAGGAGTAACTTAGGTTACTTTTTATCCCGCAATTCCCGTGGTATCTCTGAAATTAACGCGGGTGAAACTGCGGGGCACAGCTAGTGATTAAATATAATCTACTAATCAGATCAAGAAGTGAAACTCTAATGCCGACTTGCACGTTTTGACAGGCATTTTGACGTGTTGCAACTAACCACATATCAGGCTAGATTCTTAGATTGACAGTTGTTAAAAGACTGGCAACTAACTTTCGTATAGTTTCAAATTTCGAATGTCGCAAATGAGGCTCATTGCATGACGCCATTTTTATGTATCATATAATATCATACATTATTTTAATTTAATGATTTAATCCATAAAACGCGTTTGCTTCAAGTTTGCAGTTACTAATATTACTCCCGCTTCGCTTCATGGAGCGCCCTCCCTAATAGGAAGAGCGGCGGAGGTAACTGCAAACTTAAAAAATACGCCAACACAATATGCTAGATAATAATAATATAATCAAACCAAAGACAGTCTATAATCAAACTTTCACTAAAAGCGTATGAAATTGTTTGAACACAAACGTTTTTACGCACTTTACGCAACAACTAATGTAGGTAGGTAGGTACGTATTCAACGAAAACCAACAGGGTTTCCGATTTCAAGAATGTCATAATCATTTTATTTCATAAACACCTACATAATAAATTAATCGTGTCATAATAAAACCGTCATGATGAAAGTAACTAAGTATTATTAATTATTATAATTATTAAAAAATTAAAATATGAAGCTTTATATATGTTTTAGTTTAAATCGAATACGTAAGTACGTATTTGAATCAAACTAAAACAAAATTCTTTAAAAATATTAACAAAACAGAGAAAGAACATAGGTACAAAAAAGGTAAAACTAAAGAATTGCACACAATATCTTTTTTCGTTTTCATAAAATATGCAAAAGTAGGTATTAAAGTGACAAAACATTAGTTGGTATCTTAATACTTTAACGAACGTCGTTTTAGTTAATTTAACAACTGTTAAAATGGTACGTGCAGGGCTTATTTTAGACTTCGACATCTGAAAATAGACGTAGGAATTTCCTTGCATTGTTCCAAATACGTAACGCCCCAACGATCGCATACCTACCTATAGGCGCGGAGTTTTATAACAGTTTGTTCAAATGGTAATTAGAATTACCCACTCGTAGATTTAATTAACTTCATAATTACCACCTACCAACAAAGCAATTGAAAACTCTCGTATACAAAAAAAAAAAACAAACATTATAAAATGACAAATTAAATGAGAAAGATTTATTTATTTACTAGCTGTGCCTCGCGGTTTCACCAGCGGTAATTTCGGAGTTCCCGCGGAAATTCCGGGACAAAAAGTACCCTATGTCTTTCTCTGTAGCCCTGACAACGTGCATGCCAAATTTCATCCAAATCCGTTCAGCCGTTTTTGCGTGATTAAGTAACAAACATCCAAACGTCCAAACATCTAAACATCCAAACATCCACACTTTCACATTTATAATAAGTAGGATTTAAACTTTATGCACATCATGGTAAAAAGGCGGACTGAAAATGTGCGGAAATGTCACAGTTGCATTCTCTGCCAGTCAACCTTCGACGAGAGATTAATTTTATTCGATTATACGATTACCTATTGACGACAGATTGATTTGTTTATAAAATTTTATTTCTATAGGACTCTTTCCCAATCACATATCTGATAAATCGACATTTTTTCAAACTTACATGTTTACTATGGTTGACAATGAAAACCTATTCCCTTGCTATTTTCCCGCAAAAAAAAAAAAAAAACATGTCGCTCTACGCAAATTTATACACAGGATGAACTAATAAAACAACACAATTCCCACGCGGTAATTCTGCACGATAACGGTTCAAGATTCATGATCAAGATTGCGCGGCGTTAAATTATAAGATACCTACTCACATTTCCTGACAGGCATCAGACTCCACAGCACGGCGGTATGTGTCAATCTGTGTACACGGTGAAATTTTCATATTCATATTGGAAATGACAGGCATTGCCATGGAAAGACGGGCTCTAAAATGCTTCCATAGTAAATTTCAATACGAAAATTTAACCGTGTAGCTAGAGTTACCGACGAACCCACTAGACCCATCGCTGATGAAGTAGGCATCATACAAAATGTCTACTTAAATGATTAGTACATAAAAATAATCCTCTCTCTTTTAAAGCGGTTAATAGTAATGTGGTCAGGAAGAGATTTTTCAACACCCATCTGGCTATTGAACTTCAAATTTAATCCTAAACCAACTAATTTCAGTATTATCAGGTTTTTTATAAATTCTAACTCATATTGTAAATGCGGATGTGAGTTTGTTTGTTACGCTACCACGCCTTAACTGCTCAACCGATTATTATTAAACTTTGCATACACGTTTTCAGGGGTACCTACAGAAAAGGACAGAAACTAACCTAAGAATAACTTTCAACCAGAACGAACTGAAATTGAAAAAGAAAATGGATTTACCAAATCTACATTAATACGGGCGAAGCCACGGGAAAAGTTAGTAAATAATAAAGTTAATGGAAAATACAGAAGAAATCTAAAATGCTAATTCGCGGACCATTAACGTTAGTTATTAAAAAAAAGAATAATTACCTTTTTTACTAACGTAGGTATAAAAAAAACCACAAAAAATAAGACGAAGTTATTTATTTTGTAATTCTATTCCGAGAATTTTTGAATTATATTTTTAATCATGAGATCACAAGAATCGCAAGATACGAACAACCACAGAGCAAATTAACAAAAAAATTAAAACCGACTTCCAAAAACACAAAACTAAAAAACTAAAAATAAAAAGCTAAAAATAACAAAATACCGATTTAATCCAAAAGACAAAAACACACGTAATATTATTATTGGTTTGTGCTACCACTGATCGGTTTGAATTCGGTGACAAGCCCGCTGGTGTCTGCCCACTTGGGTTGTTCTGCTCACGAAGAGCTGGTGGCGGGAGTCGACTTAGCTCATCTTCCCCCTCCATATTTGGCTTGTCACCGACTTCATACCGATCAGTGGTAACACAAACCAATAATAATATTACGTGTGTTTTTGTCTTTTGGATTAAATCGGTATTTTGTTATTTTTAGCTTTTTATTTTTAGTTTTTTAGTTTTGTGTTTTTGGAAGTCGGTTTTAATTTTTTTGTTAAAAATTTCTTTATTTCTTGCTTTTTAGTGAGTCGGTTTGTAATCTATCTAAGTTACAATAGCCTAATGTCAACTACTCATAACCTTTTACAAAATATTGCTTTTCCCGACGCAGGGACGTTAATTGTTGAGGAGTTCTCCTAGTACATCACCATCAGCTCCACTTCACCATATACATTGTGACGGGCATAAATTGTTTAGAAACCATATTAAAGTTATCGATTCGGAACTCGTGAAATACCCATTATTGAGTAGTTCCGATGACCATCTGTGGTCTTCATCATCAGTTCCTCTTCTTCAAATTTTGCTTTCCGAAAGCAAAGAAACGTTTTACTATAAAAAATACAAAAATCGCTATAAGTGTTCTCATAATTTTTGAAGAGTTCCCTCGATTACTCCAAGATCCCATCATCACATCTCGACTTGGTGACAATGGAATCAATTTGGGAGTATCCCCTTTCAAACAAAAAAACAATTTTTGAAATCGCTTCAATCGGAACCCGTGAAATACGTATTATTTTTGAGTTGTTCCGATGACCACCTGTGGTCTTCATCATCAGTTCCACTTCTTCAAATTTTGCTTTCCGAAAGCAAATGAACGATTTACTATCAAAAATACCCAAATCGCTATAGGTGTGCCTATAATTTTTGAAGAGTTCCCTCGATTTCTCCAAGATCCCATCATCAGATCCCGATTTGGTGGCAATGGGACCTAATTGGGAGTATACCCTTTCAAACGAAAAAAGAATTTTTCAAATCGGTCCAACCGTCTTCGAGTAATCGGTGAACATACATAAAAAAAAAAAAAAAAAAAAAAAAAAAAAAAAAAAAAAAAAAACATACATACAATCGAACATAGAACCTCCTCCTTTTTGGAAGTCGGTTAAAAAGTTAACTAGAGAGGACACGTAGGCGGGGCAGGCGCGCCACCGTTGCAAACGAAGTTAGAACAACTGCTCTAACTTGCTCAAAACTTCTTTTGCTGCCATCCCAAGTATATTCAGCACAATATACCAAAAACTGTGAATTTTGATAACGTAACATAAGTAAAAACATAACCATAAAGCGTTCAAAACATTTCTTTACGTTTATGAATGTTTTGAATAGTTTTGAGTGCGAAAATCACCCGGCGACACTGGTTCTCATCAGTTTTCATAAGTTGATGTCCCTTCTGTCTGTTATTTTCTGTTCTGTGCGAACAACCACTTTACCTACCGGATAGGAAGACATCGGAGGCAGTAACATGAGTTCTTGGTACGTTAAAAAAATGTCATCGCCGCGCGTCGTCGTCACAATAACCAAACTTTTTCGGCGAAACAAAATAATTAGGTACTTCTCTACGTTTATTTTCGGTAACACTATTCGATTACAAAAGGTTTTCGACATTGGTGTAAATGTATTTTTACGTTAACTTACGATTGATGCCCTTACAAAAAGTAGCGTCGATGGATAAAACTAAAAATAAAACTAATTGTAAAAAATTTTTATTGAATAAGAAAAATACGACACAACGCTCACACGTCAAACTATACTATTCAAAAAACCTGTACCTATCTGTCCATTTTACCGGTTTCTATGTGAGCACATTTTAGCGGGTCTAACTGTAATCTTATTTAGACTATGTACATAAGTATTTGGTATATCAATGGTTGTAGACAATCTGTAACTTTTTTAACACAAGGTACCCTTTTTGCTTGAAAACTTGTCCCCCAAGGTTGATGTTACACTCTAGCCACGAGAAGTGTGATGGGGACATTAAAGTCTGATTATGCTAAAATAAACATAGGTGCTTTTATACGCAATTTCATTTCGAAATTATCATTTCGCCTATCATGCACGTTTTGTCTTGAACTCGTGACAATAAACGGCTGTGAAGCCCTACATACACAACCCGTTACATTATACAGAGTGTAATTTCAAACGAGACTATTCAAGCCCTTGATATTCATGCTCACATGTACCTACCTAATAAAAATATAAACATGAAAAAAAACAACACTTGTCCAGATGAGGTGTTTTACGCGCGAGTCGAGAACGCGCGTGTTCCCGAGATACTCGAGCCACATAGATCCCGTGAGGCTCTCGCGCGTAAAACGCTTGCAACGCTTCGGACTCTCGACTCGCGCGTTCTCGACTCGCGCGTAAAACGCCTCATCTGGACAGGCTTTTAAAGAAATGTGTTAACGCGAGCAAACGACGCGACGCTTAGGTACATACTACATGTAATTTGGAAGGAGGAAAAGAGAATCGTTAAGAAGGCAAGAATCGTTGGATTACCCTTGGGAATACGTCAGTGCGTCGCGTCAGCAAGCGCGCTCAAATTTCGTACGTAACTTTTTGCATGAAAACTTAATTTCATGTTTTTTTATAGATATTTGAGATAACATATTTGACAACAACACAGAAGACTGAACACCTTTTTTCAATACGTCCCTCGTTTAACCTTACACCCTGTATATAACGATTCTTGCATTTGTAATAACCCGTCCGTAGGGCAGTCACGACTAGCGAACTATAAAATTATTGGATGATGCGGCCAATGCTATGATTACCTCACTCGGGCATTTCCGCTTCTGTTGCCAGTTGCCACCTATCGTTATTTCAAACAATTTAAATTGCAGCTGCCTTGTTTCCTACCTATAAAATTCTGCTAAGATATTCGTTCAGTAGTTTTTAAGTTAATCGCGAACAGACAGGCAGACAGACGCGGTGGAGGCTTTTGTCTTTTTACAATATGTAAAGATAGTAAAAATATATTAACACAGTGGATGGTTCAATAGACTGCAGACGCTGCAGTTGAGCAGCTGTAATGCATTTCGATGTATGCATTCGAAGTATTCAATTTCAGACCTACAAACGAGGGAATTAGTAAAAGTAGTATGAGTATTAGTATTAGTTAAATATGTAGTTCCAAGTAGGCACGGACTAGTAGTAGGTAGTTTGCATACGAGAGGATTTAGGTAATAAAAACAAATACAGCAACCAATTTACGTAAACCTAAAACTATGCAATACCGAAACCATTAGTTTCAATTTTCTAAATTTAATTGCTTTTGGCGTCGAAATTGAAGTCATAAAACGTGAATATCAAAACACCGAGAACTATGTATAATGTATATGTAATACGATTTCGTACGGTACATTAAGTATAAACTGCAGGTAAAGCAGTACATGAAAAAAAAAAAGTTTCATTGTACGTGTATTACGCTGAAATTATTGAATTTGAATTGATCTCTATAATAGGAGACAATTTATAGCATTCTCAATCAGCGGGCAAAAAAAACATCAGCAGTTAGTTGATATTAATGCGCTTCGAATGTTGTATACTTGTAGGTCAGCTATATTTGCTAAATATCAACTCGCGGGCTCAATTCAATTACCAAAAAGGCTAAGTAATTAAATAATTATTAACCTTTTTGTGTCACACATTTAATGATTAAATTCTTACTATGTAGGTATTATAAATGCGTATGTGAGTTTGTTAACCGACTTCCCAAAAAGGAGGAGGTTCTAAATTCGACGCGTATGTTTTTTTTTTGTTTCACGCTTTCACGTTTTAACGGCTCAACTGATCACCATGAAATTTTGCTTGCGCGTTAAGTCATGGGAAGGACATAGGGTACTTTTATCCCGGAATCCGTGCGGGAACTCCGAAATTAAGGAACGACTAGTTTTTAACCGACCTCCAAAAAGGAGGAGGTTCTGTGTTTCATATTAAAACACGTGGGATTAAGGTCTTCTGATCTTTTTTTAAGTGGCCTAACCAAAGGCGACTTATGAAGGTAATTAGGTAGGTACTATAGAGTTCGACAAACTTATCAAATAATATTTTTGTTCCGAATCACGACAATAGATTAGATTACATAAAGTATTATGTTTCATTAGAGATTTTGTCGATTGATTTGCTCACACTCGATTTTGTACACTTGATAGTATGATACGAGTCATTCATTTCTTGACATAATCGATTACATAAAATAGTACGAACATAATAATTTCTAAATCAATCGAGTTACGCAAAGTGTTTGTAACATCTACTCGATTATTGGCAGCTCTACTCGTGCCTGATTAAAATTAACTACAGTCTACATTCATAATCATAGACATTAGTAGAAGCCGGATTTTAATCTCCACAGGTGTTTTGGTTGGTAACAAAACTTTTTTTATGATACGGTCTTCGATATCTTTGAAAACAACATGTATTTCATAAAGTACTTTTAGTCTCCCTCCGTAGGAAAATGTAACTACATAAGTAGTTAGTTTTTAAGTCAGGCTTTGAGGGTAACCTTTAAATGAATCCTAATATTACGGATAATAATATGTGAGTTTATTTGTTTGTTACGCTTTTACGCCTTAACTAATCAACCGATCTTCATGAAATTTTGCTTACACATTGTCGGGAGTACCTACAGACAGAGTCAGTCGTAGACAGAGTCAGAAAAGTCAGACAGTCATAGGGTACTTTTTTCCCGGAATTCCCACAGGAACTTCGAAATTAACGCGAGTAGAAACCGTGGGGATCAACTAGTTATACATAGTTATCTATACTAATATTACAAAGAGCTAAAGTTTGTATTAAGTTTGTGACGTTGCGTTGTAGGGGGTAATCTCTGGATCTACTGAATCGGTTTTGAAAATTCTTCCATTTATAGGAAGCTACGGTAGTCCTGAGTGACATAACATTGTATTTTTATCCCGAAATTTCCTCGGGAATTCCGTAATTACCGCGGGGGACAGCTAGTAAAATATAAAGTAACATCCGTATCGCTGATGTATCTACCTATTTCGGTCGACGCCACTGAAGCGGATCGCTGGCCGCTGCGGAAACATGAATTTCCCGATTATAGGGCCGCGGAATGTCGGTCAGCCGTGAATAATACAGGTGTTTGTGGATGACCTCTTCGCTTAACGAGAGCGGTCACTGGACGGGAGACGGGAGCTCGTATGAAATTAAAGTAACTAAATAGTTAACATCCTGCAGTATAGATTACTAAATACTTAACACCCTGCACTATGAGGTAGACTTACCGCCGCACTCAGAGTCGTTTTAATGATTACTTAAGACTCAGACAAGTTTAATAAACTAATGTTAATTAGCATTTAACTAATTAAGTTACATCTCGTTAAATGCCAATTAACATTAATTTACTGAACATCTCTGATGGCGGCAGTTTTGTTTTAAAAATCTATACTTAATTAAGTAATCATTAAAACGACTGAGTGTGGCCGTTAAACATTATTTAATCATCAATCATCTTCAGCTCTTGCTTATTCGATGGTAATATTAGAAATAATACTAATATTAGAAATGAGAATGCGAGTTTATCCGTTACGCTTTCAAGTTTCACGCCTCAACTACACAACCGATTGTCATGGAATTTTGCATACACGTTGTCAGGGGTACAGAAAAGGATAAACACCTTTGATTTTTATTACGGAATTCCCACGAGAACTCCGTAACGTAAAACCGCGGCGAACAGCTAGTACGTAGTAAATGAGAAAGTTCAAAACGTTAACTTGGATATGTGTGATTCAATGAGCCGAATGAACGAACGAATGGCCGTAGGGATTTGAATGGAACTTTGCAAACAGGACAGCTTATGTCTTGGGTGCTTTTACTTTTGGTTTTATATCACTACATAGTATAAAAACAAAGTCGCTTTCTCTGTCCTTATATGTATGCTTAAATCTTTAAAACTACGCAACGGATTTTGATGCGGTTTTCAATAGATAGAGTGATTCATGAGGAACGTTTATAACTATATTTTATCATGGAAATCCCGCGGGAACTCCGAAATTACCGCGGGTGAAACCGCGCGGGTCAACTAGTTTATTTATAAACTATTTTTCTTTTTTGCTATTTTTCTTCTTTACTTTTAAACTTATTTCGGTTCCAATGTATACAAAAAGGGTTCCCGTGGCAAAATCGTATAGATAAACATAGACACCTACTATTAAGTTATGTGTCGTAAATAACTGTTAGTATGTAGGTACCTACCTATTACAAAATCTTAAGTTCCCTCACGCTGTAACAGCTGAACCGGTGATGGTAACCCACCGTATTCGAGGCCAATATGTATTTATATCGGTAAATCCCGACTTTGTAGAGAAACCCAAGAAATTAAATTGACAAGTACCCAGCGGTTAATATAACGTATACCTACATAGTAAGTAGTAACACATAATACAGAAATAGAGCACGAGTAGTCGTAAATTCTAAGGTAAGAACAACATTTCCTTAGGTTATTTTTATTAGAAACAATGTTTTGACATGGAAAGTTATTTCTTACAATACACATAAATTCCCGCGGGAACTCCGAAATTACCGCGGATGAAATCGCGGGGAACAGCTAGTTTACTATAAAGATTGCTTACAAGTTAGGTTACGTCGCATATATTATGTAGTAGGGTAGTTTCCGGGGTATGAAAATCAAAATTATAATCAGTCCGTAAGTTACAAAATAAAAAAATTATAGAGACGTATTTTTTGCTTTTTCAAATCAATGAAAATAAACATAGATAAAGCGCATTAGAGTTTAGGGTGGGGGACTCGTGACGTCATTAATCGGTATTAGCCCCGTACAAACTGCACCGGGTTATGACGTCACGCGAAATTTCAACTCAATGTATGGTCGTAATTTTTTTGATTACCTACGTAAAAAAAGAAAAAATACGTGTCCAATATTTTTAATTAATCTACACGACGCGGCGGACTAAAAAAAATTAGTCAAGTAACCCATTGATATGTACATTATTCAATCTATCTTGATTCTTGGACAAGAGCATAAAACTGCACTTTACCTGTCGTGTTGTATCAGCGCTATCGAGCTGGCCACTAGATCTTCGAACTGCTTCTCACTCGCCGAACTGCCTTGTCTCTTGTGATGATGTGGAGTATTCGCCGTCGAAGAGACTGGACTCAGTGACTTGGGGGCCTCAGGGTTTATGGTCTTAGCGGCGAGGTTGCCACTGGACTTGCTACCGAATAGTCGCCAGGAGACACTGGCAGTGGACTCTTGAGTCTTCGCTGAGGTACTGCTCTTCCATGGGAAAACGCCTCTGTAACAAAAGATATTATGCCTTTAAAAATTTTGTTCTCTATAATCTATATACATATATTTCCTTAACCAAACAGTAAAAATATTTTTATGAGCTGTTTTTTTCATTTTATCTAGAACAGTTCCTATTATTATATTATTTGAAGATTGAACACAACGCTGAATTTTGAAGTACAGAACTGATTTATGGATTACTAGCTGTTCCCCGCGGTTGCACTCGCGTTAATTTCGGAGATCCCGCGGGTATTCCGAGATAAATAAAAGTACTTACTACCTCATATTATTTCTGTACCTACCCTTGATAACGTGTGGGTAGTATGCAAAATTTAATGTAGTTCCTTCCGCGTTAATTCCGGAGTTCACGTGGGAATTCCGGGGTAAAAAGTAGCCTATGTCCTTCTCTGTACCCCTGACAACCTGTATGCAAAATTTCGTGGTGATCGGTTGAGTCGTTTAGCCGTGAAAGCGTAACAAACAAACAAACTCACTTTCGCTCACTCACTCGCTTCACTCACTTCACTCACATTTATAATATTAGTAAGGATATCACAATATCATTAATCATACACTACGTTTAACTTGTACCAGAGAAACAACACAACTGTTTATAACGGTCTTGTTAAATTTAGTACTCTATTTCTTAGGCCTTTTGCACGTTATCAGACAAGAACATGAGACAAGAAAAATTTTAGTATGCGCATGTCTTATCCGACATAAGAAAAAATTTCTTGTAATATGTATGGTCTCATAATAACAAACAAAGCGACTGGATCTCTTATAAGACATTTCTTATAAGACACAAGAAAATTTCTCATGAGCAAAAGGCCTTTAAAAGTTTACTTCATAATTATCACGAAACGTGACAATTTAAGACCACCTGTGTTTACTTAAAAGAATCATTATCATTTCCTAACAGAGTAATGTCTTCCGAGAGTTGTTTGTTTATATACCAACGTAGCTCATATAGTTTATTGCCATACCAATACATACATACATACATAATTATACATAGTCAGCGGCGCAAAAACATCCTATCATGAACTACAGAAATGAAATCTTTGAAGAAAGTTCTCTTCGATTAGTAAGTACTCTAAGAAACAGCTCTATGTTTGTGTGGATTTTATCAAAATTTGTGACAGTTGGTTTCGACTTTCGAGTTTCGATGCCACATTTTGAAATGGTATTTCATTTGTATGGAATGGAACTGTGAATCTGGATGAAACGTACAAAACTTTCTACGTCAATGCGTACTCCATACAAATATGTAGATGGAATCAGCTTTAAATACATATTGAGTGCCTCTTTATCGTCATGTCTGTTTGTCGCTGCTCGACAGACGTCCGCGGGAATGCCATTGTGTGATAATTGGCGTTCATTCAAACGAAGCGTAGGTTGAATTGTAGGAATAGATTGCGCCAATTTTAAATTGCCTACTATTTCATTGCTTTGTTGGTGGAATGTACTTACAATATATCATATATTCTTTTTTCAAGATTTCTACGATCAAAATTGTCATCTCCTAGTACAATTTAAGAACAATATCCCAGTAAGCTTATTTATGATGTTACTTTCAGAAAAATATGTAGGTATTTCCATAATATTAACGAGTATCACTTTTAATTAACATTACTAATTAGAACGCTTAAGAAAATTCACTTAAATAATTTAAAGACCATATAGACCCAGATGATGCTGAATAAAAATCTAAAAATTATCTCCAAAACTCGACTGAACCACGTCCTAAACCTAAAATCCTTGCTTTGAATTGTCTGTCGAAAACAATAAAATGAATAGACAAGTCGTTCGCCTTGACTTGAAGTATCTGATATTAAGTTAAATTGAAAAATGATACTTCTGTACTTAATTTAATTTTATGTCTTGCTATTAAATTCTTATAACGGATAACGTTACAATAGAATAAATTGATGAAACAAAAAAAAAACATACGGTCAAATTGAGAACCTCCTCCTTCTCTTGGAAGTCGGTTAAAAAATCAACGAGGACAATCACAATCAAGTAGGTACATGGTTTATATGAAACATAATTATGGTTGATTAACAAATTTTTTTTTCATAAGATGATATTCAGCAGTGATAAATATGGGGGATCAACATTGATATAATGGGGATCAATAATAATAATAATTCACTTCACAACACACAGGTCTACTTGATCCCAAACTAAGCTATGAGTTTATGTCGTGGAAACCAAGCAAACGTGGTATAATATACTACATATTATTACATATATATTATACTATAGATATATTTATATACATGCCCAGACTGGAAAATGGAACCCTGTGTTCATCACACAAAGTCCACCCCCACCGGGAATCGAGCTCGGAACCTCTTGATTAGCAGGTAGGCATGCTGACCTACTGCGCCAATCGGGTCGTCTATCAATAATAGAATAATTAAAAAGGAACACATGTGGAATACATTATGTTTTATGTTACAACAAAACATTTGGCCTCTGCTCGTAGCTTTTTGCGTCTTAATCTAAACAGAAAAAAGATTTAAGCGAATATGAACTTTACTGCAATAGTACTAGAGACGGAACATTTTTAATTTAAATAAGCACAACGATTTATATTTTAATGTCAATGGGCATGACAAGGTATAAAAATCAAAATTCTATTTAGTCCGTCACGTCACGTCAGTTAAATTGTGAAACGATAGGCACGTATTTTTTGCTTTTTCGAATAATTGAAAAAAGTCTTAGATAAACGCATAAAGTTTAGGAGGGGGGAGGGGGACGTCACAGTATAAGTGTCCTAGGTGTGACGTCACACGAAATTTCAACTCAATGTGCCTATAGCCGTTATTTCTTGACTACGTAAAAAAAGGAATATACGTGTCCAATATCTTTTATTTATCTACAAGACGGAGACTAAGTTCAAATTTAGTCATCATGTCCATTATAAAAACTAAATCCAACTCAAAGGAATTTCAACTTAATATTGAAGACAAATTATTATAATTAGTTTGAAATAAAATTTCGCTTTGTTTGAAGTAAAAGCGAAGATAACGCAATACCTATGCTAATGAACATATTTTCATTTTTGTTTCGATAGGTACTTCATCAAATACGATCGAACAAGTAATGATAATAAATAAAATCCAACTTATGGTCGATGAAACTTTATTTGTGGCTTTAAATATTTAAATTGGAGATAGGTACCTAAACAAGAGTAACTTACGGCCGGACTCAGAGTCTAAATAACTAAATGTAACTTAATTAGTCAAATGCCAATTAACATTAATTTTAATGAACGTCTCTGATTGCGGCAATTTTGTTTTGAAAACCTTTACTTAAAATGAAATAAGTAATCATTAAAACTACTCTGGGTGCGGCCGCTAAACCGTCAAGTTAAACAAAGCCCTGTGTTACATGAAACAGCAACGACTTCGAAAAGAAAAAGCGTATCATTGTTTAACCGTTCTAACAAGGCAAATAAAAAAGCCATGCTTGCGTAAGTCTAAGTTCGCGGAGATTTTCCGACGATTGTTTGCACGTATTCGCATCGTAATGCAAGAGAAGAATAATAAATATAAAAAAGGTTGTTAGTAGGAGCGAGTGCGCCGGTACCGGGCGGCGCTTGGTACGGACAATCTTGCGCACGTCGCTGAATTGGTGGGGATTATCAACGCGACATGCGGGCTGCGTCTGCGCCGGTCTACACGACTATTCAATGTACAATAATATATGTATACTTAATATGAACGAATATATATATTTTGTTAAAAATCTCACACGCTTGTGCTAGTATAGACATCTTATGTATTTGTTCTTTTTCGATCAATTGTGGCAATAGAGGTGATAAAGCAACTTTTCCATGCAATATCGCTAGCAGATTCACCCTAAAACAATACATTTACAAGATTAAAGTATGGCCTGATAGTAGCTAGTGACTAGTGGCAGTAATCCGTTCAGATAACGCTGGATATTAAATAAGTATCAGATTGCTAACACGCATACACTATATAAAAACAGCATTTATAATATTCGCAATTAAGATAATGATCATTGCACGCATGAATAAGCTTTTTAATCGTCTAAAATCTACCTTGTCCAATTTTAAGAGTATTATTTATAATTTTTTAACCACTGAACACTAAACAGCGTGCCGAGATACTATTCCTTTCACTACCATCCCCGTAATCACGATCTACGAGTGACGTGCTTCTGGCGCCAGACACATAATATTTCATTACTAATAAACCACTGAAATTTATTTACTTGTTTATTTATTAAAGTGCACTACTCAGTGTACTAATAGTAAACACACACACACACACACTTGTAGTTTTATATTTACATCTTAGATTAAAAGATCGATTTTAACCAAGTTCCAACTCAAGGAGAAATCGTGCCTTTAACGTGTGGCGCTGGAGGTAAGTTCAGACTACCAATACATGGCGGTGAAAGGGGTTAACACTAGCTTGTAAGCTTGTTACCTTACTAACTAGTTCTCTCCATCAATGTCCAAAAAAAACACGTCAACCCGTTCTGGTGAGCTATGGCGTAAGAGGACAGAAAAAATAGATGTTATAACTAGTAAAAAATATACATGTAAATAACACTTCCTTATTCGCTAAAACACGAGCGAGCAATAATTTTGATAAGGAGTCAAGGATTTCATTACTCTCAACATCTCAGTGGATGCCTTCATAGATATTCAATTAGGTACCCGTTAGACAAGTTCCCACGGTAGGTACATACAAACGAGTACTTAGTCAGAATTGTTTGATAGCAAATCTCAAGCCTCGAACAACGATATTATAAACATAATTGGTTTCAGTTGCCAAACTGCAAAACAAAGGGAATAATATCATCTAATCATCTACATACATATAATATGTTTGGTAAATCTGTCTCTACATTTGGACGCCGATAAGCAATAACATGTTAACCCACAAAATTAAGTTAATGATACAGAACGCTTTAGCTGTTGAGAGTTATAGGACGTTTTTTAATGTGTTCACCTTATTCGGTACATTGTTTAGATACCAAAAAAATGTCAAATATAAAAATGGCGCTATAATTTTAAAACACGATTTACTAAAAAATTCTCCAGTGTGGATTAACACAGTATTGCTTATCTATGTCCCTAGCTGTTCCCCCGCGATTTCACCCGCGATAATTTCGGAGTTCCCGTGGGAATTTTGGGATAAAAAGTACCTACCCTATGTCACTCAGGACTACCGTAGCTTCCTATAAGTGAAAGAATTTTCAAAATCGATTAAGTAGATTCAAAAAATTTACCTCTTTATAATATTATCTAGACACGCGGGCGCGTGTCAAGCCGAAGTTCTCAAACTGACAGAACTGGCGAGCCGCACCGTGTGTAATATTACACGAACCATTTGGAGCCACTTTTCACCCCCCCATAATTCCAAAACTATTTAACATAAACATGTCAAATTTGGCTCATGTATTAAGACTCGCGAGATAAACATGTGCTCCAAATTTCATAAGCACACCTCATACGGGCTTTTAGATATTAACGTCCAAAAATCGTGATTTTTATCACTGACTGACCTATATAGACCAAAATTATAACCGACTTCCAGATGACCTAGGAACTTGATATTTGGCATCAAGGTAGACTTTTAGGCGTAAACAAAGGGAAAAATCTGAAAACTGGAAAAACTTAAAAAAAAAGATAATTATCAATATCTTCAGTTTTTAGATATATCCTTATCAAGAAGGTAATATAACAAAGTCGAGTATTGAAGTATATAACTGGCTAATCAAAATTTTGAAGTATTCTTAATGATGTATTTTACGTCACTCCATTAAACTGAGTCAAACATTGACAATTAATACTTTCGTTATCAGCACGAATTTTTCTATGGTTTTTACGTATAAAACTAGCTATTCTCAAGTTAAAAGTAAATCAGCGTTTGTTTTACGTACGACGTAAATAATTTATGAATATCTGTGAATATTTTCATCAGTTCACGCAAATATCCATTACATATTATCCACATTTGACAAAGAAAGTTCTGTATGTAAAAATGATGAATAAATAATTCTTTTTCAAGAATAAAACTGCTTTTGGATAGAGACGGTTATTTGGCTCTTTCGTCCGCCTACGAGTGCGACGTATAATCCTCGAACACAAACTGTACAGGTACTGTCTAGATGATTTTGACTGCAATATAGAGATATACATGTAGGCGAGTTTCCTGAGCGACATAGGGTCGGGTAGGGTGGGGGTTTTTATCCCGGAATTATTAAGGAAACTCCAAAATTAGCGCGGGTGAAACAGCGGGCAACGGCTAGTGTGCAATAAAATTGTGTATTGTGCAATAAATTTTTGACCTCCTCAAAAATTTCAGGCTGCGACAGTACAGAAGAATCTCGTTACATTAACGGCATAATCCAGCAATTCTTCTCACTTGGAATGGCAACATGGATTTAAAAGGCAGCTGTATAATTGCAGTCATGTATACTGTGCAAGATTTAGCCGATATAGGCAAAGTTATGGAAGATGCTTCAATAGCTGCGATTCTAGTTCGACTTCTAGGAGGCTTAAGTCCTCAATATGCTCCTTTATGCGCATGGTGACGTAATGTATCGTGCTACTGGAGTTTGTTGCGCAGCTTTTTCTCTTCAGCCATAGCGCTAAGAAGCTGTGAAGGGTGGATATTTTATGGGTGCTGCCTGCTGTCATAACTGTAATTTTATTGACGTCAATAAGATACACATTATTGGCCAAATTTGATTAAACGATTTGACTATGACTTTGATTTTGACTTGTCGCAAAAGAATTGATGAAGTTAAGTCTTTTATCATTTTAGAAATAAAACATAGTGTCACTTGGTTGTCTTGTAGATGATACGAAGTTCACCGGGTCTTCTAGTGTATTCTTTTAGTGTCGTCTTCGTATATTAATTATTTACTACGTAGGTACCTACATTGTACAATGAGTCGTACAATCGAATTACTGGTGGGTGACACTTTTACGATACACCAAATCATTTACGTTGGACTTTCCAGAGTTAAAACCTCAGATGGAGTACATCTTATCAATTTAGATCCAAGTCAAATCAAGGCACAAGAGAGCTCTATTGTAGAGTACAACCTCCTGCGCACGTTATACCGCCCTGACTTGGCCAAATTAACTATAAACAGAAAACGCGTAAAAAAAAAAAAACCGGATACTGAATGGGCAATTCACTCAAACATTTTAAACGTCCAAGAAAATACAGAAAACACAAAAAAGATAGTTATACCACGGAAACATAGGAAAATAAACTAAATTGACAAAAACCATTTTATTATGAATAATAATTACCTACTAATAATTTCTGTAAAAAGTTTTTCTTTTCCGATTCATTTATCCATTTCTGTTAATATACAATAATATTGTGACCTATATATCTAGACACGCAGTAGCGTGTCAAGCCAAGTTCAGGCTAACAGAACTGGCGAGCAGCACCGTGTGTAACTTTTGACCCCGTCATAACTCAAAAACTATTTCACATAAACATGTCAATATGAATCACGTATTCTCAAATAGAAGCTCTGATTCTTCACTCGTTAGTACGTCACGCGATAGGAGCGATGCAGGATCAGGGGAAAAAAAATATAATCGTTTTTGGTGGTGGTGTCTGTCGACAAGAGTTGTAGTGTCATGTCTCCAAAATATTTTACTGCATGCGGTGTTTTCTTTAAATGTAAGCAAAATACGTTTTAATTATAAATGTAACTATTTTTATTCGTGTTTGTTTTATTTATTATTTTATCTATTGAATCTAGACACGCTGTAGCATGTTAAGCCGAGTTCAAGCTGACAACTGGCGAGCAGAACTGTGTGTAATATTACACGAACCCTTACTTATTATGCCTGTAATGTAAGAATCATCAATCAAAATTGATGACAGCCGGTCTTTGGATTTTATGGTCTTTAATAATAATAATAATAATAATAAAATTGTTTATTGCCATCAAAAGGGTGTACAAAAAAATAAAAATTAAACTTAGCCAATTAAATCAATCCAAATAAATAAACAAAAAATTGGCAGTTGGCAATAGGAGTGCATTCAGCGTTTATGTGTTATGGTCTTTACATAGTTGGTATTCCACTCGTTTTATAAATATAAAACGAGTGGAAACCTTGATTTGTTTTAAATCCAAACATATTAGTTTCAGTAGATACTTACTACCCCGTAAACAGATTGAAATACAATAGATTAACAGAGACCATTTGGTATTAATTTTATTATGAACAAGTACCTAATACCTACTAGTAATTTCTGTACAAAAAGTAGTGATATCCCATCAAAAACATAAATGTGAAAGTGGAAGCCAAAGTTCAGTATTAGCTTAAGCTTAGTTGTCGACTTCGCCGACAAAAGAATTGATATCTAAATAGGTGCCAAGTTCTGTAGATAATCCTGAAATATATTCAAAGGAGCATAGAACTCGGCTAGTTTTCACATTAAAGTTATCTTTAGCTAGTGAAATTATGAATCTTTTTTATATTATTATGAGCAAATTACTGTTTTTATACTGTAAGGTCAATAGATCTCACCCCTTCAATATTGTTTGCTGCTAAAAACAAGCCATTCAAAAATATTTATACTATAGTTTTTAGCCAAATATAAGATAACTGGTGTGTGAAAACTAGCCAAGTTCTATGCTCCTTTGAATATATTTCAGGATTATCTACAGAACTTGGCACCTATTTAGATATCAATTCTTTTGTCGGCGAAGTCGACAACTAAGCTTAAGCTAATACTGAACTTTGGCTTCCACTTTCACATTTATGTTTTTGATGGGATTAGTATAAATAAGATGCATCTAAATAAATATGAGAAAAATGAGATAATATATTATATGGGAAAGAGAAAACATTACGATATGACGATGATTCCACGTACTTAATCTATTTGCAGAGAAAGTTAAATAGGTAGGTATACTCAAAGCAAAATACACAAATAGCTTGTGATTTCACGGAAACTTGATTCGCAAAATGCTTGCTAAGCATATTTAACCAGAGAAATCTAAATTATTTGAGTGGAGTAAAGCAATCCTTAAAATTACTAATTCTTACTGATAAAATTATTATAAATGCGAAAGCGAGTTTGTTTGTTACGCTTTCACGCCTCAACGGTTCAACGGATCATCATGAAATTTTGCATATACGTTGTCAGGTATACAAAAAAGGACATAGCCGGGTGTTCTTTATCCCGAAATTCCTACGGGAACTCCGAAATTAACGCGGGCGAATCCGCGAGGAACAGCTAGTATAAGTAATAAACTTAACTCATACAAACAAAATTGAACACAAAACTGTATTTGTATGGCGATTGGGCGTTTAGGCGCAAATGGTGGGCATCCAGCATTTTTGGAACGTAATTTCTGAGCAATTAAAAATTTATTCTCTTTAAAATAATACCATCGTACACTTATTTTTATGTGAGTTTGTTTGTTTCTTTGTTACGCTTTCACGCCTTGACTACTCAACCGATCATCATGAAATTTTGCATACACGTTCTCAGTGGTATAGAAACAAGAACAGCTAAGAATATTAAGATAATAACGTTTCAAAGTCAGTATTTACGAATTACGATATTCATCTTGAATGTATTAAATATCCGTAATAGTATAATAAAAAAAGAATCCGAAATTATGTACATTTAATATTTTTGCCAGAAGTTACAATTTTTTTTAAATTCTTTTGTCTGTCTGTCTCTTTGCGATAATCTCCGAATCTACTAAACGGATTGACATGCGGTTTTCACAGTTAGATTAAGCTTAGCCTGGAGCAACATATGGGCTTTGTTCCATTTACATACCTAAATCGGATGTCGGGAAAAAAGTTTTTATGTCAAAATTAAACACGTTTCACGTGGGCGAAACCGCGGGGCGCAGCTAATTTCTGAATAGAATCGAAAGATTTATACATAACTAGCTGTGCCCGCGGATGAAAATCCGCGTGAGTTTAACCTTTGCGGACGCAGGCAGAACAACCCGCTAAAGTTTCATCACAATCGGACCAATGGTTTTTAAACGCATAGAGGACAGCCCAGACATACAAACATTAATTTTTATTTATAAAGAAAATTACATACGCACAGTATCACCACATGTGTTGCAATAGAACAATGGCTTGATTAATGTGTAGTTGTTGTTATTAAAACAGAAAGAGCTGTAAGTAAATATTGGCGACGCTATCACACGACTGGACGCAGATAAGCAATAACATGTTAACCCACAATTAAGTTACCTATTCAGAACGATTTATTGAGAGTTAGGGAACGTTTTTTAATCATGTGTTTACCTTATAACGTTGTTTAAGTATGTAACTAAATATTGAACATAGAAAATATTGACAGAAAATGGCGCTATAATTTTAAAACACGATTTACTCAAAATTTCACCAGTGTGGGTTAACACACTATTGCTTATCTATGTCCAACTGTGAACACAGATATCAACTTCATAAATTCTATAATATTTAATTCAGTTTCTCATGTTAAAAAAATGGTTAAACAAAACTAACCTAGCCAGAACGAACGGATTGTCGAGGCATTGAGTCTTCCAGACAATTTTTGGTCCACAGAGTTATTATGACAATCGTGTGAGGTCACCGTACGACCTGGCTGACTCGTGGCAGTTTAAGTTGTGACCCTAAATACTTGAGAGATAAAAGCATTATCCGTTTTGTCATGCATCATTAAGGCTTTGACACAACTCCTTGTACATAATTGCTTTATAGCGGCCAGATTCGGTTTGGTTCAGTTAGCGTCATCAATATTTTTGTACTTGTACATAAAATATCTTAAAAAATTGCCGCATGTGCGTTAGGTCCTTTTTCGAAATGTGGAAATGACTCGAAAATATAGATAAAAGCAAATATTTTTTTATAAGTTGAGCCCCGCGGTTTCACCCGCGTTAACTCCAGGATAAAAAGTACCCTATGTGTTAATCTGATGTATAAGCTATACACACCGGCAGAATTAGCGAAACATAAAAAGGCAGAGTATAGAAATAATTACGTATTTATGTTAAAACAAATAATAATTAGACGTGAAGTTATAAATTAATATACATCTTTTAACACTTTAAAAGTTTGTAATTAAATTATTAAATTTTATTTAAAATAATAATAAAAAAAACACTTTTTCTCTAATTTGTGGGAACACAAATAATGTTGCAAATTAAAGATTACTGTGATTTTAACACTAAATAAATGAACGATTAATAACGTGTGTTTCCCCTTCGTGATTCCACTTTTATTTGCAACATTGTCTGTGTTCTCACAAACTAGAGATTTTTTTTGTTTTTTTTTAATTTTGATTACTTTTAATAAAATTTAACTAAAAACTTCTTAAAGTCGATGTTAAAAGATGTATATTAGTTTATTACTTCATGCCTGATAATAATTTGTTTTAATATATATACGTAATTATTTCTATACTCTGCCTTTTTATGTTCCGCTAATTCTGCCGGTGTGTATATATTATTGTAAAGTTTCATTTAAATCCATCCAGTAGTTTTTGCGTGAAAGAGTAACAAACATCCATCCATCCATCCATCCATCCATCAATCCATCCATCCATCCATTCATCCATACATTCTTACAAACTTTCGCGTTTATAATATTAGTAGGATAAAAATCCATTTTTCAAAGATTTTGGTCAAACATAATATTCAGAAACGAAATATGAAAGTTTGATGGCGAAATCTCAATTGGATTTTCTTTATCATCGCGATACATCAGAAATTCAGTACACCTACCAGGTGTACGAACCATGGACACGCACTTACAAAACTGAACCCTTATTCACTATGACCATAACACGCCGCGTAAAGGTAAGACGCCGCAAAAACTGTCTTTCCCTCGTAATCAAAGAAATACATTTACAACATTACTTATCGCATAAGAATAATAATTTCTACTATTTTGGCATCTAGAACGTTTGGAAATGCGTTTTTGGGACGCGCATTAGGGGCAAGGAATGTTGTTGGTCATAGTGAATGAGGGCCCTGTGCACTGTGCAGTCTAACAACAGCATGTCCAAAATCAATTTATTCGCGCCACGCCCGCAGCGTGTCCATCATAATACATGCTATATCGAGTAACTACTAGCTGTCCCCCGCGGTTTCACCCACGACCATTTCGAAGTTCCCGCGGAATTTCTGGTATAAAAGGGATAAACGTGTATGGAAAATTTCATGGTGACCGGTTGAGCCGTTAAGGCGTGAAAGCGTAACAAACAAATATACCTACTCATATTCGTATTTATAATACTTTGTAACAAGGATTTATCATAACAACAGCAATAAAACATGCGAGATCATTATCATAATATGACTAGCCTAATTTACTCCTTATAACATCAGCTAATTAGCAGTGAAAGTCCCGTCAAAATCTGTCCAATAGTTTAGGAGATTCACCCGCGCGAGTTTCGGAATTCCCGCAGGAATTCCAAATTATTTTATTCTAATTCGACTTACAATAACAAACATAAAAAAATGAACTAGCGAAATTGGTTCTGCCGTTCACACGTGATGCCTTGACCAAGGGAAATAGGGATTCATTTTTATATATTAACCTATAGATACAGAACTACTTAAACTACTTGATGTTGGCATATCCATGTTTAAATGCAAATTTATACGTACCTTATAATAATAAACATTAAACAGCCTGACAGCAACATCAATATCAATAATTCATTTTATAAGCACAAATGTGCCAACATCGTATTTGGACGCAGATAAGCAATAACATGTTAACCCACAAAATGAAGTTATTGATTCAGAACGATTTATTGAGAGGCAGAGAACGTTTTTTAATTATGAGTTTACCTTATTACATTGTTTAAATATGTAACTAAATAATGCGCATAAAAAATGTTGACACAAAATGGCGCTATAATTTTAAAACTTTAATTTACTCAAAATTTCTCCAGTGTGGGTTAACACACTATTGCTTATCTATGTCCATTTATGCTTCGCTGTATTTCAATACCGAGCATACGCTATGTTAATTGTTTTGAACCCTGCATAGATGATATCTAAGAAGGGACAGAGGGGCTATTATTTCAACTTTTGGTCAGTCATTTTTTGGTTGCAATAAAAAACATGGCGGTTTTGCGATTACAATAATATGCACGTTTTGACACCTATACAATATCTGGCAATCAATCAAAATAAACATACTTCAATAATTAAAGCTGTCTAAACATGATTAATTAGCGAAAAAATCTCAACAAGAGTTACATAATTTCCCTGCTGATATAAGAGTAAAAGATATTTGAAGTTAACCGATACCACTGTTTTGTTTTTTTTTTTCTATCGAGCGTAGTTCCGCAATCGAGCGTCGTGACATTAATAAAACATTACACAGTACCCAATGCTTTCTTTTATGCACAGCGAATGTTTTATTTTATTACAGTACCCAGAGTGGCAAGACTCGCTAAAAAAATCATTACTCATGTAGGTATATCTTCCGAAGATCATAATGCAGAAGTGTTATCAAAAATAGAATTTATTTGACATATCCAATATTGGTTTCTTTATAAATTAACAAGTTACTAGTATCCCAGATAACAAATTTTATTTTAATTGGTGCTTTAAGAAAATTCTCGATATCGTATTGTGAAACGAAATCCATTAACATTGTTTTTATGCTGTTTTGAAAACTATTATATTGTTTATGCAATGTCAGTTTTATTTATACATAAATGCAACAATAATTTTAATAAAAGTGGTAGCGGAGTTGAGTTACAGTCCGTTTTGATATTAGAGGTATTCCGACTAACAAAAGCAGAAAGGTAAACTAGAAAAAATAAAACTACTTATAATAAATAGTAAAACCAAATGTCAAGGGAAAGGTTAGAATCGTGAATAATCGTGACAGAAATAGCGAAGAACATAATATAACTCAATCTTGCAATTTAATAACCGATTTAATAGTAAAATTTATGGTTACTAATATTTATATTAAATTGTAACTTATATACCTACAAAATAACTGCAAAAATTATGTGATCGCCACAAACCTTTTAAGACTGAAGACAAAATAAGGCTTAGAAAAATTTTGATCTGCCAGCGAAATAACATAAGTCTTATATTATAGTTTTATACGTGTGGCTTACTATGTATTCAATTAATAGTTTAAAACTACAAATTTTCAGTTTTAATTGCAAATTATATTTTCTATTGAGAACAACTTCGTGCAGTTAGATATAATCTAATACCATATTGTAAATTAAAATGGTATCTGACGGTTTCAAAACAAAACAAAGTGGGTTTTCGTTAAAATAGTGACAAAGGTCGGTGCAATATTCAAGTGGTAGGTATGTATATTTGTCGCAACACCCATGTCAAAGTTTGATTATGCAATCGGTTAGTAACCACCGGATCTCGAAAGGACACCGCCAGTCGCGACCTGCGCAGTCTCAGCGTGAGAAACAAGGTCTGACGCAACAGAGGTTAGAATAGAATATTTGAAGATGACAATCTCTTTAGTATTTCTACTTTGAATATCAACTCAGACTGGACTTCAACTGTCTGCGTCTATAAGCAAACAGCGGTCGGCAGAAATCTCGAACTACATCCTGAGCAGGCGAAGTGATGCAGCATGAACAAATTACTAATAGCATCGTATATAAGAAAAACACAATTGGTAGAAAAACAAATTGGGTTGCTCTTGAACACGATACTTACTATACATTGCACATTTCAAAGAAAAAAAATAATAAATATGCGACCAAAAAAATAATATACTAACCATTTGATTAAAATCGAAAGTAAAAGAGACGAAATTATCTACAGTCGCATTATTAAAACATATGAAATATGAGGCACTGTTGATCAAACAATAGGCTAGTTTCCTAAATTTTTCTTTTTAGTCCGTTTTGTAGATTATTAAAAAATATTGGACACGTATTTTTTTATTTTTTATGTAACCAAAAAATAACGGAGATATATCAAGTCGAAATTTCACATGACGTCACGCCTCGCTACAGTTTGTTCGCGCGTTATAGCGAGCTGTGACGACACAAGTCCCCCACCCTAAACTTTAATGCGCTTTATCTATGCATATTTCCATTATTTTAAAAAAGCAAAAAGTACGTGTCTATTATTTTTTTATTATCTAACTGACGGACTAAATAGAATTTTGATTTTTTTACCCAGGAAACTAGCCTATTGTAGCTGTGTTTGGCAATAATATTATTAATGAAAATTATTATCCCTATTTTATTATCATAAAGCAATATAACGTTTGAGTTTTGGTTTATTGGTGGGGATCGTGATCTAGTGAATCAATTTTGAACATTCTTTCACTTCATGATAGGGCATCTTCGTTGGTTGCATCAATAGATCTATTGTTTAATATCTAACGCTACATTATCGCGTAAATAAAACAGTTGCAGTGGTAAAGATTACATGAACGTGGGCAACACTTACTTTTATCCGAAAATACACATTCCATTGAGTAATTTGAAAAGGTTAGTTTCGTCATGAAACTTGAAATCAAGAATAGAATTTGGCAATTAATGTTTATTGGCAATAACCTAATAAAACATAATTGAATGACCAGCAAGCAATATAACTCTTAATACTATGTATTACCTCTATAATAAAAAATCTAATAAAAAAAAAAGTTGTAAGCACAAATCCTTCAAACAAAATATATTTTTGTTTTCGATAAACATTATGTAACAATTATTATAGAACTAGCCTAGCCCTGCAAGCGATATCGAGCAATTTCAAAGCTAATCATTAATATGTCAGGAAATTGCCAATCTGGCATTTGGCATCCCGTAGCCTTGAGCAATCCACAACACGTGTCAACTGTGGAAATATTCTAAGACATTTCTTTGAATGTTTTTACTATTTATTCAAAGCATTCTATTCTGTTTTGTATTAGATATAGCTCCCTATATTTGTCGAGACTTATTCACCATTTGTATTTTCGACAATTTTCTCAAGATAAATTTATATCGGTGAAATATTTTGGTGGTGTTCGATCATTAATAATAATGCAGATATACATATAGCTGTTCTATTCCCCCGCTGCGGATCTGCTGGAAGAAATTCCAGTCATGGAATGAGCATGAGTCATGACTCATGACCCTTGTACACAATTACTCTTTTTGATTTTTGTCATAATCCTACTAATATTATAAATGTGAAAGTGTGGATGTTTGGATGTTTAGATGTTTAGATGTTTGGATGTTTGTTACTCAATCACACAAAAACGGCTGAACGAATTTGGATGAAGTTTGGCATGCACGTTGTCAGGGGTACAGAGAAGGACATAGGGTACTTTTTATCCCTGAATTCCCGCGGGAACTCAAAAATTACCGCGGGTGAAACCGCGGGGCTCAGCTAGTAATTCATAATTCATTTCAATCACAAGAATATGGTACAACTAGATGTCAATTTATATTAAATATTTGACCGCATATTCGCCGTATGATTTTATTTTTTTGATTGATTTTTTTATGTTGTCCTTGTGTGCATTAATTAAGTTTCTTGGTTTGCGACCAAATTAAAAAAAAAATATCCTGATGCGGGAACCGAGCCCGCGACACCTGGCGTAACAGTTAGGTACCTAACCACTACACCAAGGGGCTATCAAGGTAACAAGTGTTTGTTCACGCGGTGGTAAAACAAACGCACCCAGACGGGAATCGTCCGCGGTGACGTCAATCGTACGTAATTCTATTTTCGTAGGTATTATAGTGTGGCGAAAGCAATGCTTTTAGACGTCCAAAATGAGGAAAGTAAGGGCTAAAGATTTTTGGATATGGGAATGGTACTTGATGATGTAAGACATATATACATATTACAGAAGTAAAGCTTTTCATACCGTAAACGAGCAAATATGTGGGCGTCCAAGCAAAAAGTACCAGTAGTGGGGTATTGAGTTAAGACTAGATTCGGTATCTAGAATAGTCAATTGATAGTAAGTATTGAAAAAATATTCAAAAACTAGCACATTTTTTTTATCAGACATTTGAAGTTGAAATTCTGAAAAAGCTTGATTTGAGAAAACTACTTGTTTGTTACATAGATTTTTACATATTATTGTAGATTAAGATACATGAAATTGTAGTAAATTGGTCATTTATTTAACTATTCAATGCCGCCAATATTTAGTTATGTCAGTTGACTTTTGAAACAGTGTTATTTTGTATTTTGTATTTTGCTCCTAGGAGAATTTAAATACGTAGGTACTTTGGCAAGATATCAACTGCAACAGCTATAGATGCTTGGGTTAAACACCAAGTTTACCTGGCTTACCGGTGTTTTTGGGTTATAATACCCATGCATCGGTTTCAAAGCCAGTCTATAACTGAAATTTAAACCAAGTCACGTGCAAAAGCAATGTACTAGGTGCACCGTGCAAGTACTCACAAAGTATTGGAACACATCGAGCCAATTATATTCACACTCGAGGAACAAATTAGATTATTACTTTCCGAGACACGTGATGATTAAGAAATACATAAGTTAAACAAACAATTTAACGTTCGGATTGTTGGCACAGAAACGTTTCGTTTGTACAAGCTGCGGCGCGACTGAAAAACAATATTTGAAATCCGTTAATATTAAATAACATTTTAATGAAACATTAAATTGATAGCAAAAATTTTAATGTTATTTGTCGCTTACGTATAGTGCGTAATATAGTATAGTGGTATGCGGAGATAGGAAATATACGTAACTAGCTGTCACCCGCGGTTTCATCCGCGATAATTTCAGAGTTCCCGCGGGAATTACAAGATAAATGGAATAAGCATGACCCTTGTACATGTTTACTTTTATACTTTCTTTCTTTTTATGTTGTCCTTGTGTGCATTAATTGTTAAATAAATGAATAAAATAAAATAAAATAAAATATGAATCCCTCTATCTATTGGTGAAAACCGCATGAAAATCCGTTGCGTAGTTATACAGATTTAAGCATACATAGGTACAGACAGACAGCGGGAAGCGACTTTGTTTTTATATACTTACAAATTTTGCCACTGGGTTCCACAGCCAAGTTTTGAACTACCGCGCATAATAATGAAATGGCTTGAACTTGAAATTAATGCGAGTGAATCTGTGATATTAGAAATAAATAGGGACACGCGTCATGCGGTATACTTTCATATAAAAGTTTTAAGTTATAATTTATACTCTTCACAAAGATGGTCTGATATTAGTTAACAACATCATCCTCAAGATGGGAAGATTCGGGGGCACTACCTTCTAGTTCGGCTAGTTTAGAATCTAAATCACCTTGGTTGCGATTGCTACGTTCTTGTATTGACCTTCCTTCCTTCTATGTTAGTTATATTATAGTTTCAGAACAGTTTTGTGACCACAATAAACGCATATATTTTTATTGTTTCCAGGAAAATTGATGTGAGTACTACTATTAATAAATTTATCTACTTCCGACGTCGTTCGACTTATGTAATGATACATTATAAATAGGCTAGTTTCCTGGGTAAAAAAATCAAAATTCTATTTAGTCCGTCAGTTAGATAATAAAAAAATAAAAGACACGTATTTTTTGCTTTTTTAAAATAATGGAAATATGCATAGATAAAGCGCATTAAAGTTTAGGGTGGGGGACTCGTGATGTCACAGCTTACTATAACGTGCGAACAAACTGTAGCGAGGCGTGACGTCATGTGAAATTTCGACTTGATATATCTCCGTTATTTTTTGGTTACATAAAAAAAAATACGTGTCCAATATTTTTTAATAATCTACAAAACGGACTAAAAAAGAAAATTTAGGAAACTAGCCTATTGTCTGTCCGTATTGACGAAAACCAATGCGTCATACAGCGCCACATGTAACAATCACATAGCCGCTAATATAGTACCTATACGTAGACATTGGGCTAGCCCACAGAGCAAATAAATCAACTAGACAGGCAGGACATGTAGGCGCTGCAGGTGCGCTACCGTTGCAAAGGAAGGTAGAGCAAATGCTCTAACTTGCCCAAAACTTCTTTTGCTGCCATCCCGAGTATGTTTACAACAATATTCCCAAAACTGTGAATTTTGACTAAGTAAAAACATAACTACAAAGCGTTTAATACATTTATTTACGTTAATGAATGTTTTAGTGCGTGATGAATAGTTTTGTGTGCGAAAATCACCCAGCGACACTAGTTTTCATCTGTTTTCATACTAAACTAAGTTGATGTCTCTTCTATCTGTTATTTTCTGTTCTGTGGGCTAGCCCCCTTAACCAAGTTGACAATCTATAATCGTTAACGCTATAGAACACTAAGGAACAATTGCACACTAAGGCAATTGTCACCAAAATTTGGTTTTTACCCTCTTTTACATATGACTGTATCTATTGATTTCTTTTAAAATACGTTTTTTATAGTGAGTTGTGGAGGGTTTTGCTAATTTGGCGACCTTAAGGTTACTCTCTTTTGTAATTTCTAAATAATCTCCCTAGAGCCAGCTCTGAACACGCTGCCGACTCTTGATCTTGTAATGAGTAGACTGTAAACGGGGTTAGCCGCAAAGGGTAACAGCTGGCAGCGTATTCATGTCAAAGCGGATAACTTTAGCTAATAGACGAAAAACGAGGGCAGAAATTCCAATAATCCAGTTTTTGTGCTTGTATTCACATTTAAGGGCAGTTATGGATCAATAGTCTAGCTTAAAAATAAAGTACATAATATGTAAATTGCACAAGTTCCAGTGAGGAAAAAACCAAGGAGGAATTTCTTTTGTATGCCTAATAGGTACGCATTTTCAGCAACTGTTAGCAGTGACATATTGAAATGCTCGCGGCTTGTTATCCCCTTTCTGACTAGTACTACTTACGAGTGATTGTTTGAGATCATTCATTCGACATTCCAACGACCGCTACGTATGAATGACGTCACTGTTGTTTCATTGTATGTAGTGTACGACTAGAGAGCTTTAAAGTGCTTTCCAAACAGATGTCGAAAGCAATTATAATATTTGTACTGTATAATTATTATCATGTATCGGCACTGTAGGTCTGTAATATAGTAATACGAAATATTGTAAAAATTAAGATGTATATATGACTGTTTGTTGCCAAAACATAAATAAATAAATAAATTAATTTGAAACGAACCGAACACACGTTGTATTGTAGATTTTAAATATTATACTAAAGAGTAGTGTGAATCTAGTACATCGATATTATTGATGTAAAATCTTATTAAGTTTTAGTAAATAAATGATTGATATATGTATATATAGTAGATTTTTTTTTTACCTTTTACGCAGATAGAAAGTTCCATACAAAAGTAATGGTACGTTCACACGCGTGCGTTCAACTCTACATTCAACGTGCACATTCACATTCACGAGCGTGTAAACGGTACGCCCGAGCCCGTGAACGCGCCTGTGAACGTGAATGCCGCGAATCGGGCAAGTGTCGGTTTTTTGGCAAAGTTCAAAGGATGAATGTGCGGGCGCCCGGTGACTGTTTACACGCGCGCGGGCAGTCAGTCTGTCCCGCGCTTTCGCGACGAGTGGATCTTCATTCATTCATTCATTCATTCATTCTTTGCAGTCTTTTTCTTTTTCTCCGTCGTTCATAATTTTGTTTCTTTTTCCAATAAAAATAAGTTAAGCCAAAGGATATGGCAGCAACAACACCGAGATCCTCGCTGCTCGCCATTCTGGCACTGACTGACACGACGGCGTGCGTGTAAACAGCTTGAATGTCCGCCGGCCCGGGACGGGCTGCATGCCGCGCAGCCCGCCAGGCAGCCCGCCGGGCTGCACGGCGCGCGTGTGAACGTAGCATAACATTGAAACAGTAACAATGATCGAATAAACGCAAACTCGTACTTAAATCTACGAAATAATAAAGCTGTGCTTATCTAAAATGATCTAGGTACCATCCATAAGAATTTCAAATTCTTAATTCGTGATTCCTTTTTTAAAGACGTTTCGGTGCCATTGATTGCGTATCGTGGGTATATCTACTAATCAGTAATATTATATAAAAATATAGTAATATTATGCAAAAACGAACTGTGGAAAACAAAATGCTTCGCTGCGCACTCAGAAGAATAATTATTCTTCTGAGGCTGCGCATTAATTATAATACCTTTGCTGTCACTTTGACAAGCACTTTTGGGATTGAAGATGGCGGTTCCGCAGAAATACGTATTCTCGTGTCGATAAAAAATTATTGTTAAAAGTTTATTTTGTTGTTTGACAATAATTTTCACAGTGGCGAATTTTTATGTGCGCAAGAAGATTTTAATATGATATTTCGAGCCGATTTCTTCGGTGTCCTTCAAGAGGTTCGAAAAAGATTTTTCAATCGATGTTAGTAAATATACATTTTTAATTTATTTGAAATTGGCAAAATGAATTATTTATATCCGAAAGTCTATAAGATTAAGAGTACCATGTCTATGTGTAGACTCGAGTTGTCTTTGTTAAAATAACAACTCGATTTTATGTTCTATTTTTATAGCCTCTTCTGAAAAAAAAAAGTTGTATAGATAAGCAGAAGATTGAGATCGGAACTACTCGATGGACAACAGTTAACCTATAGCAATGAGTTGCCACCGCTGCACAGTTTTGGCTGCCTTCTAATCGTAGTGGGAATACTCTACGCAAATGTTAATCGCACATCAATGTTTACCGTACTGCAAGGATCGAATTCGCGACCACTAACCACTTAACCATTGGACTTACCCACGTAATGTTTACAGTAGGTATTGATTGTAAGATTACAAACGATGAATCTCGCGTGAGAAACACTCATTGTAAATCTTAAAGAGCGAGTCCGTTCTTTGTTAACATTTCGGTTCGACCGCATCTGTCTTCGTTCGGAGCAGTGAAAGCGTTTGTAAGTTCGCAACTATTATTTATGCTTTATAGGAAACGAGAGAGAGTTATATAATATGTAGTAATTTTAACGTTTTAATGGATAAGCACAGTACTTAATCACCCATAGTTTCACTGTTATGTCTCTGCAATTTGTAAAATGTACCTACGTCAGTTTATAATTAGAAACATACCAATAATAACGTGTTTCTACATATACCTACATATATTAATGACTAGCGGTGTCACCCGCGCTTATGTCACTCAGGACTGCCGTAGCTCCCTGCAAGTGCAAGAATTTTCAAAATCGGTTCAGTAAATCCAGAGATTACCCCCCTTTAAGGTCACAAACTCACACACTCGCAAACTTTAGCTCTTTATAATATTAGTATACATTATGTATAGATAACTTGGCTGTACTTTAGGTAGGTACATAGACTGAACTCTTTCTTAATTATGAAATGCTACTACAAAATTGACGACCTTATGAGAGATAAAATGTAATTAATGAATAATGTAAGTCAAATTAATGTGTAAGTATAAGATATTAGTCTCACTATATTGTAAGTTGTAACCCTGCGGTGCATGTCATTAATATCTATTTGGACCTAATTTCAAATAAGTTTAACCAAAAAGTTCATAAATCGACGTGGGTTGTGCTCTGATCGTCGGTGAGTCAGTTTCTCCTTTTACGTATTAGTATTTCCGAATGATATTTATTACTAATATTATAACGGTCTATTTGGATTTCATCACTGTCTAATAAAGCTTAGGTCGTCGACCATCGTCGACACGCAAAAACGAACAGGCATTAGGCATTAGCATAATCCACGCGAGGAATCCGGAGAATAGAATACCTACCTAGAACTTCCAGTGATAGACGAAACTTGAAACCATTAGGTATATTTCGCATTCTGGCAACTTCATTACAAACAATACCATATTACTTGTAAAAAACTATGTACTTTTCTGTGAGTAAATAAGTAAAAAAAATATAAAAAAACATATTTGAATCTTATTATTAATATACAGTAAGCAGTGGAGTAGAGTGTAGACCATACTGTTTCTACTATGCTACGTGATAGTATGTATAAATTCCTAACCTTCGCCGTGCATATTGATTGATGATTTAAAAAAAAAGAAAAACATTTGTGTCGAATTGTGATGTTATGATAACACTTTGGTCTATAATATTTTAGTGTGAGTCAAACGTTACTCATGGTGTTGTATAAACAGTGGAAATGATGTGAAATGTGCCCACATTACAACTATCGCTGACCAATTATAAGAACGCTAGTCACCAACGCGATGGTCTAATAATAGAGCCTTCTCAGAAAATATTCATTCGGAATCGACTTTGTGAATATCGTTGTAGTTCTTATTCTTCTTCAATTATGGCAATCTATCGCGACTTATCGCATTTATCACTATTTTTTTATTTATCAAACATCTCCGATGATTCGCTTCTATAGTAGGTAACTGTAAATTGAAAGTCTTTGATCTTCTGTTAGTATTCCGGTTTTCGAAGTTTGAATTCCAAAGGAACACAGATAAAGTTACTTTAGCGTGCTGTTAGGATTGTAATTTATTAGAAGATGAACAAACATATGAATAATTTTTTTTTATATTCGATTATGATTTATTCAGAGGAATCATTGGTTTTTGACAGCAAAGTAGGTACCTACTACGAGTACTGAGAAAAGTTTAGAAAGAACAATCGCTTTAGAGCATTTAAGTAATTACTTAGATTAACTAATAAGTATTGAATTCATAGATCAATGATGGATCAATGTTAAATTTTAAGAACAATAAGCAATAACAATAAGCGTATAGCTCAGTGTGTTGTGAGGTGGATTGTTATTATTATTATTAAACATTTTCAAAGTTAGTAAATTGAACTTATAATCACGATCGACGGTGAAAACTAGTATCGCAATCGTTACCGTAGTACCTACAGATACTGTTAATACTGAGGTTAAAAGAACTGGAGTAGCGACGTAGCAAGTGCTGACGCAATGCACAAAGAATTCAAAACCAACAGCTGGAGCACAGAGGAAGCAAACAGGTCACGAATAATAATTAGTCATGTGGCTATAGGATATAATATGGAGTTTAATGCAACTTTGCTCTTAATTACCTACCGAGTGACAAATAAAGATACTTAGATACCTTCTGAAATCTGAGATCTCACGTACTTCGTGACAAAATATATGAATCAGTACCATAAATTGACTTCGATCATTGAGTTGATCAATGAATCATTTGAGTCAATGTTTTCGATGTTTTTTTTTTCTTCCGTTGCTCAAATCGATATACTAAACAGATCTGACGTAAAACGTAAAACTGTCTAGTCTCAGAAGATACACTTGACTGCTTTAAATGAATTTAAAAAAAGGAAATACATAACTTAATTATCAACTATCTAAAACCAGTCTAAGTGGTGAGCATGCACAACTGGCAACAAAATCAAAGAAACTACGTGATCCAACGTCAGAGACGGCTTATTATATAGCTTCAAAATAAGCAAAACATATTTAATGCAACTCATGAATGAAAGGAAACCTTGTTTATAAGTTGATAGCGAGTTTTAATGAATGCAATGACATTGCCGCCTTGCAGCCTACCGCCATCGCCAAGGCGACAGAGCGAGATAACTTACACACTGAATATGGAAGAATTTGAGTCATACCTGTCATATATACATATACACACCTACACGAATAATCTATTCGTATAAAAATTATAATGTGCTATCATAGAAACGGATTTACCTCCAACAATTACTTGATCACTGCATGTAGGTATTTCGCAAGTTTGTTGGCCTGTCATTTCCGTATAGGTAAGAAAAAAAAGTTTTTGAAGTCTAAAATAGTTACCTCTTTTTGCGTAAATTTTCTCGGGTTTTTCATAAAAAAAAATATAATTATGTATTTACAAAAGCTCAAAAGAGCCATGGATGAATGCTACCAAACCAAACTCGACTCCCGTTTTTTTCAATGCTCGTTTTTTACTTGCATGCCATCGCATTTTAGTGGATGCGCAGGGGTGTCAAATATCGGAGCATATTGTGTATAAAATTGCGTTTAATATATTGTATAATAAGTATACAACACGAACACACATCCTGCTTTGAGATGGTAAATGAAAACACGTTGGACACCTGCCTTTTGTTTTTTTTTTTTATGCCATAGGGGGCAAACGGGCAAGTGGTACACCTGATGTTGAGTGATTACCGCCCGCCCATGGACAACACGTTCTGCAACACCAGAACGTGTGCAGGTGCGTTGCCGACCTGGAATGGGGATGGCAACTGGCTTTCAAGTGGGACTGCCGAAACACACCGTTAGATGCTTGGCGACAGATTTGCAACTTGGTGGTAGCCGGCACCAGAGGGCGCTCTACCACCATGCTTTCCTCACAATATTTTCCTTCACCGACAGCTCAAGCTCATTGTTAGGGTTTAAACCTACGCCTTGCTGCGTTTGATCCGAACGCACCAACCGCTGAGCTATCATCGCTTTTCGCTGCCTCAAGTATTACCAGTCTACTAGTAGTGCTTTCCTACAAGTAAAGACGGCCGGCTTGTACGTACACGTGTTGTGTGCGTGTGAGTATCGTAAGGTTGACAGCGAGCTGACAGAAACTGTCAGCTGTCGCCTGTCAGTGAATAATTGCCACATGTAGAATCTTACATGAGACAAATTATTCACTTTCGTCGGTCTTTACCAAGGTCATTTTCGCGGGGTATGAGGAGGCACGAAATTGGTGGGAGGCGGAGAGTGTCGCTTCTTTATAATTATTATAATCTCTATTCTTTGGTATTACTATAAAAGTTCTGAACAGACACCGTTATAAAATACCTATAATAATAACTACAAGCTTTTCAACCCGTAACACTTAAAGCAAAAAGGGAACATTCTGATGCTTCAACACATCCAACTCCCTTTTTAATATAAACTTCGCTTACTTAAGTACTAAGTACACTTTACTTTACACTTCAATATAACGCAGTTTTTTTTTTTCATTAGCTTGGTTTTTAGTTATTTTGTGTTATGGAAATTGTAATTTATAGTGCTCTAAGACAGCATCGTTCTCTGAGCTCTTGGCGAACACCGAAGGAGTCAGCTTGCGATATAGGTAGAATTGAAAGATAATCCACCATAAATATAGGTACTTTATTTTTTTTTATATAAATTAAAAAAGAGGCAACCAAAATGCATCCCATGCAGCTACGCTACGAGTATTTATAGCACTGGTTACTTTTTATAGCCAACCAAAAGAAATGGTGAGGGATACAAAAATAAACAAAATAACCTCAGTCGCTCAGTGTCCAAGGTTAGTAGTATTAGAGGGGGCATCGGCCCGACCGCTTTAGCAAACAGGTTCCCCATTGCATTGGAGCTTGGAGCACAGGCCCTTCGGTCTCGACTCTCGGGCGAAGTATAGATGAGTTGAGATGGTATGCTATTGTATGCTTATGCACATGTTACGTACGATTATGCATCGCTGGCTTGCAAATGGCCGGCTTTTATTCAAACGCGATTTGCTATTCGAGTTTCAGCCCTATTTTTTTACGTTCTTCAAATAACAATAGCATATAAGCAACACATATACGTATATTAGGTACTTTAGAAATCAAATAAGATTACTTTTTTCATCATCGTAACGGTAGAACGCAGGCGTCGTTATTAGTGAATAAAACATTTATAACGTAGCTAAAGTTTTCTTAATATTCTCTACCAAACTAGGTACCTACTTCCCCTTTTTATCCTAATGCTAATTGGTTAATGGGCTTATTACACTACTTCCAATTTAGGGAATCTAAATCGGATACAATTTAGGATACTGATACTGAGTGAGAGAGAGAGAGCGAGTGATCACACTACACTAAATTGTACCCTAGAGTGTCGATCTAGGGTGCATTTTAATGTAGTGTGATCACTCACTGATCCTTCAATTACACCTTCCGATTTCCTAGATAGGTGTCTGACAAATTGTAAAGTTTAATTAATAAGCGTAGAGTTGTATTATGTAAGTAGATGCACTATACTAATTTACATTGCCTTTAGTTAGTTAAATCATTATGTTTACCTCAATGTTTATTCCTATCCGTATTTTCCTTTTCAGCTAATAAGAAGCTAATAAGAAGCGGTTCAGTCTACTTAAGTAGGTACCTACATAGGTACTTACTTCTAAGTAGTAGACTCATCGACCGGAGGCCGGAGCTCTTCAGAAATATTTTGATATTTGTACCTATATAAACATAGAGAAATAAATACCGTTTTAAATAGATCCTGATATTAAAGATAGTGTATTTATTGACAAGGAATCAAATCAAACGTGGTGCCTTATTAAAGGCACAAAATAGAAATCAGGTCGTTTGTTCGCTCAACGATAAACGATAACATACCGGCACGCATGCGCGGCTCATTTGAAAAACAAATACCTACTGCGACTGAATATTTAAAAGGGACGCGGACGTCATCATTGCAAATAAATGGACTTGGTTGGTAAATGTTTGAAAATCAAGTCATTTTAAGCTAAACATACAATACAAATGTTTAGCTTCCTGAACGTGACCAAGTGACGTTACGTTTACGTCACTCGTTCTCGTTCAATTCAGTCAATCCCGAGGCCGGATTCCGATAACACGGTATTGCTCTCCAACATTTATCGTTTATAGAAAAAAATCAACTGCGACAACTTTAAGTTAACGCGAGGATTTTAATATCATTAATAAATAATATTAAAAAATAGTAACGCAGTTATTTACGAGCCAGGAATAACGGTAAACAATGAATATAAACAATCGGTGAGAGAAAGCGTAGTGGATTTGAAACACGGTGAAAGCAAACGGGCGTCAGTGCATCCACCGCTTCGCGTCGAACGGACGGACGGGAAAATAACCTAAACATGTCCGCCGTTTTAATTGGATTCGCTGTTATCTCCAGCACCGCAGCGGCAATTTACTGGTACATGAATAGACACAAGCCCATCAAATACGTGTTAAGTGAACTCTACCACATTATGGACATGCAAGGTGCCGGCGCTGGCGGTCTCATCGACGATTGGGTGAACGTCGGCAGAAATAAAATAGTGTTGCCAGATACGAATAGGAAAATCGGCGTCGTGACCGGCGGCGCTCGCGGCATCGGAACTGAAGTGATCAGGGGAATGCTCAAGGCCAACATGACTGTTGTTATTGGAATAAGAAAACCCGAATTGGTGAAGAAACTCGCCGAAACAATGGAGAATGGGGAAAACTTACACGCATACCGACTGGATCTGCAATCCTTGAAGTCCGTGAAAAAGTTTGCAGAAGATGTTTTAAAAGATTACCCCGAGGTTCATGTGTTAGTAAACAATGCTGGAATTATGTTCGGCGATTATTCTCTAACAGAAGACGGTTTTGAATCACAATTGGCTGTGAACCACCTTGGCCACTTCTATTTGTCGCATTTATTGTTGCCAGCTTTGAAAAAGGCCGGCGTTAATAATGGGCCTGCGAGAATTGTAAATGTTACATCGTGTGGACATTATGCTGGGAAGATTTATTTTGATGATATAAACATGAAGGAATCGCCACATTATGACACAACGGCGGCGTATGCTCAATCGAAATTGGCGCAGGTAGTAATGGCTCATTTATAGTCAACTCTATATTATTTAAAGTATCCTAATTAGAATTTTTATATTTACTCTGTTTTTGTTACAGTTGATGACAGCACGGTACATGAACAATCTTTTTGAGGAAGAAAGGATACCAATAAAATGTTATGGTGTTCACCCAGGAATAGTGGATACTGACTTGTTTGAGAAAACATTGTTCAAAAAGTTTTTTCCATGGGCTATGAAAATGTTCTTTAAAACTCCAGAGAAGGGCGCTATTTCAATATTGTATGCTTGTTTTGATGAGAGTTTGGAAAAAAGAGGAGGACTGTATATAAGCAACTGTGGTGAAGGTATAAGTAATCGGTTCTCAAAAAATGTAGGTCACCAGAAGAAGTTATATGAGTTATCATGTAAATTAGTTGGTATTGATTGTGAGGATTTTAAAAAAATTTTATAATCCCTAATTTTAGTTTATTAAACCCTGTATTTTGGTATAATAATATTATGTGTAATTTAATGGAGATTAAAAATCATAATTTATTCAAGTTGAATGGTTTTTTCATTTAATATTAAAAGCTATAAAGAGATTTACACTAAATCAAGTTTTCATTACTGGTGAAAATGGCTTATTCCAACTAGTTAGACCAGCCAACCCTAATGGCACAGTGGCATAGGTATTGTTTGCCAATCATAAATATTACCTAAATGACAATGTTACAAAAATAATTATATAATAATTATACCTTAGTGATATCTTTAACCAATGTCGTATTACGTAGCTTTCATATGACACAGTGTCTTATCAAGTAAACAGTTACAATCTCCCTTATCTCTTTAAACATTTTACAATATGTATTTTTTATATTTTTATAACTTGTATGATTAAAAGCAAATAATCAATATTTTTATATAAACTTCCATCCATTTATATCCGGTTACTAATAAATATAACAACAAATGACTACTTAGTAAGTTTTTGTATTCTTATGTGTAAAGACAAATTGGTATACCATTATTGTTTCAATCCTTGATTAAAATAAAAGAATGGTTACTTCTTTGCTCAAATAACAAAAACTTCAAATCTACTAATACAAAATGGACCTATCCAATTGATGCAATTTTGATATCTTTTCTTTTTTCGACATTGGCAGTTTCATTTTCACAAATTTCAAGATTCCCTTCCCACAGTAAAAAGTATCCTATATGACGTGTTAATTCAAAACATATTCTACAATTACATTCAAATCCATTCAGCTGTCTATATTGAGTAAAAACATCCAATCTTTCCAAATTACAACATGACAATACAGTATGCCTTGATTGCCAAACTGAAACTTTTGTTTAAAAAATTTCTGATATGGTGATATGGTAGTCCTTAAATTAGTAATAGCTGCCTATTGAAGCATGTTTGTTTACTTTCCTATAATACAACAACAGATGATGAATAGGAATAGGCTAAATGGATATCAAAATGATTTACTTATTACCCGATTGGCGCAGAGGTCACCATGCCTGCCCGCTAATCAAGGGGTTCCAGGTTCGATTCCCGGTGGGGGTGGACTTTGTGTGACGAACACAGGGTTCCATTTTCCAGTCTGGGTGTGTATTAATATATCTATAGTACCTATAATATATAAGTAATTCTATGTAGTATATACCACGTTTGCTTGGTTTCCACGACACAAGCTAATAATAGCTTAGTGTGGGATCAAGTAGATCTGTGTGTTGTGATGTGGATTATTATTATTATTATTATTATTATTATTGTTTGTCATAAAACTCACCTGCTGAAGAATCCAGAAAGCCCTCTCTTCTTTAGTTTAGCTTGAACTGTATCTACCGTAGCCGCATCCGTGAGTTCTTCATCCCTGGAACTAGATCCAAGGGAGCACTCAGACAGGCTCGACACTGTGCTTGAGAAGGAGCCACCATCTTTGCCCCTCTGGTGTCCACTGCCCCACTGCAATGTACTTTTCGGTGAATCACTTGTATCACTTTTCTCACATGTAGACAATGAAAAGTTGCCTTCGTCACTGAAACTACTTTTCTTGGACAGCTTATCAATGTCGTCGGTGGTCTCCTCAACAGGTTTCTCCACTTTATGGCTCTTGAAATGCAATTGTTTTGTAATAGGATTATAGGCTAGTTCCATATTATCTAACGCATCGCTAAGGCGAATCCCGCCCTTTTGGCAAACAACTAGTGGCTTCGACATTCTATGCGATTTCGAAAGTTCACCCTGGGAATTCCATTCAAGTCAACTTCTTACTAGAAGTCATTCCAATTTTTTTTAGAAATCCTATATCTGGATAATATTATATTGTTCCACGCGTAATCACTATTTGTAAATATGTAACACACACCAATCACTGATTATTTTTTTATTTATTTTACGAACACAACCTTCGATTTTTTTAAGGTAGGTATGATAGCTGTAAAATTATTATTAATAGCAAATTATGTCAAAAATTGTATCTACAGAACTATGATTTTTTTTAATGTTTTCGTTTAACTATCTAAATCGTGATAACAAAAATAAACTTAACAAAATAATAATCAAGCAACACACCCATCTCCTTTTCGTTTCTACGCTAAATAAAAATATGAGAGATGAGTGAGTGAATGATGGATGATCGATTTTTTATTTCGTTCGCGTCAGTTTGACAGTTGAAGAAAGACAACTGACGTGAACGAAACCTGCCAACTGAATGTCACTGTGGGTGCTAGTGTGACCAGATTTAAAATGAACATTATACTAGCTGTTATTAAAATGTTAATATAATGTATGTATGTTAACCCGAAAATGGCATGCTTTTATCGGGTTTGATCCCAACTACCGGGTTGATTGCCCAGCTATAAATATTATTATTTAATATTATGTATGTATTAATATATTGTATGAGTATTAAAGAAATGTAAGCATTATTATTGAAAGTATTTATTAACTATTATTCATTATATTTTTATCATATTTTTTTATTTTTTGATATTTTTACTGCCAGTTTGACATGGAGCAACCAGTTCCTTTTTTTTTGTCCGCAGGTCAGTCTTTACGTTGTTCATTTAAGGGGCTCACAAGCCGAAATGTATTTTTGCCAGTGCAGTAAGAAAAATCGGGCATTATTTACAAATTGTAAAATTCTTTAAATATTTCTATCGGAACTACCTAAATGAAACATAGGTGATTTATCAATGTATAATCCTGCAAATTTTCTGAGGACAATTATAAGATTCTGCTAAAATCTGCTATCTTTTCAGATATAAGACACCATCTGCTAAGCCTCAAATTAGCGACCTAATTCTGCTAAAATTGCATAATTCTCCTAAATCTGGTCACATTATTATAGGTAGGTATAGAAAAACCAAGAAAAAATTAAAATAGCATCTATTTTCTCATCAGCTAAGTTGTTGGTTGCTGTAGTACACAACTATCATAGTAAAGTCACAAAATTTTGTTCACAAATGGTCTCTCTGGTCTTATATTATCTACCTTAATTAATTTGTTAAGATTAACAAACAATAATTAATTATTAAATATAATTATGTATATAAAGTTACAATTACAAAAATATAATATTTTGTAATATTTATTACAATAATATCATTAAGAATATTTACAGGCTAGTTACTGATTAGATAATTGTTTTAAGACCGAAATTTACAAACAATGCATCGATCCGACGAATAAATTAAATATTATCTAATAATTACAAGTAGATATCGTGGTCACAAAGCACAATAATATCGATGACGTACAACTTCTCTAATACTTTGGTTCTTCTTTAACTGTCAGTTCAGGAAACAGTTCCACCAAACATAAATCCAATAGATTGTAAACCAACTGCAATGAAAAAAAAAATTTAGCATAAAAATACTGTCCGAAAAAAAAAGCTGGCGCAAAAAACTGTTCCCCGCCGTTCCAACTTCCATCCACCGTGATTTTTTTGGATCCCCACGGGAACACTGTACTGTATCTAGATAAAAAGTTCCTACATGTTAAGTCAGGATGCAAAAGTACAGTATTAATCGTCCAGTGCTTTTCACGTGATGCGCGTCCAAATAAACAGACACATGAATTTTATTGAAAGAAGAAAGAAAGAAAACTACATTTATACTATATTTACTCTATTTTACGTATCTAGACATATGAATAAAATTGAAGTGTTTGTAATTTCAGCTTTTTACAAAATCAATTTTTAAAATTTTCTTCTGTCTGTCCGTTTGTTCCGGAAAATTTCTAAAAGGGCTGGACCGATTTAACCGGGACTTTCACTGGCATACGGCTGACGTTATAAGGAGTAACTTAGGCTACTTTTTATTCCGGAATTCCCGCGGGATCTCTGAAATTAATGCGGGTGAAACTACGGGTACAGTTATGTATAGTATAAATTTCTTCTTTGGCATGACATCATAACAAAAGTGCCGATAACCGACCTGTTTGTTCAGATGCGGCTGCTGCAGCACGTCGAACGCGTCGGAGAGCGCGCGCCGCAGCCCCGGGCCGGCCAGCCGCGCCGCCGCCGGCGCGCCGCCTAGCAGCCGCCGCCGCGCCAGCGCGCGCAGCTCGCCCGGCGCCGAGCGCCCGAGCCGCGCCGGCCGCGGCCCGAATATTATACCTGGACAAATTTTATGATAACCAGCTGTCCTCCGCGGTCGTTTCGGAGTTACCGCAGGAATTTATTTATTTAAAAGTTACACCAACATACTAAACACTAACACTTAAAGTAAAAAAATATGCGTAGGTATAAACCTTTCTCTCGAATCACTCTATCTATAGGTGAAAACCTCATTTTATTTATTTTATTTTACTTTATTTGGAAAATCAACAGCTACAAAAATATAATGAACATTTGAGTGTCAAACAAAAAAAGCCGATTACAGATTTTTCGCACATAGGTAGTGGAATAATAAACAAAAACATCAATTGCTCAATAGGCAGCAGCAACTTACACAGTGGGAACTAAGTCCGACTATGTATTATTTTTTGGTTACAAAAAACGAATTTTCTAATACTCGCCTCGCCGACTCACAGCTAGTGTTAAACAAATCAAAGTCATATTCTTTGGATAATTTGTTGAAATTGTCATGAAAATACGTTCAGTGGTTTTTGAGTTTATCGCGAACAGACTTTACTTTATAATATTACTAGCTGCCCAGTGCGATTTCACCCGCGATAATTTTATTCCCGCGGAATTATTCCATACCAACTTTGCAACCCCTTTTCATCCCTTTAGGGGTTGAATTCTCAAAAATCCTTTCTTAACGAATGTCTACGTCATACAAAGACTACACCCTTCAAGTTTCAGATCTCTACGATCAACGGTTTAGGCTATGCGTTGATCCGTCAGTCATTCACGACAAAGCATTTTATATTATGTATAGAATAGATCTAAGAATCGTAAAGCGCCCGCCACCTGGTTAATTTATTTACACACGCTTCACAACACACAGATCTACTTGTTCCCACACTAAGCTATAAGCTTGTGTCGTGGAAACCAAGCAAACGTGGTATATACTACACATATTATTACATATAGGATAGATAACTCTTTATTATACACAAAAAAATATTTGTACTTTGTTGGATATACAAAAGGCCACCTTATCGCTTAAGGCGATCACTTCCAGGGAACTTTTAAGTGGACAAATATATTTATAATATAGAAAACAAAAAGTAGATCACTGGTGCGATACGTAAAATAGGGATGTTGACGATTTTTGAAAATCAAAATTCTAATTTGGCCGTCCGTTAAAAAATAAAAAAACAATAGACACGTATTTTTTGCTTTTTCAGATAAATGAAAATATACAGAGATAAAGCGCATTAGAGTTTAGGGTGAGGGGGTCGTGACGTCACTAACCGCTTTAAGCCGCCATACACACTGCACCGGTTGGTGACGTCACGCGAAATTTCAACTCAATGTATCGCCGTGAAAAACCTGTCCAATACTTTTTATTAATCTACAAGACAGACTAAAAAAAATTTGTCAACATGCCCATTTGTTTACATAATAATAAAATATACCAACATAATAAATTAAAAATAAATAAATAAATAAAAACCAAGTTTACATACCCTGTCCTAATCTAATCAAATGTGCCAGCCTTCTCTCCGATACTACGTTGCAGAGGGTCCTGTTGAGGTATAAATTAAACAAATTATCTATGGTCTCCCGCGACACGCTCAACAGGCACCCGACGACGGCCGATACGAGGCTACGCGCTCTAATCACTTTTATTACTGTAACAAAAAGAATAGAGAAAATTAATTCACTGACCACTGGCACTAGGGGAAAATTTATGCAAACTGGCAACATCTAAGAAGAGTCAATCAAAAGTTCGAAAACCGTACTAATATTGATATGATTTTTTATTGTATTTTATTGTTTAATACTTGCTAGAGATCATAAGGCCAATTCTAGCAGAGTCAATATTATAAAGCTCCAAAACCGTAACGGCAATCATATACTTTGCTGTCTAAAAAAGAAACCAACGAAAGAAACACTGGAGCTTGGCGAAATGTCAAATACGCATCGCCATAAACACAAGAAATTGAACAGCTTCTTCTTCGAGCTCATTCTTTTTTTAAGTAGAAACACCAATTCATATGCTAAACAAGTACCAAATAAATTAATAAAAACTTTATATTGTATTGTATTGTAATTTTTAGTATTTTACTATCTGTTTGGGATTGTTTTTGGGAGTCGCGTCACAGGCAAGGAATGTCGTTGGTGAATAAGGGTCCCGAGTCTCTCTTAATATAAATAACATAATGGGGATGTGGACTACTTTTGAAAATCAAAATTCTAATTAGTCCGTCAGAAAATATAAAAACAATAGACACGTATTTTTTGCTTTTTTCAAATAAATTAAAATATACAGAGATAAAGCGCATTAAAGTTTAGGGTGAGGGGGTCGTGACGTCACTAACCGCTAAAACCGCCATACAAACTGTCCGAATAGTGACGTCACGCGAAATTTAAACTCAATGTATCGCCGTAATTTTTTGATTACGTAAAAAAAGAAAAAATACGTGTCCAATATTTTTTATTAATCTACAAGACGGAGCAAAAAAAAAATTATTCAATATGCCCATTATTTGACACGTGGACACATTGAACACGAACGGCAACTCACATATATACATGAAGCACTGCGTGAACCCGACGGGGCCGCGGCGGTGTTCTGTGTGGTCTGTCGCCGCGACTAGAGGCGCCGCCTCCACGTCCATGTTGTTCCCGAACACTGCGTTGCGGATGTCGCGGGCGCGCGCCTCGCGGCGGGCGGGCGGCGGCGCCGGGGGCTCCGCCTCCGCGCCCTCGCTCGCCTCGTGCGCCTCGTCCACGTCGCGGGCGGCGCCCTGCTTCCTGCGAGACGGGTGTGACCACAGAGATAATAAATTAACTAGAGATTAGAGAGAGAGAGACACCGCGACCAAAGTTTATATCTAGGTTTATATAGTTGTAAAAAAAATATTAAAAATTATTTTGTCAACTTTCTGTGTATATGTGTGTGTGTGTCTGTTGTGCAATAAAAATATTCCATTCTATTCTATTCTAGATGACATGCAGGCGGAGCAGGCGCGCCGCGGTTGCGAAGGAAGTTAGATCAAATGCTCTAACTTGCCCAAAACTTATTTTGCTAGTATCCCAAGTATATTTTTCACAATATTCACTATACCATGAATTTTAAAAACAGCGATTAAGTAAAAAGTAAAACGTAACCAAAAAGCATTTAATACATTTCTTTATGTTGATGAATGTTGTGTATTCTTTATGTGAATTTTATGACCAACTAGTTGTGCCCCCACGGTTTCACTCGCGTTAATTTCAGAGTTCCCGCGGGAATTCCGGGATAAAAAGTACCCTATGTGTTAATCTGATGTATAAGCTATACTATTGTAAAGTTTAATTTAAATTCATCCAGTAGTTTTCGCGTGAAAGAGTAACAAACATCCATCCATAGATACAAACTTTCGCATTTATAATATTAGTAAGGATAGATACCAAAATAACTCGCACGTGCTGACTTTTCGAAGCTTTCGTCTTCCCTTTCCAAACTCCTAAATCCAAAGGGACCACTCACAGCGCCTGATACCGTTCCACGTCGGACGACACGAGGTAGTTCTTGAGGAAGTTCTCCAGGTGCTGGCCCTTCTCCTTCCTCAGCTTGTGCGTGACCGACTGGTATATGTTGGCGAGGTCGGTGCCGGCGGCGTTGAGCGTGGACGCCTGCACCACCAGCGAGAAGTCGCCCTGCACCGTCAGGAACAGGTGCAGCAGCTCGCTCGTCTGCAGCAGGCTCTTCTGCAACAGCCTCTGGAGGAAGTCCTCGTATTTGTAACGCAGGTTCTCCAGGGGGCTGTTGTCCCTGGAAAATGTGATAAATATGTATGATATTAATGCGTGGGAGAAATCACATAGTGAAAGGGCTTTTGCTTTGTACCAGCCTTTCACCGCCGTCCCCGTAATATCACGATCTACGGAAGACGTGCTCCCCTTCCTGTTACTAAGGGTTCCTGCAGGTACCTCCTGGAGGGCAGCGGCAGGTCGTGCAGCGGCCGCTCCCCGTGGAACTCGTGCAGCTTGCTGCGCAGCAGGTGGAAGGCGTGCTCGTCGCGCTCCACGCTCCACAGGCGCGCGGGCGGCCCGGCGCGGTGCACCGCCACCGTGAACACGCGCACCGGCCCGCGCCGCGGCGGCGCTTGCTGCAACCGCAACCCGACAGTACAGTACTAATATAATACTATATGTAGTATGTATATACAGGATGTAAGGTCGAACGAGGGACTTATTCAAAACCTTGGTAACATGTACTTTCATTTAATAAAATAATTATATAAATAAATAAAAATAAATATATAAATAAAAAAAAACTGATAAATAACAGAGAAAACTTTAGATAAAAAACGTGAACAATTCTTACATGGTCAGCGTGCCAGCGGCGATACAAAAAAAGGGGCGATGAACGAACGAATTGACGTGAATCAGAGACAAGTTAAATAAGTCTTTACAGTATATATATTGATACGCAAAGCCCCGCTATGGCATGTTCCGAAACCCCGTCCCAACTCGCAGGGGACGTTCAAAACCCACATTATGTTCTATATGGTGGGTTCACTCACCAGCCGGATGTCGACGTCGGTGAGCACGACCTTGTAGTCGCGCAGGTCGTGCGCGCCGCCCGCCAGCGAGTCCAGGTACTGCAGCAGGTCCACGTTGCCCGCCAGCTCGCCGTCGGTGACGTCATCGTCCGCGCCCGCGCCGGCCGCACCGTCCACTTCCGATCGGAGCGTGCCGCGCAACCTTTGGCTTAATTTTAACTTTTCTTGAGGCCTGAAAGAGATAAGATCCTTTATCTACTTTATGATGTGAAGGTGTTGGATTAAAAAAATTCTAAAAATCAATTCTTAAAACCTATTGACGACCCGATTGGCGCAATGGTCACCATGCCTGCCCGCTAATCAAGGGGTTCCGGGTTCGATTCCCGGTGGGGGTGGACTTTGTGTGATGAACACAGGGTTCCATTTTCCAGTCTGGGTGTGTGTATATATATATATATCTATAGTATAATATATATGTGATAGTATTTATTTATTTATTTATTTATTCCATATTACAACAAAACATATTTTACTAAACTTATATGTTGAAACGGATGCAAATGTTACCTTATATCTTTTCTAACAAAGTATATAGGTACTTATCATTTAGGAAACTGGAGGTTGAACTAAGCAGTAAGTAGTATATACCACGTTTGCTTGGTTTCCACGACACAAGCTTATAGCTTACTGTGGGATCAAGTAGATCTGTGGGTTGTGAAGTGGATTATTATTTCTATTATTATTATTATTATTAACTATTCAAATACTGTTATCTAAAATAAAGAAAGAAGGAAAGGAAAGGAGTTTCTTGGTCCCCACATAAAAGGTACAAAATAAGAGACAGAAAAAATAGAAACTTAACAAATATTATGAAGGAGATAGAAGGGTGTGCTGTGTGGGGCCAATTGGTCACTGTCTCAGCATCTATCTCGCTCTACTTTAATATTACGCAGTCACTGTTCTGAAAATTTTAACACAGACAGAAAAACAGACAATTTTTTTTTAACTATAGTTACATTATGTAGCATATAAACAATAAATAGAGTTAAGGTTTAACAAGGGACGTATTCTCCATCCCTTTTGTTTGTATTGTCGCCGACTTTCGAAAAATACCTTACCTTTTTTAAGTATTTTTTTATTTGTCACATATAAGTTTCAATAAACGTGGTCTTGAATATTCAAGACTACGTTTATTAAATAATAATATAAATAATAATTCAGATAATTCAAAATTATTATTAGCGCTACAAAAAAAAATATTTCAAAACATCACTCACCTTTTAACCATATGCTTTTGAAAACCGGTCGGTATTCTAGATCCGAACATCAATTTGTAATACTGAAAATATATCATTACATTCATTGTCATTACAGTTTTTACTATGTATATCTTTACATATTTGTATTTTTTTTGTAATATTTAGCAAAACATCAAATCACATCATTTATGAAATGCAAATTTATAACGGTCTCTGAAATGAATTATTTATAGACAAGTTAATGATCAAAGAATATATTTTACTAATAACTTAGGATTACCACACTGGCACAGTAAAAAAATGTCTGCCCGCTAATCAAGATGTTCCGGGTTCTATTCCCGGTGGGGCTAAACTTTGTTTGATGAACACAGGGTTCCAAGTATATTATATTGTGTAGTGTATACCCACGTTGTTGCTTGGTTTCCACGACACAAATTCATAGCTTAGTGTGGGTTCAAATCGATATGTGTTTTGTGAAGTATTATTATTATGATTACTCACTTCTTCGCTGTGCAAAAACTTTGGCAACATGATTTTCTCTAATATCTTTTGCGACTGCCTCGCTGCCTCGTACAGGGCCCGGCTCGTCTGCAGTCTGCGGACATATGTACGCTTTTATAACACACTAGCTGATCCCCGAGGTTTGATCCGCGATAATTGCGGAGTTCCCACGGGAATTCCGGATTGCAATACAGCCTGTCGCTCAGGGATAATGTAGCATTCTAATGGTGAAAGAATTTTGGAAATCGGTCCAGGAGTTTTTGAGTAAATCTTTCCGCTTTAGACTATTCACTGATAGAGATTTTTGTTACTTGTGGATCTCTCAAACTTATGTGGTTAACGACTTATGAAATTCAAAATTCTAATTAGTCCGTCAGTTAGAAAATAAAAAAATAATGGACACGTATTTTTTTATTTATTTATTTATTTATTTACTAGGGAGACCAGCAGCACACTTAAATTTCTATGTATAGATTCTATATAAAACAAATGGCTAATTATAGGTCTTTGCTTTTTCAAATCCATGAAAATATACATAGATGTATATGACGTATGTCTATGTCTATACCTAAAGCGCATTAAACTTTAGGGTGGGGGGACTCGTGACGTCATTAACCGGTATAAGCCCCGTACAAGCTGCACCGGGTAGTGACGTCACGCCAAATTTCAACTCAATGTACCGCTGTTATTTTTTGATTACCTACTATCAAAAAAATATACGTGTCCAATATTTTTTATTAATCTACACTAACAATTTAGTCAACTAGCTCATATTTTATGAAGGTGTTATGTTTGTTTGTTTGTTTGTATACTTTATTGCACATAAACAAAGTTTTTACAAATTGCTAAAATTAAAATAAGTAGGTAATTTGTGTTCAAAGGCGGACTTATCCCGCGAGGGGATTTCTTCCAATCAACCTTTGAAAAATCGAAAGGATTTTAAGGAAACATTGGCGGGAGAAGAGATAAAGAGAAAGGAGGTTGATAAACATAAAAATAATGGTTCGATAGACTCAAAATTAGGGATAAAAAAGGAAAGGAAATAAAAGTTGTAAAATAAATATATAATAAGGAAAAAATAAGGAATGCATAATACATATATAACAATATAAATAAAATATATCTGCATATATCATATAGTAATATATCAATACATAATAAACCACTGGGTACTTTCTGACAAGATAACATAATATATAAAAATATTTTATGATTAAAGAAACTCAACGCAGGCTGAGAAAATGCTTCCTCAACTTCACTTTGAAGGATGACAGGGATGGGGCTCGGCGAATGGGGATAGGCAGGGAGTGAGGGGAAGGTGTTATGTTCCGATGGGGGACACAAGGCTCACCTCTTGACGTCCCCCACGCCGGCGCGCAGCAGCGGCGCCAGCTCGGCGGCCGCGTGCGGCGCGAGCGGCGGCCGCGCGCCCGGCGCCAGGTGCCGCTCGTACATGTCGCGCGCCTCGCGGTGCAGCGCCGCCAGCTCGCCGCCGCTCAGCTCCGGGTTGAGGATCTTCGTCTGAAACGACTCTGCACGGGCGGAAACACCAGTACCATTGATCCTACTAATATTATAAACGCGAAAGTTTGTAAGTATGTATAGATGGATGTTTGTTACTCTTTCACGCAAAAACTACAGGATGGATTTAAATGAAACTTTACAATAATATAACTTATACATCAGATTAACACATGGGGTACTTTTTATCTCGGAATTCCCGCGGGAACTGTGAAATTAACGTGGGTGAAACAGCGGGACACAACTAAGTAATTAAATACTAGCTGTATCTCGCGGGAATTTCAGGATAAACTATACCTGTAAACTTTCCTCTAGAATCACTAAATCTAGTTTTGAAAACCGCATGAAAAGCCGTTCAGTAGTTTTTGAGGTTCTTGCGAACAGACAGACAACAGACGCGGCGAGGACTTTGAAAAATTAGAACTGTGACGAATTCATAAATACGTTTTTTTCGTGATGAATTTACTATGTGACGAATTTATAACATCCTTTTTGTATTATTTAGTGATAAATATTTTACTAACTGAAAACTATAGTCATAAGAGATCTTGGGGGCTAAGATGCGCAAGACGACAAAATTTTATCGAGCCATTTTATCGATTCTCGTCGACAAAGCCATACAATATGTCGACGAGAATCGATAAAATGGCTCGATAAAATTTTGTCGTCTTGCGCATCTTAGCCCGGCTTGTGTGCTTAGATATACGTGTAGTATGATTTATTATTTTATTTTTGTAATCATTTGGTTTATCTTTTATGGAATTAGATTCTATAGGTAGGTAATAATTATTATAATATGTACATTGAATATTATTATATAAAAGAAAATAATTCCACAATAACGATCTTTAGAATTTCCGTCTGCCAGTTTGTATGTTTATTCGCGCGTCACGGAAAAATTATTATTTATTTAAGGCTCAACAGAATTCAAACCTAACATTATTTTAACAAGTTAACATAATATTAATTATAATAATTATGTACATAAAAAGATAAGACAAAAAATTTGCTGCTATAACTATATTTACTTAGTCAAAACTGCTCCGAAACATTTTTCATTCCTCGTAAAGTTCGATGTTCTTGTTTCTTGGATGGGTTTGAACTCCCGCGGGAATTCCGAGATAGAAAGTAATATAATACCTATAGATATCCTTTTCTGTACCCCTGACAACGCGTACCTTCGCAAAACTTCATGATGATCGGTTGAGTAGTTACGTTACACACAAACACACATTCGCATTTATCCTTATTATTATAGATCATGTGAAAGTGAGTTTGTCTGTTTGTTTGTTACGCTTTCATGCCTTAACGGCTCAACCGTTCGTCATGAAATTTTGCATACAAGTTGTCAGGGATACAGATAAGAACGAGGAAAGATTTGATTGTTTGTTTGTTAGGATTTAACTCAAAAACTACTGGACCGATTTCAAAAATTCTTTCACCATTAGAAAGCTACATTATCCCTGAGTAACAGAGGTAATTGTTATACATAGGGTACATAGGGAATTCTCGAGGGAACACCGAAATTATGGCGGGTGAAACCGCGCGGGACCGCTAGTATACTAGGCATATCTTAATTGTCATCTTAACATGGAAACTTCGCGTATATTGTACGTCATGGATGCATGAACTATGAAATAGGTAGTTATGCACAAACAATGTATTTATTATTTATTTATCATCAACAATTAACCTTCGACACCACATCGATCGTCTGCACACGAACGCTGTATATAGTACAGCAACCTTGGCTGCATTATCCCAACAGCGAATACAATTCAATCGATCAATTTAATCTATCGATTCAACACCACGAGTGACCGTTTAGTGGAGGTCATCTATCTATTGTTTGTTGCGATTAATCGATTTGTTAATCGCTAGCTGTCGCCCGCGGATTCGGTTGGGTTTCGAGATTCCATCGAGAATAGGGATGTGGACTACTTTTGAAAATCAAAATTCTAAGTAGTCCGTCAGTTAGAAAATAAAAAAACAATAGACACGTATTTTTTGCTTTTTTAAATAAATTAAAATATACAAACAAAGATAAAGCGCATTAAAGTTTAGGGTGAGGGGCTCGTGACGTCACTAACCGCTAAACCGCCATACAAACTGTCAGAATAATGACGTCACGCGAAATTTCAACTCAATATATCGCCGTTATTTATTGATTACATAAAAAAAGAAAAAATACGTGTCCAATATTTTTTAATAATCTACAAGACGGACTAAAAAATAAAAATTAGTCCACATGCCCATTCTTTCTGACGGAATTTCTTGTCTTATTATTATTATTATTATTCCAGGGTATCAAGAAACTATTACATGGGTACATAGTTACCTATATGTCACCACCACCAGTTAATATATGTACTTACTTAAAAACCATTATTTTGTCAAGTAATGGTAATGTTGTATAATGCGGACATTATAAAATTTTGGTTTCTGTCTATCTGTTTATTTTAGCTCATCTCCGAAACGGTAGGACTGGTTTTAACGGGACTTTAAAACAAAAAATCCAATCTTTCCTATTTATAATATTAGTATAGAAAATGCAATATAAATTTTATAATTCAGTTTCAAAATTCGTCTTTTGAAATCTGTTTTTCAAAATGTCTAAAACGCCATTCGCCATAATGTGACGTCACTGTAAAGTATGACATTATGACGGAACGAATGTCTCCTCAGTAAAAGCACTGAACACTCTGAACAGTGCTCGCAGTGTATAATATCGGAACATAAACTTTTTTTCACTGTCGTATTTTTTACTATTGGAGTGACGTCACGAGCTGAAAGCGTGGCGGCTAGCGTTTTTGCGCGAACATTCAAAATCATTAATAAAAAATCGTTTTTAAGGCATTTTTCAGTTTTATAAAATTGAATTTTTTATTTTTATTAATTTAAAACAGTTTTCAAAGAAAGCTGTAACACCCTATATTTCGCAATCAATTTAACCTATTAAGGTAGGCAATAGGTAGGTACTGACTGATGTCCTTGTAGAACTGCAGCAGGTGTATGCTGCTGGCCGCCTTCATGTGCTGCATGAACGCGTACAGGTGCCGCTGGTCGCCGAGCGCCGCCTCCAGGTCCAGCCGCAGCAGCTCGCAGCGCCGCGCGTACGCCGACTCCGTCTGGCGAGCGAACCCCTCCAGGAACTCCACCTGGATCGGAGTTCGGACCGTCCGCTATTGTAACTATATCGTGATATTCAACAACATATTCACCACCCGACTTATGCTGAGCTGGGCGGCTTTTTGGCGCAACTCAATTGTGTTTTAGTTTTAAGTGTTTGCATGTGTTTTGTGTGTGCCAAATAATAGTACATTGTTATCCTAGGGGTGAAAGTAACTTATTTAGTCCCTCGAACTATTGGCGCCCTCGCTACGCTCGGGCGCCAAACCCCGTCTCGGGACTAAATAAGTCTTTCTCCCGAGGATAACACTGTGCTTTTCATTACGAATGCAAGGAAAGTCAAAATAAAAATAGGAATTAGCTAAAGAAAAAATGAGTGAAGATCGGATAGTCGCTTGACGCTTTCCCACCTATTTCTTTTTCTTTGACCGGCTAGCTATTCAGCCAGTATTTTTTATTTACATTGTGGCGACCTAAATTATAATAAAGGCATCTAAAAAAAAATATTTTCTTTAATTATTAAGTATTAATTAAAGAAAATAAAAAAATATAAATAGGAATTAGCTTAAGAAAAAGTGAGTGAATTTTATTTTAATTAATACCTACTTAAACTTTACGTTATTTCAATTTTACATCGCACTGGCTGTATAGAAAGTTAAAACATGGTTTAATAGAAATGTGAAAATAGACCTACTTTTTTTTTAATAATTTGACAGTTGTCAGTTGAAAGCGATTCTCCCTAGGGCTGAAAAGGGTTACTTTCAACCCGCTTCTCAGGCAACTTCAGACCTACTTTCCGAGTATGAGTAATGAAAAGTTATTTTCAATTTCAATTCAATTTCAATGTCAAAAATGATAATTAATATAATTAGCGTGATAATTATCACGGTATAGCTTGTCTAAACTAAAATGACGCGCCCCTCCATCGGGTGTACGCACACGCCCAACCGTTAAAAATATCGATACGACACATATAAATTGTTGTCACAAGTGCGCAATACTCACATACCCACACTATTAAAGAGATATTTATCAATACATGATCTCGCACATCTAAAACTGCTTATCAAGTAGTAATTTTAGTTTAGACAATCTATATAAAGATAATTTTGTTGATAATGATTACCGTCAGTAAATGACGTTTTTCAAAAAGAACAAATTTTACAGGACAAGCGTTTGAAGTTGCGGAAGTTAAAAAGTACCCTAAGTCATTTAGGAATTTCTTTAATCGTTTAAGTAGTTTTTGTGTTTATCCATTCCAAACAAATCAAAATCAATGGAATACCCGATTCGGACCGTAGAATTAAAAACTTAATTGATTATGAAGAGCTCATAAAAGATCTCACGGATATAGATTGGCCCTCACTATTTTATACTTTACATCCTACTGAGGCTGCAGATATATTCGTGAGAACGCTTACAAATAAAATAAACGAACATACTCGATTTGTCAAATTTAGCCGCTCATCCTACGGCATAAAACCCTGGATTACTCCTGGTCTTATTAGGTGTATGAGGCACAGAGATCATCTACACGCGGAATCTCGTGCATGCCCGGACAATAAAGTCAAAAAGTTAATTTATACTCGCTATCGAAACTTCTGTAATGATTTGTTGCGGAAAGTCAAGAGACATTACGAAAATAATCTGCTTGAGGACGCTAAGAACAGTCCAAAAATGCTTTGGAATAGCATCAAGAGCATCTGTGACATGAAGTCGAGGAATAGTGACGCAACAGATTTAATTAATAACAGTCGTGATCCTGTAAAATCGCTAGATTTATGCAATAAATATTTTGCTAACGTTGGTCAAAGTTTAGCGAAGAAAATTTCTGAGCGACTTGGTCAAAATCAGCAAACTTTGGCCTCCAAAATTAAAATACGAGATGGACCCCCTCACTCTCTGTTTCTGGAACCCACTGATTCCTTGGAAGTCCTTGATCTAATATACGACCTTAAGAATGACAGCGCTCCCGGTGTTGATGGGCTGACCAATAAAACTATCAAACAGATAGGGAGCGTTATTGTTGATCCACTAGTGACTATCTTCAACTCTAGTCTAAGTGTTGGTTGTTTTCCTGAGTGCTGGAAGGTAGCTTCAATTACTCCTATTCATAAGGATGGACCAAAGGACACGCCAAGTAATTATCGCCCTATATCCCTTCTAGGAGTATTTTCGAAATTATTAGAAAAAATTGTTAACAAGCGTCTTATTAAGTTTCTTGAAAAACATGGTCTCCTGTCGGAAAGGCAATTCGGTTTCAGGCGGAATAAATCTACAGAGGATGCTGTTGCTTTGGTTTGCACCAACGTTTCATCCTACTTGGATTCTGGTCATAAGTGCATTGGTGTCTTCTTGGACTTGGCTAAAGCTTTTGACACTGTTTCCGTGCTAATCCTACTAAAAAAACTTGAATTTCTGGGTGTCAGAGGCATTGCTTTGGATTGGTTTACAAGTTATCTGACTAATAGGAAAGTGATGGTGAAAGTGGGCACCCACTTGAGTGGTACTGAGCCGGTTAATTTTGGGGTTCCTCAGGGAAGTATCTTGGGGCCTACGTTGTTCTTGGCCTATATGAACGATATCCATGCACTTGACATAAAGGGTGATATAGTGTGTTACGCGGACAACACCGTGGTTTTGTTTCACAACAAATCTTGGCACGATGTACACGCTGATGCGGAGCTCGGTATGGCGACTATGTTTGAATGGCTCTTTAATAATCTGCTTACCTTAAACACTAGTAAGACAAAGTATCTATGTTTTCATATGACCAACAGGACCAGGCCAGATCCAATATTTTCCACCATTAAAATACACTCATGTCAACGCTCCCACAACGATGTAAGCAATTGCACCTGCGGAGATTTAATCACATCATCCGAGACTGTAAGGTACCTAGGTGTCCTACTTGACCAGAACCTGAATTATAAAGCTCACATTTTGTCTGTTTCCACTAAATTGCGTAAAACAATAGGAATAATGAGAAAGTTGAGTTATGTGGCGACAACAGATATTTGTAAGATGGTTTATTTCGCCATCTGTCAGTCCTTGCTTGCGTACTGCATCCCAGTTTGGGGTGGCGCTGCTAAGTCATTCATGATTTTTATTGAGAGGGCACAACGTTCAGTTTTAAAGGTCATGTATAATAAGCCCTTCAGATTTCCTACGGCTCAGTTGTACTCCGAGTGTGGGTTACTTCAAGTAAGGCAGATTTTTATCCAACGCAGTTGCTTACGCATTCATAGGAATCTTGTTAAACGCTCCGATTATGATTATCTCGAGAGTAAACGTGTTTTTAAGCTACCACTTCCAGTGGTACACACCTCCTTTGGCCGTAGAACAGGCACGCTACTGGGAATCTATATTTACAATTCTGTTTTGAGAGCTAAAGTTATAAGACACGACCAACCTTATCGGGAGACCAATGCGCAGCTACGCAAATGGCTACAATCACTATCCTATGACAGTACAGAAAAACTCATAAATTTCGTTTCCTGAAATATAAAACCATAACTTGGTAACACCTCTACTCGTAGTATCAAAGTTCGTACCTACGTTATGCGTAATAAAGTTTCTACTTTCTATATAATAAAATTATATGTTTACTTATATACCTACCTATATAATATGTATGTAATTTAATCTTCTATGTAATTTGTTTTTATTGATATACTTATTTATTAATATGTACTTTAGATTTATTAATATGTACTATAGAATATTACTATATTCATAGATATTTTATATATAACATAAGATACCTAGTTATTTTATGCCGAATTATTTTATTCTGAATTAATACTTGTAAAAGAAAAAAAAAAAGGTTAAATCTATAAGGGCCTCCGCGATACAGGACTACCTAGTGCGGGGGCCATTGTAAGGCTAATTAAAAAAAAAAAAAAAAAAAAAAAAACAAACAAGCATACAAAAAATCAACTTTTTTCTCTTTATGATATTAGACTAGTATAGATGATTAAGTATTGTATCAATGTAATATAATTTTATGTTATCTAATGAAATGAACTGAGCCCTTATTCACTATGAAGATAAGACGCCGCAAAAATTGTCTTTTCCTCGTAATCAAAGAAGTTTTACTCCAAAAAAATACATTTACATCGTTACTTATGGCATACAGAACAATAATTTTTAATATTTTGATATGTAGAACCGTTGGGATTGCGTTTTTGGGACGCGCGTTATGGGCAAAGGATGTTGATCATCCTACTAATATTATAAATGTGAAAGTGTGGATGTTTGTTACTCAATCACGCAAAAACGGCTGAACGGATTTGAATGAAATTTGGCATGCACGCTGTCAGGGGTACGGAGAAGGACATAGGGTATTTTTTATCCCGGAATTCCCGCGGGAACTCCGAAATTACCGCGGGTGAAATCGCAGGGCACAGCTAGTAGAGAATAAGGGCCCTGATTTTACTATCACGAGTGGGTGAGCGCGTGTCCCCTCACCTTGTAATCGGGCGTGGCGGGCAGCTGCGCCATGGTCTCGTCCCCCGTCGCCAGCACGAGCAGCGTGTTCAGGGTGTATGGGTCCGCCAGCACGTCGGTCAGCGACAGCAGCACCCAGCCCGCGAATATCTCCCTCACCAACACACGGAACACCCTGTATAAATGATCACATTTAGTAGGTAACTCCACACTATGATATATCTATACATATAAAATGCTTTGTCCTGAATGACTGATGGATCAACGCACAGCCTAAACCGCTGATCGTAGAGACCTGAAACTCGGAGGGTGTGTTCTTTGTATGACATAGGCATCCGATAAGAAAGGATTTTGAAAAATTTAACCCCTAAGGGATTACCCTTATGGATTAATTCTGCGGGAATTTCAAAATTATCGCGGGTGAAACCGCGCGGGACAGCTAGTTCCAATATAAACTGCATGCAAGTCAATTGGTAAAAATGGTATATCGACATTGCTCAAATCGAAAAATACGGCACAGGTTTGAGGTTTGTAATTAGCTAACTTCCAAAATAGAGGAGGTTCTGCATTCGGCTGTATGTATGTTTTTTTTTTTAAGTTACCTACACATACCATGAGATCGTAACCAATACTTATTATGATAAACGCAATTAATGTGAGTTGGTTTTATTGTCACGATTTCATGCTCTAACTACTCAACCGATCGTCATGAAATTTTGCATGGGCGTTATTAGGGGTACAGAAAAAGACATAGAGAACTTTTGTAGTGGGGAATTCACGCGCAATCTCCGTTCTCCGCTGTTTACTTAGAATCTGGATAAGATCGCTGTTTACTATCTCCGCTATTTACTTAGAATCTGGATAAAATGGTAGGACTCAAATATCATAGTAAAAAAAAACCCTATTGACATTAGCACCTGTTTTACTGTCAAAGTTCTGTTTTGTCGGCTATCTACTGGTAAAACAGTGTTCAAGTAATTAAATGCCAAAAAAATAAAAATAAAAGTTTTCTATCACATCTTGTTTTATTGAGTAATGTGTGGACACGCGCTAAAAAAGCTTATCCGACTCGACGGAAGACGGAGGCGTCCGACGACGGTGTGTCTGTCTGTGTTCCATTACACTCACGTGTTTTGCAAATCGGTGTTTTTGAGCAGGTACGGCATGAGCGCGTTGGCGATGCACCGCAGGTACTTGAGCTCGGCGGTGCGGTTCGCGGCGGCCGGGTGCACGGCCATCTTGCCGGCCGGCGGCGCCCCGGCCGCGCCCCCGCCCCCGCCCCCGCCCGCGCACACCGTGTAGTGGCGCAGCGCGCACGGCACCAGCCGCTCGGTGATGAAACGCGAGTAGTTTATCTGGTGATCGAACACCAATACGGATGTTGCGCAGGTAGATTATCGGAAACGAAGTCACAGTCGGAGTTTTTAAATGAGGTTTAAAATGAGAAGTCTAAACCGGAGGTGCAATATCAATCGGAAGTACAGACTTATCGGAGTAGGAGTCGCATCTCCGTATCATCTTTGCCCCGACGTACTATCACGCGACTTGCAATATTATATGGTTAACTGGTAAAAGTCTTAACGCTTCATCTAAGGAAAAAACGTTATACTCTCTCTATGCAAATAAACATTCTGTTCCATCGGGCGGTGTTCGGATATTACCGTCGAGCATTGGTCGCCATACTTGTTTACATCATTTCCAAACTTTTTTCAAATTACATTCGGAGTTGAAGAAAAGGTTAAAGGCATGAGGGACTTCGTTCCAAACGGGGTCCCGAGACCGACACGTTTTTTTGATATGCGGTCACAAGAGAACCCTTTCTTTCGATGAGACGTATTCTATGTTAGGAATTGTTGGATACCTACCTATGTGAAACTCAAGAATACTGTAACTTCCTATCAGTCCAAAAAATTTTGGGATTATTTCAGTAGACACCCTCCATGATTGCATAGAAAGTATGAAGAATATAGTTTAATACATTTTGTAACTTCAATGAATGTTAGTCTTCGTGATAATAGCTTTGTTGGTGCGAAAATTATTTGGTCGGCTTTCACCTATTCATACTGAGTTCACGAGTTCATTAGTAAGTATAGATGCATGCATATATTATAAATAAAAGTAGTTGTAAAACAAATACAAGATTTGAATAGGCATACCTTCACGGCCCGCCGTAATAGGCATGCTGATGCATATCTCAATTGCTGTCTGAGCTCATCCACAAAGAATGGCTGTGGTGTTATCTTACTGTACCATGTATTTATAAATTGGTCTAAAATTGTATTGTAGAACTGAAAATATTCAAACACATGAATTGTGGAGTCCAAAAAAATTTCATAACTAGCTATGCCTCGCAGTTTTACCTGTGCGAATTTCGAAATTCCTGCAGGAACTCCAAAGTAGCTTAATTTACTTCTTAAACCTTCCGTGAACTTCCAAAAATATTTCAAGATTAAAATTAGCCAAATCAGTCCAGCCATTTTTGAGTTTAAGTGGGACAAACAAACAGCAATTCATTTTTATACATATATAAAGATTACAACAACAGACAAGTAATAATTTGCAATATTATTTTTTTAAATGCCAAATAGTTTTACTTTGCAAAAGGTAATATAGAGAGACTAGACCCTAAACTTAAGGTTAAATTTAAACTAATATATGACTTTAACTTTGCAAAAATATTTTTTTTAAACCAAAATATGCCATTTTATTGTATAAACTAGCTGTGGCCTGCGGTTTCACCCGCGTGATACGTTTTTATAGTCCATATTGAAGATTCGGTACGTAGTAAGCTATACAAAGAAGTATACTGAGTTTTTTGTAGTTCAACTTACATCTTCTATGGCTTGATCCAACTGTTTATGGATCTGAAGTCCCACCCAGGGCTCCATCGATACACTTGCATCATGTCGTAGGCAATCTTTCGACCCACATGTAACACAACCCTGAATATTATAAGGGTATAAGTAAATAATCTCATTATCTAAAACTTAGTAGATGTCATATTTTAGTAGTAAAAGTTACAGGGTTTTAGTTATAAATGGGAAGAAGGAAGAAATAGATATTACGGATACATGAATTAGTGCAAAGACGCGTTAAGGAGTTGGAAAACATGAAAAACAAGCATAAATTATAATATGTAAACAAATGTGTCAAGTAACCTTGTTTGTAAAGTCCTGCTCAAGAACATCTGTCTCTAACGTGTCCTGTACGAAATGGCACTTCAATTGATCCACGAAATTAATGAGAAAACTCGACTTCAACCCATAATAACAAACCAAACATCCCAACACATAGCTAAAAGTGATCGTAGCAAAGTGAAATCTGTAGACATAATAATCATATTTTTACATTACAACATTACAATAAAACTTTAATAATCTTAAAGAGATGTTCCTACCTGTAAAAATATAAAACGGCAATCGATGTTACAACAAATCCTACGTAAATAATATAATTTGTATCATCAATTCTTTCCGTATTTTTCATTTGACATCTTTCAGTCATGGCGAATGACGTTTATCGAGAAACTGAGTGGACTGTGGAGTGTGGATAGCAGGGCCGCCAGCAAATAAATCGCGGCTGTTTCTGCATAAACGGGTCGCATTTTGCATAACCAGTTTGTAAATCGATTTTTCTTCATAATTTCATAAAACATCATAAAACTAACATACTGACCTGTACTTCAATGAAGTTTCGTTTTTATAACACTTATGAAATCGAACAGGATAATCTATAGTATACTACCTCTATGTTCATAATATATTTAGTTTTTTTGTGAAAAAGAAGTGATTGACAAATAAAGATTTTCTCTCTGGATGATGTTTCTTCTTGTCAAAAAAGATGAAAAAGATTTTTATTTAAAATTAATATGATACATTAAAATATATATCATACATATCACATAAAAATCCATTACTTTTTAGTAAACTGGTCACATTCAAATAATCGCATTTCTTAGTTTTTGCAGTTGTGGAAATATTTAAATCTGAAAAAGTGCAAAGGCGCCAACGGCAAGAATGGAAAGAAAAAACAGGCGAAACGTCAGACGACACGTACAAACAGACAACTTTGAGAAAGAAAAACTCCACAGATTACTTATTATACTTATTACACTACCGAACGAAACTCAAGCGGTCACAAATGTTAAATCAAGAACTATAGCCCCAGCCCCACATTTCATCATAGTTTGTCAAGTTGGCAATACCTATCTTATCTTAATCTCTGTTCATCCCTATACAGATTACAGAGAAAGCGGACAACTTCGAAATAAGCAAGAGGCGAACTCTGTTCCATTTCATGCATATTTTCTTTTGTATCGGAAAGTTCGTGGATCCAATCAACCGTCCGATTATACATATTTTGTATCCAAATATACGATCTGGCAGCCCTGGCGGACACTGCAGTCTCGAGGTCTCGAGAACGTAGTGATTACCTTCTCTCTGGTCTCGAGTAAAAACAAAGTAAAAATGAAATGAGGGCGTAATGAGGGCTGTCATTAAATGATGATGATCAGTGACCAGAGATTATGGGCGATCAATCCGGTTTTCGAGTGAGAGTGAAAGCCGTACCGAAAACACGCGTGTCACGTTTGTCTTCGTTATTTCAGTCACTTTACAGCATCTGTTTTGGACCCTAAGCAGGAAACTGGCTTTCAAGAGAGCCATGTTTTAACTTGGGGAACAATCTAACATTGTCATTAGCATTTATGAAAAAAAAAAATATTATTGAGAAACATTGTCATTGGCAAATTATAATTATAGATGCCATTATTAAAGAAGAAGAAGAAATCCGGTGCTTAAGTTAAACTATGGAGGGTAGATAATATGGGGGAAAAGTTGAAAACATTGAATAGAAAAAGTGTCTAAAAATTACAGTTCAAATTAAAAAAACCATTCAGAATGGCGCTAGTGTTGTGTTGGCAAAGGGTAAGTATGGTATGAATGTATGTAGCAGTTGTTGACGGATTGAAGTACACTGTGCAGTGTGTGCTGGCAACTATAGATGAGCAATCAATCCGATAAAGGCTGCTGAGAGGAATGCTGTTCACGGTGGAGAAGCCGCTCGAGGACACCGTCGACCTGACGCTCTCCGAAACCGGTGAGAATATAGGCTATATGACTAATTTTTTTTTAGTCCGTCTTGTAGATTAATAAAAAAGTGATTACCTTCTCTCTGGCTGCTGCTTGTGTTTAAACCTGATAAAAGCCCGTAAATGCCGAGGTTTTATTGGGTTGATTGCCCATCCATCCATACTGGCAACCACAGAAAGTGACTACCTACCGCCAATATTGATAACTTGACATTTGACATAAGTAAACTGTCAAGTGTCAAGATGACTTGTGACTCAACATTTTGGTCGAGTCCCTGTATTGTACAGCACCGGAAAAGGCGACACCGGAATGCACGACACGAGATTGTACGACAGTGGAATGTACAGCACCGGAATTGGCGACACCGGATTTCATAGCCTAGCCGACTTCGTGCTCCGTTTAGTAGTATTCAATACAATGCAGGTAGTAGGTAGTTAGAGGTTACTGTCTCAAAATCTGATGGAAATTCAAATAACAAGTCCAAGTGTAATATTTAGTAACGTAATTATTATTTTTCACTTTAATGAATTGTTACAACTTGTTATATTCTTTTTTTTGCATAATATATCGAAACTTCGTGATCACACCTAAGAATTAATCGAATAAATGTCACCTTATTTTGTCTTTAGCGCATCGCCGGCCGCTACCGCGGCACGCTCGCTACGCTCGCTCGGCTCGCGAGACCTGGTCATCAGTAACAACCTAACCTAATAAAGAATGTCGGGTATACTACTTTGAAATCTGTTCATGATGTGGCCTTGATAGTAATGTTCTCATTACTTTTTACTTATTTCAATAAATAGCTTATAGTGACATCATCGCCACACTAGTACCTACTATAGGATAGGTGTAGGAAAGGTGACGTAAGTCAGGCGAAGCTAACCGCTCGCCAGTCGCTTCCCGTTCGCCAGTTAATACAGTTTTGGTTCCTTTCTTTTCGTAACTTTTATAATCTGTACAATCTGTATAGGGCACATAGCTCGTGGAAATAATAATTATAAGGTGTAAACTAAGGGACCAGATTTAGTGAATTGTACTCTAAGTCTATACAGTAAAATATATAGAGTGGTCCGTTGTTTGATTATCCTGCCTATAGACTGTAACATAATAACGTAATGGGCATAAACACTAACATGAAACCTAATAATCATCACCAAAAAATCTAACATAAAATATATGTGCCGTATTTGACAATAACTTGACCCAGTATTTAGGTAAGTAACGTTAACGAGCACAAAGAAAGGAGGCGTGATTTCATCGACCAATAGGAGCGGTGTCACCAATTCCGGTGCTGTACATTCCGGTGTCGTACAATCCAGTGTCGCGCATTCCAGTGCTGTATATTCCAGTGTCGTACATTATCGTGTTGTGAATTCCTGGTTCCCATTTTGGTCTACCCGTAGATGGAGAATTCTACCTCAACAGGTTTTACATTTAAACAAAAGTTTAAAAACTTTTAATGTAGGTAATTGAAATTGTAAAAGTGTTTTTACAAGAATTAGTTGCTAAAAGAGAATCTTACAGTTCATTCATTAGAGTTTAGGACAATATTCGGTGAATAAACAAAACCTTTTGAAACTGAGTTTGAAACCAAAACAAATATTTTTTCGTCGCGGAAAGGCTTATTTTCAACAAACATGTCTACTTTTACGGGATTTAGTGAAGAGGATATTGAACGAATAAAAAATCGAGATGAGGTTCCACAGAAAGGTAATTAAAACTTTGTCATGTTAAATGTATGATGTGCTTGGATTCACTTCAATGTTACAGATATTAACAGGAAACTTTGTTTAATAAATTGATGACATCATTTCGTTATAAAAAATCTTAAATCTTGATTGAAAGTGTAAATCTTCTTTCCTGTTGCCTATCAACGAAATAAAATAATGTGTGGTAGTGTTAAGCTTTCAATAATTACATTCTTCCTTGTCCCTATTTATAGCCATACCATATATATCAGTACTATGAACTGGTGTGTACTGTCTTTTTTTCTTTCTACTTAGTACTTACCTAATGGGGCTGTTTTTGTACAGTATCTATACATAAAAATGAATCCCGATTTCCCTTGAGCATTGCATTTAATTTTGCATACACATAAAAGGTACAGAGAAAGACATAGGATACTTTTTATCCTAGAATTCCTGCGGGAACTCCGAAATTATCGCGGTTGAAACCAGCTAGTTCATTAAAATAAATATCACAGTAGACTTGTTATAATCATGACTTTTTATGTGATACTAGTTGTGCCCCACGGTTTCACCCGCGTTAATTTCAGAGTTTCTGCGGGAATTCTGGGATAAAAAGTACCCTTTATGTTATATCTGATGTATAAGCTATTGTAAAATTTCATTTAAATCTATCCAGTAGTTTTTGCATGAAAGAGTAACCAACATCCATCCATACATTCTTACAAACTTTCGTGTTTACAATATTAGTAGGATTAATTAAACTATTAAGGTACATGAAGAATAACAAAAGTAATGTTTGTTCAAACATTTTTAATTGATAAATAATAAATATAATATATTGTTATAATTGTAATTGCTGTTGTTATTTTTCGAATTATCACACATTAGTTTTTAATCCTTTTATTGATGCTGATGTGCATTAATTAAATAAATTTTAATTTGCAGATTCTGAATTTAACTCTTCAAATGTTAAGAAAATCAGTAAGATTGGAACAAAACCCAAGAAAGTGACAAACCAATATAAATTACCTATATTAGAGAGACAAATTTCTGATGAGGGTCTAGATAGTACTGTATTTGATAAATGTAAACTGAGTATTAAAACCCCTACGTCACCCAGTGATATTATGATGAATAAAAATAATAAAAATGATAATGATAATAACATTGAAAATAATACTGATAGTGAAATTAATAATGACAATGAAAATCATGTGAATTATGAAATTATCAGCGAACCTACAGCTGATATAGAAAACGTTACAAAAATAAGTGTAAAATCAACACTTAATGTGAATAAGGATGTTGAGCCTGATATTGTAAGAGGGGTGGAAGTTTACACTGAAGATGATGTGCAGTGTCACAAAATGAAGTTGGAAGATCTACAGTTGCAACAGAGATTGATGGAGGAACAAAATAAAAAACGGAAGGAAATGCTCGCAAAAGCTTTGGCAGCTAGGTAAGGATTCATCAACGACAATATATAAATCATAACATTATTTAACTATGTAGCTACTCTGTTGTAGTTGTTGAGAAATAAGTTGGTTATACCACAATTTACTAAAATCTTCTCACAGCTCCTGCTTTTTGATACATTTACAAACATTTATTTATTTCACACTAGCTGTCTCTGTAATTTACGAGTTCCCGCGGGAATTCCGGGATAAAATATATGGTTAAACCTTCCTCTTGAATCACTATATCTATTAAAAAAAAAACTGCATCACAATCTGTTGCATAGTTTTAAAGATCTAAGCATACATAAGAACAGACAGACAGCAGGAAGTGACTTTGTTTTATACTTACTATGTATTTATTCACACTCTTTATCAATCATCTTTTCTGTCATATTATTATTTTTATTATCTCTTTAGTGAATTTATTTAATTTTGACAAAATGTAAATGTAATTTTTAAAGAGAGAATAAAATATCTATCTATCTATCAAGGCTGATTTTCATAAATTTTGCCTTAAAGGACAATGCCAATCTTTGTATGAAGAGTGGACCAAGTGCTGCCCAGAATAAAGTCATAGTACATTATGTTCCTTAGGGCAGTAGTAGTCTGTAAAATAAAGCGCGTCTAATTCTCTCCCAGGAGTCGTGAAAAAAAAAAGTTTTTGTTGAGATTTATTGGGAAACAATAAACTTGCACGTAAGGTGGACCAAGTGCTGCCCAGGATGTAGACATAGTACAATATGTTCCTAAGAGTAGTAGTAGTCAGTAAAATAAAGCGCGTCTAATTCTATCCCAGGAGTCGTGGGGAAAAAAGGTATTATTTACTGAGTAAATACTTAATTACAATAACAATAAATAAATGCTTTTCCCGATGGAGGGATGTATATTTTTGAGGGGTTCTACTGATACACACTATCAGCTCCACTTCACCACATGCACTGTGATGAGCATAAACTGCTCAGCAACCACCTTAAAGTAATCGAATCGCAACCCGTGAAATACTTATTATTGAGTAGTTCCGCTGGTCATCTGTTGTCTTCATCATCAGTTTCACTTCGCAAATGCATGAAATATTCCAAAAAATACCCAAAATTGGTAGGTGTACCTATAATATTTGATAAGTTCCCTCAATTTCTCCAATATCCCATCATCAGATCCTGACTTGATGACAATGGTACCACCTCGGAAGTATACCCTTTCATCCAAAAAAAGAATTTTCCAAATCGGTCCATTCGTCTTCGAATAATCGGGGAACATACATACTATATAAAACGTACAAACAAAACTGACGTTAATTTTTTTTCTCCAGGACCGATTTTGAAAAAAAAAAATTTTTCAATATAAAGCAATGCAAGGAACTCAGTCAAGGTAGTCCCACTCCTGGGCAGCATTTGGTCCATACCCTGTCAATCTCCTTTTCTTAATAAAATCTTTATGTCCACTTGTGATAATATATGGGTATGGAATTTTACCCTCATACTTTTAGATAAAAAAACGTTTTATCTAATTTCGTCTACAGATCTGTGTTAGTGTTATCATTATTATCAATATATTTTACTCATTTTGAGTGTTAAATTTTATCTGGTATTGCTTACTCTAACCTATTTGGACTATCAACTGAAACATGTTTTCATTTAAATATGATTAATAACAAATTTATACAATTAATAACGAAAACAATATGGTATGTGTGTGTAGTGATCAAAGTTTTGTATGATTTTTTTAGATTAGTGTTGTTTTGTTTTTGCATTTAACTCTCCAAAAAATTTCAGGACAAAACAAACAACAGAAGAAGTGATGAAGCTGGAGAAAATAAAGAAAGAGTTGCAAATTTTAGATGGTCAGTTCTCTCAGGATGTGTCTATGCTGAGGAAGAAAATTGACCAAGCCTGTCTTAGCTATGCTGATGCTGAGTAAGTTTGTGTATTTTTTTTTACATTTCTTGTTATCTTAAAATACACAAAAATATCGAAGTAGGTAATGGGACTAAAGCCAACGTGAGCGCAAAACGTAGGTTGAGTGAAGCCAATACAGAAGTTTATTTTCGAATGAATTCATCAATCAAAACTGTGAATAAATCATAAATTATGTTATTTATTTTGTGTGAGTGTCACAGAGAGCAATGTTAGCGCTATTCCACTTACACATCGATTGGTATTGTTCTTCAATTGTGAAAGGAATTTTGAATGAAACCATAATTAAGTAAAGCAATTACCTAATGTTATAATATTTTACTAAGCATTATTCTCCTATGGACATTTTGTAACACTACCGAATTTTCCTTATTGTTTAGGAAGCATTATTTGAGGGTAGAGAAGGAATTTCTGCAAGCAAAAATCCATTTGCAAAAAGAGAAAGAAAAAAAAGAACTACTTACTGAACATCTGTGCGCACTTATAACACACAACGAAACTAGGAAGGCACAGAAACTAGAGACTCTAATGTTAGAACTGGCTAATGCCAAGAAAAATGTATGTGAAAAGGAACTCGCTCTGAATGATGAAACTCCAGTGATAGTTGATGGTGTAGATCAGAAAACTGGTAAGATTGTTGATATTAATATTGGTAGTTGAATATTTACAGATTTACATAATTATATTATTAATTTATTTATGATCAGGTTAAGAATTTGAGATATCCATGATATTTTGTTATAATATAATTACTGTAGCTTTAAAAACTTAACATGACCAACGAATTTTGGTGCAACTATTGTAGAATTTATTATCATTATAAATTAATTATATTTTTTAAAGAATTATAGGGTAATATAATATTACCTTAATAAATAACATGTCCCTTAATATATGTAGTTTTACAATTGTCTGATCTTAAATTGTTTTAAGAAAATGTGCCTTATATGTATAATAGTAGCACTAGTAAAATAGTTACGCCTAACTTTGTTGTTTGTAAAGTATAAATACAATAGTCTGGTTGCATTTAAGCCATTGATTTTTTTTTATATTATGATGGTTTCGTTACATAAAATATAATTTTAGCCGTCTAATGAGCAATATTGTTATATGTATTTTATATTGTTTTAGAACTATGAATCTAGAATTTAAAATTAATTATCAAATTAGAAATTGAAAATATATACATACCTATCTAATAAAATATAGGATAAGAAATAAATCAAAACAGTCGGAAATACTTATTATTTATTTTGGTTTTAATTTAAAATTCATATAATTTGAGTTTATGTAAAATATTTACAATTAAGTAAATATGTACAAAATCTTAGATTCGACGTCCGGAATGTTCGACTTGTGGCATTGACAAATTTGGAGTATTCTTCTTATACTCTTTGAATGCTTAATGTTTCCGTTCGGCTCCCATAAATAATTTTATTTTATTATAATAATAAAGTTAAATTGGAAGAAAATAAAAGAGAAAATTATTTGCTTACGAAGTTATGATTAGCCGAAAATATCATCCACTAAAAAAAAACTTCTTTAAAAATGTGTCAAAATTGGTACTGATGGCATTATCTATTTCTTGCTCAAACAAACCTGAGGTCTAATATACCTAACGTTGGTTGATTGTCCTTCTTTAAACATTTAGGTACCTAATGACATTTTAAAGTACTACTATAAGCTTTCACTGTTCACATAGATATCTTTTTTAATTGTTAATGACTAAACGATCCAAAGCACTATCACAATTTTAAATCCACATTCGTTCCTTATATCTGAAATTCTCCATTCCCTATATTCTATAGATAAAAACCTTGAATATGACTAATACTTTTTTTAATTGCACAAGATTGTACTCTTTCAACTAATACTGTTGTTTCCGATAGTGCTACGAATATCAGGAGAATGCTCATCGACATTTCCCAAAGAACATCCTCCTGCCTGTATGCTATCCCCAATTCCAATACGAAAATTTCTTTTTTTCGTGGTCTTTCAATATCTCTCTAACGTTGGCACCAGCCTCGTCCAGCTCTTTTCTTTTGTCTTTCTCCATTCTGATCAGTTCCAGCCCACGTTTCGCGGCGCAGTGGTACCGCTGGCTCAGTGATGCCTCCGACCCTTTGATGCGAGGTATGTGACCAGTGTAGCCTGCTATTGGCGGAAACTCCGGACTTATTGTGTTTTCTGAAATTCAATATGATTATACGAATAAAGCTGTCCCAAATCAAATTATTACGATATTGCTTATGCGACGATCTGCGAAAGTCAATAAGAAGAAGAAAGAAAGAAAACCTGGGAAGTCTGCGCCAGGTCTGTCAAAAGGTAAAAGGGATCACATTTTGATCACTTCGTTGTGTGTCTATCTTGTCGAGGCCCTTTTCCCAGTGGAGGTATAATATCATGTTGAAATTAATCAACGTTTTGACTTTTGATTACGAGCTTAAACTCGGCCCACATAGTGATCCTTGTAGCATACCAAATCAAAGTTACTAACGTAAGTAATATAGTATAGTAAGATTCTTAACGTAATCCCACCTTTATATTTGTTGATTTCCCTAAACCTGCTCAAGTCGCGTCTTATTTCGTCTCTGGAATGTATCGTTTCCATTTTCGGTGCACTCCTTGATCTTACGTAGCTTTTAGTCATATCGGCTTTGCGGCGCGAATCTCGCTGCTTCTCTTTGAAGTCTGTCATACAGTCGTCGGCTGCTCGTCCGTAAGACTTGCCATATCTGTCAATAATACAAATACTGTTAATTCTTTAACTGGCTTCCAAAAAGGAGGAGGTTCTGTGTTGGGCTGTATGTGTTTTTTTTTAATCCAAGTTTCAAGACTTTCATTTCAATATTTGCAAGTCAATAATTATATAAATAACACGCTGACCGGAAAAGTCGCCAGTAGGTATTTTAAGTAAGCAAGTACTAGTCAATAAGATGAGCTACTGAATACTGACTCTGGTATGGCGAAATTGTTTCCACATTCTCTTGTCCATTTGACCATCCAGTCACTAGTGTCGGTATTCGTTTATCGCATTTGAGACTGCCCTTAATAAAATCACTTATTTCACTCCCAGTCTCTGACACTGATATTTGGTTTAGTTAAAAAACACAGCTGAAATAATTGCATGTTTTGCGGAGACAGCGTGTCCATCGTGCCCACATGAGTGAAGCGCTTGCCGAGGATATGCTCTACAATATAGACCACCAGAATCCATATAGAGTCTATATAGAGTCCATATAGGTGTATATGGATTCTGGTTTAGTGTAAACTCACCGAAAGTTCATTCCCGGCACGTATCCCGTATACCCGGTCATGAAGGCCTTCTCCCGGTGCCGGGTACCGTCGTACACGTCGTGTAGCGGCGCGTCGTGGCGCGGCAAGTTCTGGACCTCGTAGTTGTCACCCGGACGGTATTCAAAGGGTTTGCTAAAATGTTTTTTTTTATGTTTTATTAAGGTAGGTTACCTACTTGTGCTGCGGAGCATGTGTGCTGCGGAGCATGCGAGAGCGATTCCCGTGGCCCCGGCGCTAGGCGCGGAGGAGGAACACCCCAGGGTTTTTAGTGGGTAGTATTCCCGCCCTTCTCAGGGCGGGTCGCCCTTATCAGGGCGGAGTCCCACATAACCATCGCCTCGGCCCGGGGGCGGTGGTATGCATAAAGCATTTTCCCTGGGTCAAAAAAAAAAAGGTACCTACTTGTGCTGAAAAACATAGCTAAAAAGTTTCACGCCTTATCTACTCTATCGATCATTATGAATGAAAAGGACATAGAATACTTTTCAATTCCACATTAGCGCTGGCGAAACAGCTAGTTACTGTCTTACTTGAATAGTCCTTTGGATCGTATTTCCCGTAGTATTTGCCGCGTGTTATCCCCGTAGCATTTGCCATAACGGAACTTCAGCATAGGGCAGTGACCCGTATATCTGCAACAACGTACGATTTCTCATCATATTCTTATACGTACCTACTTATTACAAATCCACAATATTGGGAATACCAGAGACAAAACATCCAGTATTACACTTGCATTGGTCAAAAAAATAATTAAGAAATAGATTTTAGACATGGTCAATACCATAGACTTTGCCTTAGCCAGTTAGTGGAACTCCACTTGCTACAATCATTATTGAAATCTATGCATATAAATTGCTTTGTCCTGAATGACTGATGGATCAACGTACAGCTTAAACCGCTGATCGTAAAAACCTGACACTTGGAGAGTGTGTTCTTTGTAAGATGTAGACATCCGATAAGAAGGGATTTTTGAAAATTTAACCCCTAAGGGTATGAAAAGGGGTTGTAACGTGGCGGCTATATGCCACTCGTAATGATATCCCGCCCCATTTCTAATATTTTTTTTTTTATAATCTGTTCTTTTGATATTTAAAACACTTTTGACAGAACTAGAACGAGACTTATCTAGCTTATGAAAAATACAACTCGAAATTACAAAAAAATATCTTTTATTTGAGCTAGCCGAAGGCCTAGACCTACCACGAACCTCACATGGTTGCAAAGTTTGTATGGAACAATTCCGCGAGAACTTCGAAATTATCGCGGGTGAAACCGCGCGGGACAGTCAGTATAAAATATAAAATGCTTTGTCCTAAATGACTGACTGACGGATCAACGCACAGCCTAAACCGCTGATTGTAGAAACCTGAAAATTGGAGGGTGTGTTCTTTGCATCACGCAGGCGTCCGATAAGAAAGCATTTTACGAAATTCTACCCCTAAGGGGATGAAAAAGGGGGTAAAGTTTGTATGGGACAATTCCACGGGAACTCCGAAATTATCGCGGGTGAAACTGCGCGGGAAAGTTATAAGATAAAATAAAAAAATGTCCTTAATACTATATCCAAAAGGCGATTCTGTAATCTTACTGACATAATATCAGAGGATATTAAAAAAAAAAAATAAAGCTTATTGTCACCGCAAGGATCCGAAACAATTTTTAGAATATATTCTGTTAGTACGTATATCATGTAAAAACTAATGAACGGAAATTTTCGCAGTTTTATAGTCTAACTTAACTTTAATTAAATGCTTTGTTTCATGGCAATCGGTTTAAGGAAAGCGGAGTTATGACCAAATATATCAAATTGAGTGCAACGATGGAGCCAGCGCACTTCTGAACACCAATGAAGTGGAGTCATGGGTTCCAAATAAAAAACCACTTCCATCATTAACATAAATTTATTACTTAAATATATCACCAGCCATTTATTTCTCATAATACGTATATAGCTGTCACAAGCACAGAAATCGAAATTATATCTAATAAAAACAATCCCACGCTCAATTACTTTACACGAAATCATAAAAATGTTCCGATAAAAATATCTTCAAATTCCAATAATGCTCCGATCGAAATATAATCTTCAAATTCAAATAGGTATTCTCCATATTATGTGATATTAAGGGCAATCTTCGTACAGGAAGCAATAGCCGGAGGGTAAGTGTAGCACGAAGGGGAAGTCGCAGTCGCAGCGCGACCAGTCGCATATAATCCCCATGGATATAGCGACCGGTTCGTCGCACGTCCTCTGCGATGGCGTCGGACGACATTCGCTGTTCAACCGATGCATGTTCTCCGGACATTCTTTGACACCTGAAAATTTTATAATATACAATATTATATTATGCAGCCAGATGTGGGGTTCGTGGTAGTGGTAGCCTTCGGCTAGCTGAAATATAATAAATAAAAGATAAATTTTATAATTTAGAGCTGTTATATTGTTAAAATTCGTATCTAGTTCTGTCAAAAAGTGTTTTAAATATCAAAAGAACAGATTACAAAAAATAAATAAAAAGTATTAGAAATAATAAAAAGTATTAGAGATAATTATAATAATCGGGATATCATGACGAGTGGCATATGTATACTTACTTACATAATACTAGTCGACCCCCCACGGTTTTCCTGTTGGTTTAGCAGTTCCCGTGAGAATACCGGGATAAAAAGTACCCCCATTTTTTTCTTTATACTTATTGCTAGCTGTTCCCGCTCTTTTACCCGCGGTAAATTCGAAGTTGCCGCAGGATTTCCGGGACAACAAGTACCCTACTTCCTCCCCTGTTCCCCTGACAACGTGTAGCTTGCGAAATTTAATGCACTTTTCTTTAAGCCGTCCAATAATTATCGCTATATTTTAAAACCTTGACAAAACCTACACCGACTTTGACAAATTATAACCTTAACCTTCCTAATGTATCACTCTATGTTTTGGTGATAACCGCATGAAAATCCGTTCAGTAAGTAGGTTTTGACTTTATCGCGAACAACCAGACAGACAGATCGACGCGTTTCGATTCAATGTATCGCCTTTATTTTTTAAATTAGTAAATTTTCGTACACTAGCTAGCCTAGACATTTATAATTATGAATTAAAATTTGCTCTAAAATTCGAATATGACGACTTACACGTGTTGTTGAACATGAGGCATCCACTAACACCAACTTTTCCATAGTAAGCTGTTTCGGCGAGTTTAACGGTGCACATGATGATCAACCAAGCGTTCATTGTGACTTGTGAGTATACAAATTGACTGAAAGGCCGCGTTTCGATGAACGATTGTGTTCTGTGTTGTTTACATCCCTTGCAACAACATGATCCTGTACATAGGGTGTTGGCGTATGGACCGATACGATTTTTTTCGTTTGCTAATTTTGAGTTTTTTTTTTATAAAATCTCTACCTTATCCTTTCATTCCTTTGGTGTATGTATAGTTGTTCGTAGGTATATAGCACGAAATAACTGTGATTTATTAATTACAACCACTGATGTTACTTAAAATATCATTGTTTACAACTATTATAAAAAGTGTTATTTTATAACTCCAGTTATTACGATTCAAAGGCGAGATTTCGGGTGGTTAAAAAATAAAACTAAAAGATATTAATATGTACCTATCTTAATTTTGTTATCGTGACTCTTATCAGGAAGAGGGTTTTTGGATGAATAATAGCTAATAAATAATAATCGCTGTTTCCTTATGGTTGTAACTACTAGTTTGTCAAACCAGGGCCCTTATTCACTATATGACCAACAACATTCCTTGCCCATAACGCACGTCCCAAAAACGCATTTCCAAACGTTCTAGATGCCAAAGTATTAGAAATTATTATTCTTTATGCCATAAAAACGGTGTAAATGTATTTTTTTGGAGTGAAACTTCTTTGATTACGAGAGTTTTTGCGGCGTCTTAACGCGACGTGTTATGGTCGTAGTGAATAAGTGCCCAGCATGACTACAAGGATGAATTATGTCAACCCCTTCTCCAACTAGGTAAGTTTGATTGGAACATCCATATGATCGAAAATTTTAGATTTTCACCATCGGAAAACGGGAATGCACGATCGGGCACAGGGATATGATCATATGACTAAGGAAAGAGGTTCCAGTTTATCGTATTCGTATATCTTATTTGCTCTTCTTTCGTTCTACATGAGTGTCTATTCTCTCACCCGCTCTCGATTGCAAACTTGAGTAAGCACCATTCATTAGTTATCGTGACGTATATATTACTAGCTGTCCCGCGCGGTTTCACCCGCGATAATTTCGAAGTTCCAGCGGAATGGTTCCAAGGTTCCATACAAACTTTGCAACCCCTTTTCCCCTTGGGGGAAGAATTTTCAAGAATAATTTCTTATCGGATGCCTACGTCATACAAAGAATACACCCTCCAAGTTTCAGGTCTCTACGATCAGCGGTTTAGGCTGTGTGTTGATCCATCAGTCATTCAGGACAAAGCATTTTATATGTATACATATTTGTCGGATTAACATATCCAAGAACCGGAGTATATAGACTTCCTTTTCTTAAGATGACTTACGAACATTTCTATACAACGTGTTAATGAAAACTAGAAAATAGTTTGCTCAGAATCGACTAGCGAATCGATCGCACTGTGTTTTAATATAGGTTATATTTTTTCATTTTTAGTAGCCCATGTCTAAATTATTTATAATACAATATTTCCGCGTACGCCGCCCGCAGCGAAAAAAATCGAACCGGTAGCCGCGGGCTTACCGTACATAGGTCACCTCCAAACTAATGTTGAATAACTTTTAAAGTATTAATTTTTTCGACATAAAATACATTTTAATCATATCATTGTTTATTTTTTTAAATGGGGTGTATCAGGTTTTCAGTTAATTCATTAACACGTTGTATAATCGCAAGGAAGAAAAAAAAAACAATAACTATGTCGTCATGGGCATAATTTATTCGGTTTTATTATTGTTGTTATTTTTCCCCAAAAGTCACATAAGTTCGGCCAGCTCTTCCTCCTCTTCGATTCGTATTCTCTTCGATTTTGATCGTCTCTTGGTGCCTGGAGCCTTGTTCTTCCGTGACTTGGAGAGTTTCCTCGAGCACGAGGCGAAATCGACGCACACGTTGATCGTTTCGTCCAGGACCATATCACCGTTGCAGTCGCATCGAGACCAGCCGCATGTGTATCCTGGGAAATGGGAATATTGGGTAACTGATGACGTCGACTTATCGTACGCGTTTTCGGTAAACATCTTTTGAAAGATTTGTTGTGTGTGCGTGCGTGCCTGCGTGCATGTGGTTAAGTGCTGTGGATTATGTTAAATAAATGAATTTCAGAATTCGCTTTGTACCTACCTACTTTTTGCTCTTGGGTCAGGCTTCAGGGTTTTTTCCTACAGTATTTTCTAAAAAGAGTTTCTTGAAAGGTCTTCAGAATCAGAATAATCAATGTGATACGCCATTACATACATAAAGATAAATATACATAGGCATTGTATCACTTTCGACAAAAAACATAGGTTACCATAGATACCAACTTTCTAACATTACAATACCTATTTGGATTAAAGTCTAGAAAACCAGACAATTCGCAATTTCACTGGGTAAAATAAAACTGTAAAAAATAGTCTATATTCGCCCTTTCTCCTGCACCAATATGAAAAAATGTGCTTCTCTTTTGTTATTCACCAATTTTTTCGATCCGTGGTTTTGCACACGTCCTCTGCGATATCGTGTACCTGTCACAGCGGGTGTGGTATGGGTGCATGTTCCTCGGACAGTGGGTGACACCTGGAAATGTGGTTTACTGTGAAATTCCTATAAATAAATAAATAAATAAATAAATACAGTAAAGCTTTTAACAAGCCTGCACACTGCACAGGCACACTAAGGCCGACGGTAAGGTTAGCAGATTAGGCAAGCTGAAGCTATTCTATCGCGGGGAATTGACGCTTTCGGCTGCCCAGCCCCCTTACTTAAGTTGAATATAATCGTCTTTTTAACTATGAAATTTACCGTCATCTCACGCGGTCGCCAAAAATTGAACTTTTGATGCGACGATTTTTCGTGAACACATCACATGACGATAAATATAAGTTACTTAGTTTGGTATAGCGTTAAAGATTATAGATCACTATGAGCTGTGCCCCGCGGTTTCACCTGCGGTAATTTCGAGTTCCTGCCGGAGTTTCGGGATAAAAAATACCCTATGTCCTTCTTTGTACCCCTGACAACGTGTATTCCAAATTTCATCCAAATTCGTTCAGCCGTCTTTGCGTGATTGAATAACAAACATCCAAACATCTAAACATCCAAACATCCACACTTTCACATTTATAATATTAGTAGAACTAGCTGTGCCCCGCGGTTTCACCCGCGGTAATTTCAGAGTTCCCGCGGGAATTCCGGGATAAAAAGTACCCTATGTCCTTCTCATGTCCTTCTCCCAAATTTCATCCAAACCCGTTCAGCCGTTCTTGCGTGATTGAGTAACAAACATCTAAACATCCACACTTTCACATTTATAATATTAGTAGGATAGTAGGATTAACTTGACTAAGGGGGCTGTTTTAGAAACCTTATCGGGAACCGAGTACGACAGTCGTGCGTGTGCGGGGGGCGGGCGGGGTCAGTCTGTGCTGTGCATGCTGTTTCGTATGTCTTCGTAGGATATTCGGTCGTGCGACCAAACACCGGAAAGTGAGACCGGGCCAAGTTCCTGTGGCGGGTTCGAGAGCATCTCTTGAGAGTAATCGTCTTAAATCAACATGAAAAGCATCTTCATTTAGCAGGTCATGGCTCGAGGGAAATATTTTAGCGTGCCTTGATTAATTGCACCGACTCTTCGTCGTTAGCGTCGCATTCATTAAAGTTAAAAGGTCACGAGTGACGACCTTGTTTTTAAACACTTTGGAATCGCTTTACTAATCTCCGAGTTGTCTTAAATATCTCATCTATTCGCCTAACTAAGACTAAAAACCTGTCAATGACAGTTGTAAGTACCTGTCACGGTAGAGCAGATTTTTACTAGGTTTTTGTTTTTGCGAACCCCGTAATTATTTCTGTCTTCTGCAGTTACAGCTCCCTAAAAGTAACCAGCTTTAGATATTAGATAGGTGCGTCTTGGGGACTGAAAAAAGATTTTTTGTAGGTATTGTATGTTCTAATAACTAAAATAATTTTAATAGTTTCTGCATAGCCACACCACAGATAATATAATACTATACCAGTATACTTACATTTGTTGTTAAATAGCAAACACCGCCTCCGGTAATTGAAGCCGACTGCGACAGAGACGAAGACAAACAGTAAGATCAGACGCAAGTCCATTGTTTTTCCGTCAGCACGCAGGTAAGTGCGATGCGGCGAACGCTGCGCAAGTCAATCCGATTCACTTCCCACACTTATGTGTTTACAATCCAACCGATCCACCATAGTTACGTGTTTTCAAACTTTCTAGTTTAATTTTGCTTTGAAAATGTTTTAGGTACCTACTATGACGCATTTTCTTTAAACTCTCACGACTTACAAACGTATGTCGTACATGGTCGTACCTACTTATACTTATATCAATAGAAACAAATAAAATTAAGGTGCCTATTTCTGATTAGATTTAGTTATCTGTTAATAAATTTGATTCATGTGCCAAATATGGAGGGGGTAGATGGGCTAAGTCGACTCCCGCCACCAGCTCTTCGTGAGCAGAACAACCCAAGTGGGCAGACACCAGCGTGCAGCGGGCTTGTCACCGAATTCAAACCGATCAGTGGTAGCACAAACCAATAATAATAATACGTGTGTTGTTGTCTTTTGGATTAAATCAGTATTTTGTTTTTTAAGCTTTTTATTTTTAGTTTTTTAGTTTTGTGTTTTTGGAAGTCGGTTTTAATTTTTTTGTTAATTTAGGAAGGTTATTTTGTAAACAAATTATGAAGGTAATGGAAATGTATACCTAAGTGCGAATATAGGTTGTGGGGTTGCGTGTTTAACCCTACCTTGTCACGATTTCCGTGGTTTTCGGATACACAAACGACAGACTTCGAAGGCTGGCGGGCGAGGAATCCCAGAGTCACCTTCGGATTTCACCGATCCATTACTACAGTCGATCCTTGACGACCTATTGCTAGATTAAAATCAAACTTTGACCTACAATCTTAAGGTCTCCCGATTTGGACGTGTTTTCAATGTAGTCAAAACGATTTATTATAGAACTACGATAAGGTGAAGTAATTGATGAAGATAATATAACTAAGGTCATATTACCGACTAACGTCTAGCAGGGGGTTATAAAGTGATTTAACACAACCTTTATACGAACAAGTTTGCGATTGTGTGATATCTACTTGTAATAGCGAATGTGCCTGGCACAGGCAGCGCCAACCCTCGGTTTGCGGCCTCGTTGTATGTAATTTCTATTTTCTACCCTTATCTGGGTACACGAGAGCCGAGAGGCACCAGAATAGGAAGTCAGATGCGTATAGTCATTTATGAAGTTGTTGATTTATAACAAAAAAGTTTGCTATACTACGTACGAACGTACCTACGTCACAGATAATAATATAATACTATACTCCTACATGGACGCAGATAAGCAATAACATGACGTTAACCCACAAAATTAAGTTACCTATTCAGAACGATTTATCGAGAGTTAGGGAACGTTTTTTAATTATGTGTTTACCTTATTACATTGTTTAAGTATGTTACTAAATATTGAACATAAAAAATGTTGACAGAAAATGACGCTATAATTTTAAAACACGATTTACTCAAAATTTCTCCAGTGTGGGTTAACACACTGTTGCTTATCTATGTCCACGTATTACTAGCCGTTTCAGCCGCATGAATTTCAGGATACCCTCTGTAACTATTTGAAAACGATAAAAGTGTCGTATCTACATATGTGTTAATCTAGATCTATAACATATACCGTAGCCTAGCTTATGTCGACGGTTTTCACCACGTAATTTTTTTGTATGCCTTCAGTAGAATCACAGATTACCACCTACAAACAAACTTAACATTTCCTTTATATAGTACAGTAGTACACGTATTAGATTAATCATACCTGTTACGAGTGGAGCTATAGTGTGACTGTATACGGATGGAGCCGCTTAAGGGTCGAGGAGACTTGGGTAAGCACATAAATAATTATAAATTCAAAACGGGTTAAGTAATTTCGTTTCGATCGTGCTAGCGTGCAATCCGTTCATGAAACGTTAAATGTCTTCAACCTTCGAACATTTTGAATGGTTTTTTTTTCTGTTCAAGGTTAAAATTGTATTTTTACGTAATAGTACGCAGGTATGTATAGGTAAGTAGGTAAGTATGTAGAGACCATCAACGATGTTAGTACAATTAAACACATTGAAATGACAAATATCTATAAAGAAATAGAAGGCAGGAAGTACCTAGTTGTATTTGTACTCTTCAGCGATTCTACAGAAAATTCAAAACTGTGTTTGTCTTTTTTTTTAAAAACCTTAAAAACAAGAGTTTCTCCGTCTCTTAGGAAAACTGTCTTTCGAGCGGGAAAATATAAGTATGATATAAACAAAATTATAATGGAAAAATATAACCAATTTTTGGTAGGTAATGATACTTTGTAAATTATAATAATATGTCCTCGAATAGAAAAAAAAATATGATGAAAGCCAAGGTAAAATGTAATGTCATCCGACGGATAAAGGGACGTTCGTCAAACCAACGCCCAGCAATCCGTCCATCAACATGCACCGAGATTTTATCGCCACAATGTGTGGCTCTATAGGTGCGTATAATATTATGTATCTATAAATAGAGTGGTGTGGCATCCGTTACAAATTCCGGCTTTATGAAGAATTGGGCACGGTTTCAAATACATATACATACAATAGTACCTACAACTTATTTTCGTATATATAATAGTACCTACAACTTATTTTTTTAGGTACCTATGTATATAAATACGTATAGGTATGTCTTCAACAATAGGCGGCTAACAGCAACTCCTACTGATATTTAAGCAAAACAAACGAAAACTAACGACCGCACTCAGAGTCGTTTTAATGATTACCTACTTAATTTTAAGTAAAGATTTTAAAAACAAAACTGTCGCACCATTATTAAAATTTAAATTAATGTTAATTGGCATTTCACTAGGTAGGTACCTATTTACCTTATAAAATTAGAAGTTAAATGTCAATTAACATTAGTGCCGCAGTTTTATTTTTTAAATCTTTACTTAAAATTAAGTAATCATTAAAATGTTTCCTGAGTGCCGTGAATGCGGCCGTTAATAAATTAGTTACTTACTACTCGGATTTTTAGAAATCTTTTTTGTAGAAGAAAAAACAATAGGTACCTGCAGAATTTGACAGAATAAAAGATTGTTTCTTCTCCCGCAAATTTTTTTTACTTTTTTTAATTACATAGGTACTTTTCTACCTACTGCAATTAATGGTATCTATCGATCACTTTCAAAAGTTGGCTGGAAGAAACTCCTCGTGGAATAAGTCCCCTTATTTACAGTAGGTACAGTACATGTGTAATAACGTGTATTTTAATGTTTTTTTTACTAATTATTCTGATACCATTAATAAAATTTACTAAGCAACAATATACTTACCGCCGCACTCAGAGTCGACTTTAATGATTAATTTTTAAAACAAAACTGCCGCAATCAGACAAGTTTAATAAATTATTGTCATTTGGCATTTGGTTAGTAATGTTAAAATAAGTTATTTTAACAATAGGAATCTTACGGCCGCACTCAGAGTCGACTTTAATGATTACTTTGTTAAGTATAGATTTTTAAAACAAAACTGCCGCAATCAGAGATGTTCAGTAAATTAATGTTAATTGGCATTTAATGAGATGTAACTTAATTAGTTAAATGCCAATTAACATTAATTTATTAAACATCTCTGATTGCGGCAGTTTTGTTTTAAAAATCTATACTTAACAAAGTAATCATTAAAGTCGACTCTGAGTGCGGCCGTAAGATTCCTATTGTTAAAATAACTTATTTTAACATTACTAACCAAATGCCAAATGACAATAATTTATTAAACTTGTCTGATTGCGGCAGTTTTGTTTTAAAAATTAATCATTAAAGTCGACTCTGAGTGCGGCGGTTACTGTTAGAAAAGTTATTCTAACAATTAAAATCTTATTGTTAGAATAGGTAACTATTAATATTGGTATTAGAGAAATATTTCCCTCCAACTTCTCCCCTCGCGTCGCGAGTTAAGCATTGTGCTTATGAGAAAAACCATTTAAGTAACTAGGTAGGTAGTTATCTAATCAAAAATAATTTGTTTTCTAATTTTATTCATAAAAAAAAACAACAACTATTATAATAAGTATTATTGATGTAATTTTATTTTAGGTCAGTAAACTATAATAGGTAATAAGCTACTTTTATAAATTAACTCACCCCGGTATAAAAGATCCGTTAATTTGAGATAAGTAATTTTGTCTTTCGCGCCCACTGATGTCGATCCACATTGTTATTTTTTAAACTTTTCTTATACACTAACATTTGACGCACTTATGCACGGCAGGTAAATCGAGTTTCGCCAGCGTTTAGCCGCCAAGAGGTCAACTGTGTAACTAACATGACATCAAGGGAATGGAAATACCTAATAAACATAGGGCTTTGGTTGGTTGCGCGCGCAGTATAAAATTACTTAAAGGGCTGCAAAAGTACAAAACCACCATAATTCTTGATTACGTAATAACATGACAGATTTATTACCATGCTTACAGTTCCCTACCATAACCGCGTTGAAGCTAGATACTCAAGGCCAATTTATATGTTTATATATTCTACTTTAGAAAAATAGCATTGAAACGGTGTTTTTTTTTCAAGCTAGGACATAAAAGTTTCTGATTTAAGCTTTAATAGGAAGCTGTAAAGAGGCCGTATCGTAAACACACATAATTATGTACATATTTCCAACTGTCAGCTGATGGCCGTGTTGCCAAAGCTTTTAATAAATAAAAAAAATAATATATTTTCTTGCTGTCAAGTGTAACGTCATAATGTGTTTGACGTTTGTGTTGTGTCAATTCAGAAAATTCTTAATTCTGTCGGTTTGGTTGGTTCCAGGCCTTAGAATCATCTATACAACGACCCGAAGCCTTAGAGAGAAAGAGAGAAAAAATTGACCAACTCCTTAGAGAGAAAGAGAAAGAAAGGGACGTGGCGCCACAGAGTATAAGATTCACTTAAGATTGGTACGATTTTTTTTTTTTATTGTTTTCGGAGATGTAACTTACTGTTACTTCAGCTTTAAAAAATCTGAAAACCTTGTGCTCGTTTTAGAAAGCTATGTAATTGTAAAAAAAGCATTACTAACATTTAATTTTTGTGTGAAATAATGCAAGCGAGGTAGATATAATTAAAAAACCACTTACTAGATTTCGTTCAAACCAATTTTCGATGCAAGTTTGCATGGTAATGTACATCATATATTTTTTTTAGTTTTATCATTCTCTTATTTTAGAAGTTTAAGGGGGGGGGGGGAACATATTTTACCACTTTGGAAGTGTCTCTCGCGCAAACTATTCAGTTTAGAAAAAAATGATATTAGAAACCTCAACATCATTTTTGAAGACCTATCCATAGATGGGAATGGGTTTGATGAAAAAAAAATTTCTAAGAGCAGATCTAATTATCAAAAATAAACCCATAATATGTAATAATAATATTTCATGTTTTTTTTTCTATTTTTGTATGAAAATCTTAATTAATTAATTAATTTATTTATTTATTGGCACACAAAACGAGACACAAACAATAAGAGGTACATAAGTTTTATACATTACTAGAGCTGGAATGTGTCCCAAAGTATGGGTGCACAGTAACAATCAATCTACTGTCGAATATGTCCAGTTTTGAACACGAAGTAGCCACCGAGTTATAAGATCTGCACATTCTAACGACAGGATTATAGTATGAGGTTTACAGAATACATCTACTTTCCAAGTTTCAACAGTATAGTTCTTATAGTTTCGGAAAAAAATTGGGTGTGACATACGGACAGACGGGCAGACAGACAGACAGATAGATATAAAAAATACTATGCAATTGTCCATCTTTCTTTTTATTTCATTCGATCATACTCTTTTTTCAGGTTTACATGGACTCGAGTATTCATCGCTCACAGCAACGCGACCGATGACGACGACGACAGCACCGCCCTCACACAGCGCAGCTCGCTCCGAACACAGTAAGAGTGCCAGTGTATTTCGGATACCTGCTTTGCAAATATCTCTTATACAAAGGTACTCGAAAAAATGTACCCAACTTTAATATATTTATTACTAGCTGTTCCCCACGGTTTCACTCTCGTTAATTTTGGAGATCCTGCGGGAATTCCAGAGTAAAAAGTACCATATAATTATGTCCTCTGTGGCCCTGACAACGTGTTCATATGCAAAATTTCATGATGATCGGTTGAGTAATTATAGCGTGAAAGCGTCGTTACAAAATACTTTTTCCAAAATATAAGATAAAAGTGCACCCAACCACGACCACTTAATATCTATACTAGCTGTTCCCCACGGTTTCACCCACGTTAATTTTGGAGATCTTGCGAGAACCACGGAGTAAAAAGTACTCTATGTCTTTCTCGTTACCCCTGAAAACATGTATGAAAAATTTTGATGATCAGTTGAGTAGTTAAAGCGTGAAAGAGTTACAAAGACTTTGTCTACATACAACCTTGACAATCTATACACCTAAACCTTCCTAATGGATCTCTATCTAGTGGGATAAACCGAAGGAAAATCTGTTACTTAATCTTCGAGTATATCGTAAACAGACAGACAGACAAACACGACGGGGGACTTTGTTTTGTAATATGTAGTGATTAGTGATAATATGTACATTCTATCATTTACACCAACGATAATATCTAAAATGAGAAAGGACTATTTGTGAACATGTCTAATGACAAATTGTTAAAATTTCGATTATAAAAGCATTATTTTTTTGAAATAAAAATAACCTACTAAGCAGTGTCAAACTAGAGAGACAAAATAATAGATTATTTCACTGTGCACATACAATCTCAAACTGGAAAGGAAAAAACATCTTCTGGGGAGCTAAAAGTGTAGACGCAAAATTTTATCGCAATGCGAAGGTATATTCCACACAAATTGATCATCATTTGTTTTCAGATACACGTGAACTCGAATCTTTGGCGCACGCGGCACCGGCCCGGCCCTGGCGATGGCGACAAGTGACAACGACGCGCGACGGCGACAACGACATCGACGGCGACAACGACATCGACGGCAACAACTACGACAGTTCCCCAGGAACATGGTAAGTGTTAAATCTACATATTCATGATGATGCCGCCATCATAATCATCGCCGCCAACAGCGTGACTGTGCGTTGGGTCACGGCTGAAAATCCAATCCATATTTTTTACTCACGACAGAATTGAGAAAATATAATATCCATTCAGTATTAGATATACACGTAAACATAATATGTGTATGTGTAGCATGGAACTCTGAATTAACACAAATTAAACCGTAGCGAACAGCTGGTCTATACAACTACTTATATACATATAAGTAAAATTGAACTATCTGCTTGTAATTCCAAATTAACAACTTTTCACTAAATGCATATGAAAGTATTAACGGTACTTACATAAAAAAACATTTTTTTTTTAATTTTTGTTTGCCTGTTGGTTCCAGCTAATCTCTGAAACGGATAGACCGATTTTAACGGGACTTTCACTGGCAAATAGCTAATGTTATAAGGAGTAACTTAGGCTACTTTTATTTTACAGAAAAATAGTTCTTGCGGAAATTTTGAAACTCACGCGGGTGAAACTGCGGGGCACAGCTAGTTAAATAATAATACTATAATAAATGTGAATGTGAGTTTGTTACGTTTTCACACCTTAACTATTTTACCAATCCCCATAAAATGTTGCACACACGTTCTCAAGGATACCGGAAGGGATCGCGGGAACTTCAAAATTAACGCAAGGAACAGCTACAGTCATAATGGAAAATCGTGTTTTTTTAAATTTCAGAATGTGGTTGAAGCTATGTCATAGACGGGGAACTCCAGAAACACTTCTTTGTGACCAGTGATCCACCTTCCAAGCTGCATAAAAAGTTTTCGGGAAGATGCCTAGAGAGCGTAATTGAATGATGCTACATTTGAGCTTAAAGGTATATTTATATCTTTACATAGTATGTATAAAACAAAGTCGCCTCCTGCCCTCTGTACGCTTAGATGGGTTTAGATTTTTCGTAAATCAAAAGATTGACTAAAGAAAAAAGTGAAATATAACGATAATTCTTCAAGATGTCGGAACAAATCAAGCTAAGAGCTTTCTTCGAAAATGCTCCCGTGCGAAGCGGGGGTGGATCGCTTATTTTATATACAGCAACTCTTTAATCCCCAAGAACTAAAATACTATACTACTCTAGCAGAACTCAAAACATTGATTTTTAGAAATGGTTTTGATTTGTTCTATACTTGTACCATACAAGAGCTACTTAACGGAATTTATTGGTTTTTTGATGACAGGTGCCTTTCATAAAGTTTTATCCTAACATAGACTTTGTTTTATCGCACTGGATGGTGTGTGTGCTGTAGATGGACTGTGCGTTTTCTGCTACCTGCTTTTATATACATAGTACATGCATGTATATCATAGCATAGCTATGATATACATGTATATATGTATATACATGTATATCATAGCGTTTTGTATTTAAGAAGTAAGGACACGTATATTGTATCGCATGCGATTCACAGAAGGAAATAAAATCATAAAAGTATTACATTTAACAAGAAGACTGAACAAGGGTAGCCGCACTGCCAAAATATTATTTTGTCAACACAGTAGGAAATTGCCATATTTTGCCATGATTTTTATTACAGGAAGGCATGGGGATAGTGGACCTGTATCGAAGACTATGCGAGACATGGCGGAAGCAGTGCTGTTCTTCGACCGACATGTCAACGGTTCGCGGAACAGCTGCTCGCCCGGAAAGTTGAGGGCCTATTAAGTAATTTTTGTTTCTATCATTTTTCGGTCGCAATCAAAAACATAGCGGTTTTGCGATTACAATATTATGCAGGTTTTGACTCCTAAAATATCTAATAATCAACCAAAATTATCATACTACAAAAGTTGAATCTGCCTAACATGATTAGTTAATCACAAAATCGCAATTTTTCTAATTGAAACTGAGATATGATAGAAACAATAGTTACATAATTGCTCTGCTGGTGACATTAGTAAATTGAGAGTCTATATGAAAGGATGCTATCATGCTGTTAGTAAAAACACATTAGTTTTCTAATACAGAAAATATAAAACTATTTGAATGGGCATGTTGACTAATTTTTTTTTAGTCCGTCTTGTAGATTATTAAAAAATATTGGACACCTATTTTTTCTTTTTTTACGTAATCAAAAAATTACGGCGATATATTGAGTTGAAATTTCGCGTGACGTCACTATTCTGACAGTTTTTATGGCGGTTTTTGCGGTTAGTGACGTCACGACCCTCACACCCTAAACTTTAATGTGCTTTATCTCTGTATATTTTAATTTATTTGAAAAAGCAAAAAATACGTGTCTATTGTTTTTGAATTTTCTAAAAGACGGACTAATTAAAATTTTGATTTTCAAAGGTTGTCAACATCCCTATTATTATTCTCAAAAGCTTCATAGATATTTGGTCATTTCTTAAAAAAAATTAAGAAGATTCTTCGTCTTCTTTAATAATGGCGTCTATAATTATAATTTGCCAATGACAACGTTTCTTAGTAATAAAAATTCTTTCAAAAATTTTTGGTCGCATTAGAGCAATCAACGTCAACGTAGCGTACAACGTATATAACACACCGGTAATCATTTTAGTTGATTGCCTTTTGAGTTCTCCTTTTTTTCAATATGGCAACAGACGCTTTGGGTAGATAGGCGCACTATTCAGTATTCATGCCAATGTCAGTCAGAGAAAACAGTAGAGAGTTACAAAAACAAAGTTAGGTCAGAATATAATCAGATTCAGAAGTATGACAGTGATTAATTTTGTGATGTAACATGCAAATCATTTTCGCTTCACAGTTTTTGTCTGAGGTGTCATGGTTTGAAGTAAAATATCAAACCATTTTTTCCTATTCTATAAAACAAATTATGAAACGCATTTATTTGATTTATTTATTTACTAAATAATAGGTATTTCACAGGTTGCAATTCAATTTCTGTAAGGTGATTGCTGAGCAGTTTACTTTTTTTTCACGACTCCTGGGATAGAATTAGACGCCTACTACTACCCTAAGGAATATAATGTACTATGTCTACATCCTGGGCAGCACTTGGTCCACCTTCCATGCAAGTTTGTTGTTTCCTAATAAATCTCAACAAAAACTTTTTTTTTCATGACTCCTGGGATAGAATTAGATGCGCTTTATTTTACAGACTACTACTACCCTAAGGAATATAATGTACTATGTCTACATCCTGGGCAGCACTTGGTCCACATTCCATGCAAGTTTATTGTTTTCTAATAAATCTCAACAAAAACAAATTATGAAACGCATTTATTTGATTTATTTGAAATACACACGAATTTTAAAAGTTGGTGTATCAATGTAACAGCATTTTAATAACTAGCTATTTATTACTTCTACGATAATTTATTGATTATTTTTCTTGTTTACTAATTTGGGAACGGTTTGTTTACGAAATTTTCTAATAAAATCAAGCTGATAACTGTTGTTTTCCTATTTATGTCTAGTATAATATAATGTACAATTAACAATGATAACTGTTGTTATCCTTAATAGTATAAGTAATGCTAAGTAACATTTATATACTTAATTAAAGATAAAGTTTTTATGAAATTTACGAGTTTTATTTGTTCTTGTTTATGTTTTTCTCTGAACACAATTAGTTCACTAACATGTTAAGAGAAAAACATAAACAAGTCAGTCACAATCCTAAAATAAATAAAATATTTAATCCTATTAAGCTATAATACTATCGATACGAGTACCTACTGGATCCCATCCCTAATATCGATAAAGTTTATCGACATGGACAACACTAATATCTGTGGCTTTTATCTGTGGCTCAGCGACCTGTTCTGTGATTGGTGGATCTCTAACGACCCCTCAAAATGCTGTCAGATTCCTATCTGTCTTTAGACATATGTCTAGTTAATCTGAGGTTGGTTCGTCGGCGTTAAAATTTCGTTGTTTTCATCAAAATTCGTCCTAAATTAAAAGAGCTGAATAATGTACAATGGCTATAAACTTAGATAAACACAGGGAATCTTTAATTGCGGCATGGAAAGACGTATTAGACGAGAAAACCGATACCAATTGGTGAGTATGAAATGCTTTCGTATAGCCCGACCTACTTGTTTAAAAAAATATACAATCCCTACATGAAATAGAGATTATATTGTTATTACCGTACTATCCCCATAAATGTAATAACAATGCCGTCTAATGTTAATGAACTTGATTATAGGAACGCAGTAAGAAATTCCGTTGACCAAAATTGGTACCTATTGAATAATTATGAAAATGTATTCTAGGGAAAACCCAAACAAAAAGTGTTAAATTATATTTGTCATTAATATTTCATAAGGCCTATCGTGTATGTATATTTCTTTGCACTATTTACTTTCTAATGAGATGAGACTAGTTTCACTATTAACAGTGAGACAATTTTTCTTTTTTTTTTCATAGCAGGTAGGCACTATTCTCTGTTTTACTACAGAAAATGGTAATTCTAATTATTACCTCATTCTAGGGCATTGTTTGGTTATGAAGGCCTAACAAATGATTTAAAATTCATAAGCAAAGGAGACGGTGGCCTCATTGAGTTGACAGAAGACTTAAACAGTGGTAAAATACAATATGCCTTCCTCAAAGTGGACATGCCCACTGGAAGTGTATCGAAATATGTTCTTATCAACTGGCAGGTAAGTGTTTTAACTTAGGCCTTAAAGATAAGATAAACATGATTTTTTTTTTATCTTATTAGTGGATACTTGTGTTATGCTGTCTAACGTTTTTTTTTAAGCTTAAAAATCTATGATTTCACCATTTCAAATTCCATGTCAACTTGTCTTTTTAACCTACTTTCAAAAAAGAGGACATTCTCAAATCAACTGTATGTTGTTTTTTTTTTTAGTTATAAATAATTGAGTATCTTTTGATACTAAATTATATTATTTATAGGGATGTTGACAACTTTTGAAAATCAAAATTCTAATTAGTCCGTCATTTAGATAATCAAAAATCATTAGACACGTATTTTTTTATTTTTCAAATAAATTAAAATACACAGAGATACAATGCATTAAAGTTTAGGGTGGGGGCTCGTGACGTCACTTACCGCTACAAGCCGCCATACAAACTGCACTAGTTAGTGACGTCATGCGAAATTTCAACTCAATGTATCGCCGTTATTTTTTAATTACGTAAAAAAAGAAAAAATACGTGTCCAATATTTTTTATTAATCTACAAGACGGACTAATAAAAAAAAATTAGTCAAATAGCCTATTACCAATATCTATATAATAAATATGGATGTTATAATAAATTTCCCTCCATTTATTTTAGACACATTGTATTAATCACTATTTATACACACTATCAACACTATCCTACTGTTTTTGTTACTAATCATATTATTTGTTGTTTCCCTTACATTAGAGCGTAGGGATCAAGAAAAGGCCATAACTTTTACTCTCTTTTCATTTTCCAGGGTGAAGGTGCTCCTACAGTCCGCAAGGGGACATGTGCAAATCACATAAAGTATGTGTCCCAGTTCTTTACTGGCTTCCATCTGACGATGCATGCAAGGTCCGAAGACGATCTCGATGACAGACTGATCCTGGACAAACTCGCCAAGACAGGTTCAGCGTTCAACTTCAAAGCAAGCAAGAATGAAGAGTTGCCACCTAGTGGGCCTGTCGGGACTGTGTATAAAAAAGTTAACCCAGGTGAGTAGGGATTCAAATCACATTTAATCCAAATGTTATTTGTTCCAAGTCGCTGCAATGCAAAAACTATATCAGAATTTTTAATATTAAAAAACCCTTTTAAAACTAGTTTCATCTTCATTCCATTCTTACCATGGGTTCCCAACTCCAGACTGATCAAGAAGACCTCGGCCTACACAACTGTACTCTGTACCTACCAGGCTGTTTGAGTTATTATGAACATCAATATTTACTTTTATAGCTGGTTTTTAAACCAGAGCTAAACAACCAACAACAGGTTATGTAAACATTACGTCATGAAACTATTATTCTAGAGTTAAGAAGGGGGTGCTAATATAAAGTATCTGTAATAGGTAAATTAGTAAAAAAGTAATATAAGTTTGTAAGTAATAATAATATATTTTTTTTGTAACGGAGAATCAGCAAACAAGTTAGCACCTATTAATGACATTTACACCCTGATGAAAAGTCTAATTTTTGTAATTATGTACATTACATTGATTGTTAATTAAATTATTTTATTTATTTTTATATAATATGATTTTGAACATTTGGAAAAATTAGAAGGAGATGGGGGAGAAATGGGGCTTCTTTGTGACTAGGTATTAATCTCGTATATTGGATTTCTTAACCCTAAACTAATAACAATTATAAATATTCGATACCATTGAATATATGATAATTGAAAAAACATCCATTGTTTTGTGTGTCTGTTATAATAATAATCATCATAACAGTATGGCAAATGGTCGCCGAACGGTTATTCGTATTAAGAGCAGTCGCGTGCGCATCTTTTGCAGTGTAACTGGTGTTATTATATATTCTCTTTTATTTTTTTTAATGTCAGAGTTTCGGCAAAACCATGTTGATGTCACGTAGGTACAGTTCAGTTGTGAAACCAAAACAGAAATGTGGTGCAGAAGAGATATTGATCAGGAAGAAGAGTTTACGCAGAGTGCTGTCAGGTCGAGATTTGAATCATGATTTTATCAACCCACTTCAAAAAAGGAGGCGGTTCTCGACTGTATTTTTTTGACCAATATAGATAGGGCCAAGTTTTCAATGAATTATCCATAAAATCTTAACCCATTTTTTATATTATTTAGCCCTTAATCTTAATCTACAATATCTACATAGTCGCGACACATAACATTCCAAAACGGTAGGTATATCGTCGTATTCAAGCCCATTAGTCGGTAGGCACATATCGAGCATAAATCTTAGGTTACACAATACGCCTAAAATAGGCCGCCCACATAATTTTACACATGATTCTAATTGATTCCACGCTAAGCAATAAGCTTGTATTGTGAGACTGTTATAGTAGAATTTTCAAATCAATAGAAGTTAGTTCAGTTGCTATCGCCAAACCTATTCTAAATTGGTATGTTTCTTAAAATTATTTATGAAATACGATCCAAAAAAGAAATGTGTTTTATAATATCTCAATGGTATTTTCATGAGCAATACTTTTAAGGACATTCGATGTACAAAATACCTACTGCTATCATAAAAAGTAAATTGAGAGACGTAATTTAACCAATTAACTAGCTCAGTTCACGTGAACATTTTTTAAGTCCGGTTCATTGATCTAAATTGTAATTTCCGCTTTATTTCTCTCTTTAAACTTTAGTATTTTTCATTTTTTAAGTATTTGTGTAAGTTTCTCTATCTTACTACAACGTAAATTGAATGAGAGTTTGGATATATTTTGTTTGTTTGTGACACAGTCACGCATAAACTATTTGACGGTTTTGGAATAAATCTTTTTAATTAACCCAATCAACTTTGATTTCGGTGCAAAGGTCAAAGACTTCTCGAGGGAACTTCCTAGTTCATACGGGTGCAACTGCTAGTTGTCCATAAATAAGAAAGTTTTTTTACTAAAATACAATTGTCTTGTTATTTTTACAGTCCAAGAGATAAATTCAAAGGAGAGAGACCAGTTTTGGCTGAAAGAGGAACAGGAAGAAAAGAAACGTGTAGAGGAAGAAAGGAAAAGGAGAGAGGCGGTATGTAAACGCGGCTGTTAATGTTTGTCCAATGTATTCAAGCTGAATGCAAAAACCAATAACCAACGAGTAGAGTCCATGCGCTAACTTCGCCATCGCTTCTCAGAGTGGGTTACTCTATTTAATGAGATTTAAAATAGTAATCACCAATTTATTTTCAGGAGAAAGCGAAAGCAGAAGAAGACGCTAAGAGAAGAGATCAATTAGAAGCGGCGAGAAGAGCGAAGACCGAAAATGAAAAGTCAGTTTCATTTCATTATGGCCATTTGCAAATTTGCCCGCTCGTGTTTTACCCACTTGGGTTGTTTTGTCCACGACGAGACGCTCACACGCCTGCAATGTGGTGCGAGCGGTCCATTTTTTTCATGTGTGCAATAAAATTGTGTATTGTCTAATTTACTCGACATATTACATTATTAGTGACCCCCCCCCCCAAATTTCAACCTGCGACCGCGCCTGCCTACTACCTGTTTGGCTAGGCACCGACTTCGAAACATACCATTACCAATAGATAGTACATACCAATAATAATATTACGTGCATTTTTTTCTTTCGGATGAAATCGGTATTTTGCTATTTTTAGCTTTGTGGTATAGTGCATTTTTGTATTTTTTGAAGTCGGTTGAAATTTGTTTTTGTAATTTTTTTTTATTAAATACCTACATCTTTTATAGAAGTATTCGTACATAAGTTACCGTGTGTGTGTTGTGTTATTGCAGGTCGGTGGGCGCGGAGCCGGCTAGCGCTGCGGGCGTGGGCGCGGGTGCGGGTGCGGGCGGCGGGGTGAGCGCGAGCGAGGCGCTCCGGCGGCAGCGCTCGGCGGAGGCGCGCCAGCTGATCGGCGCCTCCACGGCGGCGGCGCGCGCGCTGTTCCAGCAGAACCTCGCGCAGGGACAGCGGGCCGCGGCCAGGTGACTGCACACTGCACACTGCTTACTGGGCACTGCACACTGCGTACTGGGCACTGCGCACTGCGTACTGGCACGGTAAAAATTAGTAAGCAGTATTCCAACTTCATACAAACTGACGAAGCGCGAGCTATACCTACGCGCCTCGATCTCTGCATGGATGCAGACAGTCGCGACTGTGCCGCGTGGCCGCAGTGACAAACGGACGGTGTTTTTTTAACAATAACCGTGCGATCTTTTCACTAAAAATAAGGTCAAGTACATATTTAATATGATGAGTAGGATAAATTGTGTTTAAATCTACCAATCAAAAAACAACACGCATTTTTATTGAACACTTCCTATTCAATTCACAAAGTTTTTTTTTTTTTATATAAAAGTATATTTACAATCACAAAACTAAATGGAAACACAAAGTAGGCTAATGTAATTAAAATGCTGGAGGTGGGCAGCAGCCCTATCGCATGTTTACGTATCGCGCTGCTGTAAACATTTATTTCAAGGACACGGCCGAGTTGAAATACTGCTTACTTATTTTTACCGTGGTACTGGGCACTGCACACTGCGTACTGGGCACTGTACACTGGGCACTGCACACTGCGTACTGGACACTGTACACTGGGCACTGCACACTGCGTACTGCACACTGCACACTGCGTACTGCACACTGCGTAATACATACTGCACAGCGCATACTGCACACTGCATACCTACTGTTCACTGCTTACTGCACATTGTACATTAAATACTTCTCATATTAACTTGAATGTGGAATCATGAAGAATTTGTGTGTTGTGATAACTATATTATTATTATATTTTATTTATTTATTTATTTATTCATTTATTCATTTATTCAGCCAACAGAAATACACCAGCTTACAAATTACAACGTACAAATGTATGGAAAGCATTGTTAGGGTATTTCCTATAATAGGCTAAAACAACATGCAAAAGGTGATGTAGGTATGTAGATGCCATAGGTAGTTACCCAGTAGTTAAATTGACAAACATTAGTAGGCTATTTATTGACCATTTATCATGTGCTCCTAGACTTATACAGAATTGATTTGAACTCGTAAAGACTGCAATTAAACATTTCATTAAAAAAAATACTATTTCGTAATATATGACACAGTAAGTGATTGCAATCAAACATAAATGGAGTGAAATACAATAGTGGAGAAAATGAATTTATCTATTTCCTCTCAGATCCAACGTACCCGAGAAACCGTTGCGCAGCTCGGTGATAGCTCAGCGCATCAGCACGCTCACGCAGCAGGGCCGGCCGCCCGCCTCGCCCGCCAAGTCGCCCGCCAGGGAGCCCCGGGGCGCCCCCGACGGCTCGCACCAGGACCAACTCAAAACCAGCCCGCTGAAGAACATAGACAAAATCAAAATGAGCCTCGAGAGCCCGTCGCAGATACAGTACGAGCCGATCATCGACCCGGGCGCGGACCTCAGCCCCGGCTCGGAGGTGGGCCCCGACTCGTTCAGCGCCATCGACTACTCGGCCGGCTCGAGGCGGGACGACGCCGCGTACCGCGACATGGCCCGCAGCGAGCCGCTGGTGAAGCAGAACATACTGGACGACGACATGTTCGACGCCTCGTACTCCAGCTCCAACGACAACGACGACGACGACAGCGACAGCAAGTACAGCACGATCAAGCGCTCGCCGTACAGCAAGGCGGCCGTCGCCGACGGCGCGGACAAAGCGGAGCTCAGTCGACAGAACACGGTCATAGAGAATGTAAACTACGTCAGCGAGAGCAACGGCAACGCGGCGCGGGACGGTGAGTTTCGAATCAGTAATGTTGCGGATGCCGATTTTTTCACATCCGCGGATGAGAATGCGGATGCGGATTTGGGAAGACTCAAATCCACGGATGCGGATGTCCAAATCTATGCGGAAGCTCCCGCATTTGCGGATGCGGGTGCGAATATTTGCAGCGTTCCTGTTTCGAATGTGTTTTCTTTCTTATTTATAGAACAAAGTTCTCTAATATTTGAATTTGAAATTTTTCTCTGATACTTTATTTTATTTATTGATTCAGAAACATAACAAGTTACAGTCATTAGATTTATAAAGCTCTATCTAGGCTACAACTCAAAACTCGAGTCCACAGCAGGGGGTATTTTTTTCAAATCAGACACTACAACTAGGAATTATAAGAACCTTAGTTATTATAATTCCCAATTTCAGCTCTTTTACCACCAACACTAACATACTATCGCAATAACATTATTATTGATGGGGCGTGCTTGTCGTTGTCCCGCAGACGTGTCGGGAGTGGGGGTGGGGGTAGTGGGGGTGGGCCAGAAGGAGGTGGTGGTGGTGCAGGAGGAGAGCTCGCTGTACGAGGACCTGGACGACGACCCCGGACTGGCGGCGAGGGCGCTCTACGATTACCAAGCCGGTGAGTATAGACATCACAGAATTTACAGAACAAATAAATTAACTAGAGAGGACATGCAGGCGGGGCAGGCGCGTTACCGTTGCAAAGGATTTGCTCTAACTTGCCAAAAACTTCTTTTGCTGCCATCCCAAGTAAAAACATGACCATAAAGCGTTAAATACATTTCTTTACGTTAATGGATGGATGTTTTAGTGCTTAATGAATAGTTTTGAGTGCGAAAATCACCTAGCGACACTGGTTTTCATCTGTTTTCATACTAAACTAAGTTGATGTCCCTTCTATCTGTTATTTTCTGTTCTGTGATCGTAACCGTATCATAATCGTAACAAATACCTAAATGAATAACGTTATTGCAGCCGACGAGTCCGAGATAACGTTCGACCCGGGCGACATAATCACCCACATAGAGCAAATCGACGCAGGCTGGTGGCAGGGGCTCGGCCCCGCCGGCACCTTCGGCCTGTTCCCCGCCAACTACGTCGAGCTGCTGCCCGCCGGCTCGCGCTAACACCGCACGCGACGCGCTAAAACCGCACGCGACGCGCTAAAACCGCACGCGACGCGCTAACACCGCACGCGACGCGCTAAAACCGCACGCGACGCGCTAAAACCGCACGCGACGCGCTAACACCGCACGCGACGCGCTAACATGGCACGCGACGCGCTAAATGAAAACACACTGGAACATTCCCCATGGTAAGCCGCTGTCGGATACGGGTTTCCCTCGGTTAATTAATATAGAATTGTGTGCAATTTGATATTTGTTTGCTGTTTTTTTTTTCTTCTGTTCGGAAAATACTAAATTAATACTTAACATAATATACTACCTATCGGTCGTGACGGCGGACTGTCTTGACGGCGGACTGTCGTGACGGCGGACTGTCGTGACGGCGGACTGTCGTGACGGCGGACTGTCGTGACGGCGGACTGTCGTGACGGCGGACTGTCGTGACGGCGGACTGTCGTGACGGCGGACTGTCGTGACGGCGGACTGTCGTGACGGCGGACTGTCGTGACGGCGGACTGTCGTGACGGCGGACTGTCGTGACGGCGGACTGTCGTGACGGCGGACTGTCGTGACGGCGGACTGTCGTGACGGCGGACTGTCGTGACGGCGGACTGTCGTGACGGCGGACTGTCGTGACGGCGGACTGTCGTGACGGCGGACTGTCGTGACGGCGGACTGTCGTGACGGCGGACTGTCGTGACGATGGACTGTCTTGATGAGCTATGACACACCACTGTTGGCCGTGGCTACTGTCGTCCGTATATACCTGTATACTTGTACCAATGCCGTAGATTATACCGACTTTGTACCTATTTATCATTTTTCTCTATAGAAGATTTAGTTAAGTATTGTTTTTCCGCTTAGCTTTTGTGGATGTAGGGGCTAGGGCCTAACGCCTTTTGCACACTGTAAGAAATTTTCTTGTGTCTTATAAGAAATGTCTAATAAGACATCCAGTCGCTTTGATTGTTATATGAGACCATACATATTACAATAATTTTTTTCTTATGTCGGATAAGATACGCGAATACTAGTTCATTTTGTCTTACAAGAAAATTTCATATAATGTGCAAAAGGCCTAACGTGAATGATGAAAGTGGTCGGACTAATATAAACTTTATTGTAATGATATGAGAACTGTAATTTTATTGTGCTGAGAAGTTTAAAAACCTTTAGGTTGTGTTATTAAGGTCTCAAAATTAGAGCTCTCTGCTCTAATTTATTTATAAACGTGTTAATATTATGCCTTCAAATAATTATGGTCCAGTTTTAGTTGGCTTCGACTATTCAAGTAGAAATATTTGAAATGGATTAATTTTGTTCACGAATACGGCTTTTTAACGAAGTTAAATAATTCAGATGTAGTTTAAAAAATTGCATTATCTAGATTTCATTTAGAAATTTATATTTGCTTTTGTTATTATTATAGCGTATTTTTTAAAATGAATTTTAACGTTTTTTTTTAGATAAAATGTATTAATTATCATAATTTTTTATAGGCTCAAAGTCACTTATTTGATATATTTTATTACTTAGTTAAAGTAATCAGTTAATATTTATAGAGAAAATAATTTTAATATTTAGTATTTTTACATTTTAATCAGTTGGATACAACTATTATTAATTAGATATTATTTTATTAAACATTTTTTTGTAATATTCGGTTATAAACCATTACTTTTACCTTAAAAAATCTATTTCAGTCATGTTTTTTACTTATAACTATAAAATTGTATTTAATGTTTTTTTTTATTATTTAAATATTATACTAAATTTACGAGGTAAATATAGGAAGGAAGTGTAAAGCAACTTTGTATATGAAAAAAAATATGATAAGATTTTTTAAATATGTAGTATTTCGGTAACAGATATTAATAAATTATTCAATGATGTTGCAATAAAAAGTGTAGATACGTCATGTATAGATGGTGCTTGGATTTAAACCCGACAAAAGTCACCTTTCGCGGTCTTTCATTGGGTTTAAACCCGAAAGCGGCAGGCATCGGGTTTAACCCAAACCACCGGGCCCATCTGTATCATGTTCACTCAATAAATGACACAGAAAATGGGTTGTTATTCGTTAGAGTGGCGACTGAAACGCATAAAGACTGTGTACGCCATATTTTTATTGTTATTACGTGAAGCGATCTCTTTTTATTGTAATATCATTGCAATCTCGCACCAACGACGTGTAACTTCGAGGTGAATCAACATCCAATAGATTACTTGTTTTATTTTTTTTTGTAATGCTAAGTTTTCGGTCATCTATTAATACCAGCTGTTCCATCCGCGGTAATTTCGGAGTTCCCGCGGCAATTCCGGGATAAAAAGTACCCTATGTCCTTCTCTGTATCCCTGACATCGTGTATACAAAATTTAATGATGATCCCTTGAGCCGTGAAGGCGTGACAAACAAACACACTTTCGCACTTATAATATTAATAAGGATTATACCTACACATTATAAAACTGAATATTCTCCTTGTTACACGTGGTTGTACGATGAGTAGACCGTAGTAAGGTTAGGGTTGGTACCCACATGTGAGCGCGGCGTCGCTCAGCTTTTACCAATTACTCTATTCTATTCACGACCAACAAAACCTTACCCCTCCTGCATCGATATTAGGGTCCGCCCATGTATTTATGTATGCTAGCTGTTCCCCGCGGTAATTTCGGAGTTCCAGCGGGAATTCCGGCATAAAAGTACCCTATGTCCTCTGTACCTCTGACAACGTGCATGCAAAAATTTATGATGATCGGTTGAGCTGTTTAGGCATGAAAGCGTTACAAACAAAAAAACCCACTTTCGCATGTTTTACAAGTATTTAAAAAACTAGCACCCACTGGGTTTAAACCCGATAAAAGCCTGAGCGTTTACGGTCTTTTATCGGGTTTAAACTTAAAGTTCGGTCGGTCTAGGTTTGCTAGTCTTAATTATTGTATTGTGTCTTGCGCAAGACCAAGACCAAGATTTCAAGACCAAGACTAATTTTGCTCGTCACTAGCGGTGACTTTCGTTGTCTGTGTTGAATTTCGTAGGTATGTAAAGTTAATACCAAAAAGGATTCTTTAAATACAGCGATATCAAAAAAGGGCTCGCTCATTTTTCCGATCGGCTTGAACGGGCGGATCGTAAACGATCCATGAAACCCTGATCCGTGTTCACAGGTGGAGGCCAACCTTTAGATAAACCCAATCCTCAAAATTGTGTCTTAGTAGTGCCAAAAGTGTTTTTTACGGCCATTCCTACTTTTTGTACCCGATTGCATTAATTAAGTATGTAATAAAGTCACAAAACGACGAGATTGAATTTAGTGTAACTTAATTTAGCTGTTCGAGCACGACTAATTAAATCATTATTTTTATTTTATTATAATTTAGTCAAGTTTGATCATGAATCCAGTTTTGTAATTAAGAATTTCCGAGTTGCAAATATACAATTTACATTTGTTGTTAGATTGTGTCTATACCCATAACGGCAAGACAGTGACACCTCCATTTTCTCAAGACCTATTTATAATTTTGAAAATCTTTAAGGCCAAGGTCACACTACAAAGAGTTTCGCTTCTTGCTAACAGCCAAGCTACTCGCCGAGTGACTAACCCTAGCGAACAGACATATTGCATAGGTACTATCGCAGCTGGCTACACACTTTGTAACTACCTAGGCGCGTCGCTTTCAGTGTGGCCAGCTGCGATAGTACGCAATATATCGTGTGTTCACTACATTAGTCACTCGGCGAGTAGGTTGGCTCTTAAGCGAAACAATTTGTTTTGTGGTGTTAGCCTAACAAAACTTCGTTTCATAATTATTTGTATTACTTAGTTTTAAATCATCTCCATGATCACTTACTTTTTTTAGATTAGTTTCATGTAATACGTCATTGAACAACCACTAATTCACTGCCAATGTGTTTGCTTGTATATATGTAATTGCTTTAGAAATATCTTCTTCTCATTTGTTAGTTTAGAAATTCGATTTAATTGAATTTTTTTAACTCGATCAAGCAATGAAATATAATTTTTACGCGCCATCTCGTTATCATAAGTATACTATGTCTATATCATCGTAGCTGTCCCCGCGGTTTCATCCGCGATAATTTCGGAGTTTCCGCGGGAATTCCGACATAAAAAGTACCCTATGTCACTCAGGATCACTGTAGCTTCCCATAAGTGAAAGAATTTTGAAAATCGGTTCAGCAGATTTAGAGATCCTGAGATCCCTACAACGTCACAAACTTTACCTCTTTAAATATTAGTATAGATATATCATCATACCCATTTATGCATTTTAAGTTTTCCGAGTGAGATTTCTATGTATTTCTATTTCCACTTGTAATTTATCAGCTTGAAGGTTGAATTTGTTTTTACACACCGTGTTGATATAGGTAAGCGGCGATTTTGTTTTACCCATATTAGTTATTTATACATAGTAATCTAAGACGTAGCTTAAAATATTATTGCCTATGGCAACGAAAGTTATAGAAAATTTTGGTGGGTAATAATGTAGGTAGGTAGGTACCCATCAAAATTTTCAATTACATGGGAGTAAAAGCTGAAATTGATCAACGACTTGCGTTAGCTAATTGTATACTCGAGATGTATTATTTGTTTAAATTTCTTAGGTAGATACGCAATATACTCAGTGATCCATTATTTTATCACTATACGTAGACCTAAGTATATCTATTTGTATCTATTATTCTAATAATGAGACTGACACTTATCCCTTAAGGGTTAAGTATTCAAAAAACCCTTGGTCGTGTTTTGACCACAGCTTCTAGACCCAGCGGTTTGGGCTGTGCGCTGATGATATTAGTCAGTCATTCAGTATCTCTTTTAATATATTTAGTTACTAGCTGTGCCCCGCGGTTTCACCCGCGTGAGTTTCGGAATTCCCACAGAAACTATTTTTTTCTATAATAAAAGTAGCCTAAGTTACTTCTTATAAGTTATAACATCAGCTATCTGCCAGTGAAAATCCCGTTAAAATCTACCCAGTCGTTTCAGAGATTAGCCGGAACAAACAGATCGACAGCTGACAGACAGACAAAATTTTTTTTTATGTAAGTACCGTATATACTTACTACTTTCATATGCATTTAGTTAAAAGCTGTTAATTTGGAATAAAATTACAAACAGACACTTCAATTTTATTTATATGTATGTATATAAATTAAACGTTGACAACACTGAGATTTTACACACAAATGTAGAATATAATTTTTGACTTGAGTTCTATAATATTAATATTATTGTTGCTATGGTTGCCTATAACTGGTCTTGCAATTAGTAATGTTATTGAATGTTGAGTGAATATTATGCTTTGCAGTAAAACCCTGGTGTTCTGCCACTTCAAAATTACGTTCATGGTAATTTCGACTTTATGCACGGATAATAAGGTTGAAAATTCGGTGTGTAGCATTATAAGACTGTTAAAAAGATTGTAGTAGGGCTCCTGGACATTTTAACGTTACATTTATGTTACTCCATATGTAAATGGCATGGCCAGTATCTACCTATAGGTTTGACTCATGCCACCAGGCACCAGACGCTGTCGCCGAAATTTTTTAAAACGGTACAGTAAGTATAACACTTTAACTGTCATTTTTATTTGTCTCATTTTTACAATTGGCTACTTGACAAAAAAAATTTTTTTTGTCCGTCGTGTAGATTAGTAAAAAATATTGGACACGTATTTTTTCTTTTTTTACGTACTCAAAAAATAACAGAGATACATTGAGTTGAAATTTCGCGTGACGTCACAATTCAATGCGGTTTGTATGGCGCTTATAATGAATATTGACGTCACGAGCCCCCCACCCTAAACTTTAATGCGCTTTATCTATGTTCATTTTCATTAAATTGAAAAAGCAAAAAATACGTGTCTATTATTTTTTTATTTTCTAACTGACGGACTAATTAGAATTTTGATATTCATACCTTGGAGAATACCCAATTGGAGGGTGTGAAAATAAGAAATGAGATAACACTAACGGCGGCACTGAGTCGTTTTAATGAAATTTTAAGTAAAGTACTTAAAATTTTAAGTAAAGATTTTAAAAACAACACTGCCGCATTTAAGCCATCCATTAAAATAATGTTAATTGGCATTTAACTAATTAAGTTAAATTTAAGTGCAGCAGCTTAGTTTTTAAAATCTTTACTTAAAATTAAGTAATCATTAAAACGACTGAGTGCGGCCGTAAGTTAAAACATTTTGTAACATTATTTGTGAGTCTGTCACTAAAATCATAAAGGTAGGTAGGTAGTCTCATTGTATATGTACATTTATATTGCATTTTTGTTTAATTTTACGGTGCTCCAACTATTTTATTGTAAAGATTTAATTTTGTAACCAGTCTATTATAAATAAACGATTCCTATAAACCAATTTTAGTTTTTTTTAAAGAGATGACAAGATTATAAAAGCAAGTACTTAGTACTGAGCCGAGACCATCGAGACTCCTGCAGGAACTCTAGGCAGACTCCGTTCGGCTCAGATCGAACGATGTGTGACCTGACGGAATCTTAGAACCTCGATTTGTAATAAAACCTTTGGAGTTTTTAGTATATCAACGATGCTTTATGTCGCCGCTTCTACAGTATATTTGGATACAGATAAGCAATAGCGTGTTAACCCACACCGTAGTCTTACTGTAAGCCTATTGGGAAGAAAATTAGTTCAATTGGTAGGACTACTGGGAAATATAGAATTTTGAGTAAAACTGGTTTTAAAATTATAGCGCCATTTTGTATCAATATTTTTTATATATTTATACAATGTAATAATTTTAACACAAAACTGAAAGACGTTCTCCAACCACCAATTAGGAGGGGTTCTGTATCAACTTAATTTATGAATTTTTGTGGGTTAACATGTTTTTGTTTTGCTTATTCATTTAGAGTCCGGTGTAACCACCGTCGCCGCGCCGTGACAAAAAGACGGGACTTTTTCAAACTATACGTATTGTATCGAAAAAAAAGATCTGTTATAATTTTTATATTTAATTAGGTAATTTCTTCATTTATTACAATAATATGTTCACATTTCTGCACTTGAATATTATACTATTTTGTTACTTCATGGCGTTATCATAATAATTATTTATGTTTAATCTTAAAAAATCAATAATATTATAATAACAGTAACTAACTCTTCAATATTAATTCATTAAATAAAACCAAAGACAAAAACAAACGTAGCGAAGCTCAACCTCAAACCTTTTTATCTCGTTGATATTATTATATTAGAAAATACACCATTCCTTGGCACGGATATTGAATTCATTAAATCTGGAATTACCTGGAAAAAGAAAAATGTTGATAAAAACATCTATTGGTTTGATGAAAAATTACACAATAATAATCTATACTAATATTATAAAACTGAACAGTTTGTTTGTTTGGTTGAACGCGCTAATCTCACGAACTACTGGTTCAAATAGAAAAAATCTTATTTTGTGTTAATTCATTTATCGAGGGAGGCTTTTATGCTATATTACATCACACTACGACTGACAGGAGTGGAGCATCAAATTAATATTAGCTAGTATATAATATTTATAGATAAAGATTAGAAAGCAACTAGCAACACAAGACCTAAGCTCAGGATCTGGCTCACGACAAATTATCGGTGGCCGAATGTCGATCCGATTCGGGACTCAAGTAACTGTGCCTTATGAATACCTTTTCTTAACGCACACGGTTGGTTCGACAGTTTGCTATTGGATGTCAAGAAACACATACATCAAATTGAAATTTACATATTATATAAATAAGATTGGTTTCTAGAAAGTGTGCTCAGGCTATATAGGATTCAGACTGTTCTGTTTTCCGATCACGAGTCGTGATCAAGGCGTCTTCGGTCTTCTAAAACTTATCTCCTGATCAAAAATCAGACCGATCGGCCACCGATTTATTTGTCGTTGGCGAGTCGCCTCAACGCGCACACAACTAACCTTCCTGCAGATCTCTCGGGGCATGTATTCACGGAAGAAGTTATAGAACTCGAAGTGTGTGTCGACGATCTTCAACCTCGCCATTTCGTGCTTGAGCTCGTCCACGGCGCGCTCGGGCGCGGCGTCGACGCGCCGCAAAGCCTTCGTGAAATTGTAAAGTGTCTCCACCAGCTTCTCGGCGCGGATGCGTGCTTTGTAGTTGTATCTGTAGCATTGACACAAACAAACGTCACATGGACATTTTTTAATTAATATTATAAACTACTAGCTGTGCCCCGTGGTAATTTCGGAGTTCCCGCGGGAATTCCGCGATAAGAAGTACCCTATGTCCTTCGCTGCACCCCTGACAACGTGCATGCCAAATTTCATCCAAATCCGTTCAGCAGTTTTTCGTGATTGAGTAACAAACATCCGAACATCCACACTTTCACATTTATATTAGTAGGATATATTATATATCACCGTAAAATTGTACAAACCGTTAGATTGTAAACGATTGTCGTTGAAGAGGTATTTATGTGCACCCTGACATACTAGGTTAGGTTATGTTTCAACTGTGACCACAACACAGTCAAATGGTACCGACGGTATCAATTTATCATGTGCGAGCACCCACCACCACGCATTTTCTGTCCTCAGAATTTCACAATATAACCGTTATTTTACAAACTAACGGTTTTTACAATTTTTCGGTGACATATACATACATATTGATATTATACATACTGAGGCTCCAACTTGGTTTCGAGGAATTTGTACAATCTCTTGGTGATCCAAGACGCATTAGAGGGCTGGAATCTTTTCGGCGGCTTGTATTTCATATCCTCTAACAACTCCTCCGGCAAAGCGTCCAAAGGTATCATCGATTGGATCTTTTTAATCTTAGCCGACACTCTATTGGTTTTAGCGGGAGCTTTCCGCTTCAAATTGGGTCTGGATGATGTTTTAAAAACTAAATCGTCCAGAGGATTACGATAACTAGGCTTGAGGGACTCTTTTACCGCTTGCTCCTGGAATTAGAGACGAGTTTGTTTTCCATTACACTTTTTTGGTAGAGCAAAGACCGACGCAAAGTTTATCATGAAGAATGGATTTTAAAATTAGTATTTTAAACTAGCTGTGCCCCGCGGTTTCACCTGCGTGAGTTTCGGAATTCCCGCAGGAACTCCAAAGTAGCCTAATTTACCCCTTATAACATCAGCTAATTAGCAGTGAAAGCCCCGTCGAAATCGGCCCAACCGCTTCGGAGATTCACCCGCGTGAGTTTCGGAATTCCCGCAGGAACTCCAAACTGCTTCTCCTTACAATAACAAACACAACAAAAAATAATTTCTTTCTTTCTTTCTTCTTTAAATCGGTCCAGCCGTTTACGCGTGATGCCGTGACCAAGGGAAAATATAAAGATTCATTTTATCCAGAAAGAATACTTACAATTTTCAATCTCCTCTCCATGTTTTCTTTTTTAAAATTCTGCAGATACCTGTCTAAAGTGGCCTGTCTCAGTATTCTTGACTCCTCGTGATCGGACTCCGGTTCATCAGCCCCAACAGTACCGTCTCCGTAATCAGCTGCTGACGTTTGCGGCAACTCCGTCGAGTTCGCTTGTGGCGACCTCATCGCGTTTGCAGTTCTATTAATTTCAGCTTGTCTTCTCGCAGATCTCTCCAATACGAGTGTTCGCAACGATTTGCGCGGTGAGAAGTCTTTGCCGAACGTCTGTCGGAGAGTTTTTCTAGTCGTCCTATGGGAATCCCATCCCGATCCTTCGGCACTTGAATTTCTCATGCCGTCACTTAGTTCTATGCTCTCTCTGACCGGTGCAAGACTCGGCTTAGCGACATTATTGTATATCACGCTTTTAGTTTTTCTAATACTAGTATTGCGTCCTTGATTGGATACAGTTACATTGGTATTGGTCATGTTGTGTAATACTACTTCGGGAGATTTGACTGTTAAAGGTTCATTAACAGTTTCGATTTTATCGTTAGACGGTTCAACTTCCTCATTTGTATGAGGTTCATTCGTATTTTCGTCATGTTCTTCATCGGAACTGTGATCAGAATCCGCATTTTCCTGGCTATCGTTGTGCGATGGCTCTATTTCGTTGTCACTATTCTCTTGTTCTATTTCTTCCTCATCATAAATTAGCTCTTCATTATCGTCGTTTTCTTCAAGTGTCTGTTGTCCTTGCAGACTTATGTTTAGATTGTTTTGGTCTGCCTCCGATCCTTCGTGATTGTTATCTATCTCTTCACCTCCTTCGATAATTTTGGGCTCTTCTAAATTTAATTCATGTTCTTCTTCATTTTGTTCTAAACAATTTGTTTGAGTTTTTTCGTCATGCTCATGTTCTTTTTCTTCAATACTTACTTCAAGTACAGTGATGTTTTGCATACAATGCTGTTGAAATTTGTCTTCATCTCCATTTTCTTTATTTTCGTCGCAATCTGCTTCACCTACTTCGATTTTCCCACGTTTCGTCTCACTGTTAACTCTACCATCGTCTACATCTCTATTCTCATCTACATCTTCTGTGAATTTTATATTTTCTTTATTACTTTCATCGTATAACTTACTTTCTTCAATATTTAATTTTTCTTCCTCACTTTCTCGGATTTTGTCGTTTTCTTCAATTTCAATACTGTATTCCTCAATATTTTCGACTTTTTCATTTTGCGCATTAATTTCTTCGACGTCTTCACATTGGTCTTCACTTTCTTCACATTGGTTCTCACTTTCTTCAATTTCTTCACATTGGTCCCCACTTTTATCTATTTCATCATCTTCATCCTCATTCTCATCAACTTTTTTAATGTGATTCTCACTTTCTTCGACTTCTCCGTTATGCACGTTACTTTTTTTGACGTCATCCTTCTTATCTACTTCATATTCTTCATATTCCACCCCATCTACTATCTTAACTGCATCTACATCATTATTGTCTTTTGTCATATCCTCTTCAGTAATTCCTTGTTTTATTGTATTCTCAAAACGGTTATTTTCTGTAAGACCTTTGATATTATCATTATTTTCGATTAAAGGATTTTTCAAGAGATCTTGCGATAGTTGTTTTCGATTATCTTCTTCAATCGGGAAAAGTTTTTTTGGTTCGTCTTCCTGTATTTGTTCTACATTACCATGTTCTTTGTTTCCTCTCTCATTATCGTTATATTCGTCAACTTCCATTATAAAGTCAGCATTATTTTGTCCAGTCTTATTACCCAGTTTATGATTGTCCATAACAACTTTCTGTGCTATAGTCAAATTAGAGTTGGTCTCCATTTTATGGGCTTGGTCATCTTCAAATTCATTAACATCTTCAAGTACATTTCCATCAGCTTCATTATGCTGTAAAAATAATACAGTAAAAGATAGATTGTTGATTAATAACCTGGAATAAAATTAGTAGCAATTGGAAAAAAACTAGTAGCAATATCATAAAATTCAGTCAATTATAATATCTTACCATGATAAATTTCTCTAATTGATTGTCTATCATAGTAGAAGATGGCAAATGTGTCCATTCATCCATTTCTGTGATACTATTGGCGGGTGAATTCTCTTTTCCACTGGTGGAAGCTGAACGTCTTTTTGCCTCAGTTCTCTTATGAAATGCAAAAACTTTTGCTTGGATTTCTGGAGTTTCATCTTCACTTTCAGACAATACGAAATTGGCAAATATATTTTTCCTTTTTGCACCAGCACGATTTCCGAATAGGCTTTGACCTTGATCTTTTTTGGGTTGCACTGGCTTTTTGGTTGTATTTTCTGTCTTATTCAGTGAAATATCAAGTAACGCAGCCGGAAAAATAGGTCGCGATTTTGTTCTAGGTTGTTTGAACAAGCTTTTAGGTGCAACATTCAAATTTAGTGTTTTATCACTTTTGGTATTGTCACTTGTTGTGTCTCTAGCATTAACACACTGCTCATATTTCTTTGGTCGCGGAGCTTCTCTCTCCTTATGTACAAATAGTTTTCTTTGTGGCACAACTATGCTAGCAATAGATTCATTATCACTGCTTTCTGGTAAATCTAAATTTGAATTTTCTTGACTGTAAATTGTCAAACATATGAAAATTTATTTTATGGTTAGTTTATTAACAAGTTTATTCAATAACAGTTGAAATAAACTATTAATAAAAAGGTTTAGCACATATTTTTGAATTACATGAATTAATTTCTGCACACAGAAATGCAAGAAATGTATGGTCATTCACATGTCAATTCACGATTCTGCGTGCAAAAGTAAATAAAAAATATGGTCCTTGGTATCTTCACAAAATCGATTCTCTATACACCCTGCTATTTTAATGCACGTTTTAACAAAAATATAATACTCAGTATTGTTCAGATAGCCAATACAACTCACTCTAAATAAAAAATCTAAAAACTTGGATCAATAAGGATCTGCCCACAAATACCTGGGTTGTAACTGCTGATCTTAATATAAGTGTTGATGTGTGATGTCCGTATAGATGTAGGAGTGTTAAAACTTATACAAATTGAGAACTTTTTCTTCTGAAGGTGGTTAAAACATAAAGCTTACCCTATTACTTCAAAGTCCAGAGCATTATCTTCTGCGATATCGGCCATCATTTTATGGTTTTCCAACACTTCCCTCACATCCCTTGAATCGTCATGTAACTTTTTCCACCAGCTTTTACCTGAAAAATATTTTTTTGATAGTTAAGATTACTTTCAGACTTCTTAGCTTAACAACACTTCATTACTAAAGTAATATCATGCTAGGTATAATATTATTAAAGTAATATCATGTGAGGTATAGGTACTGATTTAAATCTATCTAAGTAATCTATCTCTTGTATGATTAGCTATTCAATAAATAGAAACAGAATATGTCGCAAGATATAGTTGTTTTTAAATAAAATTAAACATAATCTCAGTGGCTAAGACCAACTGTCATTTAGTAACTCACGTCTTGGCTTCTCGATATCAGTGTTGTCAGACAGCACAGATTGGAAGCTCATTTGTGATACATTAAAAATTGATTCTTCTTCCTCCATTATAATTGCAGAGAGGCGACCAGGACCCACAGAACTAGCAGGAGATGCCACACTATGGCTCCTACGAAGTTTGTACCTCTTGGGTGTAACCGGAGCCCCTTGAGATCGTGCAGGAGACGGCACCCTCGATTCACGAGACATGTTATTATGGTTTTCTATTTACTGAAATACAATTTAATGTTTTAATGTTCATAACAAATAAACAAAATCTTTTTGTTACCACTATCAAGGTGTAATAGGTAATCTGGACCTGAGAAATGAATTAATTGAGACCACTTCTTTATGCAATTGACTATAATAGGTCCATATTCCTTGTACTAAAGATTTGGGATTCAAAAATTAATAACAGCACTAGAATCGTAGACAGATAGATTGTTCACTATGGTATTGATGTCGTAAACGATTAATTATAATAGAATTGTGATTTGTGACTGAAGTTTTAAAATATAAATTACATTCGTTAATAAAATCACTTTTTAAGAGTTTGTTATAACTAAGATTTTTTTAGGTACAAGAAATAGTAATTAAATTTCTCACATAAGGATTGAAATTCTACAATTTTACATTTAATAAATCAATATTCTTCTTAAAATATTTTTAAATTCTGAAACATACACGTACGTAAACAACACAAACAAAATAAAATAGACCGCATCACAAAATAACTAGACTTATGGACCGCACAGCACAGACCGGTACCTACCTGCCAACCACCAACCGTTAGTGGCGGTTTTCAAATAAACGTAAGTTGTCAACTGTCAATTTTTTTTTTAATCATTACAAACTCTGTATGAAGCATGGAATTTACAACAGGTAGTTCTGTTTTCGTGCGACTAAATTATCGTCTACGAGGGTAATAGCAGGCGCTGGTCTACAGGGGGCAGTGGATGCATTAAATTGCATTTGCTTCCTTCCCCCCTGAGGACTAGGTTCTATATTCAGACCCTGACCCTGTAAATTTAAAAAATTGCGTGATGCAACCAAAATTGCCTCAAATAAATCCTAAATTCGCGCCTGGGCAATAGGGTATTTGAATGGAATTTATTATAAGAAATTGGGTCAATATGTCAAAAATATGGCCCCACAAAAGCATAATCATGAATGATTTAAAAAAAATTGACAATTTTATTAAAAATATTCAACTTTTCATTTTGTGAAACGGAACGTTGCAACGAAACACAACGTAGACGGAGAACGAAACACAAACACCAATCACAGCGAATCACAACCACGCGTTATACAAAAAATAAATAGTCAAACTACCTTGATCTGAACAATTTTGAACTTTACTAAAGAACAGTTAAATTTTATTTTCTCTAACTCGAGTCTATTCTGTAATATAGTTTCAAAAAGTAATATGTGCTCGTGATACGTTGAACGAATCAATTTGAAAATTGACGAACAGCATACTTTAGTTATTCTGAAGGTGCATTTCGAATCTTTACTGGAACTATTGGAATCAACTAAACGCAGTTCAATTTTTAACCGACTTCCAAAAAGGAAGAGGTTCTGTGTTCGATTGTATGTGTGCTTTTTTATGTATGTTCACCGATTACTCGAAGACGGTTGGAACGATTTGGAAAATTCTTTTTTGTTAGAAAGTGTATACTCTCCCAATTAGGTCCCATTGCCACCAAGTTGGGATCTGACGATGGGATTTTGGAGAAATCGAGGGAACTCTTCAAAAATTATAGGCACACCTGTAGTTGTAGTTATAGTTTTGTGTTTTTGGAAGTCGGTTTTAATTTTTTTTTTTAATTTTGTTTATAATTTCATTTTTGGATATTCAGGTTACTTATCTGTCAGTATCACATGACCCGCTGATAGCACTGTCTCCCAGTGCTGTGAAATTCGTTCCGAATAATTTTCAGTATACTACCGCAGTATCCGCAGTAGGCGGTATGACGTCATAATCGTCGCCATTTTTACTGTGACCACTGCCATCGGTCGGTTGAGATGAGTGGTTGACAGCGTGACATCATGGCAATGACAATGAACTGCAGTGACGTCATACCTTACAGTGCTCTCTCCGTCTACGGTACTCTCTCAGAACAAGCTTTAGTTATTCTTCTGAGGGTATTCTCAGTGTTTATGGAACATACCCCCTGTCTACAGAGTGACATCTAAGACTAAAGAAAAAAACTCATGCAAGTACCCTATTCCGGGATTAGTACGGATCTTTTGGCGGGATTTCTAGCAGAGTGGACGTCAGTTTTATTTCTTTGTTTTGCAAATTAGTTTATCGTGATTAATATTGTGTGATTATGGTGGATTTTGCATAATAGTGATCCATTAGTGATGAACCGTGTGCGGAAACAGTGAAATAAGATGAAATAGGGCGTTCATCGGGAGGTTTTCGTTTTACTATACAACTTCCCACAGAGCGTCCTAAGGTTAAACTGTGAAGATTTGCTGCCAAAAGTTCCGGTAAAGTATCGAAATGCATCTCACCAATGCATTTCGATGTAAATAACTTCAGAAGAAGAAAAATACTAATGAATTGGCTATATGGACTAAATTTCCTTCTGCCTTCCCCGAGAGTGGTAAACTTCACCAAAAAAAAAAGGATTAGTACCCTATTTCCTTCCCTATACCCCTGACAACGTGTATGCAAAATTTCATAATGATCGGTTGAGCCGTTAAGGCGTGAAATCGTAATTCGTAACAGACAAACAGACGGAGTTACTTTTGCATTTATAATATTACTAGCTGTTCTCCGTGGTTTCAGTCGTGATAATTTCAGAGTTCCTGCGGGAATTCCAGGATAAAAAGTACCCTATGTCCTTCCCTGTACCCCTGACACCGTAATGCAAAATTTCATGATGATCGGTTGAGCCGTTAAGGCGTAACATAACAGCGATCCTTTTGGCAGAGCATGCAAGAGATATTATGGCTTCTAATTTAGACTAGGCACTGTTAGTGTTTGTTTCTTTTTCTTGTGTGTTGAGCTGAAATAAATGTATTTTCTTTCTTTTCTTTCTTTCTTTCAGTGCCGAATTCGCCAACACCTACCTAACTATCAATAAAAAGGTGACTATGATTTATTAAATTAACCGCAGACAAATTCACTGAGACACGCCTTGTCACATTTTGTAGATAAAATCCATTTGATTTATGGATACCGGGGGGAAGCTGTCATTAATCTCAATTTGTACCTACGTTCGTTCGTGTCCTATTCGACTACAAAGGATGTTCACCCTACACGATAGATATAAGACGCAGTATAGTTAAGCTATCTGAATAAGTAGGTACTTAATACCTACACTATAGTCGTATGTACCTACCTACTAGCTGTTCCCCCGCGGTTTCACCCGCGTTTCGGAGATCCCGCGAGTATACCAAGATAGAAGTACTTACTACCCTATTTTTATTCTGTACCTACCCTTGAAAACGTGTCTGTAGTATATGCAAAATTTAATGTAGTTTCTTCCGCGTTAATTTCGGAGTTCACGTGGGAATTCCGGGGTAAAAAATAGCCTATGTTCTTCTCTGTACCTCTGAAAACGTGTATGCAAGGTTTCATGATGATCGGTTGAGCCGTTAAAGCGTGAAAGCGTAACAAACAAACGCATTTATAGTAGCTTAAATGTAGTGCCACTATATAGGTGAGTATACCACCTACCTAACTATATTTACGGAAGCTAAAAAAAAAACCGTTCCATTATACAGGGCGCAAGGTTTAATGAGAGACTTATTGAAAGAGAGTGTTATCTAAGTATCTGATTCTCACATCACATATTAAAAAAACACAAAACTAAAAATAAACTAAAAATAAAAAGCAATAAATAACAAAATACCGATTTAATCCAAAAGAAAAAATCACACGTAATATTATTATTAGTTTGTGCTACCACTATAGTTGTAAAAAAACCAGTTTAAAACGTTTAAAACTGAAACGCACCGTTTAAAACCCGAAAGCCACCGTTTTAAACGGTGTAATACCCGACTGCGGAGACAATAGAGAGTTATGTATTTAGAAATGTAAAGGCATAAAATAACGTGCAATATTTTACAAGCTAGTTACTTTAATGGTTTTATTTGTTGAAATAAAATATTTACAAGTAAAAAAGAATATTACTACTTTTTATATTATTGGTTACTTTAAATAATTGTTCTCTTAGCACTTCATACGAAAAAACGCGGCAAGGAGCGCGGGGGGGGGGGATTTTTTATTAATTATTAGTAAAAAATCTAACAAACATGAAAATACACAGTTTGGTACTCCGTTGCATGGCGATAATCGATAATCGATAATCTAATGCATTCTGAGTTCATATTAAAAAAACACTGTTTCTAACCATAAAAACCGTAAAACACCGTTTTAAACGGTTTTAAACCAAAATTTTGGTTTTAAACGGCATGGTTTGATTCGTTTTAAACCGACCTTACAACTATAGCTACCACTGATCGCTTTGAATTTGGTGACAAGCCCGCTGGTGTCTGTCCACTTGGGTTATTCTGCTCACGAAGAGCTGGTGGCGGGAGTCGACTTAGCCCATCTACCCCCTCCATATTTTTGGCTTGTCACCGACTTCATACCGATCAGTGGTAGCACAAACCAATAATAATATTATATATGTTTTTTCCTTTTGGATTAAATCGGTATTTTGTTATTTATTGCTTTTTATTTTTAGATTTTTAGTTTTGTGTTTTTGGAAGTCGGTTTTAATTTTTTGTAATTTCTCTAAGTTACAATAGCCTAATGTCAACTCCTCATCACCTTTTACAATATATTGCTTTTCCCGATGCAGGGACGTTAATTGTTGAGGAGTTCTCCTGGTACTTCACCATCAGTTCCACTTCACCATATACATTGTAACGAACATAAATTGTTTAGAAACCACATTAAAGTTAACGAATCAGAATCTGTGAAATACCTATTATTTAGGAGTTCCGATGACCATCTGTGGTCTTCATCATCAGTTCCACTTCTTCAAATTTTGCTTTCCGAAAGCAAATAAACAATTTACTATAAAAAATACAAAAATCGCTATAGGTGTTCCCATAATTTTTGAAGAGTTCCCTCGATTACTCCAAGATCCCATCATCAGATCTCAATTTGGTGACCATGGAATCAATTTGGAAGTATCCCCTATCAAACAAAAAACCAATTTTTTAAATCGCTCCAATCGGAACCCGTGAAATACGTATTATTGTTGAGTAGTTCCGATGACCATCTGTGGTCTTCATCATCAGTTCCACTTCTTCAAATTTTGCTTTCCAGAAGCAAATGAACGATTTACTATAAAAAATACCCAAATCGCTATGAGGTTCTTGAAATCGCGGGCGACAGATGGTTGCATCTACCCTTTTATTAACCGACTTCCAAAAAGGAGGAGGTTCTATGTTCGATTGTATGTATGTTTTTTTTTTTATGTATGTTCACCGATTACTCGAAGACGGTTGAACCGATTTGGAAAATTCTTTTTTTGTTTGAAAGGGTATACTCCCAATTAGGTCCCATTGCCACCAAGTCGGGATCTGATGATGGGATCTTGGAGAAATCGAGGGAACTCTTCAAAAATTATAGGCACACCTATAGCGATTTCGGTATTTTTTAAAGTAAATCGTTCATTTGCTACCGGAAAGCAAAATTTGAAGAAGTGGAACTGATGATGAAGACCACAAATGGTCATCGGAACTACTCAACAATAATACGTATTTCACGGTTTCCGATAGGAGCGATTTGGAAAATTGTTTTTTTGTTTGAAAGGAGATACTCCGAAATTGATTCCGTTGTCACTACCTCGAGATCCGATGATGGGATCTTGGAGTAATCGAGGGAACTCTTCAAAAATTATAGGTACACCTATAGCGATTTTTGTATTTTTTATAGTAAATCGTTTATTTGCTTTCGGAAAGCAAAATTTGAAGAAGTGGAACTGATGATGAAGACCACAGATGGTCATCGGAACTACTCAATAAAAGGTATTTTACGGGTTCCGATTCGTTAACTTTAATCAGGTTTCTAAACAATTTATGCCCGTCACAATGTGTATGGTGAAGTGGAACTGATGGTGATGTACTAGGAGAACTCCTCAACAATTAACGTCCCTGCGTCGGGAAAAGCAATATTTTGTAAAAGGTGATGAGCAGTTGACATTAGGCTATTGTAACTTAGAGAAGTTTGTTGTCGATTGATAACTTGAAATTTCGTTCCATCAGCCAATTCAAGTTTCTAAAGTTTATGTTTGTTTTATTTGACTGATCTGAGGCGACAGTATAGGTATTTGAGTAGGTAAGTAAACTTTTTGTTGTACCTTGTACCTATAAGTTCCTCAATGCAGAAAATACCTTATTGTTCTCTTGCTTAAATGTAGCTTTACCTACTCTGTTATGCAATTGCAAAAACACAAATAGCGGAATTATTTATTGCAGGATTGTTCATACTATCCCTATCGAATATTTTTGAAAAAAAAAATCACTTGTTAGATAGGTAGGTATTTCATTAGGTATCCACAGAGATAATAAATATTATGATTTTTAAAATCGCTTGGTGCTATTTTCATTTCTGTAAGGACTATAATTGAATAAAAAGAGGAATTCCGCCCCCGCTGTAGGTATATTTACGGACGAAGTAGTGTTGAATACAAAATTACTATAAAAACATCGATTGACACTTTTGTTGGCGATAACACTAAATATTTTATGCATAGAGGTAGGTAAGTAACATGAATATTTCATGGGCGAGATCAAGTTATCTTGTAATTATTAATTTGCATTTTACTCCAGGGGTTGGAAAACAAGACTGGTCAATAGATAGAACACAGACAAAGACTAGAACATATAACGCAAGCAGAGGAGCAATTTTTCTCAAGCAAAACAGAAAACCACGCCGCTCCCGCTTCTCGGTACCTACTTTAAACTGACAGCGTGCTACTGGGGAGTCTGGCAGGTCGCAGCTTCTTCTCTCCAGCACTAGGAACCTGTGAATACAAAATGTGTGCTCCGTCCTGAATGTGTGCAAAAAATATTGAACAATGCTTGTAGTTAGCGTCACCATTGTTCGCTATAGTCACACTGTTACATAGTCATAGTTATAGAAAATTCTTCTTTGGTTGTACAGGTCTTTGGATAAATAAAAAGACCAAAAATTATATCGCATGAATACCTACCTCTCATCAATCACGATTTTACGGATTTGAGTTATCTACTCTAGCTACGACAGTCTGCGGAATCGAGCAGGTAGGTACGAAAGTTCCCATAGCTATCGAGCTGGTCGCGGGTGGTTTATCAATTAGGTATAGGTACCAACACTTTGATCCTATCTGTGGAGCCAATAGGTAGGTACTAGCCACAGAACAGAAAATAAATGATAGAAGGGACATCAACTTAATATGTAAATAAGTGAAAACCAGTGTCGCCGGGTGATTTTCGCACACAAAACTATGCATCACGCACAAAAAACAATCATTAACGTATATAAATGTATTAAACGCATTATGGTTATGTTTTTACTTAGTCGCTGTTTTAAAAATTCACAGTTTTGGGAATATTGTGGTACCTATATATACTTGGGATGGCAGCAAAAGAAGTTTTGGGCAAGTTGGAGCATTTGCTCTAACTTCCTTTGCAACGGTGACGCGCCTGCCCCGCCTACATGTCCTCTCTAGTTGATTTATTTGCACTGTAGCTATGCAAAGGAGTCTGTCTGTCATACTGAGTTTATCGAATCGAATCGCGAAATTCATGCGGGTGGAACTGTGGGATGGAACTAAGTGTAAGAACTATAAGGGTTGCCAGATTGCCACACCTAATAGGTAGCTGGACAAACCAGCCAGTTTGGCCAGACATTTGGGTGAAAAGGCCGGATACCCTACATTATTGAGGATTTTGTGTCTCAGTATTAATAGGTACGACAAAAAAATTATATGTACAATCAAGCAAATATAAATAAAAACGAATGCCAAATTAGTATAGTAGGTACTTTTACTTAAAGTCATCAGTCAAAATTAAATTCTAAATAAACAATTTCTCAATATTTCAATATTCTTTTTAAAGGCCACGCTCGGCGCTCGCTCGTTTGCGTAAAAAGCTTAACCAAAGGCGGACTAGCCGGACACCGTATATTTTGGCCGGACACGCAATAAAAAAGCCTAACTATGTCCGGCTTTATCCGGACGCCTGGCAACCCTAGCTATAGGCGATGCGAAAATGTATTCTTTGAAAAAAAAAAGCTAACATTAATAATATTATTAATAGGTAGGTACTTCATGAAATAGAGCAAAATGATATCAATATTTTTTTAAAGTTTGTATTCTTTTTGAAATCTCGCTGCTTTGTACTTTCTTTCTAACTAAACTTATTCATAAAATAAAATATAAATAAAAAGGTCATCTTAATACCTACCTACCTACGGAAATGGTAAAAAAAAACCAGATTACTTACCATTAACAATTTTGTTGAACCTCAAAAAAACTTCAAATATGTTTTATTTAAGACACTAGAGTCCGCTATAAAAAGTTTAGCCGAGTTTAAAACCTTAAAATATGCAAATAACATTATTATCATGAGAATCATTATGAATATCTAATAATACTACATTCGTACCGAAAGTTGTTAAAAGTTTTTATTAGGTAGGACTGTGCAGCTTAACGTTCTGTTTATTTTTGCTTTTTTCAGCTCTTTTTAATTTAAAATTTAAATAGAGAATTTAAAAAGACAGACTAAATAAAAAATTACTCACTACCTCATTAACGCTCAGTCGAAACAAGCTAAAATATAAATTTAGGTTAGTGGATTTCTTTAGTAACTTACTAGGAAAGTATTTTTTTGAAATTCAATCCCTTAAAGGGGTGAGAGTATCATATTGGTAGTATAAGTAAGTATTTGTATGGAATTGACCGTAATTTTTTAACCGACTTCCAAAAAGGAGGAGGTTATGCATTCGATTGTATGTTTTTTTTTATGTATGTTCACCGATTACTCGAAGACGGTTGGACCGATTTCGAAAATTCTTTTTTTGTTTGAAGGGGTATACTCTCAGTTAGGTCCCATTGCCACCAAGTCGGGATTTGATGATGGGATCTTGGAGAAATCGAGGGAACTCTTCAAAAATTATAGCCACACCTATAGCGATTTGGGTATTTTTTATAGTAAATCGTTCATTTGTTTTTGGAAAGCAAAATTTGAAGAAGTGGAACTGATTATGAAGACCACAGATAGTCATCGGAACTACTCAACAATAATACGTATTTCACGGGTTCCGATTGGAGCGATTTAAAAAAAATATTTTTTTGTTTGAAAGGGGATACTCCCAAATTGATTCCATTGTCACTAAGTCGAGATCTGATGATGGTATCCTGGAGTAATCGAGGGAACTCTTCAAAAATTATAGGTACACCTATAGCGATTTTTGTATTTTTTATAGTAAATCGTTTATTTGCTTTCGGAACGCAAAATTTGAAGAAGTGGAACTGATGATGAAGACCACAGATGGTTATCGGAACTACTCAATTATAGGTGTTTCACGGGTTCCGATCCGTTAATTTTAATATGGTTTCTAAACAATTTATGCTCGTCACCATAATGTATATGGTAAAGTGGAACTGACGGTGATGTACTAGGAGAACTCCTCAACAATTAACGTCCCTGCGTCGGGAAAAGCAATATTTTGTAAAAGGTGATGAGCAGTTGACATTAGGTTAATGTAACTTAGAGAAATTACGAACTAAGTCACTTAAAAACGAGAAATAAACAAAATTTTATCAAAAAAATTAAAACCGACTTCCAAAAACACAAAACTAAAAAGCTAAAAATAAAAAGCTAAAAATAACAAAATACCGATTTAATCTAAAAGACAAAAACACACGTAATATTATTATTGGTTTGTGCTACCACTGATCGGTATGAAGTCGGTGACAAGCCAAATATGGAGGGAGGTAGATAGGCTAAGTCGACTCCCGCCACCAGCTCTTCGTGAGCATAACAACCCAAGTGGGAAAACACCAGCGGGCTTGTCACCGAATTCAAACCGATCAGTGGTAGCACAAACCAATAATAATACCTACATATTACGTGTGTTTTTGTGTTATAATTAACTATAAAATAAATAAATAAATTTTTTATTTGTAAATAGCTATAATTGTAATGAAAACATGAGAAGCTGTAATCTAATTATTTATTATTAATATGTGTATTGTTATATTTAGATGTAACCTACTTTCACATATAATTTATTATTAAGAGCTACACTAGGCATCCGTATGGGTAGGTACCGTATTAGGTATGCATGTGGCCCGCCGCCGCCGCCGCGGGCCGCGTAGTTCATATCAAATATTATATTGCGTATGCTCCTATTTATATGAAAGTAATAAAAACAAAGTTAATATCGCAGCGGTTAAGTCATCTTGTATTTTATCTAAGTACGGATACTTCCCCGCAACTTCACCCGCGTCAATGGGGATGTGGACTACTTTAAAAATGAAAATTCTAATTAGTCCGTCAGTTAGAAAACAAAAAAACAATAGACACGTATTTTTTGCCTTTTTAAATAAATTAAAATATACAGAGATAAAGCGCATTAAAGTTTAGGGTGAGGGGGTCGTGACGTCACTAACCGCTAAAACCGCCATACAAACTGTCAGAATAGTGACGTCACGCGAAATTTCAACTCAATATATCGCCGTTATTTTTTGATTAAGTGAGAAAAGAAAAAAATACGTGTCGAATATTTTTTAATAATCTACAAGACGGACTAAAAAATAAAAATTAGTCAGCCTGCCCATTTCGGTCATCCCGAAAATTTTTTTTTAATACAGTTGCTCAAAAAGTGGCGTATTGCAGGGACGTTTAGCGTTCGGGATGTGGGCTATTACATACTCGAGCTTTTTGTTTACCTTTCCCGAACTCGTGCGTTCTCTTTGCCAACTGTCAAAATGGCGACACGACTTTGACACACTTTTTGCATTGCGAAACGTAGGTTTCGCATTACTAATACGACTAGCGCCATCTCTTGATCACAGTTGGAACTTAGTTGAGTTTGTTGTGTTTTTGATATTTTATTAAATTGCTTAATTTTTTCGTAACTGTATTAAAAATAGTTGTTCAGTACACGTGCGGAACCGTCATTGCAACTAGTTCCGACTGTCAACCCTCACCTTCGGCTGCGCCTCGGCTCGGGTCGACATTTGTCGGAACTCTTTGCAATGACAGGCTTTCCGCACTTATAATGAAATATACTATTAGCGACCGCGTTCGATAAATGAAGAATAAGTATAACTTTTTTTTACATACCTACATAAATATGGAATTTTGAAATAAGAATAAGTAATATTTCAAAATTAAGAATGCTAACCAGAGTTTTTTGGCGGGAGTCAAAGATTCGGTTCGGTCATTTATTTTCATGTCGATAAAAGATGGTTAAAAATGGATTTTGTTGTGGTTTTAGGGTGCTGTGTTAACTTTCACAGTGACGGTTTTTTATGTGCTCAAGAAGATATAAATGACATTTCGAGCTGATTTCTTCGGTAATACAAGTTTTTCTAGTTACGTCACCGATTTGTTCCTCGCTTTATACTTCCTCTTTGACTTGGTGCTAATATTTTTATTACTTTACACACGGTATAAATTTCTCATGAGCTGCACATCAAGTTAATTTTCACCGAGAGCCGAGCGGCTACGTTGAGTAGTTGATAGTATACAACTTAGGTTATTAACGTTTGCTCTCAACTCGCTGGGAACCCGGATTCCGGAACATACGGTTTTAGAAGACTAACGCAATTTACTCTCTATAGTTTTGTTTAACTTATTTTAACTAATGTTTATGAACCGTAGATCTTATAAAGCCAGAACCATGGTTCACTATGATCAAGTTTCAATAAATTCACAAAGATCCCAAAAAGAAAAGCACTTTCAGTTTTTCCTTAATTTTCCAATTTTTCAGACAGATTTTCCAAATTTTTCATCCTTATTTTTTTTTAAAATAATAATTCACCTCACAACACACAAATCCACTTGATCACACTAAGCTATAAGCTTGTGGAAACCAAGCAGACGTGGTATATACTACATATTATTATTACATATGTTATACTATAGATATATATACACGCCCAGACTGGAAAGTGGAACCCCGTATTCATCACTCAAAGTCCACCCCCACCAGGAATCGAAACCGCAACCTCTTGATTAGCGGGCAGGCATGGTGACCTACTACGCCAATCGGGTCGTCATATCATAGAGTTTTTTCATCCAATGCAAAAAGTTCCCGCTTTCAAGTGAGTGAAACCGCGCAACTAGTATGTAAGTTGAACCTTGAGTAACAGGACCAAGTTTTTAATGAATTGCTTCAATCTAATAACATCATGTTGTGATGAGATGTTATGAATAATGTAAGTACCTACTCTCTACAGAATTAATATGTCTAAAAAATTTGCCATACTTGTCTCCGGTAGGAGTTAGTAGACACTAAGGTATGTAGGTACCAGACGAGATAATCCGGCTTACCCAGTTTTGTATTACGGTCCAAGTGATGAGATGAAAGTCCAAGTGATGGGAGGCAGAAGAGCTCGTCCAATATGTCCGCTTTGGAGGGTATACCGAAGAAATCCCAGAATAAAATTTCCTCAAGAACAATATCAAACGGACATGTGATTATTTTTATAAGGGGGGTGAGGGGAAGATGACAATATGACAATAAATTAAAACGCTGGCAGTAGATACTAATAAATAAGAGCATAATGAAACTTATCAAATTGAAATTTCTCATTTATAAAAATTTTCTTCATTCTGTATTTTTTTCGTAGGTAACTAAGTTATCACAGATAGGTAAACATTGTTTATTAAAAAACAACCTCCGGAAACACGCCACGTTGCCAACTCGCAGCTTTGATCGCGCACGGCGCCAATCAGATGACACCGCGCGCACGCGCTGTTGTATCAATACTAACAAATGGTATTCTATTATTTTTTTAAATTTTTTCCCAATTTGTTTGTTTTAATTGACAGTGTTTTCATCTATTGTCGTATTGTCGTCTCCAATTTGAATATATAGACTAGCTGTCCCGCGCGGTTTCACCTGCGATAATTTCGAAGTTCCCGCGAAATTGTTTAATTGAAATTGACCTTAGGGGTTGAATTTTCAAAAATACTTTCTTATCGGATGCCTATGACGTACACACCCTCCAAGTTTCAGGTCTCTATGATCCGCGGTTTGGGCTGTGCGTTGATCCATCAGTCATTCAGGACAAAGGATTTTATATATATGTAGGTAGGTATACATATATTGCGAATATATAGGTACCGTATCCTCCACCGCTTATCACTTGCACTCTGATAATACTATTTAAACTTAATCCACTAGAGACTTTACCTATTTATTTTATCGATACTTTTACGTTGAAACTTCGATAATGTTGGCCGAAGCAGAAAATCGCAGCTTAAAGTTGCGCTATTAAATCACTAAGAACTTTAGAACTCGGTGCCCGCGTTCCCAACACGGTAAGTACCAATGTATTCACATTGTGATTTACAATTTGTACGATTTTAGTTTTATAGTTTTGTTCGAACTTTCGTAGATATCTATTTGTTTCAAGAGAGAAAATGTTAAATCATCGCATAGCTGATTTTTTACTGTGAGAAAATTTATTGTTTCTATCGCGATTTTAACAACTTTTAAGCGCATCAGTGGAGATTTCAAATTTTATATTCTTAAAATCGTTTTAATGTCTTGACAATTGTTAATCAATCGAGATTATATAAATAACTAGCTGTGCCCCGCGGTTTCACCCGCGTTAATTTCAGAATTCCCGCGGGAATTCCGGAATAAAAAGTACCCTATGTGTTAATCTGATGTATAAGCTATAATTATTGTAAAGTTTTATTTAAATCCATCCAGTAGTTTTTGCGTGAAAGAGTAACAAACATCCATCCAACTATCCATCCATCCATACATTCTTACAAACTTTCGCGTTTACAATATTAGTAGGATTATTTTTTGACAACTTATGCATTGATAGTCTACTATCAGTGCATAAGTTTTTTGGAGCCATAAAATTAAAAATTCAAGGTCGAATTTAAGTGTAAGAATTCTGACCAAAATCAAGTCAGTAAAATATCTATTTATTGTTTCTATCGCGATTTTAACAACTTTTAAGCGAATCAGTGGATATTTGACATTTTATGTTCTTAAAATCGTTCTAATGTCTTGAAAATTGTTAATCAATCGAGACTATCTGATCTATCTGATTATCTACTTTGTGACACTTACTATCAATGCATAAGTTTTTGGGAGCCGTCAAATTAAAAATTCAAGTGAGTGAGTGTAAGAATTCTGACCAAGTCATCTCAGTAAAGTACCTATTTAACATTTTGTTTTGTTAAAAATTATCCTCCTACAGTCTTATAGTCCTACATACAACCAAGACTCAAGAGTTATTCAAAGCGTGCTAGTTGTGTCAATATTATACTCATAGAAGCTACAGTATAGTTTTGTTCTACGCTATGCGATACTTTATTTTTAACTAGGAGTGGTTTTTAATGCCTTCATAAACCATGCAAAGTAGCGTATTCATTTACAACAATACCTACTGGGTTATTTAATGTACAATATATAACATACTAGCTATTTCAGAGATCCCGCGGGAGTTCTGACTTAAAAGTACCTACCCTATATCCTTTTCTGTGCTCATATGAACACGTTTAATATTCAAAATTTAATGCAGTTTTACCCGCGTTAATTTCGGAGTTCCTGCGGGAATTCCGGGATAATAAGTACTTACCCTATATCCTTTTCTGCACACTGGAAATGTGTATGCAAAATTTCGTGATGAGCGGTTGAGCCGTTAAGGCGTGAAAGCGTAACAGACAGACAGAGTTACTTTCGCATTAGCAGGGATTATCATTATATATAATAAAACTAAGTCGATAAAATGTGCGTGCCGATAAAACTTAAAAAGGAGTCCCGACACGATAAAGGGACTTATGTGGTGTGATAGCCCTTTATCCCCCCTCGAACAAGAAAGTTCCCGTTTTAATCTAAAGGGCATGTTTTTAAAGATATAAGGGACTTTCCGACCCTTCAACTTGGAAATTAAGTGCAGTGGCGCCATCTGTTATCGAATATTTGAACTTCGTTCAAGACAACTATGGAGACTATACACTCCAATAGCCATAGTGTATAGTCTCCATAGTTGTGAGCCATTGCAGCATGTGTAGTAGTGGCGCGAAATTTAAAATTCCAATTTCAATAAAATCTTAAATTTCATTTGTTACTATAATAAAGTTGTTAAATTTTGTGTATTTATACGTCATTATTTAACGTATATAATTAGTTCTCAAAATATTTAAAAATTTAGGTTTTTAAATTTCGCGCCTTTACTACATACGCTACCGCTACAGAAGCTAGAAAGTTCCCGTTTTAATCTAAAAGGCGTGTTTCTAAAGATATAAGGAACTTTCCAACCCTACAACTTGGAAATTAAGTATAGTGGCGCCATCTGTTATCGAATATTTGAACTTCATTCAGGACAACGATTGTTTGGGTTGCATTTCCAAAAGCGTTGCGAGCAATTGTAGCATGTGTAGTAGTGACACGAAATCCAATTTCAATAAAGTCTTAAATCTAATTTGTTGCTATAAAAAAGTTATTAAATTTTGTGTATTTATACGACATTAGCTAACTTATATTTTGGAGTTAAAGCGACATAATTTTAGTTATCCAAATTAGTTCTCAAAATATTTAAAAATTTAGGTTTTTAAATTTCGCGCCTTTAATACATACGCTACCGCTACAGAAGCTAGAAAGTTCCCGTTTTAATCTAAAGGGCATGTTTCTAAAGATATAAGGAACTTTCCAACCCTACAACTTGGAAATTAAGTATAGTGGCGCCATCTGTTATCGAATATTTGAACTTCATTCAGGACAAAGATTGTTTGGGTTGCATTTCCAAAAGCGTTGCGAGCAATTGTAGCATGTGTAGTAGTGACACGAAATTTAAAATTCCAATTTCAATAAAGTCTTAAATTTAATTTGTTGCTATAATAAAGTTATTAAATTTTGTGTATTTATACGTTATTAGCTAACTTATATTTTGGAGTTAAAGCGACATAATTTTAGTTATCCAAATTAGTTCTCAAAACATTAAAAAATTTAGGTTTTTAAATTTCTCGCTTTTACTACAAATGCTACTGCTATAGAACCTTTTATTATGGCGGACGATAATGACCAGAATACTCTAGAAGGTGTGAGAGAGAAAATATTTTCAAATTTTCTCGAATATTCTAGAGCCTAGCTCTCTGAATATATAAGAGCCCGGTGTCGCTCACCAGAGTTAGGATTACCCACTGCAGGGGGCTCTGCCCCGTCACTGTGAACCTAGCATCTCAAATGTTGGCATCTCAAAAAAAAACTTCAGATTTACTTGCATCCAGCATAGTTCTACAGTTCCTGATAGATTTCAACAATAGTTCTGTTGATTTACCAATTTAAACGCAATTTAAAGAATGAGATGCCAACTTCACAAATGACATTCCAGCATCTCATTAAATTTTAAGTATTTGAGCATCGAGGAGTTATGTCTAGCATAGTTCTGTACCTCCTGATTGATTTTTAGGATAGTTCCGTTAATTTGGCATTAAAATAGAAATTTTAACGCAATTTAAAAAATGAGATGCTAACTTCACAAATGACATACCAGCATCTCATAAAATTTGAAGTATTTGAGCATCGAAGAGTTATGTCTAGCATAGTTCTGTACCTCCTGATTGATTTTTAGGATAGTTCCGTTAATTTGGCATTAAAATAGAAATTTTAACGCAATTTAAAAATGAGATGCTAACTTCACAAATGACATTCCAGCATCTCATAAAATTTGAAGTATTTGAGAATCAAGGAGTTATGTCTAGCATAGTTCTGTACCTGCTGATTGATTTTTAGGATAGTTCCGTTAGTTTGGCATTAAAATTGAAATTTTAAACGCAATTTAAAGAATGAGATGCCAACTTCACGAATGAAATTTCAGCATCTCATTAAATTTGAAGTATTTCAGCATCGAGAAGTTATATCTAACATAGTTCTGTTTATCCTAATTGATTTTAAGGATAGTTCCGTTGATTCGGCCTTATAATAACAATTTAAGGGTACGATATGATATATTACGATACGATTTTTTTAAATTTCAAATATACAACTGTGAGATGCTGACATTTTAATGTCAGTTCTGGCCTCAGTAGGGGATGTAATCGACAGATTTAGTCATCTTGCTTACTATCGAAAAGAGTTCCCATCTCTGACTGTATTGAATAAAAAAATACGATTTTTTTAAATTTCAAATATACAACTGTGAGATGCTGACATTTTAATGTCAGTTCTGGCCTCAGTAGGGGATGTAATCGACAGATTTAGTCATCTTGCTTACTATCGAAAAGAGTTCCCATCTCTGACTGTATTGAATAAAAAAATACGATTTTTTTAAATTTCAAATATACAACTGTGAGATGCTGACATTTTTGTCAGTTCTGGCCTCAGTAGGTGGTGTATTCGACAGATTTAGTTATCCTGCTTACTATCGAAAAGAGTTCCCATCTCTGACTGTATTCAATAAAAAATACGATTTTTTTAAATTTCAAATATACAACTGTGAGATGCTGACATTTTTATGTCAGTTCTGGCCTCAGTAGGGCGTGTAATCGACAGATTTAGTTATCCTGCTTACTATCGAAAAGAGTTCCCATCTCTGACTGTATTCAATAAAAAAATACGATTTTTTTTTAATTTCAAATATACAACTGTGAGATGCTGACATTTTTATGTCAGTTCTGGCCTCAGTAGGTAGTGTATTCGAAAGATTTAGTTATCTTGCTTACTATCGAAAAGAGTTCCCATCTCTGACTGTATTCAATAAAAAATACGATTTTTTTAAATTTCAAATATACAACTGTGAGATGCTGACATTTTTATGTCAGTTCTAGCCTCAGTAGGGCGTGTAATCGACAGATTTAGTTATCCTGCTTACTATCGAAAAGAGTTCCCATCTCTGACTGTATTCAATAAAAAAATACGATTTTTTTTTAATTTCAAATATACAACTGTGAGATGCTGACATTTTTATGTCAGTTCTGGCCTCAGTAGGTGGTGTATTCGACAGATTTAGTTATCTTGCTTACTATCAAAAAGAGTTCCCATCTCTGACTGTATTCAATAAAAAAATACGATTTTTTTAAATTTCAAATATACAACTGTGAGATGCTGACATTTTTATGTCAGTTCTGGCCTCAGTAGGTAGTGTATTCGAAAGATTTAGTTATCTTGCTTACTATCGAAAAGAGTTCCCATCTCTGACTGTATTCAATAAAAAAATACGATTTTTTTAAATTTCAAATATACAACTGTGAGATGCTGACATTTTTATGTCAGTTCTGGCCTCAGTAGGTGGTGTATTCGACAGATTTAGTTATCCTGCTTACTATCGAGAAGAGTCCCATCTCTGACTGTATTCAATAAAAAAATACGATTTTTTTAAATTTCAAATATACAACTGTGAGATGCTGACATTTTTATGTCAGTTCTGGCCTCAGTAGGTGGTGTATTCGACAGATTTAGTTATCCTGCTTACTATCGAAAAGAGTTCCCATCTCTGACTGTATTCAATAAAAAAATACGATTTTTTTAAATTTCAAATATGCAACTGTGAGATGCTGACATTTTTATGTCAGTTCTGGCCTCAGTAGGGCGTGTAATCGACAGATTTAGTTATCCTGCTTACTATCGAAAAGAGTTTCCATCTCTGACTGTATTCAATAAAAAAATACGATTTTTTTAAATTTCAAATATACAACTGTGAGATGCTGATATTTTTATGTCAGTTCTGGCCTCAGTAGGTGGTGTATTCGACAGATTTAGTTATCCTGCTTACTATCGAAAAGAGTTCCCATCTCTGACTGTATTCAATAAAAAAATACGATTTTTTTAAATTTCAAATATACAACTGTGAGATGCTGACATTTTTATGTCAGTTCTGGCCTCAGTAGGCGATGCAATCGACAGATTTAGTTATCCTGCTTACTATCGAAAAGAGTTCCCATCTCTGACTGTATTCAATAAAAAAATACGATTTTTTTAAATTTCAAACATACAACTGTGAGATGCTGACATTTTTATGTCAGTTCTGGCCTCAGTAGAGGATGTAATCGACAGATTTAGTTATCCTGCTTACTATCGAAAAGAGTTCCCATCTCTGACTGTATTCAATAATAAAATACGATTTTTTTAAATTTCAAATATACAACCGTGAGATGCTGACATTTTTATGTCAGTTCTGAACTCAGTAGGGGGTGTAATCGACAGATTTAGTTATCCTGCTTACTATCGAAAAGAGTTTCCATCTCTGACTGTATTCAATAGAAAAATACGATTGTTTTTAATTTCAAATATACAACTGTGAGATGCTGACATTTTTATGTCAGTTCTGGCCTCAGTAGGTAGTGTATTCGACAGATTTAGTTATCTTGCTTACTATCGAAAAGAGTTCCCATCTCTGACTGTATTCAATAAAAAAATACGATTTTTTTAAATTTCAAATATACAACTGTGAGATGCTGACATTTTTATGTCAGTTCTGACCTCAGTAGGTGGTGTATTCGACAGATTTAGTTATCTTGCTTACTATCGAAAAGAGTTCCCATCTCTGACTGAATTCAATAAAAAAATACGATTTTTTTAAATTTCAAATATACAACTGTGAGATGCTGACATTTTTATGTCAGTTCTGGCCTCAGTAGGTGGTGTATTCGACAGATTTAGTTATCCTGCTTACTATCGAAAAGAGTTCCCATCTCTGACTGTATTCAATAAAAAAATACAATTTTTTTAAATTTCAAATTTACAACTGTGAGATGCTGACATTTTTATGTCAGTTCTGGCCTCAGTAGGTGGTGTATTCGACAGATTTAGTTATCTTGCTTACTATCGAAAAGAGTTCCCATCTCTGACTGAATTCAATAAAAAAATACGACAGTTACAATTGTATATTTGAAATTAAAAAAAATCGTATTTTTTTATTGAATAGAGACAGAGATGGGAACTCTTTTCGATAGTAAGCAGGATAACTAAATCTGTCGAGTACACCACCTACTGAGGCCAGAACTGACATAAAAATGTCAGCATCTCACAGTTGTATATTTGAAATTTAAAAAAATCGTATTTTTTTATTGAATTCAGTCAGAGATGGGAACCCTTTTCGATAGTAAGCAAGATAACTAAATCTGTCGAATACACCACCTACTGAGGCCAGAACTGACATAAAAATGTCAGCATCTCACAGTTGTAAATTTGAAATTTAAAAAAATTGTATTTTTTTATTGAATACAGTCAGAGATGGGAACTCTTTTCGATAGTAAGCAGGATAACTAAATCTGTCGAATACACCACCTACTGAGGCCAGAACTGACATAAAAATGTCAGCATCTCACAGTTGTATATTTGAAATTTAAAAAAATCGTATTTTTTTATTGAATTCAGTCAGAGATGGGAACTCTTTTCGATAGTAAGCAAGATAACTAAATCTGTCGAATACACCACCTACTGAGGCCAGAACTGACATAAAAATGTCAGCATCTCACAGTTGTATATTTGAAATTTAAAAAAATCGTATTTTTTTATTGAATACAGTCAGAGATGGGAACTCTTTTCGATAGTAAGCAAGATAACTAAATCTGTCGAATACACTACCTACTGAGGCCAGAACTGACATAAAAATGTCAGCATCTCACAGTTGTATATTTGAAATTAAAAAAAAATCGTATTTTTTTATTGAATACAGTCAGAGATGGGAACTCTTTTCGATAGTAAGCAAGATGACTAAATCAGTCGAATACCCCACCTACTGAGGCCAGAACTGACATAAAAATGTCAGCATCTCACAGTTGTATATTAGATATTTTAAAAAATCGTATTTTTTTATTGAATACAGTCAGAGATGGGAACTCTTTTCAATAGTAAGAAAGATGACAAAATCTGTCGACTACACCCTCTGCTGAGGCCAGAACTGACATTAAAATGTCAGCATCTCACAGTTGTTTATTTGAAATTAAAAAAAATCGTATTTTTTATTGAATACAGTCAGAGATGGGAACTCTTTTCGATAGTAAGCAGGATAACTAAATCTGTCGAATACACCACCTACTGAGGCCAGAACTGACATAAAAATGTCAGCATCTCACAGTTGTATATTTGAAATTTAAAAAAATCGTATTTTTTTATTGAATACAGTCAGAGATGGGAACTCTTTTCGATAGTAAGCAGGTTAACTAAATCTGTCGAATACACCACATACTGAGGCTAGAACTGACATAAAAATGTCAGCATCTCACAGTTGTATATTTGAAATTTAAAAAAATCGTATTTTTTTATTGAATACAGTCAGAGATGGGAACTCTTTCCGATGGTAAGCAGGATAACTAAATCTATCGAATACACCACCTACTGAGGCCAGAACTGACATAAAAATGTCAGCATCTCACAGTTGTATATTTGAAATTTAAAAAAATCGTATTTTTTTATTGAATACAGTCAGAGATGGGAACTCTTTCCGATAGTAAGCAGGATAACTAAATCTGTCGAATACACCACCTACTGAGGCCAGATCTGACATAAAAATGTCAGCATCTCACAGTTGTATATTTGAAATTTAAAAAAATCGTATTTTTTTATTGAATACAGTCAGAGATGTGAACTCTTTTCGATAGTAAGCAGGATAACTAAATCTGTCGAATACACCACCTACTGAGGCCAGAACTGACATAAAAATGTCAGCATCTCACAGTTGTATATTTGAAATTAAAAAAAAACGTATTTTTATATTGAATACAGTCAGAGATGGGAACTCTTTACAATAGTAAGCAAGATGAGTAAATCTGTCGACCATACCCTCTGCTGAGGCCAGAACTGACTTTAAAATGTCAGCATCTCACAGTTGAATATTTGAAATTTAAAAAAATCGTATTTTTTTATTGAATACAGTCAGAGATGGGAACTCTTTTCGATAGTAAGCAGGATAACTAAATCTGTCGATTACACCCCCTACTGAGGCCAGAACTGACATAAAAATGTCAGCATCTCACAGTTGTATATTTGAAATTTAAAAAAATCGTATTTTTTTATTGAATACAGTCAGAGATGGGAACTCTTTGCGATAGTAAGCAGGATAACTAAATCTGTCGAATACACCACCTACTGAGGCCAGAACTGACACAAAAATGTCAGCATCTCACAGTTGTATATTTGAAATTAAAAAAAATCGTATTTTTATATTGAATACAGTCAGAGATGGGAACTCTTTTCAATAGTAAGCAAGATGAGTAAATCTGTCAACTACACCCTCTGCTGAGGCCAGAACTGACTTTAAAATGTCAGCATCTCACAGTTGAATATTTGAAATTTAAAAAAATCGTATTTTTTTATTGAATACAGTCAGAGATGGGAACTCTTTTCGATACTAAGCAGGATAACTAAATCTGTCCAATACACCACCTACTGAGGCCAGAACTGACATAAAAATGTCAACATCTCACAGTTGTATATTTGAAATTTAAAAAAATCGTATTTTTTTATTGAATACAGTCAGAGATGGGAACTCTTTTCGATAGTAAGCAGGATAACTAAATCTGTCGAATACACCACCTACTGAGGCCAGAACTGACATAAAAATGTCAGCATCTCACAGTTGTATATTTGAAATTAAAAAAAAACGTATTTTTATATTGAATACAGTCAGAGATGGGAACTCTTTACAATAGTAAGCAAGATGAGTAAATCTGTCGACCACACCCTCTGCTGAGGCCAGAACTGACTTTAAAATGTCAGCATCTCACAGTTGAATATTTGAAATTTAAAAAAATCGTATTTTTTTATTGAATACAGTCAGAGATGGGAACTCTTTTCGATAGTAAGCAGGATAACTAAATCTGTCGATTACACCCCCTACTGAGGCCAGAACTGACATAAAAATGTCAGCATCTCACAGTTGTATATTTGAAATTTAAAAAAATCGTATTTTTTTATTGAATACAGTCAGAGATGGGAACTCTTTGCGATAGTAAGCAGGATAACTAAATCTGTCGAATACACCACCTACTGAGGCCAGAACTGACACAAAAATGTCAGCATCTCACAGTTGTATATTTGAAATTAAAAAAAATCGTATTTTTATATTGAATACAGTCAGAGATGGGAACTCTTTTCAATAGTAAGCAAGATGAGTAAATCTGTCAACTACACCCTCTGCTGAGGCCAGAACTGACTTTAAAATGTCAGCATCTCACAGTTGAATATTTGAAATTTAAAAAAATCGTATTTTTTTATTGAATACAGTCAGAGATGGGAACTCTTTTCGATACTAAGCAGGATAACTAAATCTGTCCAATACACCACCTACTGAGGCCAGAACTGACATAAAAATGTCAACATCTCACAGTTGTATATTTGAAATTTAAAAAAATCGTATTTTTTTATTGAATACAGTCAGAGATGGGAACTCTTTTCGATAGTAAGCAGGATAACTAAATCTGTCGAATACACCACCTACTGAGGCCAGAACTGACATAAAAATGTCAGCATCTCACAGTTGTATATTTGAAATTAAAAAAAAACGTATTTTTATATTGAATACAGTCAGAGATGGGAACTCTTTACAATAGTAAGCAAGATGAGTAAATCTGTCGACCACACCCTCTGCTGAGGCCAGAACTGACTTTAAAATGTCAGCATCTCACAGTTGAATATTTGAAATTTAAAAAAATCGTATTTTTTTATTGAATACAGTCAGAGATGGGAACTCTTTTCGATAGTAAGCAGGATAACTAAATCTGTCGATTACACCCCCTACTGAGGCCAGAACTGACATAAAAATGTCAGCATCTCACAGTTGTATATTTGAAATTTAAAAAAATCGTATTTTTTTATTGAATACAGTCAGAGATGGGAACTCTTTGCGATAGTAAGCAGGATAACTAAATCTGTCGAATACACCACCTACTGAGGCCAGAACTGACACAAAAATGTCAGCATCTCACAGTTGTATATTTGAAATTAAAAAAAATCGTATTTTTATATTGAATACAGTCAGAGATGGGAACTCTTTTCAATAGTAAGCAAGATGAGTAAATCTGTCAACTACACCCTCTGCTGAGGCCAGAACTGACTTTAAAATGTCAGCATCTCACAGTTGAATATTTGAAATTTAAAAAAATCGTATTTTTTTATTGAATACAGTCAGAGATGGGAACTCTTTTCGATACTAAGCAGGATAACTAAATCTGTCCAATACACCACCTACTGAGGCCAGAACTGACATAAAAATGTCAACATCTCACAGTTGTATATTTGAAATTAAAAAAAATCGTATTTTTTTATTGAATACAGTCAGAGATGGGAACTCTTTTCGATAGTAAGCAGGATAACTAAATCTGTCGAATACACCACCTACTGAGGCCAGAACTGACATAAAAATGTCAGCATCTCACAGTTGTATATTTGAAATTTAAAAAAATCGTATTTTTTTATTGAATACAGTCAGAGATGGGAACTCTTTTCGATACTAATCAGGATAACTAAATCTGTCCAATACACCACCTACTGAGGCCAGAACTGACATAAAAATGTCAACATCTCACAGTTGTATATTTGAAATTAAAAAAAATCGTATTTTTTTATTGAATACAGTCAGAGATGGGAACTCTTTTCGATAGTAAGCAGGATAACTAAATCTGTCGAATACACCACCTACTGAGGCCAGAACTGACATAAAAATGTCAGCATCTCACAGTTGTATATTTGAAATTTAAAAAAATCGTATTTTTTTATTGAATACAGTCAGAGATGGGAACTCTTTTCGATACTAAGCAGGATAACTAAATCTGTCCAATACACCACCTACTGAGGCCAGAACTGACATAAAAATGTCAACATCTCACAGTTGTATATTTGAAATTAAAAAAAAATCGTATTTTTTTATTGAATACAGTCAGAGATGGGAACTCTTTTCGATAGTAAGCAGGATAACAAAATCTGTCGATTACACGCCCTACTGAGGCCAGAACTGACATAAAAATGTCAGCATCTCACAGTTGCATATTTGAAATTTAAAAAAATCGTATTTTTTTATTGAATACAGTCAGAGATGGGAACTCTTTTCGATAGTAAGCAGGATAACTAAATCTATCGAATACACCACCTACTGAGGCCAGAACTGACATAAAAATGTCAGCATCTCACAGTTGTATATTTGAAATTTAAAAAAATCGTATTTTTTTATTGAATACAGTCAGAGATGGGAACTCTTCTCGATAGTAAGCAGGATAACTAAATCTGTCGAATACACCACCTACTGAGGCCAGAACTGACATAAAAATGTCAGCATCTCACAGTTGTATATTTGAAATTTAAAAAAATCGTATTTTTTTATTGAATACAGTCAGAGATGGGAACTCTTTTCGATAGTAAGCAGGATAACTAAATCTGTCGAATACACTACCTACTGAGGCCAGAACTGACACAAAAATGTCAGCATCTCACAGTTGTATATTTGAAATTAAAAAAAATCGTATTTTTATATTGAATACAGTCAGAGATGGGAACTCTTTTCAATAGTAAGCAAGATGAGTAAATCTGTCAACTACATCCTCTGCTGAGGCCAGAACTGACTTTAAAATGTTAGCATCTCACAGTTGAATATTTGAAATTTAAAAAAATCGTATTTTTTATTGAATACAGTCAGAGATGGGAACTCTTTTCGATAGTAAGCAGGATAACTAAATCTGTCGATTACACCCCCTACTGAGGCCAGAACTGACATAAAAATGTCAGCATCTCACAGTTGTATATTTGAAATTTAAAAAAATCGTATTTTTTATTGAATACAGTCAGAGATGGGAACTCTTTTCAATAGTAAGAAAGATGACAAAATCTGTCGACTACACCCTCTGCTGAGGCCAGAACTGACATTAAAATGTCAGCATCTCACAGTTGTTTATTTGAAATTAAAAAAAATCGTATTTTTTATTGAATACAGTCAGAGATGGGAACTCTTTTCGATAGTAAGCAGGATAACTAAATCTGTCGAATACACCACCTACTGAGGCCAGAACTAACATAAAAATGTCAGCATCTCACAGTTGTATATTTGACATAAAAAAAATCGTATTTTTTTATTGAATACAGTCAGAGATGGGAACTCTTTTCGATAGTAAGCAAGATAACTAAATCTGTCGAATACACCCTCTGCTGAGGCCAGAACTGACATAAAAATGTCAGCATCTCACAGTTGTATATTTGAAATTAAAAAAAATCGTATTTTTTATTGAATACAGTCAGAGATGGGAACTCTTTTCGATAGTAAGCAGGATAACTAAATCTGTCGAATACACCACCTACTGAGGCCAGAACTAACATAAAAATGTCAGCATCTCACAGTTGTATATTTGACATAAAAAAAAATCGTATTTTTTTATTGAATACAGTCAGAGATGGGAACTCTTTTCGATAGTAAGCAGGATAACTAAATCTGTCGAATACACCACCTACTGAGGCCAGAACTGACATAAAAATGTCAGCATCTCACAGTTGTATATTTGAAATTAAAAAAAATCGTATTTTTTTATTGAATACAGTCAGAGATGGGAACTCTTTTCGATAGTAAGCAGGATAACTAAATCTGTCGAATACACCACCTACTGAGGCCAGAACTGACATAAAAATGTCAGCATCTCACAGTTGTATATTTGAAATTTAAAAAAAATCGTATTTTTTTATTGAATACAGTCAGAGATGGGAACTCTTTTCGATAGTAAGCAGGATAACTAAATCTGTCGATTACACCCCCTACTGAGGCCAGAACTGACATAAAAATGTCAGCATCTCACAGTTGTATATTTGAAATTTAAAAAAATCGTATTTTTTTATTGAATACATTCAGAGATGGGAACTCTTTTCGATAGTAAGCAAGATGACTAAATCTGTCGATTTCATCCCCTACTGAGGCCAGAACTGACATTAAAATGTCAGCATCTCACAGTTGTATATTTGAAATAAAAAAAAATCGTATTTTTTTATTGAATACAGTCAGAGATGGGAACTCTTTTCGATAGTAATTAGGATAACTAAATCCGTCGAATACACCACCTACTGAGGCCAGAACTGACATAAAAATGTCAGCATCTCACAGTTGTATATTTGAAATTTAAAAAAATCGTATTTTTTTATTGAATACAGTCAGAGATGGGAACTCTTTTCGATAGTAAGCAGGATAACTAAATCTGTCGAATACACCACCTACTGAGGCCAGAACTGACATAAAAATGTCAGCATCCACAGTTGTATATTTGAAATTTAAAAAAATCGTATTTTTTTATTGAATACAGTCAGAGATAGGAACTCTTTTCGATAGTAAGCAAGATGACTAAATCTGTCGATTACATCCCCTACTGAGGCCAGAACTGACATTAAAATGTCAGCATCTCACAGTTGTATATTTGAAATTTAAAAAAATCGTATCGTAATATATCATATCGTACCCTTAAATTGTTATTATAAGGCCGAATCAACGGAACTATCCTTAAAATCAATTAGGATAAACAGAACTAAGTTAGACATAACTTCTCGATGCTGAAATACTTCAAATTTAATGAGATGCTGAAATTTCATTCGTGAAGTTGGCATCTCATTCTTTAAATTGCGTTTAAAATTTCAATTTTAATGCCAAACTAACGGAACTATCCTAAAAATCAATCAGCAGGTACAGAACTATGCTAGACATAACTCCTTGATTCTCAAATACTTCAAATTTTATGAGATGCTGGAATGTCATTTGTGAAGTTAGCATCTCATTTTTTAAATTGCGTTAAAATTTCTATTTTAATGCCAAATTAATGGAACTATCCTTAAAATCAATCAGGAGGTACAGAACTATGCTAGACATAACTCTTCGATGCTCAAATACTTCAAATTTTATGAGATGCTGGAATGTCATTTGTGAAGTTAGCATCTCATTTTTTAAATTGCGTTAAAATTTCTATTTTAAATCCAAATTAACGGAACTATCCTAAAAATCAATCAGGAGGTACAGAACTATGCTATACATAACTCCTCGATGCTCAAATACTTCAAATTTAATGAGATGCTGGAATGTCATTTGTGAAGTTGGCATCTCATTCTTTAAATTGCGTTTAAATTGGTAAATCAACAGAACTATTGTTGAAATCTATCAGGAACTGTAGAACTATGCTGGATGCAAGTAAATCTGAAGTTTTTTTTTGAGATGCCAACATTTGAGATGCTAGGTTCACAGTGACCTCTGCCCCGACGCAGTTACTTAATTTGAACAGCGAAACGAGCGATTTCAAAACGAAAAGAAGAGAAGTTATCTGTGAGCCTTTATTTAGAAGTATCACGTGTGAGTATTTTTAATAGTGTATTTAATTAACTCTCGATTTTGAAACGAAATAGAAAAAAGTTATTTGTGGGTTTTTATCGTGAAATTTCAAATGTGAGTATTTTTAATAGTGTTTAATTAATTCTAATGGAGTAGGAAATCCGAAAAAATTATGTATATATACTCCGGACAATAAAATGAAAAATGTTGTTTATAAACAAGTATTGTAAATAATGAGAAAACGTTTTCAATAAACTTTTTTTTTACTTTTTACGTCATAGTTTATTTTTTTATTTCGACTCTACCACGTCATCTCATATCAACTCCCGGGCGAAGCCGGGTTTTTTAGCTAGTAAGTTTATATATTCCACTGTCGTACAGCTATCTAATACGTAATATACCTACGTCGACAAACCTAATTTTAACAACGCAAATTGCATTAGAATTTGTTCGATTGTAAATAACAACAACTTGTTTATTTGAAGCCTTAAATTTGTTCCAGTGTATTTATATTGTGGAGTAGGTACTAGGTAGGTATCGAATAAATGACTTTATTTCAAACACATCATATTATGGTCATAATTGCTTTGTATTTCAGTGAGTTCACGCAACGTAGGTATCTACCTACAGTAAATCAAAAACATAATAAATATTCAGCGTTCGTTCAACAAGTGAATAAATCACAATCTGTTGCCAATTTTCATGAGGAATATTATTCTTGACGCGTTACGTACGCAAAGGTTGGTAATAAATATCTACATTCTAACTGCGTATCTTTTAATAATCATGTAAATGTAGCTGGCTGGCTTTTGGACGACTGTTTGATGGCAAAACTTGTAAGAAGCATCCCAAATAATAAGTCTAATTAACTAATTCGAATAGTTAGGTACCCACAACTTACCCCAAATTAAGTGGTGAAAGATGATTTGAATTGAATTGAATTCGTTGAATTGAATTGAATTCATTTCGTACGAAACACGTTCAGAATAAGATTTAGTTGAAGTTTTCAATTGAACCCCGTTCATTGAAGAAAAATGTTTATTTGCGTGTACAATGCCAGTCACGTAGACTAGTCGCTGACTAGTACCCAAATTACTACATGCACCCAACTGTCGATTTATTTCTATTTTTTTTCTTTCTTATGTTATTGAAAACAAAAAAGGAATAAAAATATTGCAGATTATAAATAAAATTTTTGTAACCACTCTTGGCATCGACCACACAGTCGATGACTCTTGGTTACTCCTTTTCCGACTTACGAGTGCCTGGTATAGATGTATCTACGTATAGATGTCGCAGACATTTTGTAAAATTTATCTGTTTAAAAACGGTTCCTTGGTGTTTTGTATTATGCCGAAGTCAGATAATGCGTTAAGTTCTGTTGATACCACAGTTCCAACTTATCTAACATAACGTGCTAGATTGCACAATGAGTTTCTAAATACAACCGGATGATGTTAATATCTATTTTTATTAAAAACAAGCTTTTAGACCGTTTTATGCGACAGCATAATTCTGCTGAGTCAGTGTCCACCTTGGCATCACAGCAATTTTCTTGGCAATTCTTTTTTAAATGATAAATTTTGTTGCATGTTTTTTAATTTTAAGTAATTCTGTGATGCCGAATAAATATATTATGTCTATATGTCTATGTCTATGTCCATGTAGGCAAACAATATTTCGTGTTGGCGCTGTTCACCGCTGAGAAGTTTCCTCGTTAGGAGTCATCCTTGAGTAGCCCTGTCATGGTCATATGTATGTGCTGTTAACCATTGAGAAATTCTCTAGTCAGAACCCAAACTTGAGTGCAGCATTCATGACATGGTAAAACTTACAACCGGCCATCATAATATTTAGATCACATGGATACAAAATATTGTGTGTGTGTGCTGTTGATCGTTGAAGTTCCTTTATCTGGAGCTAATCCTGGATGTTAATTCAGGTCATGCATACAATAAAAAACTACTTACTTACCTATTTTAACTCCACAGGACTAGAGGAAGCGGCTCTAATTCAGTTTGCAAGATTCGACCTAAAATTCTTTCCAAACATTGCAAGTTTATATAAAAAAAATCCACAGTATCCACAGTAAAAGCTCTCCTTAGTTTTGGTCAAGGTAGCGCCCCTATGTGACAATGTCAAAATATTATCAACCCAGTACCCACCTATTACTATTCTGAAATCAATGTGGGTGAATCCGGGGGCGGGGTCTGGCTAGCAGAAGATAAAACGCAGAAGCGCAGGTGTAAAAAGGACGACAGAAGCATTATCGCAATAACGCATTCTATAATATTAAGCTAACAACAGCTAAAGAGCTACCATTAGCAATTTTCGAAACTATGCGCACGCCTGCGACAACTACCCTAGCATCGTCAAAATATCAAAACTAATAGGAATATTCAAACATTCCATGTACAAAATTCACTACGCGTACCAAAAGGTCGATTAATTTCCAACGGAGCTGAGGGCCATTTTTTCGCCATTCCTCCAAGGTACTATTTCAACGGCGACCCTCGTTGTCATGTGTCATAGCGGCTACCCTTTTAGGACAAATAATATACGAGTTTGGGTGAATAAATTCGCAGTAAACTCGTTCACTTCACAAACGTATTGAAAAGCCGAAAAGGCTAGGAATTTAAAAAAAAGGTATAAAAATATTTTGCTTTTGCCTCTTTTTTGTAAGTATATTAGGGTAGGTAGGTAAGTACTAACGTACTTACGTTATCATATCTACGTTAGGTTTAAAAAATACATATTTGAAACATTTAGCATAAAAAATGTGGGCCAATGGTAGATATGGTTGTAGCCTGTGGTTGTAGCTGATTTATTGTTTTGTAATATTTGGAGTAGGTAACTATTTTTATATTTTCTTTTTAGGGTTCCGTTCGTCAAAAGGTAAAAGAAACCCTTAGAGGATCACTTCTTTGTCCGTCTCTGCTGTCAGACCCATAATCTCAGGAACGTGTAGAGTATCAAGCTACAATTTAATAAAAAAAATAATATGTTACCACAATCAATTGGAAATTTGCACGCCAACATGGCGAATATGCGGCTTATTTGTAATAATTATAACATATTAATGTACCATATTCAGCAAATAAATAACTAAATAAATAAATTTATGTATAAAAAATTAAAAAAATATAACCTAAAATATTTTGGTCTGTTATATTATTAAACATCTAATCAATCAAAAGAACGCCTTGCGATTTTCAAAAAATAAGGCATCGTTTATTCCATAGAGAAAATAAATTAAGTACCTACCTAACTAGTGAGGATATAATATTGTAGGCGGGCAGGCGCGCCACGGTTGCAAAGGAAGTTAGAGCAGATTTTTCAAGAACTCTTTTGAGTAAGCAAATGGCGTATTTCGTTATTTTACCAAAATTTCTATTAGTTTTGAGCACGAAAATCACCCGGCGACACTGTTTTTCATTTGTTTACTGAGTAGGTGTCTCTGTATCAGTTCTGTGGTTTAAGGCTCCACCACACAGGCGCGTTATTATCGCTCGATAATATCGCATGCGTTATTGCGATAATGCGTCCCGACTCCTTGTACACAGCTGCGTTTTTATCGTTACTATCGCAGGTGTGTGTACGGTCGTTTGCGCCCTGATACAAAAACGTTCTGGAACTCATATCGGAATATCGCAGGACGGGGAAAAGCAACGTCCTACTGTCACTGCGGCGTTATTATCGCAGCAGTGTGTAACACTCATGGCCATCCTAATACAAAATGTACTGAAAACAGTTATCGCAATAACGCATGCGATATTATCGACCGATAATAACGCGCCTGTGTGGTGGAGCCTTTATTCACTATACACTATGTAATTTTACACCAGTTTAATGAGGTATGCTTTTATGTAATAATAAAATAATACGTAGACAAAAACACTTAAAAATGACAGGGAAAACCCTTACAAAAACGTGGAGTTACACGTAGGAATTACCTTTACGTTTATCAACTTATTGTCTGCAATACAAAAATAAAGAGTAACTGATCGACTCTTAGGTGGTCATAGATAAGCAATAGTGTGTTAACCCACACTGGAGAAATTTTGAGTAAATCGTGTTTTAAAAGTAGGAGCGCCATTTTGTATCAACATTTTTTTTGTTCAATATTTATTTACACATTTAAGCAATGTAATAAGGTAAACACATAATTAAAAAAAGTTCCCTAACTCTCAATAAATCATTCTGAATCAATAACTTAATTTTGTAGGTTAATATGTTATTGCATATCTGCGTCCAGGTATCATCATGTGTTCAGTTCACAGCCGTGAAAGCATAACAAACAAACAAACAAGCTCACTTTAGGCTTTATAATATTAGTAAAAATTACGTCAAAAATTTTCGGTGAGTTAGTACATATTTTTTAGATATTTAAGACGAGAGTCGAAAACCAAATATTATGCTCATTTAATATCCGTCGTTCATTTAATATCATTCTTAAATTAGTCCGTGGGTTAAGCATTTTTCGAGGACTGTTTTATTCAGTATACAAGATGATTTATTGCACCACAGAATTTATATTACCTACTTAGATGAAGTCGGTTAACACCCGTACAGCATGACATAGGTCAGACCATGAAACAGGACACATAAATTGTGTGGGCGTCGCGCTGTAGCAAAAATGCTCTATTCAACATTCCCCTGGCACGTAATATGT